>BSBN01000157.1:6462500-7662500 GCA_027924645.1 Cunninghamia lanceolata | reverse complement strand
TCTTTACTACTCTTACAAATACATCCCCCTTATTTATTGCTCTTACCAACTCAATTTTACAAACTATGTATACTTTAAATTTCCCATTTGAAAAAAATGTTTTCTTTTATCCACACGAAACTCCTCTCCACATCCATTCTCAACATACCCATTGCACACTAAGGTGCGGTTGCTAGTATATTGATGCAATGATGTTTTATATTGTCATAAAGGTATTTGTATTTTATTGTGGATATATATGAGTGTTTTGTTTTAAAGTTACATTGTCAGGTAATTTTTATTACTCCCTTATTTCATAGAGTTCAGTAATTTGACCTCAAAATTCTTCAAGTGAGTGCATATCTCTAAAAGATGAAAACTAATTCAAATATACATTGTTTTTAATGATTGGAAGAATTACTTTTAAAGGAACATGATTTGAAGTCTATTGTCACCAACTAATGTTTTAGTTTTTCACATAAAGTTTGGAAGTGAATAACATAATAATTGATTGGCTCACTACTTCATTGGTTACATTTAGTTAAGTTATTGACAATTACTTTCAAATCCATGTTAGTGTGGAAATGTTGTAAGAAAACAATGGCTAACTCATCGAAAGAATGAATAGAACCTAGAGGTTAAGAACCAAAAAAATTGTATAGCATAATTCCTTACACTTTGTGGAGACAATTTAGCCAAGATCTTGTCTTCATAAGAAAAATCTAGATATGGTGCAGTAGAATCTTGTAAATGCACATTTTGGTCACCCTTTTCATTATATAGGTCAAATCTAGGTGCCACAAACCTTGGAGGCAATACATATGTAAAAACTTGAGAAGCAAGTGATATTCTATATGGAGGGTTATATGTGATGGCATTGGTATTATGATCATTTGTTGTTTCTTAAGATGGGTGGCATCTTGTACTAGTGTATCCAAAGTAGAGGTGGATACAAGTGTGGTGTTAGGGGTGTGTGAGACAATAGACAAAGTTAAATGGGGTTGTGTAGTAATATGTAAGGACATAGCCATGGAGGAAGGGACACATTTTGTAATAGGTTAGGTATGGGATGATAGAGAAATAGTATGAGACATAGGGTTAGAAGGAGGGATAGTGTGAGACATGTGTGGATGGTATGACACTAGTAGGGATGCAAGTAGAAGCATGAGATGTAGGTATGATAAGGGGAGTATCATAGCCTAGAGGTAAGTCATAATGAGGAATGAAATCATTAGGAAAAGTGGAGGAAGGTATGGTTGTGGAAGGGGTAATGATGGTGGGGATAGGAGTGATACTAGGAGTGACAATAGGAGTAGTAGTAGTAGTAGCTATATAAATGGTAACAATGGTATGAGGAGGCTTAAAAGAAGAGGAAGTATTGGATGATACACCATTAGATGATGCCATCAATGATCCAATGCCATGTAAAATATTCATATAGAAATGTGCATCCACTAATGCTTGATGTATGATGAGGTTTAGAAAAAGAGAAAGTATTGGAGGATACTCCATTAGACGAGGCCATCAATGATCTAATGCCATGTAAAATATTCATGCAAAAAGGTGTATTCACTAATATTTGATGTATGAGGAGGCTTACAAGAAGATGAAATATTGGAAGATACACCATTAGATGAGGCCATCAATGACTCAATGACATATAAAATATTCATGCAAAAAGCTGCATTCACTAATGCTTGATATATGAAGAGGCTTGGATAAAAAGGAATTATTAGAGGATACACCATTAGATGAAGCCATCAATGATCCAATGCCATGTAAAATATTCATGCAAATAGATAGATTCACTACTATTTGATGTAGAATTGTAACCAATTGTTAAGGTGAAACCTTATTCATGAATATATCAAGCAATTAAACAAAATTCAGAGAAACAATTAATTCATAGTGAACAAACTAATTTAAAAAATTACATATCAACACTGTAATATTTATCATAGCAAGTACTAATAATATATTCGATCATCAAAATTCAAACTAAGTACGTCATTTTATTTATTAATTGCAGTATCTATAAAAATCCTTGGGGTCCCACGTTGTGTCTTCTTCATTGTCTTGTTGGGTGATATGTTTTGGCTGAATCTGCACATTAACATCATACCTTTCTAAGTGAAAAGATCATCTGATCTAACTCGCACGTCAGAGGCGAAATTTTAGTCTCAGAGAGAAAATATAAGGTCGCAAAACAGTTTAAGAAGGTGATTATTTAGATCTAACTGCAAAAGGATAAATTACTTAGCAAATGAATCAAACGTGTAGTACAATATAACAGAGTTTGCCATATATATTGGCTGATATCACAATCTTATTTCTGTCTTAATATTTGACTGATTGTAATGCACATGACAGCTCTAATAACATCCAGAATGGTACAGTGATATAAAAGAAAGAAATAGTACTTCTTAACATGGAATTTACCATCATCTAAGCTGATAAAGATGATTTTATCTCTGCTATTCTATTGCTTGCATATTTATAATGATTCTCAATTAATACAACTATTCAAAAGTATAAAATATGGTTGTTTCAAAACCACAACTTGGTGATTTTGTTAGGGGAGAGGGGCCACTAGTTGAGCAGGGTCCTATTGTTGATATAATACTTGTGGTTATAGGATTTAGTCATGCAACATATTTATATTATATATTGTCAATAATTATACCACATGTAAATCAAAAAATGACTCAACGATAATCAACATGGACCTTTATATGAATGCATGAGAATTTATGAATGCCATATAAGAAATCATAATAAATACTTTTTTGCTTTATATAAATATCATAATTATCCACTATAAGTGTGTCGTTTATAAAATAAGGTGCTCATCTATACAAGTGTTAATGTTATGTGGACAAATACTATTATTATTTGTACAACTACCTGGCTGGCAATAGATATGCATTGAAATACTTCATGTTATATGTTTGTCTTATGACAAATGTAAAAGGTGAGTATAATAAATATTGTATATTTTGTCATGAAATGTAAAAGGTTGTCAAGAAGTTTTATGATCATTTAAAGTTCAATACAAGTTGTATTTTAAATAAGAATGTGTTGTTTTTATAACAATAAATAGTATTTTGTGTTCAACTATTGGGTCATTTGTGTTGGATATAAAGGTTAGAGATAACAAGATTCATGGTTACCAAAAGGTATTGAGATCATTAAGGTTTCATATAAGCTATATTTTAAATAAGAATATGACATTCTAACAACAAATGATTTTTTTTGTTCAACTACTAGGGATTCCATGATAAAGTTTTGGTAAAATATTTTTTTTAAAAAATTAAGGACACTTCTCACTAGACGTGTTGATGTGGCAAGTTGTGTGATGAGTCACACCTCCAAACCTTAGTTGTATATAGATAAGAGTACATATCACATTTCTAAGAAAAATGGAGGTCCTACAATATTCCATGTAATTGCTACATGGTTGCAAAGTTAGCCCTAATGACTATTGGTCCCTCTCCCCTAGTGAATCCAATGTTAACACATCATACTAACACTCAATTGACTATGTTTCTTGTCAGGAGGACCTGACTCTTTTTGTCCCTTGGGCTAACCAACCAACAAAGCCTAAGACTATGATGGCTTTAAGAGACCTATAGAAAGGAGATTCTATTGTTCATGTATTAGTGTATGTGGATCCCAAAGTTGGCCCTTGAGTGTGAAAGATAGAAACAAAAGTTGCATATTTAGGACCAAGTTTGTTCAATACATTATAGATTAACTGAGTGTCATTTTTCTCAATACCATATGCTTAACATTGTGCTATCAAAATAGTTACCATAGTAATATAATCCTGGATGTTGCCAAAGTTCTTTGGATCAAGGCTCATCAAATCATTATTGATCTAATAGCCTCTAACTTCATCTATTGTACCATACACTAATTTAAATTTTTCCCAAGCATCATGTGAATTTGTACATGCTTCAATCTGAAACATAAGATCAAGGGAAACTAGGCTACAAAGACATCCAAGTGCTTTTGTATGTTCAAACATCTATTTTATCTTTTCCTTATCATTTATGGGTTCAGATACCTTTTGTTCAACATATGGAGTATATCCAAGTTGCATTAAGGTGTTTCATGCATGTTGATGGCAAGTTGCATAATTGTAGGGTGTTAGCAATGGAACCTTCAAATGATCCATATGAAAGGAAAAGAAGAGCACAAGAAAACATATCAAGAAAACACCAAGAGACCCCCCCAAATCACTCAATCAAGGAAACCCCTAAGAAAATATGATTTGGCACTTTATATTTAGTGTGTTTACAATTACCACTTGCCAAAAATAGTGAAGTGGACTTGACCTTGATGTTTTACAAATCCACAAAAAAGGCTATATGTTGAAAGTATGATATTGGAGAAAAATAAAATGAAATAAATAGCACCACTGTGAACTACACAAAAAATCATGCACTTTCAAAATAAGAATCACCTTAATCTAAGATCGTATGTGAAATTTATGAGCCTCTGAAGTTCTTAAAATAAGAAATACACAGTGTTACCTAAAAGAATCTACAAATTCTAGAAAATCCATAAATCAAAATTAGAAATTGTCTACACCAACACGTAGAGTGTGAAAAATTAGCCCAAATAAAAAATGTTTCTTGGAAAAATTAGGTCATTAGCTCAAGTTATGAGGCTCAAAGTTTGACTACAAACTCAAACCTGTCAACGAAGAGGGTTTTTTTTTTTTGAATACTACTATCACCAAACTTAGTGGTACTACCAAATTTAGAAGCCTTCCAAATAAAATAGAACTTTTCCAAAGTTGGAGGACCACCAGAAGGTTAAGGAACTCTGTTAAATTTGAAAAGAACCTCCAAAAAGGCCACCAAAATATGGAAGGCGAAAAGATAGTTTCAAGGGCCATGAGGGTTGAATACAAATGAGGGTCAAGGGCCAAAGTCATGCCCTAACCTAAATAAATGGGTCTGCAGCCTGTATAATAAGGTTCTGACCTTAAAGGACCCACCAACATGTGCGGCATGAGGCCTGAGCCTAGGAGGGGCTCCCGCAGGTATGTACCCTACAGTACCAAATGGTACAAGACCCAACAGGAGGTGATCGAGTACCCTGGTACCAAACATAATTTTTTTAAAAAACTTTTTACAATGCCTTTTAAAAACTACGAGTCAATTTTTTTTTGAATTTTTAAATCTTGTAGAGAAATATTAAAAAAAATATATTTTTTGAAAAATGTACCTCACACGCACTATTCATGGGGGTTGTACAGTGCCCTCGACAAAAAAATTACCTCTCCTAGAAACTTTGTCCAAATCCAATGATTTGACAATCAATATTTGAGTTTTTAGGCATTTTGATTGCAATGGCAAGGTTAGATTTAACCCAAAATGCTCTGAAATGATAGCTCCTTGCCGAATCTGGCAATGAACCTCCCAATTCAAGCCCTTATGGATCTAGCTTCTGATGTCCAAATCAAATGAAACACAAGGAAAATCTAACTTTTTTAGCTACTCTAGACTCGATGGTGTGCCTAGAAAGTCTCTAAGAAGCTCCAATGTACCTGCAACTGGAAATCTTATAAAAGGAACCCTCCCAAAAAGTGATATTTCTTCCAGACCTTTTTAATCCTTTGGATCATCATTCGATACAAGAGAAGAGCATACTCGGGTTTTAGAAAAAATACACTTCCAGATTTCCTAAAAAATTACTAACCCACAACTCACAACCGCTCCAATACCATGTTAGAAATCTAAAATATAGATAAATATACCAGAAATAAATAAGTGAAATGAAAGCAAATAGAAAATCTAAATGATAGAATAAATTGTATTCTATATTAAACAATGAGAATGTAAAATAAATTATATATTACAAAGAGATCACTTGCTTATATAGGCAAAGGAAGGGCATAAGATTAGGACAAGTGTGAAGAGGGCCTAAATGAGAACTAGCTAGGAACTAGACTAGTTAGTAAATGTACCCCATTCACACTAACAAGATTATTTGTATTCATCGATCTTCTGCCATCTGTATCTTGTCTTATTTTTTCCAAGTTCTTTTCATAGATTGACCACCCCACTTACAAATGGGTACATGTTTTAAAAGCATAAATAATTAGTTTAACAAAATATAATCAAAGTGAAGACATGCCTCAAAACTTGTGAGCAAATATACTAGATAGAAGCAAAGGGGATCTATCCTTGCCCAAACATGACAATTCCTTTAAATCCTAGCAACAACACCAATCTGTTGGTGCAATTTGATGGGCTAAGAAAATCCAATAGTGCATACAAGCCAATTTGTTATGACAACAACTAGATCAAAAAACAACTGAAATCCATGAAATTTTATAATGAGAATTCTAGATTCTTTATCCCTATCAACGGTTCCAATTTGTTGGTGCAGGTTGATGGGCTACTTATTACACACAAAAACAAAAGAACACAATTGTAAATAATTTATTCATTGAATTGTAGAGGTCTTCAACATTTGAACTAAAACTTTACATCCTAGCAATAGAGCCAATCTATTAACATGCAAGTTGATGGGCAACAAGTAGATAACAAAATGACACAACTACAAATAGATAATCAAAATGATTGGATTCAACAAAGATTAGTAATGAACTTCCCAAAAATCTTATTCCCTAGGAATGCCAGGATTTAAAGATTGATTAGAGCTTTAAATTCAAATCCTTGACAATGATGTCAATCTATTGGGGCATTTTTCCTATCTAGTACTCACAATCCATTCTAAGGAATTTCTTGCAATACAACCTCCAGGGAAATGTTAGGTTGAAAAAAGGCAATTACAAACTCCCATAATTAAATGAATAAAAAACATACCCAACTAATGAAAGATATCTCAACTCGCCTTCTTCATTGAGCTCTACCAAGCTCAAGGGTATTCCCCTTCAGATCCTGCAAATAATGTTCAAATTAAAACTCGTTTAGGTAATTAAACATCATGAAGATCAACCAATTGCATCAATTTTTCTAAATTTATTTGCTCAAGAGCTAAGCCCTTTTGACTTAAGAAAAAATTGTGTTAACCCTTGATAAGATGGTGAGGGGATCTTTTAAAAGCAAAAAAGGTTTCATAGATTTATAAGCAGGAAGTAAAAGATGTAAAGAAAGGTGTAATGATTTCTTGTACCATTAAGTTTAGTGTCAAAGAATAATTAAAATTAATTACTCTCGACATGATTTTCATTTTAAAATAGAGTAAAAGGTTAGAAAACATTTAAATTGGTGATAATTCCCCCCACCTGAGGGCCCCCGGGCTATAATGGTTTCTTAGGGGCGGGGTGAGTGGGCCCCGAGTGGGGGGACCCCAAGAAAATAGAGTTTTGTTGCTCTAAAAATAATAACCCAATTGGGAGGAATAGAAAGTTAGTGGGAGGAAGGTAGGGGTTGCCCACGTGCCTACTCCTGTGCATAGAGTATAGTATCAAACAAAGGGTACAAACTATCCAAACTTTCAGTATATTTTGAGTAGCCTAATTTACTAGATATTTTCTTGCAATACTTAGACCATCAGATGCCATTTTACCTAAGAAGCTTTGATTCTTCGTAGTGATCCTTTGCTTTAATTAGTTAATCCATATGTTAATCTAGAAAGATTTCTTACTAAGACAAACTCTTAACAACAAATTTTATAACATTCCTTGAATGTAAACTAACATAACATTAACATTGACACAACAAATGTGTGTCAAAAAATATACATAAATCCTAAAGAAAGTGATAAAGTAATGGAGACAATCTAAATATTCAAGTAAAACTATGTCTTACACTAATTTCTCAAAAAAAAAGTGTGAATAGCTAACAAAACTATATTTGGCACAAACTCAAGATATCTCTTCAATATTATTTTTTACACATTTCAAATCTTTTCCAACCCTTTGTACAATGTATGCACCTTCTATTTATATAACAATGACAATGCTCATCTCACACAAATGATTGACACTTGTTAGCTCTTGTTGCAATCTAAAATTTGTTAGGCAATTAACACTTTTGAAGGTGCCTTTTAGGTCTAGCTTCTCTAATGGCCAAGGACTAATTATCTGAATGAGAATCAACATAAGACCAAATAGAGTGTAGTAAAAGAAGAGACTTGTATTTATTCTTGTTAGCCCCTAAACTCACTTTGATCCATCATATGGAGGATGGCAACTTCCATAAAAGCACAACTCTGAGCTGCCTTCCCAACACATAAGACAAGAAGTCTCTTGAAGTTATTTCAAAGGCATTCGTCAACATGAAAAGGTAGGAGGATGCATTGGGCATTTATGTTCCATACATTTGGGATGGCTTACTTCAGAAGTCCCCCTTCCCATTCTATTCATCCATCTACATTATGTAGAATGACTTTTCTTGATACCATGGGGTGGGGTCTAAAGGCTTCACAAACCTAGACCTTAATCATGACCACTCACCTCTAAATATAAAATTATATAGAGAGGAAAGGGTTAAACCACCCATACCATCAAATAAAAGAACATTGCATACTTGTGTCATGCCCTCACTTTCTCATGAGCACGAGTACCGACACACTATTTTTTTCTTAAAATAACAATTCTACTATGACTTCACCACACACATGGTAGCACAACCTGCACTCTCAATGTTGTAGTGTGTACACATAACATTGTATATGTTGTACCACATGAGAGAAGGACCCACAAAGTTTATAGTGACAAGGAATCCACTTCACTCAAAAACCAATGAATTAATTTTTTTAATCTTGTTAAAACTACTATATAAATTTACTTAAATATTTTTTAATCAAACTTATAAAATAATTAGCAACTAGTTCATCTATCCAAATGATGATCAATTAATTAGAGTCATCGAGTTCCCACAAGAGCATTTATCACCTTGCATCTATCAATCTTCCACCCTAGCTGGCATACAAGAAAGTCAATTATCTAAAAATAAATTTACGACTAAATAAATATAAGACAACATCATTTAATTATTACTAATTAAATCATAATAAATTTCAATCTCGTTTTCACCTCTAACATTTCAATTTAAATATTAAATAATTTTTTTGATTAATTGAAATATTTCACAAAGAAAGATTATATTTGCAAGAACGTAATTGGGGCTTATTTAAATTTGTGTTCATTCTTAACCTCGTTTTAATTATTTATTTACCATCTTAACTATTTAATTATCTTACAACAAATTCATAAAATAATTTAAATGACTTAATTTATCGATTAATAAAAAATGTTGACAAAATTAAATACCTCATGTACCTAAACTATTTCTTTTAAACTATACACCTCACTTGGGTTAAATTAAATTAAATTAAAAACTCCAACTCATTTTAATTGCTAAAATTCACTATAGAAATTTTAATAGTAAAGACTTAGAGGATATTAATTGATCCACATTTTATACAAAATATTTATTTAACTATTATTTATTTATTTCTCTTTAACTATTTTCCAACAAGAACCATATTACAAGGCCAATTTAATTTAATTTGATTAATTAAATTATCAATATAACGTTTATTAAATTCTACCAACCCTATGTGGCATAACTTAAACATCATTCTTAAAAGAATTTTTTTTTTAATAAGTTACACTCAACTAATTTTTTTAAAACATGTTACTTAAATTAAATTAAATTATATCAAAACCTACAAAGCTCAATTTAATTTAGTCTCACATTTAACATAATTAAAATTTAATTTATAAATAATAAAAAATTAAATCACTCAGCTAACTTAATTAAATTATAAATAACAATTAAATATTAGAAATTAGAGTATCACCAATAAATTTTAAAATATAGTATGATATAAAATATTAATAATAAATTTCAAAGGGGTTGTGCTTAAATGACAAGGCCATAAGGTTCTCAAGATGGAGATCCAAGTTTGAATCCGCATAGTGATATCTAAGTTGGAATTCCAAGTGGTGGCTCTTGGACTTCCATTGTGGCTTCTAAGTTGAATAAGTGAATTCTAAGTTGAATATGTTGATGGGGAGGAGGTCCCCCTTTTGACCTCTGTTGGTGTGGAGCTAGCCTAAATAATCCTTCCTTATGTATCCAAAAAAAATATTAATTATAATAACTCAACACGCAACTAAAATCTAAATCATGTCCCATCCATAAATAAATTAATTAAAAAAAAAGTCAAACAACTAATAAATCTCCATCATCTATTTCCTATCACATCTTTTAATCCTAGCCATTCACATAATCAGAGCCTTAAAAGTGTCATAATTTCTCTCATTCAATCCTAACCATCCCTTCTAATCAAATCTCAATTCTCCAACTTGTCAACTACACATCTATAAATCATTCCTCATCAGGACTCAACCATTTCAAGGGACCTAAGAATTTGCAGGTACATGTTGCTGGAATCTTGAATGACTCCATGGACAACCACATCAATTTTATTCAAGGGCACATCTCTATCAATAAAGAAGGGCCAAATTTCTTGCAAAGGGTCGTGTGTCTCACGTAGGTCTTCAGGTCTTCAAATAAAGACATTTTAAATTTAATGGAAGGAGCACTTCGAGAGTTTTTCAACAAGTGATTACATTAAAGATTTGGATGAGTATTAAGAGAGATATGATGATTTGAAGTTGACTCTACAATGCTATTTTTCTAAAAAAATTGACGCACAATTTTTAAAGAAAATTTGATATCTTGCAATCGAAAAGAGGAAATTACATTCTATTTTTTGCATATAGAAAAAAAAAATTTCTATATTATTTTCTTTTGAAAAAATATTTCATGAGAATATATGTGTGTGTGTGTGTATATTTACATATAATTATATGTAAATATATACATACACATTCTATATATATTTCAAATATATTTTTCGTAAACACTTAAAAACATAGATGCATGTATATTTTTTTATTATCTAAGACAACATTTCAAGTGAATTATATTTTCATTTCCCTTAATAATGAATGTAGAGCCTATAATAAATAAATCCTTTGGTTTACTATTAGACTACACTTCTATTTTTTAATGCACTTACAATTATAGTTGAAGAAAAGAAAACCTTCTAAATGCAATGTATTTTTCTTTTACAAAGATTTATATAAAGAAATCTATTTTCCATATAATAGACATATAAATAGGTCTCCCATTTCACAAGTCATACATGCATAAGGAAAAAATAAATCTATGTTCTAAACAAATCTAGAGTTTCAATATGTACAAATACGAAAAAACATTACACATCTTCACAATAAGAATTTTGACAATAGTCTTTTGGTTTCAAAAGAGGGTTCCAAAAACACATGTAAGGCCTTCATGAAAACACAAGTTTGTCATCTTTTAAAACTTCACCAACCTACAAAACAAAGCTTCGCATTCAAGCCAATGGAGGTTTGCTCACCTCCTAAACATAGGGCTTTCTCACAAGCCCACCCAAAGCTAGAAAGTCCTTGTACAAATCAATTTTACACAACATAACAGGAAACACATACACAAAAATACAACATCCATAGGCTTAAATATCACATATGAATCTTGGTAAATTTCATATAAATAGGGGAAGAAGAGGGGATCACTCTAAACTTGGGGAATAAGATATCAATACCACAACTAATCCAAGTATTAATGTAAAATATTTTTTACAACACTATTATCATTCTCCTCCCACAATCAACACCATAAAAATCCTCCTTCCATAATCAATATCATGACAAGGCCCTCCTTCCATAACCAACACTCTCCACAACATCAACCATTCTCCTTCCATATCCAACATATAATGTATATGAAATTTACCTAACACAACACATCCAACACAACACATCCAACATATAATGTATATGAAATCAGATAAGGCAACCAATGCCAAATTTTTTCCAAGGAATCCATAAATTTATATGTCATGAAAAATACATAAGGCGACCGATACCAAAATTGCTTCACAAGGAATACATTTTTTTCCCAAGCAAGGATCCGTACCTCACTCAACCCCACATATGGGTGGCTCCTAACCACAAAGTGGAAGATTTACACCCAACATAATAATCCCTTCCCAATTACAAATACAAATACAATAGCCCAACACTCAACAAAAAAATCACAATCAAGATCAAGTTCATATATGAAACACACAACAACAATAACATATTCAACTTGTACATTTTACAAAGAAAGCTATGGATCCTAGTTTTAATAGCTTCCAAAATGGTAGAGATGCTCCTTGTTAAATATCTTTCAAAGAGATCCCTCTCCAAGATTTCTTTCTTCCAAGACTTAAGCTGTCAAGACTCCACACACTCTAACAATAATGCCAAAAGAACCCCCACAAACTCAATAAGAGAGATATAAATAAGAAAGCCACACTCAGTACAACTCCCCATAGAAAACTTATTAAGGATTGGATACACCAAGTCAATCTCATTAGACTTTTTTCAACAGACTTTAGGAGGATCAAATCTTCTCCAAATCCTAAAATTTATGTCCCAACAAGTACCCATCCCATATGTATTCACCCTAAGGACTTATTATCACTTAATTAATGAAGAAAAACATATTTTGAGTTTTTAAAGTCCCTTCTAAGATCAAATTTGATATTTATCATAGGGATAGCTCACAACCCAAAATTCTTATACATATAACCTCATAAAAAATAACAAAAATTAAATTTAAATAACAACTTTCACATTTACAATGACTGTTTGGAATTGGCTAGCAAAGTGAATAGGCTGGAGGAGGCTATTAATTTGTAGAATAGTATTTTGAAGGGGCTCTTTGAGTAGTTAAACTCCATTGGTAAAAATAACAAGGATTTACGACGAGCAAAAGTTTTGTCAAGGACAATAGTGCTAAGGGGGTGTAGATCTTGGATCAGACCTAATTAGTCTCAATGACAACAACATAGAATTGGAAAAATGAAGTAGAGACTATCTTTGGTGTAGAGGAAGCAAGTAGAAATTTTAAAAAAATTACTGAAATTGTTTCTTTCAATAAAAACGTCATCAAGAATTCAACCACTAGTCTCTTCATTCTCCAAAATAAATTATAGAAGAGGAAACTCAAAACTACTAGAGATAGCCCTACTATTGGAGAAGGCCCTGCTAGGAGGACACATGCAAATGTGGTTGTTGTTGGCAGTGAAAAGGCTAGTGAAATTGATGATGACACACTGGGTGTCTCTTTTGAGGAACATGTCATTTTTATGGATAAGGAGTGGAAAGTAGGTTAATGGTTGAAGATGTTGGCTAATCAGGGCTAGCTATTCTCTCTTTGTGACTTTTTTGTCTTGGAGTTGTCTTCTTGCTATTTATTCTGGTTTCTATTGTCTCTTCTCTACTGTTCTTTCTTGATCATCCCACACCTCATGGAACATATTTTTTGAGCCTTAGGGTTGTTCTTTTATAAAAGGGTGGGGGCCCTTTCAAAACCTCATTACCTTAATAAAAGACAACTTTTACATTTACAAAATATTTTCACAAATATTTAGACCTTAGTCCCCTCATTGGTTAAGGTCAAGGTATCACTAGGGAATCACAACATAAGTTTTTAGAAGACCTCCAAAAAATTTCTATTGGCACTAGAAATCACTTGCACACTTGCAACCAAGCATTAATATATCCCACAAAACAGCAAAAGCAATAATAACAATATTTTAAAACATCATATGCTATAGGTAATTCATAATCTAGAAAATTATCACTATTCAATAATAATCATAATTTAAATTTATCTAACATAATTACACACACATAATTCACATTTATCATATAATAATATTTTATAATTTTCTTTCCAATTTTCACCATGATCAAACATCCCTATTACTGCTACCAATTCAAAATTAAATTAAGATTAACATTCATCATAATATAATTGAGATCAAATCATGATATTAGAGAGGTAATGTGATACTCTAAAACCATTTATATAAATACAAGAAATAAAGTACAATCATCATCATCACAATGATCTCATGAAAGTTAAACTATTCTAAGTATAGTGTTGATATCTATACAGATCATAATCAAAATCTAAACACATATGTGTAACTCCATAAGTACCAATATTCAATCTAAGCCTATTAAGTGTGAATAAAACTTCAAGACAAGGGTGGGTCTCACAACTTGCACCATAGCCATTCCCGAGTAATCTAAAGATTACAAGGGATGAGACATTATAATTCTAAGACCCTCCCATTTCATAACAACAACAATTAGCCTGGCCTTCTTATCAAAAGAAATGCTTCGTGTTGTATGAGCAAGATCCTACTCCTTATATAGTACCAAACTCTCATTAACAACTTAATGATCATTTGATTAATTGCTAAGCATCTTTGACACCTCGGACACCTTATTATATGATCTTATCCCTTTGTCACAAAGTATGATGCTATCTCATTATTTAGGCATTATATTTCATTCCTGATCTACATCAATCTTGTCGTTTATCATAGCATATGTCTGAGAGGATCTTGCATAAGAGATCTACTATCTTTGCAATGACAGTTTTGACATCTTTGTAGTGTACTTATTTCCTTTTGTGTGTTCTTATCAATACGATTACACTATTCTTTTGATTGTCCTTTTATGATCATAAGATGGCAGTATAGAACTGACTCTTAGATAAGATAACAGAGAATACAAGATAGAGAAGCAACGCCAAACTCCTTTTAGATAAATTTCTCCATTCATTTTTATGGAGATTCTCCTCTCCAAGTCAATCTACCTCTAAAATGGTTTCAATCTTATCCATAATTATCAATGTACCTATTATCTAAGTATAAGTATCCGTTTCAATTTTTGAGGCTAAAGCCTTGTCAATCTGTCCCTTCACCAAATGAAGATAAACTTTAGCCTTCTGCAGTAAAGGGATAATTAGAATAGGTATCGAAATCTTAAAATCATTTTTCCATTACCTGATATCTCGCTTCATTTACTTGGATTTACAATCTCGGGATGCTAGAATCCATTAGCTTTCAAAACTCTACCACTTTATCTTTCAAGAGCATTGACATTTTATAAACAATTCTCATTGCTTCTGTTAGCTGCGTGTTCATACTTAGCACTTGATTCATAGCCTGGTTCAAAATGTTATGATACCTTCATGAATCATTTGTCATTCTTATAAGATCGGTCTTACCCTAAAGAATCCTCATGGCAAGTTTATTCAATCTTTGATCATGTTCAGGTGTCTCATTGATCTGTGTAGCATATAATTGGTGAAACGGCAGCTTATGGTGCTTTCATCATTTGAACAGGCTTCCATATCCTTTTTTCCAATGGTGTGGTGATGTCTAACTTTCAATTACACCTTCTTCAGAACAAGGGCAAACTTGATGCGTGTCTCCTAAGGAATATTGTGATCCCACATCATTGTCAAGCTGTTTTGACCCTGACCAATAACACAATGGAAGAGGAAGAGAACTAGTAGACTAGCAGTTGTACAATTTTTGTGTGCAACGGATTTGCCGATAGGTTATTTGTAGAGGAAGAAAGAAGAGATATGAAACACTAAATTACGCTTTTCAAGCCAATCTTTCTTGTGAAAAGATCTTGCATTCATGAACGAGTGGTACACTCACATTAGATTTCGAGAAATGTTGTGTATAGAGATTCTATTTTTATTTATATTTTGTCGCCAAAATAGTTTATTATTAAAAATATGATTTTTATTTTTTAATTTTGTTTTTTCACATGATTATCATTAGAGACACAAGTCTCTCTCTTATAGAATAATTTTTATTATATAAAATATTAGATACAATAATAAATATAATTAAATTTCATATTAAAATAAATATAATTCAATAATAAATATATAAATATATGATATATTTAATCTAAATATACAATCTTAAAATATCATAATATACTAAAAATATTTAAATAATGTTTATTTTATTTTATAATATTATAATAAGAATATTTCACTAAACTAAATTTTATAATCTTAAATAAAAATTTAAAAAATAAATATATAATAGTGAATATTTTTTTAATATAAATATACAAATTTAGAATATAATATTACATTATAAATATATATATAGAATAATTTTTACTATTATATAAAATATTAAATATAATAAATATAATTAAATTTCATATATAAAATAAATATGATTGAATATGAATGTATATAATTATTAACTATATGATATATTTAATCTAAATATACAATCCTAAAATATCATAATATACTAAATTATTTAAATAATATTTATTTTATTTTATAATATTTTATTAAAAATTATTTCACTAAACTATATTTTATAATTTTATTCATTAAGACTCATCACAATATTACTTGACTATTGTTTCACTAAACTATAGTAAAACATTATTCATACCACACTATAGCAATACACTAGGATGAATGTTCCCCTTCTCCAAAAGTTCATCTAGCTTCCACTTGAAATCACTAAGATCTTAAGTGGTCATTCGATAAGCTTCTCATGAAATAAGCTCTACTCTTATAATTAAATCAATATGGAAGTCTATGTCTCACCTAGGTCACATACCAAGAATCACTCTTAGAAATACATTTGGATACTCCTACAAGAGAGGATGATCATTAGATAAACCTCATGTCCCTCACTCTTTGAACAATTGCTTATTGTGATAGTAAATATTTTACATCCCTTCTTTATTACCCTTGAAGACTTGTTATCATTGCATGATCACCATGTTAATTGAAACACTCTATCACCTTGTGGTAGGAATTAATTGCGGCTCGATGGGTTTTGAGCCTATCCATACCAGCAACAATAGAATATGATCCCAAGTGTATGATTTGTAAACCTACTAGACACCATCAACATGGTGGTGAAGGATCCTAGACCTAACACAAAACCATACACAAGGGAGTCCACTACCATCTTGGAACATGTTGTCAACTCAACCTACCAATTTCTAACCTACTTAGAAGCCACTAGCCTAAATCACTCCACCAAAGATAGTGTAACGAAGTCTAAAGATCTTAAATTGAAAAGCACAAAACTATATGCACACCCTCTAACAAACCGACAACCTCAATAATAGTTGTTTGATACTCTATTTTGTTGTTTTCAACCATTACATAGACTCAGTTAGATCTATCGACATCTCCCACTATCTATTCTAACATTGTTGCTCGCTATTCACATGTTTCCATTGCACTTTATGGACACTCTTTGATAAGATGTCCCACTACATCACACATAAATCAAGGTCCTCTCAACTCAAGCTATGTAGGTTGAGGTCTTTGTTGATAACTAAGAGAGGGGGGGTGAATCAGTTATCCTAATTATTTCTTCTTTTGAACTTTCTTATTAATCAATGCAGCATTGAAGCAAACAAACAAACATTACCATGAAATGAGAAACACATGACACAGTATTTTTGACGTGGAAACCCTGTTAAGGGAGAAAACCATGGGGTGATTAACCCAAAGATTATTCTCTGTTAGAAGGAATTACAAAATGGCACTTGCCAATTAGGGCTCACTGCCCGAGCACACTGCTCACAAAGAGGCACACTGCCTACAAGGAGACACACTGTCTACAAAAGAATGTTATACAATACTTGAACTGATTGGAAGCATCCACATATGCTGGAGTTCAGTTCCAGTTAGGCTCAGTACACTGATCTGCTGCACTTCAATACCGGATCTTTCTTACTGTTTCTGCTCTACTATACACTGCTTCACATATGTCACACCCACTCACAACTAAATCCATCCTCTATATATATCCGCACTAGTGATTTCATTATCTTTCTAGTCGGCACCCGGAATAGTCTATCTTCTCACAAACTCTGTTCTGTCGGCTGAATCCTTGCATGTCAAGTAATGCGGATCAACCATATACTTGTAGAAATCATTAATCATGTCGGCCAAACATGATTCATGCCTTCACAACCTTTACCATCAACAATAACACATCCGGAAAATAGTAGATGATGTTCTGTCAGTCAGTTCTTCCTCTGCTCTCACTGTCACTCAGGAATCCAGTACTCAACTATTCATATCTTTTTTCTTGTCCATCACCGGAGGCTAAATCCTTGGAATATACCACTCAAGGTAGTCCTCTTGACTTCCTCAAATCTGTACTGCACCAAGATACGTCCTCTGAGAGATCCGGACCAGTCTGTCGGACCTTGCCACATGCTCTATTCTTGTTCACCGGACCACAATAATCTTCATTTTGACTTCCGGTGGAGGCACACTATGACTTGCGGATATGTGGGATGACCTTTGTTGCCATCAATGACAACAACCACGAATCCCTATAGTGTCTCTTGCCAACAATCTCCCCCTTTGGCATTGATGGCAACACTTAGTGAAAAATGACTAAGTGTTTACACTATGCTCCCCCTTGGCTAATGCTCTATCTTTATATACATTTTCCAGAGCTCCCCCTTGGTTGGATTCCTCATTTTTCACTGCTCCTCACTCCCCCTTTGACATCAATGGCAAAGGGTAGGGTCCGCACACAAAAATTTTCAAAAAATTTACTATACTTGGCTGTATATTACATTTTCACAAAAACTGAATAATGTCTGCAAAGGATGTCTTCAATTGGATGAGTTTTGTAGCCCAACTTTGCTTCATTCTATCCAAAATTGAAATGTGACCACTCAACAAAAACGCAAAAGCTTCTGCCTTCTTGAGATTTGTCGGATCATTGGTTTGGGTGGTAGTCTGAGCATCACTTATGGCCTCATGCATAGTTTCTAACTTAGGGATTATAATCCTTCTAAGTTCTCCCATCCGGTTAATTATATTCTTCCTTTCCTTCTCAAAGTTCTTTATTGCATTTGTGATTGCAATAGTTTGACATTCTTGAGTTACTATGGAGGAAGAGAGAGGATCAAAACTTTGAGACAAACTCAGTAGTTTGTCCTATTCCTCTCTTATTTTCTTCTCAATTTCTACTGTTGCTTTTGACCAGGAGATACAAAATTTGTAAATGTCACCGCCATCCTTAAGAGCATTTTCTAAGCTCTTTATTCCAATACTCATATTTCTCCTATCATTAGAGATTAATCCTAGTACTTCTGAAAATCTTTTATCCAAAAACTCCTTCCGGACCTTTTCTTCAGCTAATTTTTCTAGAGAATCAAAATGTGTATCAACACTGCTGACTAAGGTTTTGAGATTACCGGAAGAGGAGGCTATCGGATCTATCTGGACTGATGGCATAATCTTTTCAAGCACTCCGGAAGCAGCCTCTATCAACTCACAGTCTTCCATGTGAGACTTTAGGAGTTTTTCATTTGCCTTAGCATTTTCAAATGAAGCTATCTTCATTGTCTGTACCAGAGAGAGGGAATCAAAGTTGAATGGACCTTTTAGAAGCTCCAGTTCATCAATCTCTATTGTTTCTTGACTCAGAAATTTTTGAACAGTTTGTGCAGTGTCTCTTGCCGGAGACAGATGTTTCTTCTCTTCTACAGTCTTGGAACTGTCCTTTAGAATTTTCTCTTTCTCCACATTCTTACCACTATCAGTTGTGGTTTTCTCTGTTGGAGTCTTCTCTTTCTCTGCACCCTTGGTACTGTCAGCTTCTTTTTCTTTTACTGCTGCTTCTTTCTCTAGTAGTTTCTCTTCTTCTTTAGATCCGGAGATTGTAGGGGAAACCGGAGGAGAAATGTTGGTTTATTCAGGGCCCATCTCTTCTGTCGCTTTCTCAGAAGTTTCTTCTGCAACACTTGTGGATGAGGGATCAATACCCAAGTCCTCTACAACAGGAAGATTAAACCTTTTGAAGGCCTTCCGGAGGATCTCTTCTGTCTCTATGGCCACCTTGTCAGTCTCACCAAGCATGAGTTGATTCATCCTTGCTTTACTCTTGAACTCATCTTTGCAGTCTTTGAATATTATGTTCATTGTCTTGGGATCAATTTGAGGATATAGCTGAATAGCTATCTGCTCCTGAATCTCAAGATCTTTTGCCTAGGCATTGTTCTTTCTTATTTCTAATTCCTTTTCTAGGCTTTTAGGAATTAGAAATATAATCTCAATGAAAGCCTTATTGTATATGTTCAGATACTTGATTGTGGCTTCCTGCAGAATCTTTTGGTCAGCCTCATTGTAGTCATCATAGAATTCAGTCATTGGTTGAAGGTTTCCATCCACCGTGACTGACTTGATTACACTCTCTAGAGACAGGGTGGGCTTTTCAACAAATACCTCTGCCATTTCTTCCTTGTCTTGGCCTGTGGAGGGTTTACTGGATCCTTTCTTCTTCTGCTTCTTTATTTCTTTTACCCCCTCATCTGATTCCGTTTCCTCTTCATCTTTCTGACTTGTATAAGCCCTTGTGGCTTTTGTTTTAGACCTTTTCTCTCCTTTACCGGATGTCTGAACTTCCGGTTTAGATATTTTTGAGCTTTTGGTTCTGACAAGTGTAGATCCTTTTGATGATCTGGTCTAGGTTGAGGTTTCCACCGGAGCACTTTTCTTGCTTTTTTTTCTGCCTCTTTCTTTTCTTCCTCAGCCTTTCTCCTGTTTTCCCGGTTGGCATCAAGTGCCTCCTTTGGGATGCCTAGGCCTTGGGCAATATGTTCAACTTCTTTTCTTACTTTCCTTTTTATCTCAGGTTCTCTGAGTTCCACATGGATCTTCACACTCAGCTCCTCAAAGGTTCCAAACCTTTCTGCTTTTGGATCTTTAGGTTGACTAAGCATGTATTGAACATGCAGTTCCACAATCTATTCATCAACCTCATACCCCATGGGCATGATCCAGACTGTCCTTGGCTCAACTGCCTCCATTAGGCACTGATCAGTATCAACCATAAAGCAGACTGAGTATTTGTATTTTTCAACAAGAGACTGGGGGATTCTTTCTCTTGCTTGCATCATACTCTGGAAGTTTTTGAAGTATCCCCACAGAGCTGTATTTCTTGCTTTGGCATCCCCAAGTCCATATAAGTAATCTCTGATCTGGACTGCTACAGGTTTGCCATTCTGTCATACCCATCCACTTGATCCGGGCAGCTCATTCATGAAATAGAAAAATAGACATAATATAAGAGACCATACTTAAAAGAATTCTTTTTGTCCTTTTTGATCTTCTGTATATTTTCCATTAATTGGCTTAAAAGAAGTTCACAGAGATCATAATCTGCATTCTTCCTCAGCATCTCATAGGCAGTGTATACTGCAGTTCCAGATACAGAATTCTCCCTACTAGAGTGATAAATCTTGTATCGTATTACCATAGATGCATACTTGATATCTGGATCAGAAATATCTTCAATGGTCATTGCCCTCTTATCAAATTTTGATCTGGTGGCCTCAGTTACAATGTTATTTTTGATGGATTTGAGGATAGGTATCCCTCCAGAAGAGTATAGACCAGTCACTGCCCTAATTGCCTCTTTTGTGATCTTGCAGGGTCTATCCAGCCATAGGAAGTTGTCATGCATCCTACTCAATACATACCGGACCCATTCATCTTCTTCAAAGCAGGGGAAATGAATGAATTGATCAAACTGTTTCTTCTGGATACCCTTATACTCTGGTTTAAGCTCAAAAGCATTGTCTATCAGTTGTTTGTGATAGAAATCTCTCAATTTGAATTCCCCGAATTCCTCAATACTTGCATGTATGTAAACCCTAATGTCTTCTGTGTGTAAAACGCCATGAGGAACACTAGAGAATGCTCCTAAGGGATCTACCTCCAATGACTTGTATGGGTGTTTCTTAAATTCAGGTCGAGGCCTATCTGAGATCTTTACTATATTCGGAGTAGCCATTTCTCAAAAGATTTGTAGTGAGATATCGAAAACGGAAAATACCTTATGCGCCTTCGGTTACACGGAGTGGTTGGATTGATTTCTGTATGTAATGACTTCGATAGGAGATCTTTGGTGAACTTGATGAATCTTGTTGCATAGCTCCACTTTTTGCTTCTTCTTGAGTGCAAAATGAGCAAGTGATTTATGAGAAATCCCTTATATTGCTCCGCAAACCCTAATATCTGATGGCAATAAATGCTTGACCTACATTATTCCAGTTTGCCTTATTCGGATAACTTGAAGAACCGGATCAGTCCTGATCTATGAACATCATGCGGATCTTCCAACCATGAACAAATCAAGATGACACATCACAAGGACATCCCAAACACTCTGTCCAATCCGCAGAATAAGACAATGCGCTTCCAGATCTCTCCGGACCTTTTTGTATCTTTTGTCATTCCGAAGCATCTCCCGGATCAGGTCTTACTTGATCGATCACAACTTCTTGACATCTTCATGCGGACCTCTGAAATCTTATCTGGATCATCTCAAGACTTATATCTACAAACCCTTTACTCCGCATCTTGTGCCACATCCGACACCACTTGATTGGCTAGGGGAACAGGATTTTCTTTGAGTCTCCCCCTGAGCCAGAGCTCACCTTTAATTTCTGGAAGGAATATCAGCACCAGAGTCTGGTGCGGATCCAACCTCTACATTCTCTGAACTTTTCTTCACCCAAATCTTGTTCATCTGATTCCTAACTTCATCCGCATTCATCTTTTGTTTACCCTTGTCTTGATTCTGATTATACACCGGACCTCTTTTGTCCTGATTCTTGCTTCTGCAAACTTTTGCATTATGACCGGACCTATTACAGATTTGGCAAATAATATTTCCTTACATATTTGACTGATAACCTCTTGATCTGCATTGATTAGCCATATGACCTACTCTATTGCATGCAAAGCATCTACCATTGAATGATTTGTTTATTTGCATATTTCTGCATTCATGAGACTTGTGTCCATACCTTTTGCAGTTAAAGCACTGTCCGGAGAAGGATGAATTAGTCTGATTCATTCTCTTTCTGCACTGATTAGCTTTGTGACCAAAGTGATTGCAGCTGTGGCAGTATCCATTGAAGGATGGATATCTTTGAGCATTGGGCTGTCTTACCAGAGGTCTTCTAGGCCTATTCCTTGGATTTTCTGATCCAAAATTCTTTTGACCGGATCCGGAGCTTTCTCCTTTCTCATATCCCAAACCATACTTGTCATCTGCCCTCTTTTGACTTCCAAGAAGAACTTCAAGTTGAGCAGAACTTATCTTGAATTTCTCTTTATATTCATTTGCTGTTTGAAGATCTCTTTTGAGAGGGGTAAGTGCAGGAAGATGAGGGGCCAAAAAGGGGTCTTAAGTGGCCACTTTTTTTCTGAAATCAAGAAATACTGGCCTTGGATGAGAAATTGAGCATAGTTACACTCAAAATTTGGAGATGCAACCAAAACAATGTTCGTAGTGCTCCGAGTCTACTTTCTAAACTACTATTTTATTTTGAAAATGGCATAGATTAAGGGGTTCAAAAGAGGGAGCCACAGAAATTGGTGTTGTTTCTGTTAAAAAAACATAACATAGCATGTTTTGTTTCTCCCTCAAAAGGTCAACTTTTTTTTGGTATTTTTAAAATCGCTTCAGTGAGAAATTAGCTAATAGCATGTAGTTTATGCCCGATTTTTCTAATAATTTTTTGATGAATAGTTGATTTTTTACTAATTTTTAAAGTGGACACATCCTAAAAAATAGAATTTTGGCCGTGCTACCCCTATAAATTTTGAAAACTAATTGAAAATAATTTTTTTATTTTTTTAATATTTGTAGAATGGAGTCTAGTTTCTAAATATGTAATTTTTTTGAAATTTGAATGAATAGTTATTTTACAATGAAAAAAAGACCAAACAGTGGTTTTTGCCTAAAAACGGACACACAAACAAAAGAAATTAAAGATGAAAGGCTTAACATTGTTAAAATGTGAAAAAAATCACATCGTCAAATAGCTAAGAGAAAGCCTAACATTACCCATGTGTTCGATTTGTTCAACCTTGAAACACGTGCAAATCTGAGGGTTAGCACGAACGAAATTATGTGAAATTTTGAAGAATATAGAAAAACACGTCTGTGACTATTCATAAGGCACTCCAAGCCTTTGGGTTGGAAATCCAAAGCAAATCCCAAGCCCAAGGCTTGGGATTCCCAAAGCAAGAAATAACGCGAGCGCGTTATAACTCGCTCACGTTATGTTTTGCCTTGCATTTTTCTTTCCCGCATGTCTGTCTTTTGTCATGTTTTACATAACGCGAGCGCGTTATAACGCGCTCGCATTATGTCCCACTCAAATTTTTTTACGTTCAAGGCTATTAATCATGAGGGTTAAGGGATGAGGGATAGAGTTGGAGGGTTTAGGGATAAGGGATTAGCGTTTAAGGTATACTATCAAGCCCGTTGAGGGTCTAGGAATAGGGATAGCATTTAAGGTTTAGGGATGAGGGATGACAGATTACGGTTTAGGGTTTAGGGATAGGGTTGAGGGTCGAAGGATCAAAGTTAAGGGTTGAGGGATTAGGGTTTGATATTGAGGGTTGAGGGTTGAGGTTCAAGGGTCAAGGGTTTAGGTGATGCAGAGGTGTTAGGTCTCCAAAGATAATCTAACAAGATCAAAAGGTTTCAATAGTTTGTGGACTTCAACCAATAAGACTTCTCTAGCCTTCCTCTTGTCCTAAACTCCACCAAAGGGCTCAAGTTTGGATTCCAACTTCTCAGATGAATTCTAGCACCTTCTAGGGTCTCAACCTACCCCAACCAACAAGGTTCCAAAGGCTTCACAAACCAATTTGATAGATTCTTGACAATTCCCCTTAAACAGGCCTAATCCTTGTAGTCTTGTTCAGCGACTAAACTATACTTTTCTCCAAACTTTCCCAAAACACTCTTGAAAAAAATGACTGATTTGGATACCCTCTATTGAGTTCTAAAACATATCTCAAACTCACCTACCATTGTTTTGGACGAAATGTGACTGTCCTAACACCCTGCTGCCTTCCTACAAGGCCTAAATTGACCATTTTACAAAGGAACCCTATGACAAACTTGTCCCACACACTTCAAACCTAAAAAAAGTCTTAGGAAAGGGTTCAAAACCAAGGATTTTCCAGGTCTTATCAGGAGGTTTGCACATTTAAGGTTTGCAATACAAAAATCTCATTTCTAGGCCTCAAAACCTAGGGCTTCCTAGTTCTCCCACTTCCAATCACTTCCAGACCTCATTCAAAGGTCCAACACCATCTTATTGACCATATTAAACAACAGCAATCATAAAAATATCACCTTGTTAAGATAGATCTCCGGCTGCTATAACCATGCCACCATTGTCAATGCTCTTTTCACACGCAAACTTGACTCCAAACGGTGATCACCTCTCCCATTTACACTCCTCCTACTTTTTCAGGGTTAGAAACATATGTTATATGTTAATAAGGACCTATTCCGTGAGAATTTGAATCCTACAATCATGGAAAGGTCCAAAAATGCATTGCAAACCCTCAAAATCCCTGTTTTCACAGTCAAATAGGCAGTTCCAGAAAAAACCTGATATCTCCCTCAAAATTCACTATAAAAACCTCAAACCAATTGCAAATGAAATTTAACTCAATCCCCTACCACATCCAATTGGTTTCAAATCAAAATAGTTCTGTACAAAGAAATGGTACGGCCTGCAACAACAGATTTACAGAAAAAAATTAGAAAATTCTATTTTTTTTCAATTTGTGCACCTCTAAACTCCCTCCGAGGTACTTGTCCGTACATCAAAATCACTTGAATATGATTTTATGACCTCTGCCCCAACTTCCACAACCAATTTCCATCGTTTGGAGTGGGTAAAACTACCAAAAACTAATCAAAATGGTTTTTCCCGCCTAAATGCTCATTACAAAAATTTGAATTTCTGAACTTTGGTTTAAAGGATTTTCACCTTATTTAATGAACTCCTATCTTATTAATTCATCATGTTTGATTTTCTTAGGTTCATTAAACCTTCTTATTGATCTTAGACACCGCTATTTGACTCTAGGGGCACTATTGGCCCAACTTACATCATTTTTGGTCCTAGGGTCCTTACCAGGACCCTCAAGACATTTAAACATTACATCATCTTGACCATTACAATATGTCATTATTGGTTTTAGGCTATTCCATTTGACTTGATGGACTCCATGGACTCCTCTCTTATTCACTGATGCCTCCTTGTTCCACAATGTTCTATTAGGTGCTCCTGCACCATACTCCCCAGCATGATAAAAACTCTTGTCCCAAAAGTAATATGCTTTGCTCCAAACATCCTGCAGTCTTGTTGAAATGTTCCTATGATTTGTGATAGGGAACATGAACTCTCCAAAGGTTATCTTCCTCCTCCTACCTGCATAGCTCTCACAACCAATGTTAGTATCATAAAACATGTTTGAATGTCCTTGCTTAGGACCCTGCTGCTGCAATGCTTCTACCTTCTCCATCTGATTTGTTCTCCTCTGTAAGGTATGTTGTCTACCTTCCTTTTCCTACCTCCCTATAGGGCATTCAATGTCTCCCACCTTGATGCAATGTAAGTTCCAAACTTGCTGTCCTTTAGGACTGTCATAAACCTTCTTCTGCTGCAACTGTTCTTGTTGTTCAACCTGCACATCCAACTTCAATTTCTCTCCAAAACAGATAGTAACATGTTCCTTCTTGTCTCCACAAGGTAAAGGGATTAATCTAAATTGTTTACCACCTTTGTGCACCAAATAGTTATTAGTATAACCATCATGAATTGTCCTCCTTAAATGCTGCCATGGTCTTCCCAAAATCATATGCCCACATGTCATTGAAATAACATCACATAAAATAGAATCATGATATGGACCAATGGAAAAATCAACATATGCCCTCTGATTAACCCTTACTTGCTGCTCTTGACTTACCCAAGTGGCATTATAAGGACTAGGATGATCAAATGTTTTCAATCCCAACTTGTGCACCATATCCCAGGAAACTAGATTATCATGTGAACCTGAATCTATAATCAACTTGCACATTTTTCCATGGCTTAAACAATTAGTTTTAAAAATGGATACCTGTGGTGCTTGCTGCATTTTGCCTTTTTCCACCATGAGCAAATCTCCATCTATAACTGGATAGGCTGGTGCTGGTTCTTGGTCTTCTTTCTTTTCCTCTTCTTGTGCCAAATGAACTCTTCTCTCCTTGTTCTTATCAACATCATCTCTCTTAGGACATTTGAAAGATGTGTGTCCCACTTCATTGTAATGATAACACCTACCTGTGAATACTCCTCTACCTGATCCAAACCTACCTCCACCTCTATATCCACCTCTCTGATCTACAAAAAACTCTTTGCCTTTCTCATTGCTGCTTTGTCCTTCATTAGTAGGTCTGCCCCTACCTCTATATCCTCTTCCACTACCTCCTTGTCTTTCTTGCTTCCTCTTCACCCTTTCTTCAGCCCTGATGGCTAACTGAAAACATTCTCCAAGTGATTTTGGTATTGTCAAACCAATCTCATCTTGCAAGTTATACCTAAGCCCATTAAGGTATCTTGCCACTTTCTCTTCTTCATCTTCCAATCCCCCTCTAATACTAAGCTTATGAAATTGCTCAGTATAGGACATAACATCCATGTCCTTTTGTTTCAAATTCTGCCTCATCCTCTTTGTTTGAATGGAGTAATCGGATGGAAGAAATTGATCCTTCATCATATCCTTCATCCTACCCCAAGAAGTGATTCTTGTTCCACCTCTAGCCACTCTTTCTGTTTGCACACTACTCCACCATGTAAGTGCTGTCCCTCTCAACTTTGTTTTTGCAAATTTAATCTTCTTCTCATCACTCATCTCCTCATACTCAAAAAAATTTTCAAGGGCATCTATCCACCCTAATAGCTCTTCACTATCCATCTTCCCTTGATAGATAGGTAACTCTATGTTTGCCTTTGTTCCACTTCCTTGGACTGCCTTAAGCAATCTCACAAATCTCCTTTCTTCCACATCCAACTCATCATCAAGAGTGTTCTCATCTACCTTCTCAGGTCCTCCATCATCTCCTTCTTGATCATCTTGTTCATCCCCTCTAGAATTCTTTTCCAATGCTTCCAACCTTGCCAAGATTGATGCATTCTCCCTTCTCACTTGTTTTAACTCTCTTTCTCTTGCAGCATCTTGTTCTTTTCTATCCCTCAACTCTTTTTCTCTTGCCTCTAAGGCTTCTCTCAATTCATTGTTCTCCCTAGCCATTTGATTTTTAGGAGCCATATTCACACTTTCACAAACCCTTATTGTTTCACAAGATCCTACCACTCCCTCAAGGACCTACTTGCTACTCTGATACCACTATGATTCAAAGGTGTTAGGTCTCCAAAGATAATCTAACAAGATCAAAAGGTTTCAATAGTTTGTGGACTTCAACCAATAAGACTTCTCTAGCCTTCCTCTTGTCCTAAACTCCACCAAAGGGCTCAAGTTTGGATTCCAACTTCTCAGATGAATTCTAACACCTTCTAGGGTCTCAACCTACCCCAACCAACAAGGTTCCAAAGGTTTCACAAACCAATTTGATAGATTCTTGACAATTCCCCTTAAACAGGCCTAATCCTTGTAGTCTTGTTTAGCGACTAAACTATACTTTTCTCCAAACTTTCCCAAAGCACTCTTGAAAAAAATGACTGATTTGGATACCCTCTATTGAGTTCTAAAACATATCTCAAACTCACCTACTATTGTTTTGTACAAAATGTGACTGTCCTAACACCCTGCTGCCTTCCTACAAGGCCTAAATTGACCATTTTACAAAGGAACCCTATGACAAACTTGTCCCACACACTTCAAACCTAAAAACATTCTTAGGAAAGGGTTCAAAACCAAGGATTTTCCAGGTCTTATCAGGAGGTTTGCACATTTAAGGTTTGCAATACAAAAATCTCATTTCTAGGCCTCAAAACCTAGGGCTTCCTAGTTCTCCCACTTCCAATCACTTCCAGACCTCATTCAAAGGTCCAACACCATCTTATTGACCATATTAAACAACAGCAATCATAAAAATATCACCTTGTTAAGACAGATCTCCGGCTGCTATAACCATGCCACCATTCTCAATGCTCTTTTCACACGCAAACTTGACTCCAAACGGTGATCACCTCTCCCATTTACACTCCTCCTGCTTTGTCAGGGTTATAAACATATGTTACATGTTAATAAGGACCTATTCCATGAGAATCAGAATCCTACATTCATGGAAAGGTCCAAAAATGCATTGCAAACCCTCAAAATCCCTGTTTTCATAGTCAAACAGGCAGTTCCAGAAAAAACGTGATATCTCCCTCAAAATTCACTATAAAAACCTCAAACCAATTGCAAATAAAATTTAACTCAATCCCCTACCACATCCAATTGGTTTCAGATCAAAAAAGTTCCGTACAAAGAAATGGTACAGCCTGCAACAGCAGATTTACAGAAAAAAATCAGAAAATTCTGTTTTTATTCAATTTGTGCACCTCTAAACTCCCTCCGAGGTACTTGTCCATACATCAAAATGACTTGAATATGATTTTATGACCTCTGCCCCAACTTCCACAACCAATTTCCATCAGTTGGAGTGGGTAAAACTACCAAAAACTAATCAAAATGGTTTTTCCCGCCTAAATGCTCATTACAAAAATTTGAATTTCTAAACTTTGGTTTAAAGGATTTTCACCTTATTTAATGAACTCCTATCTTATTAATTCATCATGTTTGATTTTATTAGGTTCATTAAACCTTCTTATTGATCTTAGACACCTCTATTTGACTCTAGGGGCACTATTGGCCCAACTTACATCATTTTTGGTCCTAGGGTCCTTACCAGGACCCTCAAGACATTTAAACATTACATCATCTTGACCATTACAATATGTCATTATTGGTTTTAGGCTATTCCATTTGACTTGATGGACTCCATGGACTCCTCTCTTATTCACTGATGCCTCCTTGTTCCACAATGTTCTATTAGGTGCTCCTGCACCATTAGGGATAGGGTTTAGGGTCGAGGGATTAGGGTTAAAGTAGAGTGTGGAGGGTGTAAGGATTAGGGATAGGGTTGGAGGGTTTAGGGATAAGGGATTAGGGTTTAAGGTATAGTATCGAGTCTGTTGAGGGTTTAGGAATAGGGATATCATTTATGGATTAGGGATGAGGGATTATAGTTGAGGGATGATGGATTAGGGTTGAGGGTTGAGGGATTAGGGTTTAGGGATAAGGTTTAGGGTTGAGGGTTGAGGGATTAGGGTTTAAGGTATAGTGTTGAGGGTTGAGGGTTGAGGGTTTAGGATTAGGGTTTAGGGTTGATGGATTAGCATTTAATGTCGAGGTTAGGGTTAGAGTGTCGAGGGTAGAGGGATTAGGGATAGGGTTTAGGGTTGAAGGTTTAAGGATTGAGGATTGAGGCTTTAGGGATGAGGGTTTAAGGCTTAAGATATAGTGTCAAGTGTTGAGGGTGTAGGGATAGGGTTTAAGTTTTAAGGGTTAAGGGTTGAGGGATAGGGATTAGGGTTTAAGGTATAGTGTTGAGGGTCAAGGGATCAGAGTTAAGGGTTGAGGGATTAGGGTTTGACGTTGAGGGTTGAGGGTTGAGGTTTGAGGGTCAAGGGTTTAGGGATAGGGTTGAGGGTCGAGGAATTAGGGTTAAAGTAGAGTGTGGAGGGTATAAGGATTAGGGATAGGGTTTGATGGTTTAGGGATAAGGGATTAGGGTTTAAGGTATAGTATCAATTCTGTTGAGGGTGTAGGAATAGGGATAGCATTTAGGGTTTAGGGATGAGGGATTAGAGTTGAGGGATGACGGATTAGGGTTGAGGGTTGAGGGATTAGGGTTTAGGGATATGGTTTAGGGTTGAGGGCTGAGGGATTAGGGTTTAAGGTATAGTGTTGAGGGTTTAGGGATAGGGTTTAGGGTTGAGGGATTAGGATTTGACGTTGAGGGTTGAGGGTTTAGGGTTTAGGGTTTAGGGTTAGGGTTGAGAGATGAGGGATCAGAGTTAAGGGTTGAGGGAATAGGGTTTGACGTCGAGGGTTGAGGGTTGAGGTTCGAGGGTCAAGGGTTTAGGGATAGGGTTGAGGTTAAAGGGATTAGGGTTAAAGTAGAGTGTGGAGGGTGTAAGGATTAGGGATAGGGTTGGAGGGTTTAGGGATAAGGGATTAGAGTTTAAGGTATAGTATCGAGTTTGTTGAGGGTTTAGGAATAGGGATAGCATTTAGGGTTTAGGGATAAGGGATTAGAGTTGAGGGATGATGGATTAGGGTTGAGGGTTGAGGGATTAGGGTTTAGGGATAAGGTTTAGGGTTGAGGGTTGAGGGATTAGGGTTTAAGGTATAGTGTTGAGGGTTGATGGTTTAGGGATAGGGTTTAGGTTTGAGGGATTAGGGTTTAGGGTTGATGAATTAGGGTTTAATGTTGAGAGTTGAGGGTTAAGGGTTGAGGGTTGAGGTTGAGTGATAGGGTAAATGGTCAAGGGATTAGGGTTAAATAAGAGTGTCGAGGGTAGAGGGATTAGGGTTTAAGGTATAGTATCGAGCCTATTGAGGGTCTAGGAATAGGGATAGCGTTTAGGATTTAGGAATGAGGGATTAGAGTTGAGGGATGACGGATGATAGATTAGCGTTGAGGGTTGAGGCATTAGGGTTTAGGGACAAGGTTTAGGGTTAGGGTTGAGGGATTAGGGTTTAAGGTATAGTGTTGAGGGTTTAGGGATAGGGTTTAGGGTTGAGGGATTAGAGTGAAGGGTTGAGGGATTAGAATTTGACGTTGAGGGTTTAGGGTTTAGGGTTAGGGTTGAAGGTCAAGGGATCAAAGTTAAGGGTTGAGGGATTAGGGTTTGATGTTGAGGGTTGAGGTTCGAGGGTCAAGGGTTTAGGGATAGGGTTGAGGGTCGAGGAATTAGGGTTAAAGTAGAGTGTGGAGGGTATAAGGATTAGGGATAGGGTTGGAGGGTTTAGGGATAAGGGATTAGAGTTTAAGGTATAGTATCGAGTCTGTTGAGGGTTTAGGAATAGGGATAGCATTTAGGGTTTAGGGATAAGGGATTAGAGTTGAGGGATGATGGATTAGGGTTGAGGGTTGAGGGATTAGGGTTTAGGGATAAGGTTTAGGGTTGAGGGTTGAGGGATTAGGGTTTAAGGTATAGTGTTGAGGGTTGATGGTTTAGGGATAGGGTTTAGGTTTGAGGGATTAGGGTTTAGGGTTGATGAATTAGGGTTTAATGTTAAGAGTTGAGGGTTGAGGGTTGAGGGTTGAGGGTTGAGGTTGAGGGATAGGGTTAATGGTCAAGGGATTAGGGTTAAATAAGAGTGTCGAGGGTAGAGGGATTAGGGTTTAAGGTATAGTATCGAGCCTGTTGAGGGTCTAGGAATAGGGATAGCGTTTAGGATTTAGGAATGAGGGATTAGAGTTGAGGGATGACGGATGACAGATTAGGGTTGAGGGTTGAGGCATTAGGGTTTAGGGACAAGTCTTAGGGTTAGGGTTGAGGGATTAGGGTTTAAGGTATAGTGTTGAGGGTTTAGGGATAGGGTTTAGGTTTTAGGGATTAGAGTGAAGGGTTGAGGGATTAGAATTTGACGTTGAGGGTTTAGGGTTTAGGGTTAGGGTTGAAGGTCGAGGGATCAGAGTTAAGGGTTGAGGGATTAGGGTTTGATGTTGAGGGTTGAGGGTTGAGGTTCGAGGGTCAAGGGTTTAGGGATAGGGTTGAGGGTCGAGGAATTAGGGTTAAAGTAGAGTGTGGAGGGTATAAGGATTAGGGATAGGGTTGGAGGGTTTAGGGATAAGGGATTAGAGTTTAAGGTATAGTATCGAGTCTGTTGAGGGTTTAGGAATAGGGATAGCATTTATGGTTTAGGGATAAGGGATTAGAGTTGAGGGATGATGGATTAGGGTTGAGGGTTGAGGGATTAGGGTTTAGGGATAAGGTTTAGGGTTAAGGGTTGAGGGATTAGGGTTTAATGTATAGTGTTGAGGGTTGATGGTTTAGGGATAGGGTTAATGGTCAAGGGATTAGGGTTAAATAAGAGTGTCGAGGGTAGAGGGATTAGGGTTTAAGGTATAGTATCGAGCCTGTTGAGGGTCTAGGAATAGGGATAGCGTTTAGGATTTAGGAATGAGGGATTAGAGTTGAGGGATGACGGATGACAGATTAGGGTTGAGGGTTGAGGCATTAGGGTTTAGGGACAAGGTTTAGGGTTAGGGTTGAGGGATTAGGGTTTAAGGTATAGTGTTGAGGGTTTAGGGATAGGGTTTAGGGTTGAGGGATTAGAGTGAAGGGTTGAGGGATTAGAATTTGACGTTGAGGGTTTAGGGTTTAGGGTTAGGTTTGAAGGTCGAGGGATCAAAGTTAAGGGTTGAGGGATTAGGGTTTGATGTTGAGGGTTGAGGTTCAAGGGTCAAGGGTTTAGGGATAGGGTTGAGGGTCGAGGAATTAGTGTTAAAGTTGAGTGTGGAGGGTATAAGGATTAGGGATAGGGTTGGAGGGTTTAGGGATAAGGGATTAGAGTTTAAGGTATAGTATCGAGTCTGTTGAGGGTTTAGGAATAGGGATAGCATTTAGGGTTTAGGGATGAGGAATTAGAGTTGAGGGATGATGGATTAGGGTTGAGGGATTAGGGTTTAGGGATAAGGTTTAGGGTTGAGGGATTAGGATTTGATGTTGAGGGTTGAGGGTTTAGGGTTAGGGATGAGAGATGAGGGATCAGAGTTAAGGGTTGAGGGATTAGGGTTTGACGTCAAGGGTTGAGGGTTGAGGTTCGAGGGTCAAGGGTTTAGGGATAGGGTTGAGGTTGAAGGGATTAGGGTTTAAGGTATAGTGTTGAGGGTTGATGGATCAGAGTTAAGGGTTGAGGGATTAGGGTTGAGGGTTGTAAGGATTAGGGATAGGGTTGGAGGGTTTAAGGATAAGGGATTAGAATTTAAGGTATAGTATCGAGTATGTTGAGGGTGTAGGATTAGGGATAGCATTTAGGGTTTAGGGATGAGGGATTAGAGTTGAGGGATGATGGATTAGGGTTGACGGATTAGGATTTGACGTTGAGGGTTGAGGGTTTAGGGATAGGGTTGAAGGATTAGGATTTGACATTGAGGGTTGAGGGTCGAGGGATCAGAGTTGAGGGTTTAGGGATTAGGGTTTGACATTGAGGGTTGAGGGCATTTTCTATCACGAACTTGATTATGAGGGCTTGCCCCTTTATTGTTATGCCTATCATATGGCGGAGCATCTAGCAAACCCTTGCAAGAAAAAGATGTGATCAATGCAAAGGATGTGATGAATCTATAGTAGGATAAAACATGAGCGCATTATAACGCGCTCGCATTTTGTAGTTCTATTGAAACGGTAAAAAAGTGGTTACCCCCGTGATCCAGGCCCACATGCTCTATTTTCTTACTGATTCTACGCGTGCTCCAACAAAAAAGAAGTGCTTTCATGCTATTGGGAAGTTCACATGCCCATTTGACACATTGTACCACCTTTGCATGATCTTTCCACCACATTTTCTGCTTTGCCAACTTGAGGAGGAAATAACATAGTTTTCACACCAAGTTTGATATATATCTATTCAAGTTTTAATTTTTGTAGTGTTGCAATGTTAATTGTGATTCAATTTTAAGAATTTAACATTGAAAAGGAAGCAAGTGGTGAAAAACTCAAATTGTTGAGGAGTCTGATGCAAGAAGATAAAAACACTACATAATTGGGTACTCTCTCCATTCAAATCTTCATTATTTAGGTATGTCAAGTCTTTACATGCATGTTCGTTACATTTTCCTTATTTTGGATTGAATTACTTTATCATGCTTTATCATACATGTTTAAAATAGACACATTCCCAATCAAGAAAGCAACCTACAATCTCACATGATGCCATGTATATTTTCTACACTTGGGCTCTTTAATAATTATGTGTAATAAACAAACCTTAGTTCATACCATGATGTCAAACTATACAAGAATAAATCCTTACAACATAAAAAAAATACAATCCCACTATTATCATGTATTCATTTCTTAGGAACTAATATTGGTCTCTTTACCATGCTACAGACAAATTCTCCGTCATGCCGAGGAAACGATCAAGAATTAAACCAACACAGGAAGAGATAGAAGCTAAGAATGCAAAGAAAGCAATGGCTATGAGGGAACTTCGTAAGAAGAGGAAATTGGACACGATAAATGAAGACATACCAATTGAAGAGGAACCACAACCATCACAAAGAGATATGGTATTGGAGGCACAAAGAGAACGAATGCAAAAACGTCGTGGTATGAGAGATTTGAATACCATAGTTGGAGACACGTCCTTTACCGCAAGTCAACATGTAGGGACACCATCTAGCACATCTCAAGTTGAGAGTACATCATCACTCACATGTGATGAAGGAGGTATGCCATCGTTCCCACCTCAACCTCAAGGTATGTCATCTATTCCATCTTCAATCGAAGGTATGCCATCTAACCCATCTCATTTAAATATTGATGAAATTCCTAATGTTGAGATGAATTTACCTAACTTGACACCACCTAGAATTTTGCATAGAAAGCCAAAGTATTTGATTGATATTGATGAGAACATTTTGCAGCCAATGGAAGGTAAGATTCCAAAACGCACTTGTAGAAGATATGCTAATAAGATTTGGAGATTGTTCTTTGAAAAGTTAAATGAGACTGCAAGATGTCAACTATTCGTTGAAATGATGCGAAGTATAAAGTATAGGTCTATCATGAAGATTCTTGGGTTGAGAACATCAAAGGCTTCAAGTGAAAAATGTATTGTCAAGAATCTAATGAGTGCGTATGAGAGTGTGGGTAACACCTCACGCACTGTTAGTTTTTGCTTCTGAATCAGCATTAGGGTTTGCCAGTTCTAATGCACAGGCAGATTCAGCCAACTGAATACAAGAGGTTGCATGAGCTCCTCCCCTTCACTTCTGGTTCTGCCGCACCAAGGGGGTGTCCCTATTTGATAAAAGTATAACCTTGACTAGCTCAATGACAGAAGGATTTAACTTGACGGCAACAGGCAGAATACTCTCATGTATGGACCAAGATTTGTTTAACAAATCACAAGGTTGGCAACATTCTTAGACATAATGTCTGGTTAGGTATGAGAGCATGCAGAGGTTCCTAATCCTAATCCTACAACTAACAGGTGGAAGTGATGAGATGGGTTGAAATGGTGTTTGGAGTGATGGGACTTTCCTAGACCCATTGAACAGACAAATTCCCAAACCAGTGCCTTATCTGGGCAGCAGAGTCATATCTAAGACTGTAAATGTCTCCCCATGACAACATAAATTCATATCCAGAGGACCTGAGAATAATGCTACTGCCTGACAGCAACATGTCCAAGAAAGAGTATCATTAATGATCATGCTTAATAGATCCTATGATGCAATCTATTTCGCTTTGTATCTGATCAAAAGCCTATTTAACCACTCCTTGAGCAGACGCAATAAATCAGACACACAGTATGCATACACTGAAAAACTTGGAAGTCCTTGACAACCTTGTTTGAAAGGAAAACAAATGACATACAGGAGACAATCAGAAACAATACACACACAGGTGTTTTTCATTTAAAATCAATCTGCATAGAAGGTCATCACAGAGAAAATCATCATTTACAATCCAAGATAGATTAGTACACCAGACTAAGGACCGAGTCTGTAGCAAAAAATGCCTTTCAAAATGTGAACACCTTATGTTCAGAGTCAGAGCTGAAAGCCCAAAAAACCTCCAACCTCTCAAAAGTAACACAGCCAAAACCATTTATACAGAACCATGTACATTCAGCAATTAATTACATGGCCAAAAGTCAAAAATCTGCCAGATACATCCATCAGAGGGAATGGCACTCAGAAGCCATCAATGCAGCAGACAAGGGAGGCCTCGAGCCTTGCGCCGCCATCTGGGAGTCTTCATTCACAATCGGGCAGTTTAATCGCTTGTACCATCGCCCATACTCCTGCTACAGTCGCCATTGATGGCCCAACAACCCGTAACCATCGAGAAAACTATCGCTGCATTCAAATGGAAGTTTCCCGCCAAAACGCCCTCTTCGCAGGCTCAAACTACACAGGGGAATAATCCCACATGCACGATGCCGAGACCACACTAGCACTTTATAAACATAGTTGCATGCATAATAGGTGTCGAGCATTTTGCCACGCTCGACACATGACCCTTCGCCAAAAGCCCATCGGCCAAATCTACACCATCGGCTTGCCCCAAAAACCTCCCGCCGATCTCAATCGTCTCACCGACGACACCTCCGCAAGCCTCTGTCGGCCAGACATAGTCTATCGGCCAGCACAAAAGCTTCCTTGGCTGATAGACCAACTCTCCCCAATGGCCACCAAAACACCCTCGTCGGTGAAACCTCCACTGTCGGCCAAACATCTGCCCGTTCACCCGACAGTCTATGTCATGTCGATGACCGTTCCAAATCCCTTGTCGCCAAGACATAGACCATCGGCACACCAATGAAAGCTCCCACCGACCTCAAAAGTCCTGCCGATGCCTACCTTCGCATTCCCCATCGGCTAGAGAAACGCCATCGGGCCAACACATTCCATCCCTGCCGACACAGCCAGTCACACCGACCACCAACGAACCACACTCTGCTCCACTATCGGCCAAACACTCATCATCGGAGCAACTGAAAAAACACTGGCCGACACCCTTAGTCACACCGACGAACACCTCCCTAAAGCCTCCAACTTCCACATCGGCCAGAGAAGACCCATCGGTGGACCCTCCAACTGCTAGCTCAATATGCAATCTTACTCCGATGGCATTCCCCATCAGGCAAACTCCTTACATCGGCGGCCCAAAAATTTGCTTTGTCGATAGCCAAACACACGCCAATGGACATCCATCGGCCAGACCAAAACAATCGGAGCACTCAAGAAATCTTTTGCCGATGAAGCCAATCACTCCGATAAGACCAAAAACATAAAGCCTTGAACCGTTGAACCCTGAACCAAAAGGGTTCAACACGAGGGTTCAACGCGATCGTTCAAACATAAAAAATAATACTCCATAGGCAACAAAGCTTCAAACCATTGAACCTTGAACCAAAACAAAAAGGTTCAAGCGGGAGGTTCAACGATGCAATATTTGCGCAAGGCAAATGCATAATGCGACCCGTTAGAAGAAAATTGAACCCTGAACCGAACCACTGAACTTAGAGAAAAAAGGGTTCAAGTTCAAACTGAAATGTCGAAGACACAAAAATGAACCCATGCCGATGGAGAAAAGACGAAGACCCCTCCTCAAGAAATGAGATGCAGATGCCGAAAAGTACTGAAGGGGTGCCAAAACTTAGAACCTTTTGGATATTTTGGGATGGTGCCTGCATGAAAATTGCTAAATTAACTGACAGTGAATTCAGGCACCAACACGCACAAAAGATAGTAATGCAACACGGCGTGTGATTACATCGACTATAGTAAGTAGTCAAATGAGGAAAGCTCGTCTCATTAGAAAGACAAGTCAAGAATTGAGAATTAATAGGAAAACTTTATCAAGAGCCGTTGGAAGACGCCAAAGAATTGAGGACACTAATGCCAATGAATTATGGGCGTTCTCGGGGAGACTACCACGAAAAGATAAACCAATTGTTGAAGCATTGAGATCACTAATTGAAGACTTTGGAAGAATTACACAAGGGTATCTCCGAATCAAAGGGATGTGGTAAGAAGGAGAATCGATAGTCAGAACCACGAGCCACATCCAAAGCATTTTTTGGATGAGACTCAAACACAGTTTTATGGTAAATTTCTAGAGAAGTATCCTCAAATTAAAATTTGTCAAAGATATTTTGAAATGCTAAAACCTTTCTATGTTAAGATAAATCACACACGCACTACTTGTTGTTGTAGATTACATATTGAATTTTCTAACCATTTTGATGCTTATAGGTCTATATGTTTAGATATGCATACTAACAATGATTTGCAGGGTTGTGCCATATGTGCCCCACCAACTTTTTCAAGAGACTTCATATCAAGAATTTTATGTGAAAGAGAGGAAGGTCAAATATTCTACAAGAAATTATGCTTGGATGGCACATGTCATCGTTGCGGTGGCTTGCAACATTTGCCAATATGTGAACATATGGAAATAACACATGCGGTTGGAAACGAACTAGTAGAGTTTGGCAAGTATAAAACAGTGGCATACAATACAAAAGATGGTAAAGAAGCAAAGAGGTGTGAATTAGTTATTGAAAAGATTCCAGTGTATCAGTTTATGCCTATATTTCGTGACAGCATAGTGTATGAGTATGCAAGACATGCCCATAGAGCTCGATGGTTGGACTTGCAATTCAAGTTATGCAAGGACACATTTCCAGTTGGTAGCATTCTTTCAGTCGTCGACTTTGCAGAGAACTATAGTCTACAGCCACAGTGTGAGGTGCAATCACAATATTACAACTCCACACAGGTTTCTATATTTGTGCACATCGCATTCATTCATGCGAATGATAGTACAGAGGATAACAGAAAGATCATAAGGGAGTATAATTTCTATATTAGTGATGATCGCACGCATTCTACGGAGTTCGTGCAAGGTTGCTTTCAGGTGTTCTACAATGATTTGGCTAGAAGGGGCATATCGTTTAGTCAGCATATCATATGGTCAGATAATTGTGCGTCACAATTCAAGAACTCGCAGAATTTCTATTGGCTAAGTAGGAGGCATAATTTTACAGGTATTCAACATATGTAGAACTTTTGTGAGGCCAAGCATGGAAAGGGGGAGCATGATGGTGCAGGAGCATGTATCAAAAGAGCCATAGCACGAGAAGAGTTAAAGTATAAAGACAATGCAAAGTTGACAGATGCAAAATCGATTGTCAAGTGGTGTAATGCTTCCATGGGTCCAGGTAATGAAGGTAAGTCTTTAGTTCGTAGATTTTTTTGGTTGATAGATGATACTAACATTGCACCATATGAGGATTGTTGTACACTGACAGGATCAAATGAGATGCACTCTTTCAAAAGCTCAATTGCAGGTTCATGGAGTATCCATACACGAAAGATGTCATGCTTTTGTTCTTCCTGTATAATTCAAGTCTGGGATGAGTGCGAGTCAAAGGAGTGGGTTGACGAATGGCAGTTAAGTTATCTTAGCCCACTTGACACGTATCGACCCCCGACGGCACTAGAACTAACACAGATGGAATCGTCAGTTGACTTTGACCACATATCAGATTTAGTTCAACCAGGTAATAGGGCACGTATATGCATCTAATTTCATCTAGTTCAACTAGGTAATGTCATCTTACTTTATAGTGTTTTTGTAATGTTGACTAATTTCATCTAATTTGCTACACATATCAATGTAGGGCACGTATATGCAGTTATTGCAGATGAAGATAATGAAGAGGGAACAGATTATTACTTATGTCGTTGTGTTGAGGCCAAAAAGAAATTGGAGGCCCCTGTTACAGATGGAGAAAACATCGAATACCCTACAGGATCAGTGGTTATTACTGGAACATGGCTTAGAAGGTACCCACATAAGAGTGTTAATATTTGGCTATTTCAGGACTTTGACATGCATCGGAAGATTCTTCATTACTCGAACCTTGTCGTGGCATCCAATGTTCATTTGATAAAGTATCGGGGTATACCTTTGAACAAAATATTATGGAAGGTGCTTGAGTCTGACCATGAAGCAATACTTGACACAATAAAGAGTAGAGCAGACCCGGATGGTTCATTGGATTAATTTGTAAATATTCACATTGATTTTGTAAAGTTATGTTACATTGAGTTGTAAGTATGCACATTAATTTGTAAGGTTTATCTTTTTTTATTTCCTCTTGCATTTTTACACATATGTATACATTTTTACATCATCATGTTATGCATTTTTGGTGTCCTGCTCCTGATGCGACCAAACTCATAACTCACCCTACTAGACACCATTTGATGATCTCTCCAACACTCTGGATCCAAGGTGCCCAATCATGATGATGACCTATATACCATTCTCCCAAGGCACTCATAATGAATGAAAAGAAGACCAAGGGCGCCCAAGCTTAATAGACTTATTTCTTTCAATTTTGATGATCCAAACTCTTGCAATATGACATCCACTTTCATGCCTTTAGATCTTCCTTCACATATAGGGCGCCAAATCAAGTTGAAAAATCTACATAAGGGCGCCAAACTAGATGAAAGGACACATGAAATGTGCCTTAGGACTCCATGCTAAGGTTTGAGCCATTAAAGTCTCTTGATATTAGGCGCTCATGATGATGAAACTTTGAGCTTTTTCCTTTCCTATGCGCTCATCTAAGATGTTTGAATGATAAGGAGCGCCTCGACCTTTATAATGTACATTGGGCACCAAATCAAGGTGATTTTAAGTCACTTTGAGTCATTTGGGGTCAGTTTGAGTCTTTGAGTCATGTTGCAAAAAAGTGTCAATGTTGTCAAGTTGCACAAAGCAACTTTTGCATTTTTGGTGTCCTACTCGTGATGTGACCAAACTGACTGTTCCAACGCATCCGGATGGGTACATTTACGCTAGGCATGGTCCTGTTTTTCACCCAAACATGTCGAAACAGTCGGAGCTACATTGTACCGACGATATCCCTGAAGAGTCCAAAGTGCAAAAAGGCAGCAATCTTTGACGAGATGTTACTCAAAAACTGTGTCACTTAGAAACATTCTGTCTAAGGCAACGCGATCACGTAGAGTGCCTCTACAATAACCTCTCTCAGTTTTTTATAGCTCTGAGGCATTTGCCCGTGGTGAAAGGTTTTCTACTGCCCCAAAAATCGTCAGAAGGAGGCAGTGTAAAGTTGCAAAGGGGTGTAACTTTCGTCCTGCTCCTGATGCGACCAAACTAACTGTTCCAACACGTCCGAATGGGTACATTTACGCTAGGCATGGTCCTATTTTTCACCCAAACATGTCAAAACAGTCGGAGCTACATTGTACCGACGATATCCCTGAAGAGTCCAAAGTGCAAAAATGCAGCAATCTTTGATGAGATGTTACTCGAAGACTGTGTCACTTAGAAACATTCCATCTGAGGGAACGCGATCATGTAGAGTGCCTCTACAATAACCTCTCTCAATTTTTTATAGCTCTGAGGCATTTGCCCGTGGTGAAAGGTTTTCTGCTGCCCCAAAAATCGTCAAAAGGAGGCAGTGTAAAGTTGCAAACGGGTGTAACTTTCGTCCTGCTCCTGATGCGACCAAACTGACTGTTCCAACGCGTCCAAATGGGTACATTTACACTAGGCATGGTCCTATTTTTCACCCAAACATGTCAAAACAGTCGGAGCTACATTGTACCGACGATATCCCTGAAGAGTCCAAAGTGCAAAAAGGCAACAATCTTTGACGAGATGTTACTCAAAAACCGTGTCACTTAGAAACATTCTGTCTGAGGGAACACGATCACGTAGAGTGCCTCTACAATAACCTCTCTCTATTTTTTATAGCTCTGAGGCATTTGCCCGTGGTGAAAGGTTTTCTATTGCCCCAAAAATCGTCAGAAGGAGGCAGTGTAAAGTTGCAAAGGGGTGTAACTTTCGTCCTGCTCCTGATGCGACCAAACTGACTGTTCCAACGCGTCCGAATGGGTACATTTACACTAGGCATGGTCCTATTTTTCACCCAAACATGTCAAAACAGTCGGAGCTACATTGTACCGACGATATCCCTGAAGAGTCCAAAGTGCAAAAATGCAGCAATCTTTGATGAGATGTTACTCGAAAACCATGTCACTTAGAAACATTCTGTCTGAGGCAACACGATCACGTAGAGTGCCTCTACAATAACCTCTCTCATTTTTTTATAGCTCTGAGGCATTTGCCCGTGGTGAAAGGTTTTCTGTTGCCCCAAAAATCGTCAGAAGGAGGCAGTGTAAAGTTGCAAAGGGGTGTAACTTTCGTCCTGCTCCTGATGCGACCAAACTGACTATTCCAACGCGTTTGAATGGGTACATTTACGCTAGGCATGGTCCTATTTTTCACCCAAACATGTCAAAACAGTTGGAGCTACATTGTACCGACGATATCCCTGAAGAGTCCAAAGTGCAAAAATGCAGCAATCTTTGACGAGATGTTACTCGAAAACTGTGTCACTTAGAAATATTCCGTCTGAGGCAACGCGATCACGTAGAGTGCCTCTACAATAACCTCTCTCAGTTTTTTATAGCTCTGAGGCATTTGCCCGTGGTGAAAGGTTTTCTGTTGCCCCAAAAATCGTCAGAAGGAGGCAGTGTAAAGTTGCAAAGGGGTGTAACTTTCGTCCTGCTCCTGATGCGACCAAACTAACTGTTCCAACGCGTCTGAATGGGTACATTTACACTAGGCATGGTCCTATTTTTCACCCAAACATGTCAAAACAGTCGGAGCTACATTGTACCGACGATATCCCTGAAGAGTCCAAAGTGCAAAAAGGCAGCAATCTTTGACGAGATGTTACTCGAAAACCATGCCACTTAGAAACATTCTGTCTGAGGCAACGCGATTAGGTAGAGTGCCTCTACAATAACCTCTCTCGGTTTTTTATAGCTCTAAGGCATTTGCCCGTGGTGAAAGGTTTTCTGCTGCCCCAAAAATCGTCAGAAGGAGGCAGTGTAAAGTTGCAAAGGGGTGTAACTTTCGTCCTGCTCCTGATGTGACCAAACTGACTATTCCAACGCGTCTGAATGGGTACATTTACACTAGGCATGGTCCTATTTACGCTAGGCATGGTCCTAGGTAGAGTGCCTTAAGGAGTTGGATGATGTTTTTGCCTAGAGTGGAGATGATGTTTTTAGCGCCTTAAGGATGATGATGGAGCGCCTTGGAGTCAGGTTAGTCTGGAGCACCTTAAGAAGGTAAAGCACTTCAAATGTAAACACAAGTGTTTTGAGCGCCCTAATGAGAAGTTGTCTTGGCACCATAAGTTGTTCAAACGAAGATATGTGCCTTGGATAGTTGCAAAGACCTAATTTAGCGCCCAAGGTTGGAAGACTCTTTGTGAGCACCTAGTGTTTGAAAGCTCTTTGTGTTTGGTGCATTAAAATGAATTTGGCACCTAAGTAGTATTGAAACACTCAACTGAGCACCTAAAGCCCATGAGAGAAGTGATATGCGCCTTGATAGGAATATCATGGAAGATGAGTTTACTGAATGGCGCCTTGAATGACTTGGTTGATTAAGTGTTTTAGCGCCTAGCTATGGGATGAATCATTGAGCGCCTTTGGTTGAGATGATGTCAGCACCTTTGAGATTATAACACCTTGGAGTCAAGTTCGAAGGAGCACCTTGAGAAGGTAAAACACTTCAAATGTTTTCAAGGAATTGGAGAAGTCACTTAGTGCCTAGAAGGAATTCCAAAGCAAGAGGGTTGGAGCGTCTTGAGCTTCAAGTCAGATATGCGCCTAGACCTCTACCCTTTAGCAAGTTGAAGCCCTCTGAGCCTTGACAAAGTGAGAATGCCTTATAGTGAATATGCGCCTTGGGCAAGGTTGAATACAAAGTTGAGGAGTATATCATAATGAGTAAGTGCACTGTAGGGTTAGATGATAAAGACTAGCGCCTTGAGTGTCTTGGTCAAAATTTTGACATTAGAAGTCTTGCAAGATCAAACCCTGGAGTGCGCCTTAGAGAGAACCTATTGATCCTTTGCTTTGATAAGATTTGGGTGCCAGAATGATCCTTAATAAATGGAATGTATCTACACCAATTTTGCGCCTTTAGGGAAGTGATGGTGTCCAGATGAGTTTTGAGTCCCTTTGAGTGTTGAGATTGTTAGAGATAGGTGCCTTGATGAATGAAATGCACCTTGAAGACCATGTGCGCCTAGAGAAGATAAGTGCCTAGTTGAGATAAAGAGGTGTTTCTGGTGCCTAGGGAAGAAGAGAGGTAAGTTCAGGGAGATAAGTGCGCCTAAGAGTTTTAGAGCCCTCAATCAAATTGCACCTTTTTGCCTTGAATAATATAATTTGAGGATTTGAGTTGAAAGTTTGAGAAAGTAGATTGAGCGCCCTGTGTTGGAGGAATCAAGTTGGATAAGCACTTGAAGAACTTGCATTAAGTGTTTTAGCGCCTTGGTATGGTTTGGAGCGCCTTATTGAGGAGATACCCTGATTTAATCCAAGGTAGAGCACCCTAGAATTGAATATGCGCCTTGTTGGAGGAATATATGCGGCTTGTTGGAGAAAGATATGCGCCTTGAATGAGAGTTTGTGTGCCTTAACCAAGAATGATGATTGAAGTCACAATCTCATGTTTGTGCGCCTAGGTCTAGAAGCAAGATTTGAGCGCCTTAGGATAGGGTTTTTTGCACCTTGTCTTGGAGAGTGAATTTGTGCCTTGGATGATGTTGAAGCGCCTTGGGATGAAATGCGCCCAAACTTATAGAGGGCCTTCAGTGAGGGAGTTGAAGACAGTGCTTAGAGGAAGGATAGCCTTAAGATCAAACTAAGTACTTAGAAACCTAAGATTAGCACCTTATTTGAAGTTATACACCTATTTTGGCGCCAGAGAGTGAGTTTGAGTGTGAAGAAGTGAATGTCTGCACCTTGAAGGGGATACAAAGGGAAGATGATGCACCTTGATGGGTTGATGATGGAAATTTGCGCTTTGGAGCTAAATGTGCGCCTTGAATCTAAATGATATTTGAGTGCTTAGAGGTAAATAGGGGCGCCTTTGAGAATTCTTTGTGCTTTAAGGAATGGATTGTGGCGCTTTGGACTAAGGTAAGTCCTGAGCACTTCCAATGATTTTAAGGAGCGCCTTGAAGGAGATAGTACCTAGAGAAGAAAAGATGTCAAGTTTTAACACCTTGGAAGAAATTTCAGATAGTGGCGCCTTCACAGGGTTTTCCAAGTTGGCGCCTTGGTTTGGGATGATCATGCTAAGAAAGAAAATGCGCCTTCAACAAGGTCACATCAAGTCCAACATGTCAATACTCTTCATCACTAACGTCATGTTGAAATTTCAAGGCATCTATCCATTCAAGTTCTCTGAGGAATATCTTGCAAGTGTACTTCATCAATGATAGACATTCATCCATCCGAGTTTCAAGATCTCTCAATCTTCAAAGTTTCAAAGTCCACAACTCCAAGAGGGTCACTCCAAGGGTTGTCATGAAGGATCACTTCATCTTCATCTTATCATCAAGCAAGGCTTCATCCAGTCCTAGAGAGATCTCTACTTCATGTCATCATCATCTACTCTTAAGATGATAATCCTTGGAAGTCAAGTGTTTCAAAGATTCTTTGAGAAATTGACAAGTTGTAACCTAGGCGCCAAAACCCCTGAGAATCCTCCTATCTGGCGCCTAGTTAGAAGAACACTAATATTGCCCCTAAGTGAATTTGAGTGTCAATATAGAGTCATCAAACCCCACCAGACGTTCATCCATGTCTCTACCACCTCAAGGAAGCACCCAGCTTAGGATGGCGCCTAGTCCAGTCTCTACTACCTTCAGTTGGCGCCTAACCCTAAGAGTCTTGCAACTATGGCGTTCATCCATGCAACAAGCAAGGTGATGCTCCCTTGTGATATTGTGAGGTGTTGACATTCAGTTGACATCATTGAGTTTGATTGAGTTGATCAAGTGTAGACGCCATTGTAAACATCAAGGCTTCAAGGCCTTTCTTTTGTATCTCCATTGAATAAGTTGTAACTTCATGCTATTGAAAGCATTATCCATGTAATAAGACATTGCAAGTTGATTGAGTCAAATAACTAGACAAGTACCCAACTCTAAGGTTGATTCATTCAAGTAGTTATCTTTGATGTATATCTTTGTGTTGTTGAAGTAGTTGATGAATTGATAGCAAGTAAAATTGTTTAAGGAAAAATTTTCGTAGAACTAGTTGGGTATCTTACTGTCATGTCCCCGTTTCCAGCCTGATCATCAAATGAAGAATGAGTTAGCCTATTCCTCATTCCCAGAGGCTAATTCAAAATAATGAGGGAATGAATTGGTTTTTGACTAACTTAACTTTTGTTTTTTGCAGGAACAAAGTCAGAAACTTGAAATTAGTTAAGTCTGGATGCTAAACTTGACTAAGGCAGGACTCCTAGAGTCAGGGTGCACTTTCTTGCTTGCTCAATGTCAAATGTGCACCTAACCAAGAATCATGGAGCTTTGAAGCACTTTAATCACATCAACTAGGGCGCCTAAGTGCATAGAGGTACAATGAATCTTCCGGAGAACATGGATAGACAACTAAGTCTCCAACTTGAGTCTTCTAAGTGAATTGGATGATGAAGAGAGTCTAGTCATTTTGGGCACTAGTATCAGGATGAATCATCCAAAATGGGTGCCTAGAACTAGAAGATGCCAATGCATGAGTTCAAGGATCCTCCATTGGAGCGCCTAGCCCAGATGGCTATAGATTGAAAGTTTTAAAGCTAAGTGATGTCTCTTAGGTGAATTCCTAGCCCAGGTGCATGTGTTGGGAAAAACTCTTTGGCTCTGGTGCCTAGAATTGGGAGCTTTGTAAGATGCACCAATTGATGAAACATTTCCATTTTGCGTCTAGAATAGAACTCTCTCACATAGTTGAAATTGACTTGATAGAAGGAGATAAGTCTTAAGGACTAGTTTGGCGCCTCACTTGCCTATCTCACCTTTGAAATGCGCTTTGGTTGATGATCATCATTGATGGCGCCTAGTGAAATGAAAAGCTATTTGCATCTCCAAAGGATCAAAATTGGATTAGGAGATCATCCTTGCAGTTGAGATTGACAGAGAAGTGTTAAAGGAATCACTTCAAATGGGCGCCTAAGCTAGTTGAGGCGCATATCAATTCCACTGTAACTCCAGACTGACGCTTAGGATCCAGTCATCTCCTAAGGCGCAGTTCCATTCACCCATGACCTCACTTGGCGTCTAAAACTTGGAAACTCCTTTGGAAAGCTCCTGTTGCGCCTAGAAGCATGAGTTTGGGATATCAACTTGCAAAAGGCTTAGAAACTCTTCAAAGATGTTACGCACAATCCCATGGCACTGGAGCTCAGTTTTGGCGCCTTCAAGGAATAGCACATGAAGGAACTTGGGAGGTCAGGTGCTTGTAAAAGGGAACACCTTGGAACATCTTCGAGGGGTTGAAGTAGTAAGAAAACATCAAGTGAGTCTAGGCGCACTCCCTTGTGTGAACAGTTTAGCTCTGGCGCCTAGCCACAGAGTGAGCCAGAAGAAGTAGTTTGGACATTAGAAGATAGGCGCTCATTCTACAATGAAGCATTCCACCTTCCTAATCAACAAAGACTTGAAAGAATTGACAAAGGAAGCCAAGGCGCACCTTCTACTTGTTTCCACCTCCAGAATGCGCCTAACCTTGAAAGGGGGTTCAAAGATGTTTGTTAGACCTTTTCACTCAAGGCGCTCACCTTAGGCGCACTTTCTAAGTCCTTGTCACCTCAAGGAAACACCTAGTTTGGAAGGCACTTGCCCTGTTCTCCACTCCTTTCAATTGGCGCCTAGAACACAGAATGCATGAAAGGAGCGCCTAGACTCCAGAGGGCTCATTTGGGTGCCTAGCATTTAAAACACTTTCATAATGATGATGTTTTGGTGCCTACTCTTGGAAACAATCCAGAGCATCCATAAACTCTAATTGGTGCCTAATGTTGACAAGGCGCAACTTCAGGAGGAGGTCACCTCAACTTGGCGCCCAAGTCAGAAAAACCTGTAAATCCTTCAAATATGCGCCTACCTTGTGAGGTGATGAGTTGAACATTCCAAATCTTCAAATGTTGCTCAAGTAAGGAAGACATTGTAACATCAAGGCTTCAAGGCCTGTCCTTGTATTTCCATTGAATGAGTTGTACTTCATGCTATTGAAAGCATTTTCCATGTAATAAGACATTGCAAGTTGATTGAATCAAGTAACAAGACAAGTACCCAACTCTAATGTTGTTTCATTCAAATAGTTATCTTGATGTATATCTTTATGTTATTGAAGTAGTTGATGAATTGTTAGCAAGTAAAAGTGTTTAAGTAAGGAAAAATTTTCGTAGAACTAGTTGGGTATCTTACACTTACACCATGCCTATCCATCAAACATCACAATGCAATCAAAATCCTAACAACATGCCCATGATCCAAGATCAAGTGCAATCATGCAAAGATATTATCAATCACAAGCCTATTAAGAATGAACTAGAGTCTTCTAGTACCATACTTTTCCATCAAACACCATCATGTAATCCATGGCCTATCAAGCCTATCAAAGAAAATGCAAACATCCTATGTAATACAATCAGACTTTAAATATTTGAAGTAGCCATCTACAAATATCCATTCAAAAGTGGATTTATAATGCAAGTATGGACACCATCAATAAAAAAGATTTGTATTAACCAAATATCCATATACGCATACATCAATATCTGTCGATATAAGTATAACATATATACAAAATAGCCATATAGGCTTACAAGAATGCCATATAGGCATACAATGTCAACTATGTACAATACAAAATATATGTCCACAAATGCCATATAGGCATACAACAGAGGAACACAATAAAAAGTCATTCCCCTCTGGCTGGTGAAGAGAATAAATCACGAGCAGCCTTTGATCTTCTAGGGGATGGAGACATGCATGTGGGTGGTCTACTACGAACCCGAGGGCTACTCCTCCTATTTAGTTCTTCCTGCACCTTTACCTGTTACAAAAAAAAGTATAGACATTAATATATAGAAATTACATGTTATAAAAAAATGAAACATTTAACAAAATAATCACTTACCGCTAACATATAATCTGTCTCCTCGCTTGCCTCAGTAGCAGGAATAGGCCCTAGTGATGTCATGTCCTATAGAAACCATCCAGATAGAAATTAAACTTCAAATCAATAATCTTTTGATTTTTCAAAAATAGACAACTATAACAATGAATGTAAATTGAAATTTACTAATCTGCCTCATACCCCTGTCAATGCCATAGAGCTATGAATCGCAGAGGCCACACCCTGCTCCATTGCCCTATGAACATGGGGAGGTGTATCCGCAGCCTGCATCATCTGGAAATAAAACAACATTATTCAATTACGAAAACTATAATAGTGATGCAAATCATGGCTCCTAACATACACACACGTTCATCTAAACATGGAAGTACACACAATAAAACACACAAATCACATACAAAAATTTAGTAAGTACAATTCATTCATTAAACTATTTATTTTATTACCTCCGTAAAGCTTTGAAGTCCACCACCACTGGCAGGTGTTGCCATGAAATCTACAGTGTTAACCTATTCAACATCCAAAATCAGAAATTAGAATACTATTCATATAACGATGCTATTCACATGTAATATTTATAATTGTTTACTAGTTACATACCTCGACAGTAGATGATCTAGTGGAAAATGTAGGTGGAGAACCACTGAAAACTGCATCGACGCTATGACCCTGAAATTTCATTAAAATCATCAATTTAAATTAGTTAATCTTGTATTTCAAAAATGAAATTTAATAAATTAAATTCAATAAACTTGCTAATATTTACCTGAGTATCAAGGCTGAAAGTCTCACTCAGGAGGGTATCTGTCATCACCATCTACTCAGCTGCAGATGTAGCCTGTGCACCTGCGTCCTGACTGTCCATGGGGTCATAACCACAAGCTGACCCGCAAGCCTGGCAAGTATGCGGTGGGACCCTACTCCTCGCACTATCTCCCAACCCACTCTATGTTGCAGGATCGGCATGCTCTATGATGCTCTGGGTCAAGGCACTAATCGACCTCAGTGTATCGACCTCAACACTCTCCTTCACAATGGAAGGGATAGAAACATGCTCGTGGGCTGGTCTATTGATTACTCGTCTCACTACCCGCTGTGGGTCAAGACGTGCCCCTGGTCTATCCTGTGCCGAGCCCCCACCTCTACCCTGGAAGTCCCGCATATCAAAATAGTTTGGCACTTTATTGAGGACAAACTCGCAGTAGAGTTTCCTCAAAAAGTATTGCGGGACCTCATTATTATTGCATGGAGGATGGTCAAAAACCATCCACCACCTCTGCCTGAAATTGTCCCTTATCGCTTGGTTGTTGCACCGATGGATAGGGAACCTCTTGCATGTAATGGGTGGAGGTTGATTTGTTTGTGGGTTTGTGAAAATTGAACACAAGTCTACTTTTGTAATTTGTAATTTTTTGCCATCTTGGTATGACAATTTATCTGCATAGTAATCTCTAAACTCTCTCTTTTTATCGGTCCAACTAGTTATTTGCTTGCTAATTGAATTTACATTTGATAACATAGACTCAAGAGATTCGGCAAGCGTGGACCTATGCAAGGTTGAAGTGGAAGGATCTTTCAACCTTGCAATTATATCTTCAATTTATTTTTTGTTGTTTTCAATTTCCCCCATTATATTATCTTATGTTCCAGGGGCATGTCAAGGAATGAATGGAGGAGGTTGTTGTTCTGCAGGTATTTCCTCCTCAGGATTTTGTGGATTTTGAGGAGGAGGAGGAGGAGGAGGTGCATTCACATTTCCTACAATTAACGAAATATACATCAAAAATCAACAAAAACCTACCTATTTAGGAAGAAATTCAAACAAAAAAACAAAGATAACTCACCCCTTTGGCGTGCTCGACGTCGCGGCGGCATTTTGGCGATGAATCGACAAGCCTTTTGTGTTGATTGGCATTTTGTAGAACGCGAGCGCGTTTTTGAGGGTTTTGAAGCCGCAGGCAGAGGAGAAATTTAGAATGAAATGAAATGACTATTTTTTTATTTTTTTATAGAACGTTATAATGCGAGCGCGTTATAACACGCTCGCGTTATGACTTAAATTTTTTTGAAAATTTTTTGGCCACTTTTTGGCCCCCCATCTTCTTGCACTTACCCAGAGAGACAATTTGATCCTCAAGTTTTTCTTCATTATCTTTGGCATCTTCAAGATCAGATTCAAGATGTCTGATAATCCTGTCCATCTGGAGGCAATCTTCTGATTTCTCTTTAAGAGATTGTCTTAGATTGTCTTCAGCTTTTCTTTTCTCTTCAATCTCTTGAGTAAACTTTATAACTCCTGATTCCATTTCATGTCTTACCATAATGACTTCTTTTGATAACTTTTCACATAACTTGGTTTTCTCAGTCAATTCTTCATTTTTATTACTTTCTTCACTTTGTCTTGCCAATTGTTGGAGCAGCTCCTTTCTCTTTTTCATAGAGAGACTTAATTTGTCCTTTAGTTCTCTCATGGATTCATCAGCCTGTTTGAGTCTTTCCTTTAATTCATTGACTTCAGAGTTTGACTGTTCAAGATCCTCAAGGGCAATCTTGAGTTGCTCCCTTAAACCATATGCATCCATTTGAACTCCCAGATCTTCCTCAAGCTGTTAAGCTCTATTAGGAGGAACTTAGCTCTGATACCAATTGTTGATAACTGAGAGGGGGGGTGAATCAGTTATCCTAATTATTTCTTCTTTTGAACTTTCTTATTAATCAATGCAGCATTGAAGCAAACAAACAAACATTACCATGAAATGAGAAACACATGACACAGTATTTTTGACGTGGAAACCCTGTTAAGGGAGAAAACCACGGGGTGATTAAGCCAAAGATTATTCTCTGTTAGAAGAATAAGGAATTACAAAATGGCACTTGCCAATTAGGGCTCACTGCCCGAGCACACTGCTCACAAAGAGGCACACTACCTACAAGGAGACACACTGTCTACAAAAGAATGTTATACAATACTTGAACTGATTGGAAGCATCCACATATGCTGGAGTTCAGTTCCACACTGATCTGCTGCACTTCATCTTTCCTCTTCTCTTTATTCTACTTTCCTTTCACATACCGGATCTTTCTTACTGTTTCTGCTCTACTCTACACTGCTTCACATATGTCACACCCACTCACAACTAAATCCATCCTCTATATATATCCGCACTAGTGATTTCATTATCTTTCTAGTCGGCACCCGGAATAGTCTATCTTCTCACAAACTCTATTCTGTCGGCTGAATCCTTGCATGTCAAGTAATGCGGATCAACCATATACTTGTAGAAATCATTAATCATGTCGGCCAAACATGATTCATGCCTTCACAACCTTTACCATCAACAATAACACATCCGGAAAACAGTCTGATGTTTTGTCAGTCAGTTCTTCCTCTGTTCTCACTGTCACTCAGGAATCCAATACTCAACTATTCATATCTTTTTCCTTGTCCATCACCGGAGGCTAAATCCTTGGAATATACCACTCAAGGTAGTCCTCTTTACTTCCTCAAATCCGTACTGCACCAAGATACGTCCTCTGAGAGATCCGGACCAGTCTGTCAGACCTTGCCACATGCTCTGTTCTTGTTCACCGGACCACAATAATCTTCATTCTGACTTCTGGTGGAGGCACACTATGACTTGCGGATATGTGGGATGACCTTTGTTGCCATCAATGATAACAACCATGAATCCATATAGTGTCTCTTGCCAACAGTCTTCCCATCTACTGAAAGTTAGAATGAATATAACTAAGTTGACCACCTCTCAACAGATGTTGTGGTTGTGCAACATCTACACTTTGTGCCTTTTCTTGTCACTTTGTGTAAAATACATGCATCTACCATCATCTAGCATGACCTCCCTATGGTCCCTATTAAGCCTTAGGCCTCTGAAACTACTGCTATTATTGTTTTTGGGACTGTTTCAATGTCTTGGGAGGTATAGGTGGAGTCCTAAAACCTCTTCTAGATAGGGGCTAAGATGTCTAGAACCTAAAGTTTGGCTAAAAATTAACATGGGCATGAGCTTTGTCTTATTCCTCTTGGCCTTTCACCAAGTTCTCCTTTGCAATGTATTCTTTGTAAATGATTTAATCTCAAGCATATCAAGTGTTTTCATGCAGATTGGTCCTACTATCTAAGAACTTAGACCACTAACAAACTTGTCGATCAGAAGTTTCCCCTCACAGATGTAGTCCACATACTACAAAAGATTGAAATTTTGATTGTCCTATTGAGCAACCATCATACCTTATTGTTGGAGGTCATGAAACGCATTGATGTGACACTACTAAAAATGTTAAGACAAATATCTCACTCTAAACCTCTCTAATAATATATCCAAGGTAATCTTCTCAAGGGAAAGGTGATGTTGTTCACTCCTAGCACCACTAGGTGGAAGCAAAACCACACAAAAATAAAATAGTAAATTGATCCTTCAACTTGCTCTCATAATGTTCCATCCCAAATCATCTAGATAACAATAATAACCAAGCTTCTACCTTAATTTCCTACATATAACTCTCAAATTTTAGTGATATAAACATATAAGGTCTCAAATATAATTACTTGCATCTTTATGCCCTCTAGTAGCATGTCTGGTCTCTTGTCATGGTTACTTCAACTAAGGCTATTCCTTGTGCTCTATTCTAAATCAATAAGGGCTCCTAGAGCACTCCCTCTTAATTTAATGGGCATCAACTTTCTCTTGAGAAGGATTTAAACTGTCAACATATGAAGCCTCCTATCAAGGGGGAAGTCGATCAAGCACCTTCTTAAGGACATAAAAAATTTGGGGCCCTAGATCCACTAGTAAATTTTGATGCTATGGTCTCAAAAATAGCTCCTCACTCTAAATCTCCTAAGACTACTCTCTACCAAATTCATCTTGAAAAGATTGACAAGTCATTAGACAACTACTAGATGGTCTAAGTGGCATCCTCCTACACAAACATGTTGTAAGAGTCAGCAAGAACATCAGATCAAACAAGTGAACACATATTCCCAGAGTTCTTGGTATTGTAACCATTCTCTGATACCAAATGTAATGCCTAAAATTTATAAGGATAAAATGGGTAAAAACAAGGCTAACAATTTTAACAATTGCAACACTAATAGAGAAGTAACACATGCTGTCACACTAGTGTTTTCATCACACACGACAACACTACACAAAAACACTCTACACACACAAAAGATATGTGTAGACATGTAAAAGTAGAGATGTTGTCACTACATCTAAGATAGGTTGGCATGTATATCGATGTGGTGCATTCACACACACAAGTGGAAGACTTAAAAATGTGTAACAACTCAACACAAGGGTATGCATAGGGATAGTGATGCAAGTCCATATACACCCTAAGGTAACAAGATAAGGGAGTTAGGGTCTCACACTACATTAGTGTATAGCCAATCATGACTACCACCACACTATAAAGCTTGTTGGCATTTTTTATTACATCATTGTATTATATATGTTAATAATAATCTTACTATTATTAACTTATATAGGATGCTAGTTGCTTGTTATTTGTTCAGTTTCTTCTTTAAAAATAACTATGCTATTGTATATTTTGATGTGTTTGATAAATAACAATTCACTCATTGCTTTCTCGAATTTATTATGGTCTTAGAGCGAAAATAATCCTTGTGCTTGTGAATTAAGAGCATGAAAGGAGTGTGAATGTGCTCACACCCAAATCATGCTAGTGAAGAAGAGTTTGCTAGCCATTGGGAGAAGAAAAGGAGTTTGAAGAAATCAAATTGCTTATAACATTTGACTAAATTAGTAGCACATGAAAAAGAGACCCTTTATGCATGGAGTTAGATATTTTGTTGTTGCATGTAAGCCTTGGTAAGTGAAGAAGAAACTTATTGCATGTGGAGGAGGAGGCCACATGTGGAAAAGTGAATTTTATAGTCAATTTAGATCAAGATTAATCATTTGCATATTGTGAGATTATTTTACATCTTCAATTCCATGCTCCCTATCCCCATTTGTCTTCCCTACAATCCTGCATCTCATAAGTCTAGCATAAATGTAGTGTCATAGTCAACTTGTAGTTCACCTAGGGCAAAAATTAAAAAAAGAGCATGTTTCCATTATTTCTAAATCATAAACATGGCAAAAATTAAAAAAAGAGCATGTTTCCATTATTTCTAAATCATAAACATTTGCATTAGAAAATAAATAAATTACTCTGAGGTAAGAGTCTACATCTATAAAACTATTAAACATGTGTAATCTATTATCCATATGTATACGTCATAAAACAATAAAAGATTAAAAAAAATACACATAATAAAAGCTAAATTTAAACCATCCACGTGCATAAATAGAAAGGCAATGGCCTTTAAGTCTCATTAGAGACAAACACACAAGCCAAATCAAAATTGATTTGAATATTTATATATCAAATAAATGTCAAAGTATAAGGCTCCCTACGAAAGGGGAAAATCCAAAAATGTTTTAGCAAAAATGAGCAAAAAGATTCATCAATCAAGAAAAATATGAATCTCCGCATAGGGCTATAAGTGCCTAACCCCTTCATTTTCTTTAAAACTATTTTTCTCCTTAAGTAATATGTTCACCTATGTTCCTTTGGTTCACCTTGATGAATATTTTATCCACCTTGGTGAAAGATTTACTGTTCTTTAATTTAGCATTTGTGAGCATTTCCATGTGCTTAAATGTTCTCATATTACATTGTTTTTACTGAAGTTGATGTTTGTTTTAGATGAGTTGTCTTTAGTTTAACTCTTGTAATTCTTTCCAAACCTAATCCTTCTCTTATTTATATTTTTTTCTTAACCATTTTGATGGTCCAAATTCTTATGCAATTTTGTCTACATAGTACAAACTCTTGTAAAACTCTAGTCCAACAAATTCTAAACTTTTTATGCATTATAGTACAACTTCTATTTTCATTGTATAGTTGCGTATAACTTCTAAACTATCACAACTAGTTCAAATTACCAAGCCTTTTCATCATAGAACAACTTCTACAAGAAATACTACATATAGCTATAACTAACTCTTTGTTTTATGTATCAACCCATTTGTTGTCTTTTCCTTTTGCTTCACCCAAGGTAGAATGTACATATATTTAAAGGAGTGTTGATTCTTAGAATTGCAACCCCTGATTCTAAGGGATGAACCACAATATCTAGACCTAAGCAACAAACCTATGGTCATACTAAGGACAATTAAGGATCAACTGACAAGAGTAGGATGACTCTTCTACTCTGATCCTTGCCAATCTTAGGAAGGTGTTCCTAGAGACCTTTTTAGGATGAATGTAAACTAATTGGCCACATAACTTAACTAAACCCTATGCATAAAGAAACTCATAAGATAGGTTTTCATTGCATATCTCTATATACTAGTCTACCAAATTTGTAGGCCATATATCTCTCAATAAGGAAAATGACAATAAGTTACGATGTAACATTAGATATTAAACAAATTCACATCTCCATTGATGAAATTACTCATTGTTTCTTACTTCATCATTAACCTAGAAAACTAATAGTGTGCACAATCCTATAAAGATGGCTCACAAATTGTAGATATGGTAGAGATTTATAGAACTAAATTTATTCATACTAACATGGCATAATTAAAAATAACTTATTAGGACAATGGTGAATGATTTATCACTAAAAAGCATGGTCAATTGGATAAGAATAGACTAGTGTCTTGATCTATTGGACAACTAAGTCATATCCAAAATGATAAGAAAACATGTAGTGCAAATCAACAACTAAGAACTATAAATTTGCATAAAATTTCACACCGGCGTTGTTGGATTCTCACTCAAACACAAAGTTCAAACACATCAAGAACTTCACACATTTAAACATACTTAGTAATCCCACTTGTGGAAAGATTTTACAAATGTGCTTAACATATGCTAACCAAGATATGCCACCAAGCTACTAAATATTAACATAGAAACTTACTAAATTCCTTGAAAATAACCTAGTTCCTTGAAACTACAAGTTATCTTTGGAGACATTCAAAAGTGGAGAGAATTTTTGCTTGCAAATGCTTTCTCAAATTTACAAAATATAATGTATAACTCATTACAACAGACCTGAATTCAAGATTTGCAAGCCTAGAAAGCATTAGAATAGATGACACTATTTAATTGCAACCAAAATTGATTAGTATTTGGCTTACAAACTCAAGGATTTGCCTTAAAATTAACAAAATCTAACCTAGAAAATTACAATTTATAACAAATAAAACTTTGTCTAGATTTAAAACCTTGTTGACACCTACCCGAATTTGGATCATTGATTTGCCTTTGCATAATAGGCATAATGAATATGCAAAACATATCTTTGCTCCTCATTCTTGCTCATCCCCATAGGAGAAAATAACATTATTTCCCAAATACTCTGCACTGTCACATGTTTTTTTTGTTAATTCTTGCTTAAACATTTATCCAACAAAACAATTTCCCTTCTTTGATGAAAATCTTAGCACTATTATCTCCAACATCTTTGTAAAATATTAGTTTGAGAACAAAATTCCCCTCCCCAAAAACTAAATCCCTACATACCTAGCCCACAAAATAAAATATGCTTTTATATACTTGTACTTGCACATTTTTATCTTTCCCTAGGAGAAATACCTTCTCCATTTTACATCCTTATCCATGTAACTTTTATTAGGCTGAAAGCCTTCCCTAATGATAAATTCTATAGATTAGGGTGTAGATTAAAAGGACTACCATGAAATCAATCTTGTCCATTAATTGTTTTTCAAAATGTCATAAATGATTAAAAAAAAAAAATTCCTTTACCTTTATCACTTTATCACTTTGACAATTGATTCAATTAATTTACTATCCGCCTAAAAATGAGTGAGCAAAACGCCTCAATTGTCCTGCGTTTTCTTAATCCACTAACAGAAAGAATTTAATGAGGGTCATGCGTTTTCTTAAACCTTCTGAGACCCTTGCTGGATCGCTCCAGCGGAGCTGTTCCCTTTGGCCGCCGCCCCTGTAATAACATGTAAAACAAAAGAAAAAAAGACAAAAAAAAATTTAAACAAAAGCCATTCTGGCAGTCCCACGACCTGCACAACCACATGAAGAATAAATAATAGAGCTCAATGATACTGGATGCCCATAGCTTCGTTCTTCCTCTGCATTCGTTTTACCTGCCGAGAGGATTAAAAAAACAACTATTGGCGGACTTCGTTGATTTAGGGATTTAGGGTTCTTTTTGAGCCCTAAAACGAAGGGATGAGATCTAATGTCATCCAAGGGCTGCGCTTTTGCTGGGCCGCTCACCCCTTTCAAAGAATAAAATAGATATTAAAAAAAACATAAGCTACCCTGCTTTAGACTTACCTAATGAAAATTAATATTTACCTTATTTTCCTTTCATTTAAAGTAACGTCTAGCATTAGGGCAAATTTTAAGATATATGTGAAGTAAAGCTTACTTTACTGAAGGAATTATATTGTTGTTTATTTTCAACTTAGCTGGTTCAAGTTACCCTTGACATATATATGTGATATTAGTATAAGAAACATGATTTATAAAATTATATGTAGAAACGTATCATTACGTCGGAGTGAATTTCTATGTAAATTTATAAGATTCCAATCTAAAATCTTTATTAAAAAATCAAATAGTCACTCCACAAATTAAAAAAACTAAAAAAAAAGGTGAAAGGAATTAAAAAAAAATACATGCTACACAGATGAAAGAAAGAAACGTTACGAATGACATATGAAAAACACACACATTCAATCTATTTATATTGCTTCCTTCCTTAATTTTTTTCACATGTAGAACGAACATATCAAATTGTAGGATTTGAATGTGGGTAAATTGATAAAAAATAAACGCCTCCCACTTTAGATATATATTTTTTAAATATAAATATACTAGTAGATAGATTTTCATTTAGTTTAAAATATATTGAATTAACTCTCTTTTGGTAGTAATTACATAACTGATTAAAGTTATTCTTATAGGTGCCATAATTCACCTTTACCTTTATCACTTTGACAATTTATTCAATTAATTTGTTTTTATGACAGATTATATAAAAATCAATAAGAGTTTCAATTAATTTACTACATATATACAATATAGACAAGTTACTTAAAGGAGAACTATAATTTTCAAAATTAATTTTTTTAAATGATCTATATGATGGCCCATACAGAGTGAATGTAAAATAATGATAACTTAAAAAAATATAAATATTTACCTGGTAACGAATTGACATGATAATAATTTTACCCAACTATGTTTGTTTATATTAATGTAAAAAGAAATTTACTAATATAAGTGAAAGAAGACAATAGTTAATGTGATGAAATTTCAATAAGAAGTGATAAAATAATTTAGTGGATTAAATAACTTATAAATTAATAGATAATAAAAATATCTAACAAATTCTAAAATTTCTTAGAAAACCCTGTCCATTGAATCTATGGGTCCAATTGCTAGTTTTAAGATTCACACGCTGTGAATTCTCATATAATGAGAGCTTTGTGGTGAGAGCACTTTTTGAAATTGGATGCACTTTTAATGAAACCCAAATGCCCTTGAGTTAGTTTCTTTCTGGGAGAGGGAGGATCATAGAAATATAAGAAAAGAACGGGTTGTTTACCCCCTTGAACTATCCTCCTCTATTCTAATCCCCCTATCTTTTATTTATCTTTTTTTCCAGCACGTGGCTTCTTTGGTTCTCTTTATTGGGTTTGGTGTCCATGATTTTTTCTTTTGGTCTTATGTCTTACCATGGAACTTGGACTATTTGTGTTCTATGTTTACTTTTCTGGTGTTGTCGCCTAGACGAGTTTCTATCTTTGGGCGAGTTGTGTGGTTGAGCTCCTTCCAACCTCTCTTTTTTTTCCCTGTCTGCCTTTGTTGGCGCGGTGAGGGAAGAGGTTCTTGTTGTCGTTTTATGACTTTTCCTTGGCCTTATGGTCTTTGGTTTACTCTTCCTTTCCCCTGTTTTGGGGTTTTCATGTAGCTATCTCTCTTTTTCTATGTTTATTTTCCTCTCTTTTCTCTTGTTTTTTCCCTCAAACACACTTTTCTATTTCTACGATAGATAATTCCTTTTATCAATTGAAATTACGAAGTTTCTTTTCTGAAAAAAGATAATAATATTTTCAAAGATTTATCCCTAGCCTTCATCTCTCAAAAGTGATTTTAAAACAAAAGCAATTAAAATTTAGCACCTAGATACATGAACATTTAATATTGGGCCTTAATAAAATAAACCTATACCGAAGGACTTGTAATCAACGCATATAAAAACAACACCAAGAAGAGATTAATTGGATGATTGATGATATAACATTGAGCTGAGGAGATTAGACGATAGAAACTTGTCAATGTGAAGATACATGGGCATTGAAAATAAAAGGCTCCCAAATGGTTTTCCATTTATTATTAGCTTTGCTTCTTTCCCTACAAAGATCATCACATTTGATTCAATTTCTGACCATCTAAACTCTTGGACATTTTGGTTCTTCTAGGGAAGTAATGATACTTGCAAATTTTAATTCAAAAATAACTCTTTACAACTCAAAAGGGAACTTAGCATTTCCTAGGGACATTCTTATCTGATTTTCGTTTGATGATACTCATTTAAACACCACATATTATAAAATAAGACCCTCTCTAGAGTCATACTCAAAGTAAAGCAAGACTATTAATGCCTCATCGCCAACATTTGTTTCTCCTATCGTTTCTCTTTAAATATTATGTATATGGTCATGCATCTTGTTAGCTTTGAAGCAATAATTATTCTTTATTTATTTCTTACTTGCTAAATTGGTGTCACAATTGCTTGCCCATATTTGATCTCAAACTTGGTGTTCCTTCATGGCACCATTCCCCAACATAGGGTTGCATGCATTATTTTTGCTCTTTTTTTAGTCCCTGTCAAGGAAGGAATACTTATGCATCCATGTGATGCAATATCTTTTGCCCATTAACCAATCAACATTGAGTATTAAATTTATTTTACAAACATGCTATAGTTCATAATTATTTTTTTATTTAAAAATTTGATAAATGTTATTTAACTATTTTCCTATTGGTTAACCCAGTATGAAAAATAGAATTATTATTTAAATGTTATTATATTTTAAAACATTCAATGCCAAGTACCAACTTGTTATCCATAGTCCCTGTCAATAAATTAGAGGTTAGAAATTTTTTTTCCCAAAATAAACACTATATTTTGCAAAGTTAAAGATCCAAATTCACGTAATTCGAGGAGAAAATTAATAATGATCACACTACCAATATCATATGTATGTAGAGCTTGATGTTCACTATAATGACGGCCATACACGAGGGCCCTAACGCAAATTAATGGGTATTGCAAGTATAGTGATTAAAGTGAAGACCCGTACGTATGCACAAAGTAAATGTCAATAAGAGTTTTTAGTATTAATCTTGGGAATCGACCAACAATTACAACTGAACAAAAGGATAGATAGAATTTAAGTGAAACATACTAAGCAATCAAAGCAACCACTTAAAACTCAAGCAATTTAAGGGTCAGTATTTATGTTTATATTAGTAATTAGTTTTTTATTTTTTATTTTTTAATGCAAAGTGAATTTAATTGATTATAGGTTTTTTTTATGGAGATCGTCCACAAGATCGTTTTTGTTATCAATTCCTACCAAGGTAGGAATACTTATGCATCCATGTCATGCAATTTGTTTTGCCTATTTGACCAATCAACATTGAGTATTAAATTCATTTTACAAATATACTATAGTTTATAATTAATTTTCTTATTTGATAATTTGATAAATGTGATTTATTTGTTTCCTTATTGGACAATCCTATGAACAGTAAAGGTGAAAAATAGAATTATTATTCAAATTTTATTACAATTTAAATGTGAGGCCCACCCTTGTGTGACTAGAATTAGTTGCCCTCTTAGACCACGATGTTTTACTTCACCCTAGTTAGTGTAGTGATGTGTGGTGTGAGGCCTACTTTTACCTCACCTTATACTTTTGCTTACGATACATTTGTGATGGATTTTAGTATGGACATGTGGATATTGGGGATTGTTGATCCCATTCTTAGGCCTTCATTACTTTATCTTATGCTGGTTAGATAGATGGTTTATGCTTTGTGGATGATTAGACCTCTTGTTAGATTTCATTCGATGATATGATGTTTAGATGCTACGATCTCATTGATGATTAGTAGTATGTGTATTGATGGTGAATTTGATGAGTTATCTTGCATTATGAGATCTAGATTATACTTGTGAAAGAGAATGACTTGAGAGACATATATATATTAGCATGTAGTTATTATTGTTGTTATATGTGATTTTGCGATCATGTGTGTGATGTATGTTGTTCACTTTGCTTCGGCTATTTTATCATGTGCTATTAATGGGTTTGTAGGGTCGGGAAGAAAATTTTTGAGTTCTCGTGTCATGACCACATGACAAATGTGGACATGACACGTGTGTAGCACGTCATGACCACATGAAAAATGTGGGCATGACATTTGGTATCAGAGTCCACGTTTCAAACACTGGGATCTCTAGGTGTGTATATTTGTTGAGTTGGGCCAATGGTAGGTCGTGCATTCTCGTATTGTGTGTCTGACTCTAGCTTGTATAGCGACGAGTTCATAAGACATCTTGCGTGGGAATGATTTGATTCCCTCAATTTTTCTTCCGCTAACCCTCACGTACAACATAATGTCGTAGGTACTTGGGGTGTGTATTCTTGATGAATAGAGTAATTGAAGGACCATGCGAGTCCTGAGTTCGAGAGTTAGTCAACTCCTGGATCTAATGCTATCCTAAAAGGATGTTATTGGTCGAGTTTTGCTAAGTGTTCTCGTTCAAGCTAACCCTTTCTCCTTGTCCTTGTTGATGGTGCTTTTTGACCCCTCCTTAGGGGTTGTATCAACCTCTTGTAGGTCACACCATTGGAAGTGTGTTGTTGTGGTAAAGTTAATCTCTTTTGGCTACCTTGTAGGTTTGCCCTAGTGAAAGTTGAGTGGCACGTTGATGGTCGTGAGAGCCCTTGCGTCATTTGAGACTTGCCCTTTTTCTTAGAATGTTGAGTTATGTTTATCCTACCATGTTTGAGGAAATAAATGTATTATAGTGGTAGACTAATTTGGGACAAAGACTTATGTACCCTATTCATTTAATCTTCACCTTGTGTCACCCAGTTAACCTTTGTATCTTGGGGTAAGTTGTGTCTTGGCTAGAAGACCCTTGGTCGGGGTGCGAAGAAGTTGTAAATCTATAGTTATCCTTTACCTTGTTAGAGGATTGAGTTATCCTAATGGGTAGTTGTCATCTAAAGTGTGAAAGGAGGATAAATTGGTATATTCTCCTGTTAGGGTCGCTTGGTACCCTCATCTTGAAGTTGGTGTAGAGGACGTTATAAGAGTTGATGTGTAAGGCCTATCTTGGTATCTTCTTATGTAAGCCTTTTTGTTGGATGAAAGGTTAAGTAGTGGCTTCGTGGTTGTGAATCTTGTGGCACTTGTTGTGCCATGTCGAGGCACCCTCCTTCTAGTTGTTGGTAGCTAGTGGATAATTAAGCTATGCACTGCCTTCGCATTAATAGTTGATGTGAATTTTTCACTTATGGTATGTTACTGCTTTGTTTGAGGGCCTAAAGGCAGTGTAGGTGCTTGATGTTGAAACCTATTATGATAGTTGAGAAGTAAGGCTAGTTGCGGGTGTAATTCCCTATTTGCTTATCTAATAAGAATCTAAGAGCAACTCGACCCCTACCTTGCCAACCTTGTTTGTTGGTTCTTTCTTACCTTTATGTCTTGTTAGGGTGACAAGTTCCCCTTGATAGTAATGTTTGTCTTGGTGCATAGAAGGCTATAGTGAAGCCTTGTGTCAAGTTGTAGTGAAGAAAGTTAAGTTTTTATGCTTGTCCTTTTGGGTTATTGAAAAAACCCTCTAGTGGTGCCTTCTTATCTTTTAGTAGGATAGAATGCATGAGATGCTTAAGGTGAATGCATAGTTGATGCAACGAGATAGTTGGAGTGTCAACTCTCCTATCTTGAAATATTTTGTTGTGGATCTTGGTATTCTTGAGGTGAGTCCCTTGTGCAACTAGTTGTATGATTCTCATGAAGATGACCCTAATGAAAAGAAGATGTTATTTCGAAGAATGCAACATTCCAGATGTGGATTGATTAAGGACTCACACACCTTGCTAAGGTATTGTATGTGGATAGTCACTTGTTGGCAACCTTGGAAACATTTGCAATTGTAGGGATGCATTGGGATGTTGAGTTCGTTGTGGAAGAGATAGTGCGTTGGTTGTGTTACCTTGTGGTTGTTAATGGTTAAGTGTTATGATCAACACGTGTGATTGGCGTAGATACTTTTGTGGGATCGTTGTTGCACGTTATTAAGGCAATGGCTTTGAACTTGAGTTCAGTTGAGGATGCCTTGGTTGGGTTTTCCAACCTTGTTGCATTGAAGTTGTGCTGGAATAGTTGGCGTGATTTTTGCCACAACTAGGGTTGGATTGGCTTAGCCCCACTCTAATATCTTGAAACTTTGAGCAAGGTTATCATTGCCTTTACGCATTGCGTTGTGTGGTTATAAACCTATGGAAGTTAGTTAGTGGTTTTAGATGGGCTAGGTAGTATCCATGAGGATGTAGGTATGTGTTCCTTATTAAGAAGCACGATGGGACCCCACTTCGAAGGTGACTCATGGGATACATGAATCTTGGTAAACCAGTCCAAGCATGTCCTAGGTTGCCTTGAGTATGTGGGAAATCGTTAATTGAGTTTATCTTGACCTTAGTTGAGAATGTGACCACTATTCCTCTTCTCCCTTTTTGTGACTATGTTATATAAATACGATGTTGTAATGTGTAAGTTGTAAGTAATTATTTAATTATTGTTTGAATTAGGCTTTTTCTTTTTGCAAACCCAGCATTATTGAGTTTCTTTACTTGGGCTACTTAGCCGATTTACTTTCTTATAGTCCTCTTACCTCAAGGACTTGTTTAATCGTGTTTCAGTTAAAATTTTGAATGTTGCACTTTGGCGCCATTTTTGGATTTGACTTACCTTCTAAATTTTAATTATCTTTTAGATCTTAATCCTTTGAATTTTATTTCATTTAAGCTTCTTTAAGACTCATCTTTTGCAATCTTCTTATTTTGAGGATTTTCTTATTGTTGTTGTTGCTGGTACATGTTTAGTAATGTGAATTATGTAACATATAATACCCATAAGGGGTACTTGGTGAGAGAAAAAGGGGAATAATCAGTCTTGGGTTGATGTCGTAAGTTAGACTTGTGTAGAGGGTTGATAGTGGCAGTTCATAAATTCCTTGTTGACCTTGTGTCTTATTGAGTATTGCATCGGTGCTCTCCCGCTTTGGGAAGCCAAACCTTTGAGTAGCAAAGTTGGGTGAGAGGGTCAAAGGAGCAAACTGAGTGAGAAAACCTTGAGATCCTCCTATTGTTGTGTGGACACTTTGTCCTTGTGATTTTGGCACCCTCATTTAAAGAGGCTTTGTGTTGTCCCAACTTTTGAAGTTGGCCATGAGTTTTGTAGTGGCTTAAGTGTAGAGTTTGTCCTTGATGCTAGGAATGCTTGGGCATGATGGGTTCCTACATGTTCTGCATTTTTGATCTAGACAGTCTAGTAGGGACTTGTTGATAGAAGGAGCAGGTGAGACTTGAGAGTCTCATGCTTTTTGCCTATAGTCTTATGGTTTTATCTTAGCATCGGTGTTGAGTGAAATGTGTGTTTGGAGTTTGATTGGTGGTTCTATGACTAGTTGTTTGGCCAAGCTTCCTTGGGTTGCTTTATGTTAGTTAGGCTTTTGGATGGCTAATTGAGGCTAGGTTTATGATTCAGTTAGGTTAGTGTTTGGAAAAGGCCTCTCTCGGTGTTTACCTCCTTGGTGCATCCCCATCCTCCTTGACCTTTTATTCTTAGAGGTCTATCTTAAGGCATCTAATGCCCTTGTGTCTTATATGCTCATAAATTATTTGGAGTATGTGTAGTTGTTAGATGCTTGACCCTCCTAGTCGGAGGAGGGTATCTTTGGGGTTACTGCTACATGATTACTTATTAAGCCCTTACTTGTTTCCTTACTCTTAGTTTGAAATCGACCTAAGTTCACTATCGTGTTAGGACGGCTTGTAGGTGGGTTGCTCTACGGTATCTCTGTGTTAACTTCCATGACGAAGTTTAGCTCTAGGGGAGGAGGATGTGAGGCCCACCCTTGTGCAACTAGAATTAGTTGCCCTCTTAGACCATGATGTTTTGCTTTACCCTAGTTAAGGGTTCAATTTATGGTATTGAGGCCCTATCTTGGGTCAGTGTAGTGATGTGTGGTGTGAGGCCTACTTTTAACTCACCTTATACTTTTGCTTACAATACATTTGTGATGGATTTTAGTATGGACATGTGGATATTGGGGATTGTTGATCCCATTCTTAGGCCTTCATTACTTTATCTTATGTTGGTTAGATAAACGGTTTATGCTTTGTGGATGATTAGACCTCTTGTTAGATTTCATTCGATGATATGATGTTTAGATGCTACGATCTCATTGATGATTAGTAGTATGTGTATTGATGGTGAATTTGATGAGTTATTTCGCATTATGAGATCTGGAATATACTTGTGAAAGAGAATGACTTGAGAGACATATATATATTAGCATGTAGTTATTATTGTTGTTATATGCGATTTTGTGATCATGTGTGTGATGTATGTTGTTCACTTTGCTTTGGCTATTTTACCATGTGCTATTAATGGGTTTGTAGGGTCGGGAAGAAAATTTTTGAGTTCTTGTGTCATGACCACATGACAAATGTGGACATGACACATGTGTACTATGTCATGACCACATGACAAATGTGGGCATGACATTAAATATTCAATGCATATATAATGTAATGCCCCGTCATGCAACCCTAGAGAGAGTTAGACTAACAAGACCACAAATTCCAGAAATAATTTTTTTTTGAAACAAGTAAATGAAATAACAGTAACCAATATATCATAATATACAACATAAAGAAAAGTGCACTTCCAACTCCTTTGGGGAAACATAACTGCATTAGTGAATAGAAAATTAAAACCACACTAGTGATATACATTATACTGCTACTAAAGATAAGATCAACTTTTACATTAGCAAGAGTTAATATGTAAAGTTACAAAACAAGATTACAAGACTGATTGTGTCGGTTTACAAAAGAGTACATAAGAAAGTGTACAACATCCCTGAAGGTGGAAAGCAAAACTGAAACTAGAAAACCTCTGCACAGGTCTTGAACTGAATCTCCAAGAAGGCAAATGGATAGCTTTGCCAACCAACCATGTGGAACCCTAAGGTCCACCCCTCCGAGCTAGGAGATAATGATGAGGATTCCACTAAGCCAAGAAGCAACATCCAAAAAATAAAAGAATGACAACTGACCTGACACAACCAACCATATCAACAAAACTGCACAAGACAAGACATCACTCCAGAGGCACAACCAATAAGCAACAATTGAACTTCGTAAGGAGAGTGTCATCGCATGGTCCTAGCATGGGTTACCCAGGCTATCAATCACCAGAAGCTGGCCCCCATCTATGGTTACCCTGGCAGCCTCTCTCTAGGCACCGGCCCCATAGGTGACACATGCGGAGCCGACAGGTCCTCTCATGGAGACAAGGAGGTCGGCCTTGCCAACCAGGCCTTCTCATCCCATCCTTAGCATGTGAGAGCACTCAAGGCATGGGTGAGGTGTCTTACTTATCTTGTTAAGTGTTTTAATACCCCAACCCTCTTGATTAAGTTATTAAGTTTCCACATGCTTACAAATTCCATGGGGTTACCCAGGCAGCCTCTCGCTAGGCACTGGCCCCACCATGAAAGCCACTCCCTTAGCATTCTCTGATCAATCATACTTACCACAACATATAGGTATAAAAGTCACAAAACAGCTCTGACCCATAACTTACGCCATTCACTAGGCCACAACAAAAAGTCCTTAGAATCCCTTCAAAATTTGAAGCATCTAGAAACCAAGTACTATATGCAAAAGGCCATTTCCCATTCATTACAAGACACGAAAATCTAGTGAACCCATTGCATTGACATGCCATAATCTGGACTAAAACCCAAGACACCACCTCTGGAGTTAGGTACAAACCAATGATAAAATAACCATTATCTATCAAGAACAATGCTTTTGCATTGACACCAATTGGTCATGACATCTCACAAGATTACTACTTCACAACAAACCAAAACATAGACATAGACTCCACCCAAGGTGAACGCAAAGATCCATTACAAGCATACAACTGTGACCAGAAGGATAAACAAACATAAGATATCCACTGTACTCCCGGATTCAATCATGAACACAACTTATGAGAATTAACAACAATTTATAAGAACAACTGAGTTTACGACATTAACAATTCTCTCTAAAATTCAAAAATAAATTCCCTAACTAAAACTTCCTAACAACTACCATCTTCTATGTCATAGAATAAAAGCCAACAAGAATTTTCTTTCTAAGCTTCACTAATAATACTTCCTACTAAGAACAAATATGAATAAGTATAAAACTTCCGATGGTCATATAACTATCTCATTTTCTAATAACTACCAGCTGTTAAACGACATCTATATTTATATTCATATAATTTTCATAAGCATAACTTACAAATTCAATTCAACATTATGCACCTACCTTGTTTCCTATAAGCAAAGGTTCCCAACTAACATCTTACCAAAATCATTTTAATTCTAAAACATATATACCTTGTTAAATTTAAATAAAGGTATCTAATTTAAAATGCTATAATTTTAAACCACTAGAACACATTTTGATTTCGTGCACAAGTATACGAACACCAAATTTTTAAATTCTAAAAACCACCAATTTAGTAAAAAGAAACAACTATAACTATAAAAATCTTTCAATAAAAAATAGATTTCCATACATCATTTATTTTGTATAACTCTAGTCCTTCATACCTAAAAGAGACTAGAAAAAGAATAATAATTTGATTTGCAACTAATTTAAAGCAATGTCTAACCTTACACACCACTATGTTATAACCCAAGAACAATATATTTCACGAACCTAACAATCACTTAAATACAAGGAATACTACTTTTTAAATATTGTTTTAACTATGCATAAATACATTTTTCCTATTCCAATATTCCAATAGTTTCCAATTCCTAAAACAATAACTATAGGTATCTATGATTCTCACTATAAGCATAAATTATTAATAAGATGCATCTACAATTTTAAACAACTCCTATAACCTATAAGATTTCCTAACAATTAACCACTTATAAAATCAAATCAAACTTATGTATTTACCTATGAGCATGGATTACCATCTATTATTTTACTACTTAAGATTTCTAATATCAACAACTACCATGATATCTATTTCTAAAAAAAAGACTTATTTCCATTATATATATTCTAAGATTACAACTTTCTAAATAACCAAATTACAAAATATCAATAACAAAGTTATATTTAATAAAAAAAAATACAACTTAATTTATTAACTTCTTGCATACACCAAAAAAACAACATTAATTAAATAAATTTAATTCTAAAATAATACATTTCTAGCAAATGAACCTTCTAATAACAACTTCTCCCTAACATAGACTTAATAAATCCAAACTACACTCAAGACTAGAAGTTTTCTTACTAGCAAGATTTTCTCCAAGCTTTCTATTTAAGAACAATCACAACAATTAACTTTCCTATCAGCTCAAATTGAAATAAATTTTAAGATTTCTATCATATGGTATTCATTAAATAAATTTCAGATTCAAAGCAAGATATAAGGAAGACAAGGAGGAACTCAACCATTCACAGAAGTTGTAAGCTTAAGGAAAAAATAAGAATCAAAAAATTCATTCAAAAATAAGGCAATGAGGGGGTTGTACGGTGGCCGTACAATGACACAAGGGAGGGCAGAAAGTCTTCAAAAAGAATTTGCATCAGATCCCTCTAAAAACCGTATGGTCTAGGTCTGCCATAGAGGAAAAAAAATAGAAATTTAATCACAAGAAAACAAAATAAAGATGGGGTCCCTTTGTCGTACAATCAAGGCAAAAACTGAGGTTTTTTTTCTCAGTCTACAACAACATACTCATACATTCAGAGACTTCTATTGCTAAGGTAACAAAATTTGTGTAATTCATCATATGGTTAAATTATTTTCTAAGGAATAAAGCCAAAGCTTCAAACTGAGTTTTAAATCTATTGCAAAAGACAAATTAAATGGTATCTTTCAGCCAATAAGAATTTTTTTTTAAACTAGATTTAAAGGAAATTGTGAAGAAAACTTCACAAGATTTGGTCAAATTCCTAGACATGCTTGCAAGGTAGCTTTCTCGGGGAAGTAGTGTTGAAGTCAAAAAATCTTTGTCAGGGATACACAGTTAGAAGAAAGGAATCCAAGATAAAAAGGTAATATGAATAATCTGAGGACTAATTACATGGTTGCAAGCATTAACAGGTTGCAAGGAAATTAAATATAAAAGCCAAAACACTTCTTTTAGAGCATTTCACCTCTATCAGAGAGATACAAATATGAGATAAAATGCAAGAATGACAGGGACAAGAGATTGGTAAAAGCTTAACATTGAGTCATCTATTTCACAAGATTGAAATCACAATACAGGCTTACAGATGATGGCACATAATTTCAAAAGGAATCTAGGCAAAAGCTAACCCAGAAGAATACATCTTGGAGGAATTTACACAGGCACAAGACATTACAAGCCATAGAGATATACAGATTCCAATCTACAGGACATGCAAGTTTCACACACAGGACATGCTAGTTTCACACATAGAACAAGGTGCAATAAAATATAACTTACAAGCTACAACAATTGTAAATTCACAGAGAGAGACCAATCACATACCTGAAATTCTGTCCCACCTCAAAATTTCTCCAACTCCTGCAACCAAATTCTCTGTTCTTCTCCCCAATCTCTCTGTTTTCTTTCCAACTCCCCTCCGAATAGAATTGTTTTCATATAAAAATGGTTCAGCTCATAAAATAAATGCAGACATGCATCCATTACCCAACAACCCACTCCCCCAAGAAATTCAAAATTTTGCTATAAAAAGAGATCCCAATCTTCCAGTTTCAAAATTGACAACTCAAGGCATTAATTTCACTTACCAAAAATTATTCTTAACCCAAATATATACTAGCTACCCGTAGCTACAAATTATAACATAAATACTCTTGGACAACAGATAATTTAATTCTAGACTATTATAAAATTTAACCAAGGTGTCCATCCAAGTTCTAAGCCAAAACAAATATTATCCAATAAACATAATAGAAGCATTATTAGTTAATAATTAATCATTAAAGTATTATCCAGCCACACATGAACATAATTAAGAATTATAAAACACAACTCGACGATACTCCTCATCATAAGATTACCAACCTAAAAGGCTAGGACCAAGCAACACAACACGACTCGAGACCACAACAGAAGATAATGACCGACCTAGTGGAATAGACCTCACGTTATCTCCCATCACTGATACCCATTGGTGCAAGAACCCACTCAAACCTGCTATATCAGGTGGAGTCCAGGTTCGGTACCTGCAGCCTGCATTCAAACAATTGGTTGTATACGATCAAGTACATATATGTCTACACACAAAGAGTCAGAGAGTCGCGACGTAGTAGGATACTCGAAGCGAGTAGTACTACACCGTCTCTGCTCTTGAAACAATATCATAACAACTTTTATCTGAATTCAAATACCACAAATCAAATGACACATGATGATATTAATTTGCATCATAACTGGAATAATAGTAATGCCAGCATAAACTCATAACACATGTCTAATTATATCAGTCAAACATAGTTCATCAAGATCAAAACATAAATCATAACCCACTAATCAAATGTCTCATAACTGTATCAATGCAATGAACGACTGACAACTGTATCTGACTCACAGAGAGAAATGTAGAACTACCACTATCACAAGCCAACAACGAGGGGGCACTACATCCTCCCCCCCTAAAACTTGACTTACTCTTGGGAGTCACAGATTAGGGTAGAAACATAATATATCAATATTCTCATCTATATTCAACAATTGTTCACAAAACAAGCACAAATGTTCAATAAAAGACAAGAAGAACATCTATTCTTTACCTTTATGACGCATCTTGTGATCGACTTATATCTGATTACACTTTTTTTTGGCAATCTCATACAATCCAAGGGATTGCAGTTACATAAAATTACGAAAAAATTCATCTCATATCTTATTTCCACTAATTACCAACCATGCAAAGTGCAATTCTCCGCGGAGTCCTCCCTTGAACATACTATCAGAGGTTCAAAATGAACATGATAGAAACAACACTTACCACAACTGGGGTCAATAGAATCCAACATTTGGAATATCCACCATAGAAAATTTAAAAAATAGATACAAACCCACATGGAAAAATAATCAAATCCAACTTTAAGTCACAAAGTGCCGGCAAATTCAATAAATCAAGAATAAAGAAAAGAGTCTTCGTGGCCATTTCTGACATAAGAAGGTTTAAAGAAAGAAAACTCACTGTCAACCCCCCGTACTACACATGAAGCAACTGTCAAAATTTCCAAAACAACCAAATTACAACAAATTTACATCACGATGTGACTAATTTTAGCCACAAAAGGGAGTATCCACTACACAACACTCAAGGACACAAGTTCCAAAATGTGTTAGAGAATGTACACCAACACTCAAACAATTATGTTAACTACATCCTCTTATCTAAACAACTTCTATCTTTATTACAATACAATTTCTTTTCACTAAACTACGGAAATATGCAATTGCTTCCTTATGAAAGAAGATATAAAAGGAATATATGATATCACATACAAGAATAATTCAAACTATACTTGACTTACATTATCACGTTCCTGATCTCATAGGCCCAACACAAGCTCTCATTTGATCTCCTGCATACAGATCTTACACAAGCATATACAATGATAACTTTCATAAATTACAACAATTCTTCCATAAGAGGTCATGATCATCTAGGGGTTAGATATAGATTTTCAAGCAACCATGTAAATATGTCAACATCACATAACCACAGAACTCATGATGCATGATGCCACCAGATGATTAGATGCATTAACATGCAGGGAGAACATATTGTTAGATGTAACATCACATTTCCAGAGAAGAAGGAGAAAGACATAGCAGACACATAAGTAGCATAAAGCATTCATTTCCTAAAGAGTAAGTCTATAAACTTATCAACCTTCATACTAATGCATACATGTGGGAGATACTATTACCAACTCACTACAACAAGAAAATCGTTTAACCTAGGGCAACCACAACAATCCAGAGATCTCAGTGTTGCAACCTAGGCTCTGATACCAAGTGTAATGCCCTGTCATGCAACCCTACAGAGAGTTAGACTAACAAGAGCAAAAATTCCAGAAATAATTTTTTTTGAAACAAGTAAATGCAATAAAAGTAACCAAGATATCATTATACACAACATAAAGAAAAGTGCACTTCCAACTCCTTTAGGGAAACATAACTGCATCAGTGAATAGAAAATTAAAACCACACTAGTGATATACATTATATTGCTACTAAAGATAAGATCAACTTTTACATTAGCAAGAGTTAATAGATAAAGTTACAAAACAAGATTACAAGACCGATCGTGTCAATTTATAAAAGAGTACATAAGAAAGTGTACAACATCCTTGAAGGTGGAAAGAAAAACTGAAACTAGAAAACCCCTACACAGGTCTTGAACTGAATCTCCAAGAAGGCCAATGGATAGCTCTGCCACCCAACCATGTGGAACCCTAAGGTCCACCCCTCCGAGCTAGGAGATAATGACAAGGATTCCACTAAGCCAAGCAGCAACATCCAAAAAATAAAAGAACGACAACTGACCTGACACAACCAACCATATCAACAAAACTGCACAAGACAAGACATCACTCCAGAGGCACAACCAATAAGCAACAACTGAAATCCATAAGGAGAGTGTCACCACATGGTCCTAGCATGGGTTACCCAGGCTATCAATCACCAGAAGCCGGCCCCCATCTATGGTTACCCTTGCAGCCTCTCTTTGCCCCATAGGGTGACACATGCGGAGCCGAGAGGTCCTCTCATGGAGACAAGGAGGTCGGCCTTGCCAACTAGGCCTTCTCATCCCATCCTTAGCCTATGAGAGCACTCAAGGCATGGGTGAGGTGTCTTACTTATCTTGTTAAGTGTTTTAATACCCCAACCCTCTTGATTAATTTATTAAGTTTCCACATGCTTACAACTTCCATGGGGTTACCCAGGCAGCCTCTCACTAGGCACCGACCCCACCATGAAAGCCACTCCCTTAGTGTTCTCTGATCAATCATACTTACCACAACATACAGGTATAAAAGTCACAAAACAACTCTAACCCATAACTTACGCCATTCACTAGGCCACAACAAAAAGTCCTTAGAATCCCTTCAAAATTTGAAGCAATACCATCTAGAAACCAAGTACTATATCCAAGAGGCCATTTCCCATTCATTACAAGACATGAAAATCCAATGAACCCATTGCATTGACATGCCATAATTTGGACTAAAACCCAAGACACCACACCTCTGGAGTTAGGTACAAACCAATGATAAAATAACCATTATCTGTCAAGAACAACGCTTCTGCATTGACACCAAATGGTCATGACATCTCACAAGATTACTACTTCACAACAAACCAAAACATACACATAGACTCCACCCAAGGTGAACGCAAAGATCCATTACAAGCATACAACTGTGACCAGAAGGATAAATGAACATAAGATATCCACTGTACTCTCGGATTCAATCATGAACACAACTTATGAGAATTAACAATAATTTATAAGAACTACCGACTTTACGACATTAACAATTCTCTCTAAAATTCAAAAATAAATTCCCTAACTAAAACTTCCTAACAACTACCATCTTCTATGTCATAGAATAAAAGCCAATAATAATTTTCTTTCTAAGCTTCACTAATAATACTTCCTACTAAGAACAAATACGAATAAGTATAAAACTTCTGGTGGTCATATAACTATCTCATTTTCTAATAACTATCAGCTGTTAAACAACATCTATATTTGTATTCATATAATTTTCATAAGCATAACTTACAAATTCAATTCAACATTATGCACCTACCTTGTTTCCTATAAGCAAAGGTTCCCAACTAACATCTTACCAAAATCATTTTAAATCTAAAACATATATACCTTGTTAAATTTAAATAAAGGTATCTAATTTAAAATGCTATAATTTTAAACCACTAGAACACATTTTGATTTCGTGCACAAGTATACGAACACCAAATTTTTAAATTCTAAAAACCACCAATTTAGTAAAAAGAAACAACTATAACTATAAAAATCTTTCAATAAAAAATAGATTTCCATACATCATTTATTTTGTATAACTCTAGTCCTTCATACCTAAAAGAGACTAGAAAAAGAATAATAATTTGATTTGCAACTAATTTAAAACAATGTCTAACCTTACACACCACTATGTTATAACCCCAAAACAATATATTTCAAGAACCTAACAATCACTTAAATACAAGGAATAATACTTTTTAAGTATTGTTTTAACTATGCATAAATACATTTTTCCTATTCCAATATTCTAATAGTTTCCAATTCCTAAAACAATAACTATAGGTATCTATGATTCTCACTATAAGCATAAATTATTAATAAGCATCTACAGTTTCAAATAACTCCTATAACCTATAAGATTTCCTAACAATTAACCACTTATAAAATCAAATCAAACTTATGTATTTACCTATGAGCATGGATTACCATCTATTATTTTACCACTTAAGATTTCTAATATCAACAACTACGATGATATCTATTTCTAAAACAAAGACTTCTTTCCATTATATATATTCTAAGATTACAACTTTCTAAATAACCAAATTACAAAATATCAATAACAAAGTTATATTTAATTAAAAAAACAAGCACAACTTAATTTATTAACTTCTTGCATACACCAAAAAAACAACATTAATTAAATGAATTTAATTCTAAAATAATACATTACTAACAAATGAACCTTCTAATAACAACTTCTCCCTAACATAGACTTAATAAATCCAAACTACACTCAAGACTAGAAGTTTTCTTACTAGCAAGATTTTCTCCAAGCTTTCTATTTAAGAACAATCACAACAATTAACTTTTCTATGGGCTCAAATTGAAATAAATTTTAAGATTTCTATCATATGGTATTCATTAAATAAATTTCAGATTCAAAGCAAGATATAAGGAAGACAAGGAGGAACTCAACCATTCACAGAAGTTGCAAGCTTAAGGAAAAAATAAGAATCAGAAAATTCATTAAAAAATAAGGCAATTAGGAGGTCGTACAGCGGTCGTACAATGGCACAAGGGAGGGCAGAAAGTCTTCAAAAAGAATTTGCATCAGATCCCTCTAAAAACCGTATGGTCTAGGTCTGCCATAGAGAAAAAAAATAGAAATTTAATCACAAGAAAACAAAATAAAGATGGGTTCCCTTTGCCGTAGAATCAAGGCAAAAACTAAGGTTTTTTTTCTCAGTCTACAATAGCATACTCATACATTCAAAGACTTCTATTGCTAAGGTAACAAAATTTGTGTAATTCATCATATGGTTAAATTGTTTTCTAAGGAATAAAGCCAGAGCTTCAAACTGAGTTCTAAATCTATTGCAAAAGACGAATTAAATGGTATCTTTCAGCCAACAAGAAAAAAAAATTTAAAGCAGATTTGAAAGAAATTGTGAAGGGATACACAGTTAGAAGAAAGGAATCCAAGATAAAAAGGTAATATGAATAATATGAGGACTAATTACATGGTTGCAAGCATTAACAGGTTGCAAGGAAATTAAATATAAAAGCCAAAACACTTCTTTCAGAGCATTTCACCTCTATCAGAGAGATACAAATATGAGATAAAATGCAAGAATGACAGGGACAAGAGATTGGTAAAAGCTTAACATTGAGTCATCTATTTCACAAGATTGAAATCACAATACAGGGTTACAGATGATGGCACATAATTTCAAAAGGAATCTAGGCAAAAGCTAACCCAAAAGAATACATCTTGGAGGAATCTACACAGGCACAAGACATTACAAGCCACAGAGATATACAGATTCTAATCTACAGGACATGCAAGTTTCACACACAGGACATGCTAGTTTCACACACAGAACATGGTGCAACAAAATATAACTTACAAGCTACAACAATTGTAAATTCACGGAGAGAGACCAATCACATACCTGAAATTCTATCCCACCTCAAAATTTCTCCAACTCCTGCAACCAAATTCTCTGTTCTTCTCCCCAATCTCTCCGTTTTCTTTCCAACTCCCCTCCGAATAGAATTTTTTTATATAAAAATGGTTCAACTCATAAAATAAATGCAGACATGCATCCGTTACCCAACAACCCACTCCCCCGAGAAATTCAAAATTTGTCCATCCAAGTTCTAAGCCAAAACAAATATTATCAAATAAACATAATGGAAGCATTATTAGTTAATAATTAATCATTAAAGTATTATCCAACCACACATGAACATAATTAAGCATTATAAAACACAACTCGACGATACTCATCATAAGATTACCAACCTAAAAGGCCAGGACCAAGCAACATAGCACGACTCGAGACCACAACAAAAGACAATGACCGACCTAGTGGAATAGACCTCGTGTTATCTCCCATCACTGATACCCATTGGTGCAAGAACCCGCTCAAACCTGCTATATCAGGTGGAGTCCAGGTTCGGTACCTGCAGCCTGCATTCAAACAATTGGTTGTATATGATCAAGTACATATATGTCTACACACACAGTCAGAGAGTCACGGTGTAGTAGGATACTCGAAGTGAGTAGTACTACACCGTCTCTGCTCTTGAAACAATATCATAACAACTTTTATCTGAATTCAAATACCACAAATCAAATGACACATGATGATATTAATTCACATCATAATTGGAATAATAGTAATGCCAGCATAAACTCATAATACATGTCTAATTATATCAGTCAAACATAGTTCATCAAGATCAAAACATAAATCATAACCCACTAATCAAATGTCTCAGAACTGTATCAATGCAATGAACGACTAACAACTGTATCTGACTCACAGAGAGAAATGCAGAACTACCACTATCACAACCAACAACGAGGGGGCACTACATATAATAGATAAGTACCATGTTGGCACTATCTTGTACTCACCATATAATGCCTCCCACGGTCCATAAACATGAATATATAGCAATTTGTAAATTATTAATTACCTTAATAACTATCTGTAAAGTGAATATAGCAATCCATGAACATTTTGGTTTATACGAATATTTGTATGTTATATTATATTCTTGTTTCTAATTCTCTATCGTTAACCATACCATGAGTCACAAGTGATATTAAATGCTTTTTAATTATTTCACAATGTAATTATTTTTCTGAGAACATTTTAATTATTCATATGCATTGATTTAATAAAATAGACTTATTTTTTTAAATGACAACTTTATTTTTTTTAAATAACCAATATTCTATATTCTTAAAAATCCAAACAATTAAATATGCTTTTATATTTAAATTATATGAAATAATTATTAAATATATTATATAAATTAAATATAGTATGAAAAGTATTAATTATTAATTAATATTCTTTAATAATTATTAGATAATAGTTTAAATATATTAAATATTGTTTAAATAAAATATTATATATTAATGATAATTATTCAATGTATTATATATTTAATAATATAATATATTTAGTATTAATATTAAATATATTATATAACAAGGATGCATTGCGTCACGTTCCTACCAATGGTACAATGATTTGCATTAGTTTAAAGATTTAGTAGCAAAAGCATTTAGATTAACGATTTGAAATTTTCACAATCAATTTTTTTAAAATAGATTACATGTTTGTTTACATCTTTAGTTTATACAATTATGTTAATAAAGTTAAATGGTTTACGAATTAAAATTTTTCCACAAAGTTCATTTTTAACACTAAAACCTTGAAAAATAAATTTAATCCCTAAACCCTCAACGTTGAACCCTCCATCATAAACCTAAACTCTAAACTCTAAACATTATACACTAAACACTAATCTCTATACCCTAAACACTAATAGTTAATCTGAATGCTTTTGCTACTAAATCTTTAAACTTATTAAGCCAAGAGGCTTCTACAATAAGTAATTTGTTAATATAAATGCTTTTGCTACTAAATCTTTAAACTTATTATCAATTACAATGTCATTCATTTTATTCAACATTACAATGGCAGGAACCTGACACAATGCCTCTCTTGTTTATATGTGTTGGGCAATCTCCAAATAGTTATATTGCCCACCTCCTTTTCCTACTTTGGTGCCACTATTCACTTCGTACATGGCTACTAAAAAATATTTTTTAATGTGCAAACAATAAAAAATTATTGCTGCACAATATAATGGTACTGCTGCATTGAAAATTTAATACAAATGCCCATGTTTTATTCACATTTTGATTCCAAATCTTTGCTAGCTTAAACTTAGAGAAAGTGTTTAAAATTTTGCCCAAATACATGTTATGCCCCTCCTCTTACATGGCAAGATAAAGATTATTGGAAGGTTGAGAGTCGGAGCTTTTCCTAAAGGAAACCCTAATCTAAACGCACGTAGATATCAGTGCCCTAAACCTAGCTCACTTGTTGGCACACTATTACGATTCCAGATGAGGCTGAAATCGGTGGCCTGGCAATCTGGAGAAATGAATAGTGGAGTAGCAATAATAGAAGTAGACAATAATGAAAAGGAGGCGGTGAATACTATGGAACCTGACGTAGAAGGTGCAGGGGCAGCGAAAAGAGACAATGCATAATATGTAGGAGAGACTACGCCGAATGAGGAAACCAAGACAATGGTTGAAGAAATAACTAGCGACCCAGGTAAATCCTTAGAGTTCCTCCTCCCCGATGATGTGATGGAGATAATATCTGAATGCCAAGCTAGAATTGTTATTCTTTTTTTTCTGAGAGGAGTTCCTTCTGAAACTAATTTTTATATATGGGCTCGTCTTAATTGGGAGAGTCGTGGTTGGGAGATTGAAGTACTTAGAGGTCTTGGGAAGGGTTATGTTTCATGTATGTTCAAAAACAATGACCACACTCAAGCTGTGTTGTAGTATGATACAAGCTTGGAGGTTTGACTTCCATCCTGAAGGTCCCTACCGTTCCAAATATCCCATGTGGATACAATTGCCATATTTAAATCTTGCATTCAAGCCTTACTTGAAAGACATTGTAGCACAATTGGGCAGGGTTATTTGGTGTAAACAAAATACTGACAAATTTGCCAACCTTAGGGTACACACTAGGGTTTGTGTTGAAATGGACCTAAACAAACCACTACCATAGAGTATTAAATTGATCGGCCCAGGATTTGAAATGGAGCAGCAACTGGCTTATTTGAACAAACCGAATGCATATTTTTTTTGCCGAAAAGAAGGCCATCTGATTCAGGACTGTCCTGCCAGAAAATCTAGATTTGAGTCAATGCCCACTTCATCTATCCCGTCCACCCAAGCTACTCATCCTTCCTTGAGTTCTGTCCTTCCTCATATCTTATCCACTTCTCACACTTCTTCTCCTTCACAAATTCACTCACAACCACCTCTTGCCTCTGATAATGAAATGGATACGCCACATGTACAATCCCCATCTCATAAGGATGATATTATGACTGATAGTTGGAGAATGGTCAAGAAGAGGAAGGAACCATCAGGATCCTCTCCACGTTCTTACAAACATCCTCATGGCAGAAACCATTCCCATCCTTCTCTCACCACCCCTTCACCACCTGAATGTGGCCCTATTTCTCCTTCACCCAACTCTCGACAGAGATCTAGATCTCCATCTGACCGGTCGAACAATAATCAACCAATTAATCTCATCAATAGTTTTAGTGTGTTTCCACAAGAAGGTTCAGATCTACTCCTTCTTCATCATGAATTACCATATTCTCTCATGGAATGTGAGGGGGATCACACTCCCCCACCGCAAATACAAGGTTAAGGAAACATTTGTTAAATGTAAACCTGACATTTTACATTTGCAAGAAGTTAAACATGGCAACAACAAACTAGAAGCGACTCTTTTAAATATATGGAAAGAGGTTGTTTTTTTGTATACTTCCATAGAGATGGAAAAGATGGAGCTATTCTCAGTATTGCCCCTTGGATTGCTAAGTTTGTTGTTGATAAGGGTGAGGACCCTTCACATAATTATGTTTGGGCCCTTTCGGTTATCAATAGACAACCAATAGGCTTTTGCTTTATTTATGCTCTTCACACTACTAAAGATCGTGTTAATCTTTGGGAGTGGATGTCTAAAGCTCTACCCAATGCAGATTGGATAATTGGTGGTGATTTCAACATGGTTGAACATAACTCCGATCGAAGTTGGTTTAGTCCTTATAAACTCGGTAATGAAGAATTTAGTAATTAGTTGTACTGCAGGAATTCCCTTGGGGTGGTTGATCCTATTCATGACCAATTTAATAGTCATGCTAATAACTGGTTTACATGGTCTAATTGAAGATTAGGCGATGATAGAAAGCTCGGCAGGGTAGGTAGGTTCTATTTATCACCTAGCCTTCAATTGGTCCACACTGCTTCTGGTGACTGTATTCAAGTTGATTATTCCACCACCCTATCAGATCATTTTCCTATTTTTTGCAATGTTTCTATTGCTCAACAAAATGATGTTGCTTCTCCACTGCCTTATAAGCTCAATATTTCCCATTTAAAAAATTAGGTTTGTATGAATGCCCTAGTGGGGATTTGGACTTCTATTCCAAAACCGTAAGAAGGGGAGTCTTGGATTGATTGGTGGTGTAATGCAATCACACAATGTACCACCTTCCTTCATGATTTTGGGAGAAGAATGGCCTAGCAGCGTGAACGAAGGGAAAAAACACTCCAAGGAAAACTAGAGTAGGATAGAAAGAAATTAAACACTAACCCAGATAATATCCAGCTCCAAGCCTCTATTGTTGCCACAGAGACACAACTGCAGCATCTTCATCATTATAGAGGATAGGGGGCTAAGGTTTGGGCTAGACTTCACTAGATAAAAGAAGGAAATAGGGGCATTTCCTCAACTACCTAAAGTATAAGCATAAAAGGAAAGAATCCATGCTATAATGGATGAGAATGGTGTTCTCCATACGAATCCAACTAATATAAATCAGATTTTTCAAAATTTCTATGCGAACCTCTTCAATGAAAATGAATCTTGGAATAATATTCATTCTATATTGGAGGAGATCATTGTAGAATTTATTCCTAACAGAATTGACCTTGGCTATAAAAGATACCTGGACAAGACCCTTTCCTTGGAGGAGCTAGAACATGCTCTTTTTTTTATGGCCCCTAATAAGAGCCCAGGTATTGATGGGCTTCTAGTAGAATTTTGCCAAGCTATGTGGCCACATATCAAGGATGATTTTTATCTTTTATACTTGGAAGCCCTAAAGAAAGGTTCGTTGGTCCACTTATAAATAGCTTGGGATCATCAAATTGTTACCCAAAGGGAGAAAATAGGATACTATCTCTGGTTAGAGACCAATCACTCTTTTAAACACTTCTTACAAAATCATTGTGAGAGCATTGGCCATTCACATTAAACCCATGGTTTAATGCATTGTAAGACCTGAACAAACTGGGTTCCTTACTGGCAGATATATTTGTCATGCCCACATTTCCCATGCAGTCACGACATGCATCACACATGTCATGTCCACATTTGTCATGTGGTCATGACATGAAATATCAAAAATTTTACCACGCTTCCCTAGAAACCCCCTCGCACGCGTAAGCATACTCAGTGGCATTACACATAAGGCATAAACATGGCAGTTGAATGCGGGGTAATGCGTTCACTTGCGCATACCATTCGCAATGAAGGCCAACTAGGGGGTCAATACGACGCGGTTAATGTCGTCAATAAGGTTAGGATCAATGATCGAAACCCTGGGTTAACCTAAGTGAATGATGGGATTTCGACGTAAGTCAAAATCAAAAGCCAAATTCTAGTGCATGAGTAAATATAAATTAATGTCAAAACCTAATATCGATAACCGGCAAAAACAATAATTTAATCCTAAGCAAGGTTAAATTTTACTAACCTAGCTGAACCCTAAATTCTAGAAAAATCTAGCAGCATAACGCCTCAGGAGCGTGATTACAGTTTATTATAATAAAACTAAATTTGATCGAAAGTTTACTGGGTTGGTTTTAAATTACCTGCATCACACTAGTTAAATTGGTAGAATAGTTAAATAAGTTAATTAAAACATTTTTCAACAAAGCTCGATCAATTTGTTCTCCTTCACATTTTCTATCAATCAGAGTTATCACTGCATCCTTTACATTATTCCTAATTTCTTGGTAGACCAGATCATGGAAACATGTTATACTAACTTCGTTTAGATAGTTTTCTAGGTTTCCAAGTTGGTTTGAACGATGTCTTTATTAAATTAATAAAATCACTCTAGATATAATTAAAAATAAATATTAAATTAATAACAATCTAGTTATATATTAACCTCGTCGAATTTGGTTTTATAATTAAAGGATTAACCCAATTGTTAAAATAAACATATTTCAAATAATTAAATTGTGTAAAATTTAAATAAAACAAATAAATCCCTTTTTACAAAAATCAAATTAAAACCATTACTCTAAAAATTTCCTTTAGCCAAAACTAACCTATTTAATAAATTGCCCTTCCACTAAACAACAAATGATAATAATAATAATTAGCCATTTGAATTTTTTTTTTAAATAAAAATTAAAACTACCCACATCATTAAAATTATCTCTAGAATGAAATAGCTCTAAAACAAAACAAAAGAAGGGAATGGAAGCACAAAATAAATTAATTAAAACCAATTTTAAAATCCTCTCTTTTTGCCCTAAAAGCCTTCAAGTAAAATAATAGTTCCTTTATGAGAAACTAGAAACCCTAACTCTATTCTCTAAGCATCATTTTTTTTTTCTTCTCCTCTCTTGTCATTTTTTTTTCTTTTCTCTTCTCTTGTTTTTGTTGCAGGTTTGTGGAGCATGGCCTCCATGGATAGAGACTTCAAAAGAGGTATACTCGTTTAATATACTCGTTTGGTTTATATATATATAGCAGTGATGGCATAGAGGTAATTTATTAATATAAATATATTTTTTTTATTATTAAAAACCCCAAGGGTTTCATAGCAGGGGGAAGAGAGGAGCGGCGCTATGGGTGGAGGGACGGCGGGGGACTGTGGGCAGTGTGGAGTGGTGGATAGCGGCGGTGTAAGGAGGGCCGCGAGAGTTAAAGGGATCAGCGGCGGCAGAAGGTAATGGGGACTGCGTGGGGGTTACAGCAGCGACGGGGTGTGGTCCGCGGGAGAAGGGGAAGGGGGAGTGTGTGGAGGGGGCGGAGCCCCCACCCACATCCCACACAATGGGGTGTGGGTGGGGGCTCTGCCCCCTCCCCACACCCATACAATAAGTAGTGGTGGTGGGGGGGGTTCGAACCCCCCCCCCCACCAAAACATTTCCTTCTTCATTCTAAAAATTGCGACTGTATAAAATGAAACATGATTTATTTTCTTTTTTACACAACGTATTTTTATTGGTTGTTATATATATACAGCAAAATCACGAATATATTTCAAATCCTCAGTTATTATTATTATTTTTATCAGACATAAGGAAATATATATATATATATATATATATATGCTTGAAATAACTAAAATTTCAAATATATTTGCCATTCTAAAATTCACAGAATTTCTTTTTAAAAACAAATAAGCAAAAGATACATTTTTATTTTTTTTATATCAAATTTATCTAAAGCAAAGGAACATTTTTTTTTTTTGTAAAAACATATTTCCACATAATCATTCCTTCAAAGAATTTATTCATTATATATATTTTTTAAAAGCAAATGCATTTAATTAAATACTTCAAATATATATAGCAACAACTAATTTTTTTTTTTTCTAAGGAAATAAAATGTAAAAATTTTCATTCTATCCCACATAGATAAAACAACAACTAAAATTCCTTCAGGTAAACATAATAACTAATAATAAATTTGAGCATTCCCTTGCCTAACCACATTCACCTTATTGTTATTTTTTTCTCATTCACATATCAACTAAAATCAGCAATAAAACTTTTATTTCCAAGTGCAATAAGTTTAAATACAACTCAAAACTAAAATATAGGACTTTACATTCCAAGAGAGGAAAATTTCTTCTCTCTTCTAACTAAAACATTTACATAAGGCCAAACTTGACCATATCCTCTCAAGAGTTCAAAATGACAACACAAGAAGGAAGCTTCATTTTCTCCTACACTTCATAGCTCAAAGAACCTACAATAACACAAGGAGCGGGAAGAAGCCACAACAAATTGCTCTCCTCCCTACCATTGACTCCCTCGAGAGTCACCCCCGAGCTAGGAGGTCATCCTCACGGTAGGAAAACTCAAACCACAACACAACAATGCATTCAACACCCTAAACTGTGCATAGCATTAGGTGACTCATCACAGAAAAACTCTAGCTGTCCTATGAAGGTAAAATGCTCTGTTGCACCAACCAAGCAATACTGGGGGATTTGCCAAAGAATGCTCATTGGAACTGTTGTGTCGCTGTCATGGACCAAGTTATGACTTCTTACAATACCCAAACGCTTTATTTCAACCAAAGCAGCTATCACAACACAAAAACTCACTCAAGGTGAGTTTAAATGGGGTAGGGGAGTGGACATCACTTTGTAGATACCCTAAAATGACCAAATCCTCACATCACTTGCATTTCGTCAATTCTTCCAAATCACCTGCATTTCAACATTAATTAAATAATCTAATTATTTAATTAATTTCATCAAATTCTTCCAAAACTCTAAAATTCAACATTAATTAAATAAATCCTCTTTATTTAATTAATTTCATTAAATTCTTCTATATTCTTCCAAAATTAAATAATTTGTATTATTTAATCAAATCATTATCTTTTTTCAAAATTCAAATCCACATTAATTAAATAAACCCAATTATTTAATTAATTCATCAAATTCTATCTTATCTATAATTAAATAATTGACATTATTTAATTAAATCAAATTGTTCTTCTAAATTTAAATAAATCATGCAAATTTATTTAAATTATCTCAATCCTCTAAAAATAAATAAAATCAAATATTTTATTTATAATCCTCTATTCCTCTATCAAGCACAATTAATTAAATAAATTTATTTATTTAATTTCAGTTTTCTTCTAATTCCTCTTAATATATCTTGTTAACTCATGTGCACAATCAGTTTTATTTTTAAAACTCTAAAAAAGACAAAATTACAAGTTGAGTTATCTATTCAATCAATCTTGTTTTCATCATATTTTACTAAAAATATCCTTATGGATTGACACATGTCGTGTGCACATTCATCATGGTTATTTGTTTTATCTCCTCCATTGATTCTTTTGAATTATCTGGATCATTGATTGATCATGTTTGAAACCTATATAAACCCTTCTCATCTCCTTCACAAATCCTCTTCGATCACTTATTCTCAGGCATCCTTTAACAACGCTTTGAGCATACATCGCATCGATTGAGCAACTTTAAGATCTGTTGACATTGATCTTTGAGCACTTTGAGCAATTTACTTGCTTGTTGCAAACATGGTTTCACAGCATTATTGAGCAATCCACATTCGAAACAAAGAGAACAACACAATATGGGTAAAAGCTTTCTTATTTCATTTGATTTATTGACAATGGCTTTTATTTAGATTAGTTCTTTTTATGTTATGGGTTTTTGATTTGTTAGTTTTGATTTAATCGATTTTCCTCATAATCATTCTGGCACGCCCGGTGGGACCCACTAATCCCTCTTTTTCTTTGAGAAATTGATTTTTTTTACGTACAATACGGAATAGCACAAAAAACATAGAAAAGCGCTATTGGCAGTATAGTAAAGCACTTTTGGAGGCACAGTACAGCGCCCTTGGGCAATACTGCAGCACCTCTGGTAGCACAGTAGTGCGCTTTTGGTAAAACAATCCAGCGCTTTTGGTAGAACAGTAAAGTGCTTTTGGCAAAATAGTTTTTCGGATCTTGTTTTGTGATTTTGCAAGGTTTCACTCACATACCTACCATTGATTTGACTGACAAGCTAGTTTATTTGTCTTTCAATTGTCTTTTATACTTCCTAAGCTAACGCATTTAGGAGTATTTTGAATCTTCGAGTTAACCTATCTATTTGTGGCATTCTTTGAGTTTTCTTGATTCTAGGATATAGATCTATCAGATATTACATCTTAGGACTTCAAAGCAACCATGAAAATCATATCTGGACCTAGCTTTTTGATAAAGTATAACTTTTTCTAGCTCTGAGACAGTACAGCGCTTTTGGTAGTATATTACGACATTTTTGGTGACACAGAGCTGCGCTTCTGGCTTAACAGCAAATCACCTCTGGGCTGCAACAAATCGCTTCTGGCAACACAGTTCAATGCTCTCGGTATTACAGTAAGTCACCTTTGGTACCACAGTGCAGCGCTTTTGGTCAAATTGATTTATTTTTGCTAACTTGTGAGTTTTTGTGGAACTAATTGACTTGTTGTAGCTTCTTATCACTCACACAGAGTAAATAGGTTTTTCTAACATGTTTATGTAGGACAAGCATTGAAGAAATCTCAATCTATTGCACTAAGTCTTAGGAACATATTGCCTTCTTAAGGGATAATTGAACAAATCACTTTGTCAATCTAAGTCTTAGGAACATATTGCTTTCTTAAGGGACAATGGACATGTATGTGAAAACACCTCAATTTTCTAAGGGACAATGGACATGAATGCCAAACACCTCAATTTCATAAGTGACAATTGACAACTACAATCGTGTGTGTGTCTAGTTTAGTTGCACCTTATTTTTCTTATAACGGGACAATTGAACCTTTGTTTAACATGCTTGCTCTTACATTTCAGTAATTCCTTTAGAAGGGCCTGCTTTTGGATTGCGCTTCATCCAAAAGGGACAACCCTAAGAGGAGTTTTCCTTTGAACCACTATATAAGAGAGATAAGGTGAAAGCCAAGTCCTAACCGACGTCAGCCTTACCTTGTGGTGCCAAACTGAAAAGAGGTGTACTAGCTCTTTGTGGAAATGATTTTCACATTGAGCGAAGTGTTTGATACTCTTAGTAGCATTGGTTAAAGCTTTTAGTAGCTTGTCGCATTTCTCGTAAGGCGTTGGTCCCTCAAAGTTACTAAGAACCATTCTAGATAGTGACTACCTGATCTACCTCCGAACGTTGCGGAATCATCAGTGCAAGGGGAATCGATTTAAGCCCTCAAGATACTCACCATTGGCTCCCTTGAGAAGAGATAGTATTCCCTCAGCCATAAAGCTCTTGTGGCCTACTTGAGCTTTCTAAGGGGAGGTTGAGATATCCCTACCTATCATCTCTCACAAAGATACAAAATGTCTGACACCTTTATGGAATGACATTTTTATTGACGGAGTATTAAGTTGTGAGTTGATCTACTACAATGAAACCTTGTCTCTAGGGATAAAAAGTGCTTGATATTGTTTGCAATTGTCTTATACCTATGGAAACATTGGGCTTTTTTGTGAGCCTCAAACATACACTATATGTTGTGTCAATCTTTTTTTTCCACTCTATTTGCTATGTTTTCTCTTGCCAAAGCAAAATCCAATCAGAACCAAAACCGAATCTATCAAAATTTGCCTTTTAAAAACATCAGACACTACTTCAGCTTCTCTGGTATTACAGCAGCTCGCCTTTGGTATTACAGTAGCTCACCTTTGGTATAACAGTACCTCGCCTCTGGCAAACCTACTTCAACGCCCTTGGTATAATAGTAGCTCACTTTTGGTCATAGTGGCTCACCTTTGGTATAGCAGTACCTCGCCTTTGGTAGCTCAGTCCATCACCTTGGGTATTACAGTAGCTCACTTTTGGTAGCACAGTCCTGCACCTTTGGTCAAATAGTACAGTGCCTTTGTCCAGTAAACTTTGCATCAAAATTCGTCTTTTTTAAAACACAAACAGAATCCCATTAGTTTGTCCTAGTGTATTCCATAGTAACCACTAGACTCCAACAAACTATGAAGTCCAAGCAAGTTGTCCCTAGGAAGCACAAATCGCCTCCTCACACACCTCAATCAGGCCAATCCAACATTACTCCCAAGGTTACTCCTAGGACACCCGTTGAAAAATTGACCAACTCTCCAAACATGCCTCAACTGGACTACCCTAACACTCCTCAAGAAGGTAGGGTCCCTTTGGTAAGTACACCTCACTATACCACCGGCATGCCTCAGGATTTCGTTCCACAAGGTTATACCATAGATCAAGTCCCATCTCAAGAAGAACGACACTTCAAAAAAGGTCAATCCCCCAAGAAGATGGACAAGATCTGGATGAATTCATACAAGATCCTAGAGCCGTGGCCGCCTTTGACAAAATCCTTAGTGAGAACCAAGATCATTTCTTTCGCTTATTTGCAGAGCAAGGAGCCAAATTAGCTCAAGATTTTGATTTATCCAATCTCAAGGACACAAACAACTCCCAAAACATCATACACGTGGTCCAAACCATGTCAATAGTGACCACTCCCTTACCCGAACAAAGCTCACAAGGGAGAATGATTGCGCAATATGAGAATCCCCTTTATCAAAACCCAAGAGGAAAGAGGGCCATATCACCGCTTCTGACACCTATGGAGATCTACAAAAACCAACAAGAGACTCTACATCGCCAAGCCAAATTAGCAAGATAAGCCGCTCTAGCAAAATCAAACATGCAAAATACTCCTGAAATGTCCACACCAATCGCAAGTGGAATATTTGTTACCCCATCATGACAAGGCTTCCCACCAAATTACAATCTAGGGAACAACTACGTCGCCATGCAACAAGGGTCTCAACAAACGCCCCCCCAACATCATCAAACCTTCAGATCTCTCAACCAACCAGGGTCATGGAATCCCAACCACAACATTCTTCTATGCTCAACATCAATCAACCTCAACCATCACACAACACATCTATCTATGTTCCCCCACCACAACGATCATCAGTGCTAAACTTTTTCAACACATTGCCTATCCACCCTCAACATTCTCAAAACCAAACTTCCCAAAGCTATGTTTTGCAACCGCAACCTAACCCAACGAACTTTAGCTTTCTGCCACCAAATTATTTTCTTCAACCATCGCAAAGCCTACATTCTTACCTAAAATTACCTACAAGGGAATCAATATTGAGAAGGCCCTCATTGCTAAGGGTGTGGTCAAAATCTTCAAAGACACTAAAGACAATTCTCCTCATCAACAAACAAAGGATAAACCAAAGTTTTGGAACAAAAATAAAAACGTGGTCAACGATGGGGTGGTCGATTCTAAACATGTCCAAACATTGCAAACACCACTTCAGCTTTCCAATCCAAGTCAAGCTCCACCTCAACAGTAGAAACAACAAAGACAACCTTATCAAAACCAACAACGACAACAAGAGCGACCTCAACAAGATTACCCTCCGTGGCGTCAATTCACCCCCTTGGGTGAGCCCATAGAGTCGGTCCTACAGAAGCTTTTACACAAAGGGATCATCACCTTATTGGATGCTCCTCCATATGGAGAACATGTTTACAAAAACACATAGTACAGAGAAAATGAATACTATGAATTCCATAGGAGCAAAGGGCACAGAACCGCATCATGCATGAAACTCAAGCACCTAATCCAAAATCTCATCGAAGGCAACCAAATCTCTTTTGAAGATGAACCACTAGCTCAACACACAAACAAGGACCTCAACATGTACAAGGAACCATTCCCTCACCATGCTCCACCTCCTCCTCAGGATAAAGGTAAAGGTGTCAATCATGCTTCCACTTCCTTTGACTCCATCGTGGGTCGTTTTGAAGAGAGTCGGGTGTCTACCCTCACAATCAAAGGCAACTCTACGGATTGCGTTGTTACAACTCGTCGTGGTCGTGTCACCATTCGTGGTCCTACACCCAGTCTCCCAACTCAATCTGATTATAATCTTGTCAAACATCTAGGAAAAATGCCAGCACAGATCTCTATCTTAGACCTTCTACGGTCATCACCTACACATAAAGTGGTGCTAGAAAAAGCCCTCCAAGAGTCTTCGGTTCCTAACAACATAGCGGTCGTGGATTTCTAAGCTATAGTGGGTAATATTGTTTCACCCTACAATGTAGTCTTCTCTGAGAAGGACCTCCCATTCCATGATTTGTGTCACAATGATGCCCTTCATATTGAAGTTCTCATTCATAAATGCAAAATCAAATGCATACTCATAGATGGTGGTGCTGGTCTCAACATCTATTCTTTAAAGTTACTTAAGCAATTGGGATACTCTAAGGATCATGTCAACATTGATCAAAGTATTACAATCAAGGGATATGATGATGTTGAACGCCGCTCAAAAGGTGTTATCCACTTGCCTATACAACTGGGCCCTATCATGCTTGAAACCAGGTGCCAGGTCCTCGACATTGAGCTACCTTACAATATTATCCTAGGCCGCCCATGGATCCATGCAATGAAAGCTATTCCTTCAACGTACCATCAGTCTCTAAAGTTCCCATTCAATGGTACAAAGATAACTATCCCAAGAGACCCCAATCCTTTTGAATTCTACCGTGTCTTGCAAGGCAGTTATAAGAAGTGCAACCAAGTGCCTAAAAATGACAAAGCCCTTGAATCCCCACTATATGTCGATCCTGAAACTCTAACACAAGCCTCTATAAGTGAACCTAATCCTCTTCCTGAAATCAAAGCTCACATCTGGGGTATAGGATTTGGAACATATGATATCTCAAAATCTTGTTGTGTAGGGCGGATGCCTTTATCCCCTAAATCTTATAGCCAACCACCCATTGCCAAAGTAACTAAAAAAGTAGCTATCCCTCCCCCAGCATTTCTAACTCAATTCCAACAGGGAAAGTTATTAGAGGAGGAAACTATTGAGGACATTTCTTCTTGGCTCTATAAAGAGAAAGAACCAGTCACAATACCAGTCAATCAATATGGTAATGGCTTAAGGATAGTCAAACACATGGGGTATAAAGGCAAAGGTGGCCTTGGGAAACAAAATCAAGGAACAATGGAACCCATTATTATGACGAAGAAACTAGACAAGAAGGGGTTAGGATTTGGTAGAAAGGTACTGCACGCCTTGGACATCGAGAGTATCCTCGACAAGGTGGCTGAAACTTCTCTCATGGATTCGACGTCTAATGAGGATATCATCGATGACTCTTCCCTCCATATGACTGACCTATTCACCGAATCCTCCATCTTTATGCTATCATATGTATCCTTAACCTCCACCACAAATACCCAAAATGTAACACTTGTCTACCCCGAACTTATCAATTGGGACCAACAAGGGTCCCCCATTATAGATGTATTTTAGAATGACGAAGCTCTAACTGAGTTCATGGGACTCCAGGATGGTATCCCTCTGGGCAATCATAAGGCAGGTTTTGTAATGGAACTAGAGCTAACTGCCTATTTTGGTGAGAATGCCAAATCCTCTAGTCGCAAAAGTAAAAATAAAGAAAGATCTCTAGGTGAAAACCACACTGTGGCACCTCCTGATCACAAAACAGTAAAAAAAAGGATGTATCCAAAGGTGAAAACCCAACTATGGCACCTGAGGATGGACGATTTGACCTTCCCCTACCATCTAAGTATCAAGAGACATCAGCTCTCCTAGTGGAAGATTCTACAAAGATAAACCTTGGCACAGAGAAAAATCCAAAGACCACATTCCTAGCAGCATCATTATCAGAAACAGAGCACAAGAATCTTAACAAATTCTTCTTACAGAGAACCATCAACTTTTCGTGGACCTATGCTGATATGCCAGGATTAGACCCTAAGCCAGTTGTTCACTATCTCATAGTTGATCCAAAAGTTAAACTAGTTAAGCAAAAGCTAAGGAAGATGCACGCACATATAGCTCTCTTGGTAAAAGTGGAAATACAGAAGTTGTTAGATGCAAAGTTCATATGACCTATTGACTATTCAAACTGGGTATCAAACATTGTACCTGTGTCTGAGCCCAATGGGTGCATCTGCATGTGTAATGATTTTAGAGATCTGAACAAAGCATCTCCCAAAGATGACTTTCCATTACCAAACATTGACCTCATAGTAGACTTGACAGCGGGTCATGAAATGCTTTCTCTCATGGATGGATTCTCAGGATACAATCAGATAAGGATAGCAGAAGAAGATCAACATAAAACAACTTTTACTTGTCCGTGGGGTAATTATTGCTGGTGTGTTATGCCATTTGGTCTAAAGAATGCAAGGGTAACTTATCAATGAGCAATGACAGTGATATTCCACAATCTCTTTCATGATATCATGGAGGACTATGTGGATGACATACTAGCTAAATCTTCTAGGGCAGATCACATACAAGTTCTAAGACAGATCTTTGATAGGCTTGAGAAATACCAAGTACGCCTCAATCCAAAGAAGTGTGTCTTTGGTGTAACATCAGGGAAGCTGTTGGGATATACTGTATCCCGTAGAGGCATCAAAGTAGACCCCACAAAAGTCAAGGCTATAGTGGAGATGCCTCCACCAAAGAACCTCAAAGCATTAAGGAGCCTTTAGGGAAGGTTGCAATCTATGAGGCATTTCATCTCACAGCTAGCGGATAAATGTCAACCATTTCAACACTTGCTCTGAAAGGATGTCTTATTTCGATGGGATTATAAGTGTCAAGCAGCATTTGATCAGCTCAAAGAGTATCTGGCTACACCTCTTATCTTGGTACCACCAGTTGCTGATAAACCTTTAATATTATACATCTCAACTACAACTTCAACCCTCAGGGCTCTCCTAGCACAAAATGATGAATTTGAAAAAGAGCATGCAATTTATTATATCAGTAGAACCTTGGTGGGATACACACTCAATTATTCACCGATGGAAAGAGCTTGTTTAGCAGTAGTGTTTGCTTCCCAAAAGTTGTGGCATTACATGTTCAACCAACACACAAATCTTATATCCAAAATTGATCCACTGAAGTATCTACTTGCAAAAGTAGCTCTTACAGGTAGACTAGCTAAATGGGTCATGATCCTTAGTGAGTTTGACATTGAGTATACGGATCGCAAAGCAATCAAAGGACAAGCCCTAGTAGAAGCACCCATGATAGATACACACCCTATGGTAGCAGACTTTCTGGACAAGAATCTCTTCACTCTTTCCAACTCAATAATGTGGAAGTTGTACTTTGATGGTTCCTACACACAGCATGGATCAGGGGCCGGCATCTTATTTGTCACACCTCAAAATGACTATATTCCAAAGTCATATCAGCTTGCATTCCCTTGCACTAACAACATTGTCGAATATGAAGCACTCCTCATAGGTCTCAATACAGCAGTTCAATGGGACATCACAGAATTATAGGTATATGGAGACTCACAACTAATCATTCGACAAGTCACAATGAGTACCAAACAAAAGATGAAAAGTTGGTTCCCTACAAGCAACTAGTGGATGCCTACAAACCACACTTCTCTAGCATCACATTTGAGCAAATTCCAAGAGAGCATAACAAGGCGGCAGATTCTATGGCTTATGTAGGGTCACTGATTGACATGCCGTCTAATACACAGAAATGTGAATTTTTGATCGAGCAATTGTTGATACCCACCATCGATGTTCCCATTATTGAAATCATCTACGAACTTGTTGGTCCCAATTCCCCATGGTACGAAGATATCTATGAATACCTTAAAAACAATACCTTTCCCTCTGACCTATCATCCACCCAATGCAAAACCTTTATCCGTCGATCCTCCCGTTACACCATTCTGGGTGATACACTATATCGTCGGAGTCTCAACGGTCCCTCTTACGATGTCTTAATGCGAAAGAAGTTGAAGCTACCTTACGAGACATACATGAAGGTGTCTGTGGCACACATTCTACCGGTCCTAATATCACTAAGAAGATACTCAGAACAGGTTACTATTGGCCTACAATAGAACAAGATGTTGCATAATTTTCTAAGAAGTGTCTACAATGCCAGCAGCATGGAGATTTAATTCACGCACCAGCTCATGAATTACAACTCGTGACAACTTCGTGGCCTTTTTCTCAATGGGGTCTCGACCTCATAGGACAAATCCACCCATCCTCATCCAATGGCCATAAGTTCATCATTACCGCCACTGAGTATTTCACAAAGTGGGTTGAAGCCATTCCCATGACCTATATCACTGATAAGCAAATAGCCAAGTTTATCCTTCACTACCTCATTTGCTGGTATGGTATTCCCCAATCCATTGTCACTGATAATGGGAGACCATTCAAAAATCACGATGTCCATGCCTTATGCACACAATACAATATCCAGCATCACTTTTCAACTCCCTACTATCCACAGAGTAATGGCCAAACTGAGGCTTCCAATAAAACCATTCCCAAAATCCTCAAGAAAATAGTCAATGAAGCTGGTCGTGATTGGCACTTGCAACTCAATCCCGCCCTATGGGCCTACCGCACTATTATCAGAACACCAACTGGTGCCACACCATATGCCTTGGTCTATGGCTCTGAAGCCATCCTACCTATAGAGGTCGAGATCCCATCCCTCAGAGTATCTATGCAGAACCTGATTGGTGGAGAGGAGTATCGCACTTCTAGATTAGCTGAGCTAGAACTACTAGATGAAAGGCACCTTGCCGCGCTTAATCATCTCCATTTCTATCAAAACTACCTCCGGTGTAATTACAACAAAAAGATCAAAGAAAGACGATTTCAAGTTGGTGATCTTGTACTCAAAGAAAATCAGAGAAATCAAGTAGTCTGAGAAAAGAAGGGCAAGTCTGAGCCTAATTGGTTAGGTCCCTTTATTGTCATAGTAGCATATGGATCAGGAGCTTATACTTTAGCTACACCTGACGACATTTCTCTAGATGAGCCACTTAATAGTGTTCATCTCAAGAAGTTCTATACCTGATGCTCAAAGTTTCCAAAAAATAATTAAAAAAAATCCATCCTCTGGTGAAAACCTGGTAAACAAGCGCCTTGGATAAGTACCATAGTGAAAACCTGGAAAACAGGCACTATGTGTAGAGTCAGCATCCATCATCTACCGAGTCTTGTTCATTTCTTATTTTCACGCGCACACTTCATCCATCCATCCATAATAAAACCATTTGACCTTGTTTGCATTTCCATCTCCCTATCTAGTATAGCTTGAAAATTTGTCAATGTCCATCGTCATCATCCTATGTCTTGATCTGTGTCAACAGTTAGCACTGCCTTGTCATAGGTCAAGCTTTATGTGTCTTCTTCGTTGGTCATCCATGTGAATTCCTCTACCGGAATGGGGGCAACTCTTTCCTTAACCTAGGTTTAGGAGTGGTTCCTTGTTCGTGGTTCACAAACACTTCACTTGTTCCCCTTTCTGCAGATAGCACCCTTTAACAGACACATCGCTCCTACGATAAGGTTGTTATCTTCCCATCGCATTTCCTACATCATCACATCAACCAGAACTACATATTATCTCATTTCAGTCTTAAGGTACCTTGATCCCATGGAAATGGGTATGTAGGCAGTTTGGAATACGAAGGAAGTATCCAATACTCAGGTACATAATATCTCCCCCTTTCACCTTGACCCATTCATCACTCTACCCAAAACTACATACTATCACTTTCATCTTTCATCATAATGTGCCTTGATCCCGTGGATATAGGATATGTAGGCAGTCTGGAATACGAAGAAAGTATCTAGTACTCAGGCACATATGATTCATCATTCTCCACCCATTTCAATCCATTAACACTGTCACCTTTCTAGTCTTCGTTTATCAAAATCTATTCACCTTGACTTGACTAACTCAAGTAGCAAACGTGCACATCCTTTCAAAATAAAAGTCCTTAACAAACCTGCAGCAAGGAGGCCTACTTCCAGAGTCATCTACTTTCCTACTGTTTCGATTGCCAACATCAGCTAATTCTAGCTTAACCAAAGCACCAGATCAACAAGCTTGTCTTCTGCAAAGTGTTCCATTGTCGAGACCAATACACGTGTCTCCTGCAACATGTGGCATTTTAGGCAGCAAGATATTGTCTTTTTAGGTAGATAGCCCCCTTTAACGGACACATAGCACCTACAATAAGGCTGTTATCTTTCCTATTCCAAATCTATCCTGAGCAACCTCTTTGGCAAGAGAATATGTTGGCTATATGTTTACTTTGTAAGTTAGTCAATTTGCTTTGTAGTTTATCTTTTGTTCCTTTTATCCATTACCTATTCAAGGCTACCTTGGTTTATCTATAATCTTGGTATGTTGCGATGCAGTACGGATTGGGGGCATAGTCATTACTTTTGTATGCCGTGTTTGAGGAATGATCTTTAGCATCTTTCTTGGCAGCATATTTATCTTGTGTGTGTTATGACCTAGCATCTTACATATTAATATTCTTCTTGCATTTACATGTATTGAAGTTTATTTTATGTTCAAGACTATGGCTCATTCACATATACAACAAGGTTATATTATGTCTAAGGGATCTAAGTTCAAACCGCTTGCTTGCAGAGTCAACATCCACGCACTCGGATATCACAACACCTTGGTCTTTTATACCTTGGTAGCAAACTATCCACGTGCTATATAAAAAATAAGGATTTCTCTCTATAAACATTTATGAAACTATTGCAACAAGCTCATCCATTTACACCATCCATTTTTCCATGGCCTTATATAGTTTCTCAAGCAAAGATCGATCAACCGTCTTTCTCTCATGTTCTCTCCTATCTCCTTTATTCTATCTATCATCAACCCAACCTCGTCTGTCTCCAACAAAATCTTCTAGTCGAGTGTCAACACAGTTCTTTTGTCGCTTCCCTGTCTTTCCTCTCGAGGGGGCACCCTACGCCAGCTACGCAGGGGCAGCTGGCTACACTGGGGCATCAATAATTGTATCATATCTTCAACAATCATTTTCTTTGACGCAATGTTGTAAACTGCATCGCATCAAAGAGGGGCAAAATGTAGACACCCTCAAATGACCAAGTCGTCACATCACTCGCATTTCGTCAATTCTTCCAAATCACATGCATTTCAACATTAATTAAATAATCTAATTATTTAATTAATTTCATCAAATTCTTCTAAAACTCCAAAATTCAACATTAATTAAATAAATCCTCTTTATTTAATTAATTTCATTAAATTCCTCTATATTCTTCCAAAATTAAATAATTTTTATTATTTAATCAAATCATTATCCTTTTTCAAAATTCAAATCCACATTAATTAAATAAACCCAATTATTTAATTAATTCATCAAATTCTATCTTATCTATAATTAAATAATTGTCATTATTTAATTAAATCAAATTGTTCTTCTACCGATGATGGCATGGTTCGGTGGTTAAGTCGCTCAGGATGTAGTGGCGGCCACCAGAGTTCAAACCTCCGTTGGGCCAACGAGCTCGCAAGGCTTTATGCCTTCGCTGGACCAATGAGCTCGCGGGTTTGAAGTGTTCTTCCTAGGGGATGAGGTCCCCCAGTTGTGGCCTCACCGGTTCATTGCTCCGGGAAAAAGCATTCGCGTGGAGCCAGAGGGCGTGTCGCACCAGCGTCGCCGGTCACGTTAAAAAGTGTACCAGGCGCATTATCTTAAAAAAAAAATTGTTCTTCTAAATTTAAATAAATCATGCAAATTTATTTAAATTATCTCAATCCTCTAAAAATAAATAAAATCAAATATTTTATTTATAATCCTCTATTCCTCTATCATGCACAATTAATTAAATAAATTTATTTATTTAATTTCAGTTTTCTTCTAATTCCTCTTAATATATCTTGTTAACTCATGTGCACAATCAGTCTTATTTTAGAACTCTAAAAAAGACAAAATTACAAGTTGAGTTATCTATTCAATCAATCTTGTTTTCATCATATTTTACTAAAAATATCCTTATGGATTGACACATGTCATGTGCACATTCATCATGGTTATTTATTTTATCTCCTCCGTTGATTCTTCTGAATTATCTAGACCGTTGATTGATCATGTTTGAAACCTATATAAACCCTCCTCATCTCCTTCACAAATCCTCTTCGATCACTTATTCTCAGGCATCTTTTAACAGTGCTTTGAGCATACATCGCATTGATTGAGCAACTTTACGATCTGTTGACATTGATCTTTGAGCACTTTGAGCACTTTACTTGCTTGTTGCAAACATGGTTTCGCAGCATTATTGAGCAATCCACATTCGAAACAAAGAGAACAACACAATATGGGTAAAAGCTTTCTTATTTCATTTCATTTATTGACAATGACTTTTATTTAGATTAGTTCTCTTTATGTTATGGGTTTTTGATTTGTTAGTTTCGATTTAATTGATTTTCCTCATACACACACTCAACTCAAGAGTGCCACTCCAAAACTTCCCAATACAAATACCTCTCAAGGCCTCAAGCCAACACTTTTAAACATAATTTCACAAAGCTTTCATTTGGCTCTCAAGCCATTTCACATATTGCACATATACACATATTGCCCTCAAGGCTACAACTCCACAAAATCAAGAATGTGACCCCGATGAGGTTCACTCCTCCCCCACCCCACACATGTTGAGCATCTTCTCCCAAGTAGGAGAGGCTCTCACAACTCCCATACAATTTTTTCCCACAACAACAAGTAAAAACTCAAAATGGAAACTCACACATAGCATCACACAAGTAAATAAAATGCATAAGGGAAGGCATTAGCCTTGAAACCTACCTTATAAAGCCCAATTGGATGGTAGTTGAGAAGAGCTCCTCTAACTCCTTTTCCAAGTTGAGCAACCAATTTTCCTCCAACTTTTTCCCCAAAATAATTAAAATCAAAAATTTCCAAAAATTCAACAACCCCATCCCTCTCCTCAAGAAGGATTAAAATAGGCTCTTCTCATGAGCCTTGAGGAATGGGGAGGTGACACAGTCACCTCCTCACTCCTCCCAACTACAAGCAAGACTCTTGGGATGGGGTGGTGACACATGTCATTCACCCAACCCACTAAGTCTTTCTCCCTTCCACTTGTCCTCACTTAAACATGTGGGAGAGAAGGGTGGAGCTAAAGGAGTGAGTGCCACATGTGACCCAATCCTCTCCTCCTAAGAAGAACCACTCAACCCCAAGGTACCTTCACCAATTGTGGGAGAGACTTGGAGTAAAGTCCTCCACAATTGAGGGGTCTTGAAGACTCCCCTAACCTAGGGAAGAGGAAAGGAAGAGGTTGAGTGTTTGACCCACTCATCCTCTCCCTCCTAAGCTTCCATTTTCGTCACTTTACTTTAGGGTGAAGTTAAAGTGACCAAATGGAAGCTTATCCAAGGTTACACAAGCCCAAATGACCCCTAGACCCTAGGGGTACAACCCAGGGTCAAGTTTAACCCATTTAGAGCACCCAAGGTTAAGAAAAAAACACATAAAAAGGGTCTCAAAAATTTATAACTCAAAAATGAAATTCAAATGACACTACAACTTACAACACCAAGTAGAAATCAAATAAAAGAAGGGTAGACCTAACCCAACCAACAACATTACAAAATTTCATCATGCAAACATAGTTGATCTTGGTTCCTCTTGGAACTAGATTGGCTTCACATGGGAAAACAACATAGTGTGTGGGATGATCTTCGAATTTATGTGGCTTCATTAGAAACACCTACGCACTCAAATGAAATGTTAATCCGACATGTATATGATAGCCGAAGCAAAGTGAAACAAGCACATACAACATCACATGTTCATATAAGCATCAAGGAAATCACATTATAGTTAAATTCTAAAATTTGCATTTCAAGCATCCATCCCAAGATAGAATCACATAATAAATTTCTAACTAACATCACATGAATAGTATCCCAATAACATTATAATATAAACCATATGTCCAACATCGTCAGTAAATCAATATCAAGTTCTAATCACATCGTAATCATGCTAAACATAATAAATCCACATACAACATAAAGTCTAATAGTCCTAAAATTTGGGATCAACAGTCCCACAAGTCTAGTAAGTATCACCAACAGTAAAAATAAAGTAGTCAACTATAAGGGAATGAAAAGGTAGGCCTCACAATATTCTTGATAACCTCATCCTGGCCTGGGAAACTGTTGAATGGGCTCAACAAATAGGGCAAAATGTAGTTTTTAATCAAACTTGATTTTGACAAAGTTTATGATAGAATTTGGTGGAGTTTTATTTTTAAAATGATGCAATGGCTTGGGTTTGGGCCGAAAATTTGGGCTCATGTTCAGATGCTATTCAATGATTCCAATGCTTAGCTAGTGATTAATAATTCTATGACTAAAGTCTTTTCATTACATCACTCCATTAGGCAAGGATGTCTTTTAACACCATTTTTGTATGTTCTTACTGCTGATGCGTTGGGATATCTTCTACAAAAAGCTAACCAGCTAAAGCTTATCTTAGGCATTTCTATTCCTTAAGATGGTGTGGTTATTAATTCACATTTTGCTGATGATAGCCTTCTATTTCTATAGAACACCGAAGCTGAAATCAATAATACCATGTAAATTTTGGATTTATATTGTCCTGTTTCAAGTTCTCAACTTGCTCATAACAAAACTGAGTTCTGGATGGTTCAATCTGGGCCCATTCCCCAATGGATCCCTAGGGAGTGGTTACAAATCAAACATGGTGAGATTTCTAGGTATCTCAGAATTCCCTTTGGAATAGGGGTTTCCCTATCTGATATGTGGAAGTGGTTTATTGATAGGCTTAAGAACAAACTCTTTAATTAGGGAAACAAGTTCTTATCACTAGCTGGTAAAATCCAAGTTGCAAACAGAATTTTTTTTGCCACTCACATTTATTACTCATCTTGTTGGATGCCTTCTAACAAAGGGTATGAAGATTTGAATAAACGTATTCGCCAGTTTTTGTGGTCCAAATGGGATGGTAGTGCTAGGTTTAAAACCACCTCTTAGATACATTGTATTCAACCCAAATGCAAAGGAGGCCTTGGTCTCATTGACCCAAAAACACAAGGTATTTTCTTGTCAGCTAAGTGGATTATCAGAGCAATCCAAGGTGGGGAACCTTGGAAAATTTTGGTCTGACATAGAATTAATTCTGCATTTGCTAATGGTAAATGGCAATAGAATAATTGGCGGGATAAGATTCTCCTTGCACCCTATTTTCATATCAAAGCCTCGTCCCCTTTACGAACTATTTGGAAGGCATGGCAATATGTCTGTCATCTACTTGAGTGGAGGGAAGAATCTCTTCAACATGGTTTCAGCTTTGCAACATCTGCTATTTGTGGAGTAAACGTATTCAATACCACAGTCAACCCTTGGTTGTTAGCTTTCCAAGGCATGCTTTTTTTTGTTCAAAAAGGGGATCCGTCAATTTAGTGATATTTGGGATTTCAAGGAGTTGGATTGGCTGCCGTGGTCTAATGTTAAAACTCATTTTGGTTTAACTAATAACTATAAACAGTTCCTTATTTTTGTCCAATCTTTGGTTCCTGTTGAACTGTCTATGAAAATTTGTACTCCTGGCATTGCTTGAAATTTTTTTAAAGATTGGCGATGGTTGTCATCTTATCATTTCACTACTTTTCCATTGAAGAAGATTTATAAACTTCTTTCTTGTTTTCCCCTTAACCCTTGTCTGAATCTTAAATGGAAATGCAGATTCCATGAGAAATTTTGGTATATTTTGAGCACTCAAATCTAGAAATCCAAGCTGGATGCAGATGCTCAGGTTTTGTGCTGGAAAATCTTGCATTGCAAATTGCCTATTGATAACAAATTAAGATACTTCAGGATCCCTATGCCTAAATGCCCATTTTGTCAGACTTAGTAAAGTATGAAGCATATCTTTTGGGAATGTTCTTTTTCTCAGAATCAATGGAAGGCTATTTTTTATGGTTTGCCTGCTATTTTTGAACATCATTTGAACTGGAAAGAAGCTATGTTGGGTTTGGGTGTCCATAATGTTATTGCAAATTCTATTAGACAGGTTATTCTCATGCATATTTGGAAAAGCAGGTGTAGCGCTATTTTTTCTGACTCCATATATCCTTTGGAAGGAGGTACTCTAAGGCTTTACTCTAATGTCTTTCTAAGAATCGATTACTTGTTTGTGCAGCTACATAAGGTGCTGAAGAAAAATGTGTTAATTGATAGGCAACTTCAACATATCAGGTTTCAAATATCACACCTACAAAAAGACAAGACTTCACAACTGGCTGATGGCATCATCTTTAGGTCTAGTAGGGCATCTCTATGATTGTTTTGAAGTTTATTATGCCAGATTATACATTTTAAGGTGACAGTTTCAGTTTGGTAATGGGTTGTGATTGTTGGCTGTTACAGCTTATCCCTTGCAGCTATTTGTATTAGCTGGACTGTTTTTATTGGTCTATTAGTTTGCTATTCATCTTTGTTGTACTTTCCTTGTCTTCTAAAAGGTTTTTTCAGGTGCTTGGCTATAGACAGCTCTCAGCCATTGGTTCTTTTTGAATCTATATGTGTTGTTCTTAATGGTTGTAGCTAGTTTTCTTTTTCTAGAATAGAGCTCTTTGTTTACAACCTATTGTGGACTATTCTCTTTTGTATAATTGCATTCATTCAATATAAAAAAATATGAAGATTATTTATTTGCCCATAACATACGACTGGGCTTAAATCACACACTCTAAGTTTTGATTGCTTAGGTGGCATGTGGGCCCGCTCCTTTTGCAAACATCCATCTCCATCCTTGAACCATCACCGTTAACGCCTAATTCAAATTCTCTTCCTGTGCAGGAAGTTTGGTAGATGTCGGTAAAATGTTTGATTGCAAACAAAAAAGAGATAGTGCCTCATGGAAGAAAGTTGCATTGTTTCACCATATGCAATAGATAGGTCTCCAACCCGTGATCAATTTACATTTTCCATAGCCTGTGCCGAAGCCTAGGGGTGGATCCACGAATGATTCAGTGACATTGTTTGATGGACTAGGGCCAATGAACTAGTTTGATTCACTGATTGATGAAATGGGAGCTTTGGAACAGGGTATACATATTTGTGAAAACAAGGACAGAGGAATTTTATTAGATGATGTAATTGGAAATGCTCTAGTAGACATGTATGCGAAATGTGGAAGTAGAGACAAGGCATGTCAATTGTTTGACCGAATGCCTCAAAGAAATGTGGTCTCATGGAATGCCATGATTGTTCGATACGCACAAAATGGATTTGTTGAAAAGGCTTTAGAAACTTTCAAGCAAATGCAATTGGCAGGTGTAAAGCCAAACTCCACAACCTTTGCTAGCATCCTCCCTACCTATGCCAAAATGGGAACTTTAGAACAAGGTATGGACTTCCATCAAAGGATAAAGTATAGATGAATTTTTTCAAATGTTGTAGTCGCAAATGTATGAAAAATGTGGAAGCATAGACAAGGCACATGAATTGTTTGATAAAATGCCTCAAAGAAATGTGGTCTCATGGAATGCCATGATTACAAGATATGCACAAAATGGATTTGTTGACAAGGCTTTAGAAAGTTTTAAGCAAATTAAATTGGCAGGTGTAAAGCCAACATCCTTCCTACCTGTGTCAAAATGAGACTACATTCAAAAATTGGCCTTTGGTTCCAATTGTTGAGGAAGCCTATAGGGTAATAAAACCACCAACTGAGTTGTAAGTCCAAGTGTAGAATGCAGTAACAAAGGTGCAAGGCTTCTTCTATGACTTGTTTGAATTGGATTGTAGATTCTCATTGCTCAACATGCTTGAAGTTACTTTACAAGATGAATGGGGGTAGATCAAAGTTTCCGTTGATAGTTTGTAGTTGTTTTTGTGGAGTTGTGCCTTCAAATTTTGATGTACAGTTACTTTGTGCCTAATGGATTTCTAGGTTCATCTATTTCCTTAGTCAAAAAGTCCTTGGCAAGTTGCTAGAAACTAGTGATTTCTCACTACATTTAAAAAATTAATTTTTTTTGCAAATTTGACTTGGTTTTGGTGAGGGACACCTTGTATTCCATGTTTTAAGTTAGCATGTAAGTAGAGGAATATTTTTGTTGAATTTGGGGCTCCTACAAACCATTGATTTCATTTATCTAATGACTCGTAGAGAGTATATTCATTTTTATCCTTTGATGCTAGGAGCTTATGTTGACCATCCATCTCAATAATCCAAGGGCCCATGAAGAATGTTAAGGAAAGTGAAGCCCCATTGGTACCAACTTTTGCTATGGTTGGTTTTGCAAGCATTATGAAATTCAAAACTAGAAGAATAACATTTGGAGGGTTAGTAGAATCCATGCATCATGCAACACCTTTGGGACAAACTTGTGAGATTGTTCTTTAGAGGTGCCATTGTTTTCTCTAATCCCTACCAGTTTGACATCAACAACTGAAGGGAAAGGTTTGAACACCATAAAAAGAGCCAATTGAAACTAAGAGAAAGAAATCCTAAGAGCTTCCACAATAAATATAGGCAAGATTAAAATTCTTGCTACAATATTGCTAAGCATTATGATAAAAATCAAAGCAAGGAAATAGGCATTCAAACCAAACAAGCCTCACTTCCTCCTCAATCAGTTCCTCACAATTCTTCTATCATTAGAAGTCATTTTAGTTTTAAAAACTCATATTTACAAAGTTAATATAGAGTAAGATATCATCCACAAAAGAAATCTTAAAACAAAAAGTTAATAAATATTTGATAGTTATGGATTGCCACAACTTGTATTTTAGCTTTGATAGAGTTTATGGGTTGGTTATGAGGGCACCTTGTAGATGCCTCATTTTGAAATATAAAAAATAATGAACTAAATGTGATAGACACCCTTACAACTATCTCTATAAGTTAGCATTTGTTAAACTAATCCTAAAATATTTTATACTATGTATAAAGCTATAAAAATGATTTAACGTTGATAATTTTTTAAGTACAATTTTGAATTTTCTTACTATTGTAAATATTGAAGAAGGGTTATCTTCAATAATGGGAAGGAACGATCCAATTATGCTTGAATAAAAACTACCATATATTATTGGAGTTTGTGAAGCTAGAAAATAATACAAATAACATTATCAAATTAACTTTCCCATCATTATGCAAAAGTATGGTTCTATACATGAGTGGCACTAAAATAAGTGCATAAATATCAATTTTTAGAGTTGGGAAAATATATCTAACAACAATTTTGATATGTATAGCACTCACCAAGGCATAAAAGTTGTGCTCCCCTAGAAATAATAAAAGAATCACCATTTTACAAAGTCTTAATTTTTTCCAACATCAACTAGCTAATTAAGTATTCAGACAATTACATCACTCAAAGCACATAATTCTTTCTTCATTTGATCCATCAACAAAAAGTTTTTTCAATGTCGTGTCTTGGGCAAAAGGTGTATAATGAAATATTCTATGTGACAACATCTAGAACCAAACCCTTTGCTCTTATCTCATTCAACAATGAGAAAGCCATATCAAGTTTATTTTCCTTGCAAAAAATCAATCAATATGCTATCTAGAACCAAACCAGAAGGGGAGAGCCTCGGCCCAGGATGATAGCACATCGTGTGGATGTCTGCACATTGTGTTGTCATCTGTATGACAATAAAACCAAAAAAATCTTTGACTGAGGCTTTGGTCCAAGTTCAACTAGTTACCTAGTCTATAAATTTAACCAGAATGAGGGCCCAACAACCCACCAAATAACATAATCTATTGGAAAACACATTGAAATAACTAATTGAAAGATTGAAATACAAGATAAAGCAAGGAAATAAAAAGGAAGAGATTGTCAAACCCTTGTGCGGTTGAATCTCTCCAAATATTTGCATAAATAAAGACCAAATAAAATTATTGGGGTTGTTTGGGAGCTTGCCTTTAGGTCATGCCCCCATATTGGTCTTTCGACCTCCATAAACAACCAATATGAAAAAATCTATTGAAATACATGTGCGCTCTTACTTTCTAAATGCATCTAGGAAATTAACATCAATGACAACAAACAAAATCTATGATTATTAACCTTCATCTATGGAGAATAATACCCTAGTGTGCATAAAGGAAAATAGGGTGGTGATCTACACCACAAGTTTGCCAAAATAGAGATAATACAATGTATAATAAACCCAATGAATAACACTATTTCTTTGCAATGAAACAATGTTACCAGGTTTTGAAGTAGAGGAGGTTGCAAACTCCTTGAGTGTCAAATCTATGTGTGCACATTGTTAATCCCTTGAGAGAGAGACTTCACAATAGCCAAGATGTAAGTAGGAAGCAAACAAAAACTGAAAGGAGAGAAACTGCAACTTAGAGAGAGTACCAAAAATCATCAAGAGTTCTTTTGTGAGAGCTAAGAGAGTTTTCCCAAAAATCTAAAGTTGAAAAATGAAAAATGGTTTCAATTTTTGTTTATGTATCAAGGAATAGAGAATCTAAGGGTAGGACATGCTTACAAAGGTTGTTTCATTATCGAATGAGTGTTGCCATCAACGAAATCAAGTGAAATGGAGAGAGCAACAACACTTTTAAATTTTGGAATATTTGGGACGCTAGCACATCGCACAAACATCTATTTGTTGTGCTTGTGTCCTAAGAAAATTCTTCAATATTTAGCACGTGTTCTCAAAAAATTAGAAGAAATAAACATGTGATGTAAAATTTGGCAAACCTTGGTGAGGGGTGAAATAGGCCAAGGTTAGGCTGAAGTGACCCTAGAAACATGCATTATGGGAGTAGACACCAAAGCGGGTCAAAACACAACATGAAATTGCTAGGGTACGTAATTTTCTACATTGCAAAACCATCAATGATTATGTTAAATGTCACTTCATTAGGTTTCAAATCCCTCATTTCTATTTCCTCTAACATCTTTCCTACCATGTTCAAGTCCCATATCCTACAAAATACAAATACAAGAATAGTATATGTCGCTTCACTAGGAATATAAACCTTGTATTCCATCTAAAAAAGAAATGTAAATGCTTCTTTTCCCCCATTAATATGAGATAAACTAGAAATCATAGTGTTATATTTAACACCATTTAGGGAGTGGCCTTTTCATACATCTCTTTAAATAACTTTTGAGCCTTTTCCATCTCATGTAATTCACAGAGACCACATATCAAAGAATTATAAGCGATCACATCTAGATACAAACCATTTGAGGACATGTTATGAAAACAATCCCAACCCATGTCTATCCTACCATCTTTGTAGAATCCATCAATAACTACATTAAATGTCACTTCATCAAGTAAAGGAGCAAACTCTGTCATTTGTGCAAATAGATCATAGCCTTTGCTTATTTTCCCAATCTTGTTACAAAAGCCATCTTTTAGGCTAGTATAAGTGTAGGTGCTTGGAAAATAGCCATCTTATATAATTTTAGCTACTAACGTAGTGCTTCAACTACTCTTCCTACTTTGTAGAGGTCATCATTGAGGGTGTTAATTACAACAATCTCTAGAAAGCAGTAACCATGTCCCATTCCAACTACTAGCCTTAGAACTTCATCTACCTATCCACCTTGTAGAGATGATTAATTAGGGAATTGTATGTAATAATATTTGGAGAAAGACTAACATGTATCATTTTAAGAGCTTCATTTATTTTACCAATCTTGTAGGTTCCATATATGAGAGTGATATATGTTACAACAATATTAAGAAAACAATGGGCATGCCTTAGACTGTGCAAAAGATCATCACTTCCTTAATTTGATCCTATTTACACAAAGAATTTATGAGGGTTTTATAAGTGATAACGTTTGGATTTATTTCCAACTCTTTCATTTTAGAAAATAAGCAGATGATTGTACAGAGATCACCATCATTTCCAAGACCATCCAAAAGTATAATGAAGGTTATGACATCTAGAAGAAGGCATTTAGTTAGGGCTAAATAGAGGAGGTCTCAAGCCTTGTTTGTTTTACCTAATTTAAGAGGGCATTAATATACTAAGCGAAGTGCACAAGATTAATTTTTTGGGAGATGCAAAAAAGGACTTGTTACACCTACTTATGTTTGTGTGTGCGTTTTTAGATTTAGTGTGGTAATTTTTTGTAGAATGAGTAGAAGTTACATGTTTAAATTAGGATCATTGAAGTTGTGCACTATCTTCATCTTGTTATTGTTCACATAGTAGTACAAAACCTTGAAATATAGTCAAAATTGCAAAAAAAATGAATTTTTGAAATGTAGTGAGAAATCACTAGTTTCTAGCTACTCACCAAGAACTTTTTGACTAAGGAAAGGTTTGATGAACCCATAAATCCATTGGGCACAAAGTCACCCTACATCAATATTTCAAAGCACAACTCCACAAAAAATAACTACAAACCATCAAGGGCAATTTTGATCTACCCTCATTCATCTCCTAAAGTAACTTCAAGTATGTTGAACAATAAGAATTTACAATTCAATTCAAACAAGTCATAGAAGAAGACTTGTACCTTTGTTATTGCATTTTACACTTGGACTTCCAACTCAATTGGTGGTTTGATTACCTTATAGGCTTCTTCCGCAATCAGAACCAAAGGCCAATTTTTGAATGTAGTCTCATTCTTCTTCTTCTCATCAATTTACTCCAAAACCTCTGCACAGGAAATTTCCTTCTGTGCTCATCGAATGGGGAAGACAATCCTTGTTGCACCAATTGGTCAATAAGACTCAACACACTTGAAACCATCCATTGCAATGATGTCAACTAGGCTTTACACCTTTGCACCATCGTATCCCCTTGGCGTACATTGAACACCTTCCTATTTTCCTTCCTTCTATTGATGATACTTGCATTAGTTAATATGTCAGTTGGCAAGGTGGAAAGTTTGTGCTTGAATGCCTCCACATTTACAATCATGGGGGCCAAAGTGGTTGCAATGCCATCAACTTATAATTGAATCTCCTATGCTTGCATATGAGTGGCACCAACAAAGTTTACATCATGTCTCAATCCACTAGTATCCTAAGTGATGCTATCCCAATATAATTTACACAATTCCTTCATTAAGTCCAAGGATACTGACTATGTGCCCAACACTCCAGTCTCTAACTTGGCCTTCAACTCCTCTATTTTTTCAGCTTTGTAATTTGCTTCTTTAGTTGAGTCAAGGTATCTTCCTAAGCTAACATTTTTTTCTAATTGCAGCTAGATCATCATTCATCTTGTATTTCCTTTTTATGTCCTCTCTCCTATAATTCATTCATTTTATTTCCTATCTCATCAACTTTTGACTTCAAGGTGATGACTTCTGGCTTAGTCATCTCTTTACTGGCCTCTATTGCTTGAGCCTTTTGCTGGTGTTTCACCACTAACTTTGCATTTCTACCATCTTTCCCTATAGTTGATTGACTTGAGGACTAATTTGGTTTGCTTTGAACTTCTAGTCTCTAGTCGTCAAATTATTTTTCTCCTTCAAAGAGGCTATGTGTAGTTTTAATGCATCTTATTTATGTTTTGAGGCTATGTTTGTGAGATCTAGGCTTAAATTTTTTTGCTTGTCATCATCTAGTTGGGTTCATAGAGTTGTAACTTCCTTCTTTAGATCTTCAATTTTTTCTTTGGTCATATGGGCCCTGAGCTCCATCTCCTTTGCCTTTCCTTTTTTTACTAACCATGACCTAAGGACCTAGCCCAAGTGTTTTTTTGCATTCTATTCAACTCTTTTTGCAAGGACTTGGCTCTTGCATTGACATGCTGAAAAGTTTGAGTTACCTATTGTAACTCAAATTTTGTCTTTTGTAGTCTTTTCTCCATAGACAAATAATACGTCGCCACCATCTTCGACCTTTCTTGCATCAACTCTACTTTGTCCACTCCCTAGCATGCTTCATGCCAATTCCTAGGTTGAATACTTGGTAGTCCATCATTTGCATTTGGTCCATGGGCTCGATCACTATGGGAATGACCTGTACGAAGAGAAATATTTTTCTCTACTCATCAAATATCGTTGTTGCCCTCTTGCTTGTGCATCCAACAACAGAAATAATAACAATGTATATGATAGGTATAATGAAACTAGTAGGGCCCAAAGCCACTATTGTAGAACTAGTGGGTGCAGAAGAAGAAGAGAAGAAAAGGGGATAGAAGTGACATTTATTGTGATTTCTATAGGTGTAAATGTTGATTCCAATTAGTTTCTTTCTTTCTTTCTATTCTTTGTGCCCGTCTCCTTAGTGCTCTCTGCTTTCTTCTCTCTTTGTGTCACTTTTCTCACTAGCAATTTCTTGTGCTCCACATTGAGTGGATGAATTTCGTTGGGTGCTGGAAGATTGCTTTCCTCAACCTTTTGTAGGGGATAATGTTGTCCCTTAGTATGGTTGCCTTGTTTTGGCTAATATTGCGAGCACTTGGGTTACCAATGGAGGTGTCTAGATCTTTTGTTCACTTACTTTGCTTTGTGATTTGCTACCTTTACTACTCTCCTTGACCACATGTTGTTGATAGCTTGGGTAGCCATTGTCATGTCCCCTTCTTATTAAGTCATCTTTTGAGGTCAGATCCATATTTCCCAGTGGGCAAGGGGTAAGTGCTACTATGGAAATATTTTTATAAGTGGATCATAATTTATTAATTATTTGGGTGAAGTCAATGGAGCATCTTTGCTAGGCTAGAAAAATTATGTGAGAACATGTAAGGAGTTATAATTGGGGGGCCTATTTTAGGGAGGAATCTAATCCAAAATTGCAATTGTTGTTTTTTTGCAATGACAACTCATAGGGAGGGCATTGGGGTTATGAGCTTTGCTAAAAAACAATGAACATGCCTTAGATTGTGCAAAAGCTTGTCGCTTCCTCAATTTGATCCTATTTACATAAAGCCTTTATGGGGGTTGTATAAGTGATAACATTTGGATGTATTTCCAAATCTCTTTCATTTTAGCAAGAAGGGAGTTGATTCTACAAAGATCACCATCATTTCCAAGAGCATCCAAAAGTACAGTGAAGGTTATGACATCAAGAAGAAGGCATTTCATTAGGTCTAAATAGAGGAGGTCTTAGGCCTTGTTTATTTTGCCCAATTTATAGAGGGCATGAATGGACTAAGCGAAGTGCACAAGATTAATTTTGTGGGTGATGCAATGAGGGACTTGTTACACCTACTTCTATTTGTGTGCATTTTTGGATGGGGTGTGGTATTGTTTTGTAGAACGAGTAGAAGTCACCTGTTTAAATGGGGAGTGATGAGGTATAATTAACCTCATTTCATAATAAATCATATAACCCTTATGTGTTACTCAATTACCCAAACAATGCCAATTTACTAATTTTTTAAGCAACATTTTTTTATTTTTGATATAATGATGTACAAATTCTTGTTTCCCAATTGATTGAAGTTTTCCACTAATGTTGACATGATCATGTGTAAAGGTCTATGTATTCATGCAGGTTTCCATGAAGAGCCTAGTGGAACTTAAAAGCAACTAAAGTCAACAACGCCGGAATCTCAGGATGCTGGAAATCTAGGAATACATGATCATGGACTTTATCGAAAGTTCTTTTATTTTCTATTAAAAACACTTAAGACATTTTATGACTCCACTCAGAGCCTTTACTATGTTGAATCTAATAGACATCTAGTTTAGTTAAAAGTTTGTTTTTCTATTGAAGACTTCTTTAAGTGGCATTTATGCGTCACCTGAAATTTAGGAATTTGGTAGTATAGATTATGGGTAATCTCTAAAATAGTTATGTGATGTTATGCTATACAATACAGAAGTAATGTTTTGTGATAATTTTCTATGGAATGAAGCAACCGAGTTTATTCTGAGCAATGGAAATGCAAATAAAAATGGAGTTACTTTGGAGATGTTGAGATAATGCATGTGATTTTAATCAATAAGATCTCCTGAGAGCTGGCCACTCGAATGATATAGGATAGCTAAGTGTTTTATTGTTGTGCAATTGTGTTGTTCAATTTTGTTTAGTAAATGTTTTGTTTAGATTAATTTAACTTTATGTCTTAGCATTATTATGTGTCCCTGCAGGATATTGTGTTCAAGTTAATAATCTTTAAGTTTTGTTTGTTATGCTAGAGTTTCCAAAGCACCTGCTTCGTTCATAAAGTTTATTATCAGTTGTTAGCTCAAGTTTTAATCCATTTTCAGTTGATAGTTAGCTACCTTTTCAAAATTCATAGTTAAAAATACATGTGTTGATTCCTAGTTAGTTTATATGTTTTCTAGATTAAAAATTCAAATGCTTTATAGATTAAGAAAGATATGCTTTCTAGCTTAGATTCATTCTGGTTAAAGGCTTGTTCAAAAACTTAGAAAACTATTGCTAAAATGAGATGTTAGAATTCATTCCCTATTGCAAACTACCTTGGACACTACTCGGTCGAAATAATTGACATATTTCAACTAAAGTGTTAGGACCTCACAACAACCTGTTAGGGAGCATGTCAATTTCAAGTTATGCACTATCTTCATCTTGATATTGTTTTCATAGTAGTACAAAACCTTGAAATATATTCTCTCCTCTTAATCTCCACTTAGAAAGAAAATAAAATAAAATAAAATTCTTAACCTCATCTAGTCCATCCTATCTTTGTAAATTTCTTTTTTCTAATGGTGAAGGGTCATCCCACAATAATGGGTTACACTTTTTGGCCAAACTTGACATTGAAATCAACATTTTGAACTAAATCTTCACTTTCTGACACCTATAGCTGCTAAACCGTTAGGAATTTGAAGATGGTGTGAACTAGTGATTTGTGAGATTTTATTTGTAGATTCTATATATATATATATATATATATATTGGAGTTAAATTGTAAATTTTTTTGCATCTAAACAACATTTTTTTAAAGTAATGTGTATTCCGTAGCACATAACTTTTTTTCTACAAAGGATAAAATTCTGATTCTTTTGAATTTAGATTGGTAACACTATTATATAGGGCATGAATTTGGTTTCATAATGTTTTGTTGAATATATTTTTTAATTAAGTTTGAAGTCAAACCAATTATAATTTAGACATAGGCATATTCCGTAAAACATAACTTTTTCTGTATGTATCGAAATCTAGTTTTTTTTTTGTTGAATGAAGGACATAAATACCTAGAGCATAGATATTTTTTTGAATTTTTTTTCACTAGTTTACTAATTTTCCATGTGTGTAGAACAGAGAACTTGATGTTCGGTGAAAAACTTACATTCACAAGAAATAAAAAATAAATATAATAATCAAATTAAATATATTTAAAATTATAGTTTTTGGGAAGCTTATAATAAGGACTACATAGATACAAAACATAAATTTTAAATGAATTCATTTGATCCCCTAAAAGGTAAATCAAAAGTGGTTTTTTATCAGCATTTTGATAGGTGTAGAGGAGACTCCATTATAGGTATGGTTTAAAACTAGCAGGGTTCTATCCAAGGGGGTTTGAATCTAAGGGGATTTGATCAAACCCTATTCAATTAAAAACCTTTAAATGGAACCTTTCAAGGCTTAAATCATTATATTTTCTAAAAATATGTGATTTCAGCAAAAATCAGGATGTCCCAGAAAGTGTAACCCATTATTGTGGCAGCACCCTAAAAATTGCATACCTTGCACTTTTCCCCTTCATTTTGGGCTCATTATAAACCCATTTTCCTTTAATTAACCCTAGCCTTACCTAATCCTATATGAAATCATTTTTAGGAACTTGTTCATGTCCTCAGTTTATCCGTTTCCAGTCTCACTTCAGATCCTTAATTTGCAGGATTGACATATGTTAATATTATAAGTTCCAACTATAATATCTGACCAAAAACCCTCTTCCATTATGCTTTGATGGATGTCCATACCCTACTCCAAAGCTCCCATTTTGGCACAGGTGGGAAGGATGTTGGCTTTACACTTGCCAATTTCATTTGCTTAAAACTTTCTAAAGCCTTGTCAACAAATCCATTTTGTGCATATCCTACAATCATGGCATTCCATGAGACCACATTTGTTTGAGGCATTTTGTCAAACAGTTCATGTGCCCTGTCTATGCTTCCACATTTTGCATACATTTGCGACTACAACATTTGAAAAAAAAAATCTATACTTTATCCTTTGATGGAAGTCCATACCTTGTTCCAAAGTTCCCATTCTGGCACAGGTAGGGAGGATGCTAGCAAAGGTTGCAGAGTCTAGCTTTATACCAGCTAATTGCATTTGCTTGAAAGTTTCTAAAGCCTTTTCAAAAAATCCATTTGTGTGTATCTGGCAATCATGCCATTCCATGAGACCACATATCTTTGAGGCATTCGGTCAAATAGTTGACGTGCCTTGTCTCTGCTTCCACATTTCGCATACATGTCTACTAGAGCATTTCTAATTACATCATCTAATAAAATTCCATTGTCCTTGCTTTCACAAATATGTATACCCTATTCCAAAGCTCCCATTTCCTCAATCAGTGAATCAAAGTAGTTCATTGGCCCTAGTCCATCAAACAATGTCACTAAATCATTCGTGGATCCGCCCCTAAGCTTCGACATAGGCTATGGCAAATGTAAACTGATCATGGGTTGGAGACTTGTATGTTTCATATGGTGAAACAAAACAACTTTCTTCCATGAGATGCTATCTCTTTTTTTTGTTTACAATAAAACACTTTATCGGCATCCACCAAACTTCCTGCGCGGGAAGAGAATTTGAATTGGGCGTTAACAATGACGATTCAGAGATGGAGATAGATGTTTGGAAAAGGAGTGGGCCCACATGCCACTAAGAGGTCGGGCTTAAACAACACACTCTAAGATTTGACTTAGAAGTGTGCTAGTGGGCCCTCTCCAACTCCGTTTCTGACCAAAATAAATACCGTTAAACATCAATCGCACATTTCAACAAATTGTGACTGCCTCACCTGTTGCCGCTCGCGGTTAGTTTTAAATTGGGATAAGTTTAATTTGAATATTTGTCCCTCCTGCCAAAATAATTCTAATCTTAGGGGATCTGTTTATGTGGGTGCTTTTTCTACAGGAGCAAGGTGTAGGCACTCACACTGTTTCACCATATACAACAAACAAATCTCCAAATCCATCAGTTAACATTTGGCAGTGTACTACCAGCCTACACCAAAATGGGAGCTTTGGAACTGTTTAACTGTATGCCTCAAAGAATTGTGGTCTCATGAAATACCATGACTGCAGGATATGCACAAAATAGATTTGTTGAAAAGACTTTAGAAACTTCCAAGCAAATGCAATTGGCAGGTGTAAAGCCAAACTCTGCAACCTTTTCCAGCATCCTCCCAGCCTGTGCCAAAATGGGAGCTTTGGAATAGTGTATGGACATCCATCGAAGGATAAAGGATGGAGGAATTTTGTGAGATGTAGTTGCAGCTGCCCTGATAGACATGTATGTAAAATGTGGAAGCACGGACAAGGCACCTGAACTGTTTGACAGAATGCCTCATAGAAATGTGGTTTCATGGAATGTCATTATTGCAGGATATGCATAAAATGGACTTGTTGACAAGGCTTAAGAAACTTTCAAGAAAATGAAATTAGCAGTTGTCAAGCCAGCATCCTCCCTGCCTATGCCAAAACGGGAGCTTTGGAATAGGGTATGAACATCCATCAAAGCATAATGGAAGGGGATATTTTGTCAGATATTATAGTTGGAAATGCTTTGATCGACATGTATGGAAAATGTGGAAGCATAGACAAGGAATGTGAACTGTTTGACAAAATGCCTCAAATAAATGTGGTCTCATGGAATGCAATGATTCGGGGATATGCACAAAATGGATTTTGCAAGGATGTTCTCAAAATCATTGAATTAACAAAGCACTCTAAAATATATCTTGGCATTACAAGCTTTGCTTGTGTTCTATGTGCATGCAACAATGCAAGTTTAGTGGATGAGCGTTGCACATGCTTCAATCATACGAGTAACCCTTATTACATTACACATACAATTGATCAGTATGTGTGCATGGTTGACCTTCTTTCCCATGTTGGCTAACTTGAGGACATCATAAACTTTATCATTATGATGCCAGTTAAACTTGTGGTGGTTGTGTGGATGTGTTTTCTTGGTGCTACAAATCACATATGAATATAGGCTTAGGAGTATTTATAGTGATGTTGCTTTTTTATTTGGACCATAAAAATATACTGTGAGTCTGTGACTTATGCTCTCTCAAACATCCATGAAGAAGTGGGCAAGTGTTGTGAGGTTCAAATGCTAAGGAGATTGATGAAAGATAAAGGAATTATAAAGATCCCTAGATGTAATTGGATTGAAGGCTATAAAATGGTACGTGCTTTTTGTGTAGGAGATAGATCACATCCATATACATAGGAGATCTATGCAAAGTTAGAGAAATAATTGGCTTGGGAGATGAAGGCAACAAGGTATTTTCCATATTCAAGACATTTACTTAGTGATGTGGAAAAGGGGAAAAAATAATTATTTCTCTACCACCATAGTGAAAAAATGGCAATTGCTTTCGGTTTGTTAGACACCCCACCTAGAATAATTATTAGAGTTGTTAAGAACCTTCAAGTATGTGTTGATTGTCACAATGCAATGAAGTTTATCTCCAAGATTGTTGCAAGAGAAATTGTTGTGCGAGATGTGAATTGTTTGCATCATTTAAGGCTAGGAGAATGTTCTTGTGGAGACTATTGGTGACGCTAAATGAAGTGATCTGAAAAATAGGCTCACACTATAATAATGTGCACCATGTCAGACTTGCACTAATAATGAAGGAACAAGGTTGTATTTTCAGTTACTAGGAAAAAAATGGTTTTGTTTTTGTTTTGAGTATTTGGCAATCTAGACTATGATGTTAGCTTCATAAAATTAGATGCATAGAGTGCAATGGAGATCATTACTTATATACATTATTGGGGTATTTATCAAAGACTTATTTTATGATAACATGGACATTTAATTGAACTATTTTCATAAAACCTACATATGTATGAAATGAAAAGATGGAGGAGGTGGTGGAGAAAGAGTGAAAACAAAAGGTGAGGAATATTTCAAGTAAATGGAAAGATGCTTGAGCAGCAAGAAATGGGAGAGGAGGGCTCACAATTACCCTTGCCATTTTGTATAGTTCTTTTCTCTCGATTAATCATATTGCCTTTTGCCTATGTTAGGTTAAGCATTTAATTACATATACTAGATTCAATATGTAATGTTTAAAATAAGTGTATGTCATTTATGGTTAGATATTTATAATGTTGTTTCACATCCCTTTGCTTGATGAGATAGCTAATAGATTTGTGAATTCACTGATATTTCTTAATTTAATTTGACTTCAATTTTTTGTTTTCAATTAGAAAGAAACCACTATAATTTATAATGAAGAAGTAAAAAGAAAAATTACAAGTGTTTTTATGTTGTAATTAGTGGTTATGCATGGCACTTGAAAAACTCACATAATGAGGTGTATAGATTGATGTTAGAGAGAAGAATAACATTTGTATATGTAAAAATAAAATAATGATTTATATTGCATTGTAATTGCATATTCACGACACTACAAAATTGTGCATGATGAGATTTATAAATTAATACTAATGAGATGAGGGTTCGAAGGTGGTTGGGAGAGAGCTAAATAGGGCATTTCATAAGTGTTTATAGTGACAATAGGATTTAAAACAAGAGGAACTCAAAGGGATGAGGGAGATTTTAGAGAAACGGAATAGGAGACATCATAGGTTTGAAAGGAATATTATAATTATATTCATAATATGGTAAACTTGACTACTTTATTCACTTGTGAAAACCTAAAAAATGGTAGTAAAGTTAAATTCCATTTGATAAGATAGGAATTGAATAATTTTGCACTGGTCACATATCTAGCAAATGCTAGTGAAGACTATGCCACATCTAATATTTGTTTACAATCCTTAATCCAACTGCATTAAGAATATTGAATTCTTGTACTTGATTCATGTCAATTTATTAATGAGGGATGCATTTCATAATTCCAAAGACTTATGAGTCATGACTAACAATTTTTTCTTAGTTGGTTTAAAAATGGAATGTTATCATAAGCATACATGTTTGTATAAAATGAAAGCAAGAAAAATAGTTTTTTTTGGAAAGAATCTAGAATGATGAACTTTAATTCTTCATCTCGTGCAAATGCATTTGAAAATTTCATGATTATAAGAAAACATACATTTATAAGTTATTATATGTCTTATAATGAGTGTATTTTTAATGTTTAAAATAGAAGAAGGGAATTTGTTATGAAGCACCTTCTATTCTTCTAAAAGCTAGATCACTTTGTAACTATCACTAATAGTATCACACTGGAGGTCCCAAGGGACATCTAAAATTATAAATGAATATTTTTGTGTATGCAATATAATAGTACGCAACATTTGAATGGAAGCAACTCTATTGTCATTAAAAATAAAAATAATTATAAAATAATCCCATAGATCACATTATAGAAGTGGGCAATATGGTAGTGGTTCTTTAAATCATGTGACATAAAATGGCCACATAGATTGGATCTTGCATCACAAGGGACAACAATAATTATTTTTGCATGATGACATGAAGCACATTGAATAAGAGCCTTGCTTGATAGGTTGGATTAAGCTCTTAGCAGTAGGTTTTAGGACACTATAATATCTTCTCGCTATGGCTCACCATTTTTGTTTTGTGGCTATGCTCTATCTAAAAAGATGAATTTGGTCCCTCTTTATTATTGGTGAGTAATTTGGTCTTGGTGCAATGGCCTTTGGAAGTAGCTTAGGGAAGAGGAAATGCTAGGATTGTAGGGTGGAGACATCAAAACATAAGGGTAGGAGGTAAAAGGAGAGGGTGGAGAGCACCAAGATGGTGGAGAATTTCATCTATGTCTAGAAAGGGAGATTACAAATCTTGATCTCTACTCCTAGTTCTATGTATCGAGGAATTGGATAAAGAGATGGATGGGGCTTCATGTGTGGGAATTAAAGAAGCCCTAACCAAGTTGATATTGGATCCTAGACTATCCTTGGGAAAGTCAAACATGTTTGATGTGGCTCAATCAGTAAGTTATGTGGCCATGTTATCCTTTGTTATAGGTATTTATCTTCTCCATGATGACATTGAAGGTATCATTGACAAGTCTAAGATCTTAGTTAACTATTATATTGAGTATTTCCATTGTTTGAAAATAAGAAAAACTAAGATATACAAAGGCATGGAAGAAATAACAAAGGCATGTAATGTCAAAATGTCATTGGAAAGTAAGTTTAATATTTCCATTTACTATGAGGAAGAGGATGACCTAGTTGAGGTCCCTCTACCCACAAAACTAGAAAATATGTTAAGTGTAAAGCTTATCATGGGGCCTTAGTTAGGCCTGCATAATTTGCCAAGCCACCCCCACAAGACTAGAAACATTATCAATGATTGCATACATATTGGAGGAAGGGTTGTGTTCATTTGCCCTTCCCTATAGATATATGGTTTCTTTTTGGTAATCTAGGTTTTTTGTTGTGATGGCACTATATACTTCAAGGCTTGATAGGTCATTTTGTGTCGGTAGGCTTCTTTTTGCATATAAGGTCTTAGAGGGTATTGTTGCGTGATGGATTTGTTGGCAAGAGACTCTGTGTGGCTTCATTATTGTTGTCATTGATGGAAACAAAGTCTATCCCACACATCCGCAGAGCATAGTATGCCTATACCGGAAGTCAAATTGAAGAGTGTTCTGGTCCGGTGAACAAGAACAGAGCATGCAGCAAGGTCCGACAATCAGGTCCGAATCTCTTAGAGGGTGTAACTTAGCAAGTTGCAGACTTGGGAAAGTCAAGAGGAATATCATGACTACTATATTCTAGAGATTGAGCCTTCAGTGATGAATTATGGAAAAGATATGAGCATCTAAGTGTTGGGTTCCAGACAGGCAAAGTAGACTGAGGAAGAACTGACCGACAGAGTATCAGACTTCAATCTGGATGAGTAATTGATGTTGATCAAGCTATTTGAGGGATCATACATGCTTGACCGACATGATTTATGACTTCTATGTCTATGTTTTTGATACGCATTACATATTGAGCATGGAATCAGCCGACAGATCAGTGTTTTGTAAATATCTTGAATATTCTAGTTGCCGACTAGAAAGATGTTGAAATCCTTGGTGCAGATATATATACCAGATGGATTTCAGTATGAAGGTGTGTGTGTGTGTGTTGATATAGTGTGTGAGCAAAGGCAGAGAGAAGTGTGGAAGCAGCAATACAAGTCTAGTATGTAATAGAACATCAGCACTAGAACATAGGAAGGATGAAGTGCATTAAATCAGTATATTAAGCCTAACCAGAACTGAACCTCAGCATTAGTAGATGCTTCTCATCAATTCAAACACCTGGTTACCTTCTATAAACTTTGTAGATAGTGAGTCTCTTGTAGGCAGTGTGCCTCTTGTGAGCAATGTGCTCGGGCAGTGAGCCCTAATTGGCAAGTGCCATTTTGTACTTCTTATTCTTTTAATAAAGAATACAATCTTGGGTTAGTCACCCCGTGGTTTTTTCCCTTAACAGGGTTTTCCACGTCAAAATCCTTGTGTTATGTGTGTTGATTTCATTTCTGCTCTCATGATATATATGCTTATGTATTTTGATGCTACACAAATTATAAAAAGAAAAATAAAGTAAAATTATTAGAGATAATTGATTCACCCCCCTCTCAGTTATCTACCTTGTTTCCAATAATTGGTATCACAGGTAAGTTCCTCTAAATAGAGCATAACAACTTGAGTAAGATCTAGGAATCTCAATGGATATGTATGGTATGAAGGAACAACTTCAATCTGTCCTAGATGATCTTGAGCAATCTCACTCTGAAGTCAATAACTTGAAAGAAAGACTCAAACAAGCTGATAATTTCATAAATGAGCTAAAAGAAAAACTGAGTATCTCTGTGAAAAAGAGAAAGGAACTACTTCAAAAATTAGCAAGTCAGAGTGAAGCCAATGATACTAATGGAGATCTGAATGAGAAAAATAAGCTATGTGAGAAGCTATCAAAAGAAGTCATCATGGTAAGAAATGAGATGGAATCAGGAGTTATGAGATTCACCCAAGAAATTGAAGAGAAAAGAAAAATGAAAGATAATCTAAAACAATCTCTCAAGGAGAAGTCAGAGGACTGCCACAAAATGGATAGAATAATCAGGCATTTGGAATCTAATCTTGAAGAAGCCAGAGATAATGAAGAACAACTTGAGAATCAGATAGACACTCTTAAATAAGATCTTCAAATAGCAAATGAATACAAAGAGAAATTTAAGATAAGCTCAACTCAACTTGAAGTCCTTCTTGAAAGCCAAAAGAGGGTAGATGACAAGCGTGGCTTGGGATATGAGAAAGGTGAAAGATCTGGATCCGGTCAGAAGAACTCTAGATTAGGAAATCCAAGGAACAGGCCTAGAAGACCTCCGGTAAGGCAACCAAATGCTCAAAGATATCCATCCTTCAATGGATACTGCTACAGTTGCAACAACTTCAGTCATAAAGCAACTCAGTGCAGAAGAAGAATGAATCAAACTAATTCATCCTTTTCTGGATAGTGTTTCAACTGCAAAAGGTATGGTCACAAATCTCATGAATGCAGAAATATGCAAATAAACAATTCATTCAATGGTAGATTCTTTGCATGCAATAGAATGGGACATATGGCTAATAAATGCAGATCAAGAGGATATTAGTCAAATATGCAAAGAAATGTTGTTTGCTACAATTGCAATAGATCCAGTCATATTGCCAAATTCTACAGAAGTAAGAAACATGATAAAAAGGGTCCGATGCATCATAATCAAAATCAAGATAAAAGAAAAGGCAAAATGAATGCGGATGAAGTTCAAAGGGAGATGAACAAGATTTGGGTGAAGAAGAGTACAGAAAATGTTGGGGATGGATCTGCACCAAAATCTGGTGCTGATATTCCTTTCGGAAACTAAACAAATGAGCTCTGGCTCAGGGGGAGTCACAAAGGAAAATAAATTCCCCTAGCCAGTCAATTGGTGCCTAAATTTAGCACATGGAATGTTGTGGATTAAAGGGTTCTCAGAGAAATATCCAAATAACCCTTGATAAAAATATGAAAGATCCGCAAGGAGTTTTGAAGAGTTTAATCAGTCAAGATTGATCTAATTTGATAGCCATCCGGTAAAGCAGGATCCTCATAGATAGATCTGGTATGATTCAAAATTGAAATATCTTGATTTGTGGATTCATGGCATGATTGGAGTAAAGAAGATGCATTGTCAATTATCACTGAAAATGATTCTAAGTGCATCTCAGTGATTCAGAAAGATCTCTCTCAGAACAAGGCAACCAGATGACTTAAGTTGTGCATTTATTGCGAAAGGAAATTAGGGTTTGCGCTAAAAGGGTTCTTTTACTCATCATTTGCACATTTGCATTCAAGAAGAAGAAAGGAAGAGCTCTGCATCAAGTCTTTGCAACTTTGTCAAAGATCAACCGCAGAATCCAATTCAACTAGCGACCTGTTTCAGCTCTTATTGTGAACCCTAAAAGCGTAAAAAGGTATTTTCATTTTTGAATATCTCTCTCTGAATCTTTTGCAAAGATGGCTACTCCAATGCTTGTTAAGATCACTGATAGGCCGCACCCAAAGTTCAAGAAAAACCCCTACAAGTTCCTAGAAGTTGATCCGTTAGGCGCTTTCTCTAGCATTCTGAATGGGGTTCTACACGTAGAAGATGTTAGGGTGTACATCCACACCAATATTGAGGAATTTGGAGAATCTAAGCTGATCGATACCTACCATAAACAATTAATAGATGAAACTTTTTGAACTCAAACCTCAATACAAGGCCCTCCGGGATAAGCATTTTGGACATTGCATCCAAATTCCCTATTTTGCAAAAGATGAATGGGTCCGGTATGTTCTTAGCAGAATACATGACAATTTCATGTGGTTGATGAAGCCCTTCAAGATAACAAAAGATGCCATTAAGGCAGTAACCGGATTGCACTCATTCGGTGGGTTACCTGCACTCAAATCTATCAAGAACCAGACAGTAAGTGAGGCTACCGGATCTAAGTTTGACAAAAGAGCCATGACAATAGAAGATATCACAGATCTGGATATCAAATTTTCCTCCATGATAATTGGTTATAAAATCTATCATTCCAGCAGGGAGAATTCTATGTCTGGAACTGCAATTTATACATCATATCAAATGCTAAGGGAAAATGTTGATTATGACCTATGTGATCTTCTTCTGAACCAACTGTTAGAAAACTTGCAGAAGATCAAGAAGGATAAGAAGAACTCATTCAAGTATGGTGGCTTAATGTTATGTCTGTTCTTTTACTATATGAATGAGCTACTCGGATCAAGTGGTTGGGTATGGCAAAATGACAGACCGGTTGCCATACAAATCAGAGACTATATGTATGGGCTTGGTGATGCCAAGGCTCAAAGTACAGCACTCTAGGGATACTTTAAAAACTTTCAAAGTTTGATGCAGTCCAGAGAAAGAATTCCTCAAACAATAGTTGAAAAACATAAGGATATAGTATGCTTCATGGTAGACACTGATCAATGCCTAATGGAGGCAGTTGAGCCTAGAACAGTTTGGATTATGCCAATGGGATATGAAGTTGATGAGAAAATCCTGGAGCTATATGTCCAACACTTGTTGAGTCAGCCTAAGGACCCTGAGGCAGAAAGGTTTGGAACCTTTCAAGAACTAAGTGTAAAGATACATGTTGAACTGAGACAACCAAAGATGAAAAGAAAAGTAAGAAGGGAAGTAGAGGAAATTACCAAAAGATATAGCATATCAAAGGAGGCAGTTGATGCAAACAGAGAGAAAATAGAAAGAGCTGGCCTCCTCCTGGACTAGGTCCTCCAAGAGCTCTATACCTACCACCTCTAAGAGCTCAAGAGCCTCAAAAATGGAAGCCAAGACATCTGGAAAGGGAGAAAAGAGAACGAAAACAAAGGCCACAAGGTCATACATAAGCCAAAAGGATGATGAAGAAACAGAGTCTGATGAGGAAGTCAAGAAAATGAAGAAGAAGAAGAAAACATCCGGGGAATCCTTTGCTGGTAAAAACAAAGAAGAAGAGGTAGAAGAATTTGTTGAAAGGCCTACTCTCTCTATTGATGATGTCATCAAGGTAGTCACTATGGATGGGAATCTGCAACCAATGACTGAATTTTATGATGAATATAGTGATGCTGATAAGAAGATCTTGGAAGATGCTACAGTCAGGTACCTAAACATTTATAATGAAGCATTCATTGAAATCCTCTCTCTAATTCCCAAAAGTCTAGAGAAGGAACTTGAACTGAGAAAGGAGAATTCTAAGGCTAAGGACCTAGAGATCCGAGAGCAGATTGATATTCAGCTCTATCCTTCCATTACTCCAAAGAAAATGAACATGATCTTTAAGGACTGCAAGGATGAATTCTGGAGCAAAGCAAGAATGAACAAACTAATGCTTGAAGAGACTGATTAGGTAGCAAAAGAAACTGAAGACATCCACCAGAATGCCTTCAAAAGATTTAACCTTCCTATCAAAGAGGAATTAGATGAAGAACCTTCTACCATGGATGTCGAAGGATTAAGTGCATCAAAAGAAGAATCTACTGAGAAAAATGTAGAAGAGTCAAAAGAGATAGGTGAGGAGAAGTCTAAGGACTTGGACTCCACTGTTCTGGAAGAGGAAGTCCATGAAGAAGTTAACATCTCTCTTCTGGATCCCCCTACAGACTCCGGAACTAAAGGAGAAGGAAGAAAAGAAGAAAAAGTGAGCCAAGAAGAAGAGGTAAAGGGAAGAGAAGAAGAGCAAACAGAGAAGATCTCTGATGACAGTTCAGAGATTCCAAAAGAAAAGACTCAGTCTCTAGCAAGAGACACTACAGAAGTAGTGAAGAAATTCTTGAACAAAGGGATGATGGAGATAGATGAACCAGAACTCTTTCAAGGACCACTCAATTTTGATTCCCTCTCTCCGGTCCAGACAATGAAGATAGCATCCTTTGCCCAAGCTAAAGCAAAAGAAAATCTTCTGAAGTCTCACATGGAAGATTGTGAGCTGATAGAGATTGCATCAGGAATGTTGGAGAAGATCATGTGATCCTTCCAAAAGGATCCTTCAGCCTCTCCATTTGGTAACCTTAAATCTCTGATAAACTCTGTCAACACTCATTTTGATTCCTTAGAGAAATCAACAGAAGAAAAGGTCCGAAAAGAATTTTTGGCAAAGAGATTCTCTGAAGTACAAGGACTCATAGCTAATGATAGGAGAACCCTGGATATTGGGATAAAGAGCCTAAAAAATGCTATTAAAGATGGTGGAGAAATGTACAAAGTTTTTCTATCCTGGTCTAAAGTGACAGAGGATATTGAAAAGAAGGTGAAAGAACAAGAAGGTAGACTATCAAGTCTATCTCAGAATTTTGATCCTCTCACCTCGTCCATAATGAATCAAGAGTGCTAGGCTATTGCCATTATAAATTAAATAAAGAGGCTTGAAAAGGAGAAGAAGAATATAATAAGCAGGATGAGTGAACTTGGAGGGATAATTATCCCTAAGTTAGAGGCAATGCATGAGGCCTTAACTGATGCTCAGACCACAGCCCGGACCAGTGATCCGGCAGACTTAAGAAGGACAGAAGCTTATGCATTTTTGTTGAGTGGTCACATCTTAATATTGGATAGCATGAAGCAAAGTTGGGCAACAAAATTTGTACAGTTGAAGACCACTTTTGCAGATATACTTAAGCATATGTAAGTATAACATGTATATATACTTATGCGGCTATGTATAGGTTGATTTTTGCAAATTTTGGTATGCGGATTCCACCCTTTGCCATTGATTTCAAAGGGGGAGTGAGGAGTAGTGAAAAATATGGAATCCAGCTAAGGGGGAGCTCCGATAAAAGTGTACATAAGACAAAGCATCAACTAAGGGGGAGTTTGCTATGACACTTAGTCATTTTTCACTAAGTGTTGCCATCAATGCCAAAGGGGGAGATTGTTGGCAAGAGACTCTGTGTGGCTTCATTATTGTTGTCATTGATGGCAACAAAGTCTATCCCACACATCTGTAGAGCATAGTATGCCTATACCAGAAGTCAGATTAAAGAGTGTTTTGGTCCGGTGAACAAGAACAGAGCATGCAGCAAGGTCTGACAATCAGGTCCGGATCTCTCAGAGGGTGTAACTTAGCAAGTTGCAGACTTGGACAAGTCAAGAGGAGTATCATGACTACTATATTCCAAAGATTGAGCCTCTGGTGATGAATCATGGAAAAGATATGAGAATCTGAGTGTTGGGTTCCAGACAGGCAGAGTAGACTAAGGAAGAACTGACCGACAGAGTATCAGACTTCAATCTGGATGAGTAATTGATGTTGATCAAGCTATTTGAGGGATCATACATGGTTGGCCGACATGATTTATGACTTCTATGTCTATTTTTTTGATATGTATCACATATTGAGCATGGAATTAGCTGACATATCAGTGTTTTGTAAATATCTTGAATATTCCGGTTGCCGACTAGAAAGATGTTGAAATCCTTGGTGCAGATATATATACTAGATGGATTTTAGTATGAAGGTGTGTGTGTGTGTGTGTTGATATAGTGTGTGAGGAAAGGTAGAGAGAAGTGTGGAAGCAGCAATACAAGTCTAGTATATAATAGAACAGCAGCACTAGAACAAAGGAAGGATGAAGTACATTAAATTAGTATATTAAGCCTAATCGGAACTAAACCTCAGCATTAGCAGATGCTCCTCATCAGTTCAAACACTTGGTTACCTTCTATAAACTTTGTAGACAGTGAGTCTCTTGTAGGTAGTGTGCTCGGGCAGTGAGCCCTAATTGGCAAGTGCCATTTTGTACTTCTTATTCTTTTAATAGAGAATACAATCTTGGGTTAGTCACCCCATAGTTTTTCCCTTAACAAGGTTTTCCACGTCAAAATCCTTGTGTTATGTGTGTTGATTTCATTTCTGCTCTCATGATTATATATGCTTATGTGTTTTGATGCTACACAAATTATAAAAAGAAAAATAAAGTAAAATTATTAGAGATAATTGATTCACCCCCCCCTCTCAGTTATCTACCTTGTTTCCAACAGGATTATCATTTTCTATGTAGGTATAAAGTGATTGTATGGAAATGGTTTATCATGTTATAATATAATTCAGCTCTTGGCTAGCTATTAGTGTAATTAGTGTAAGTCTTTTCTTTTGTCTATATTTGATGGCACTTGAAGTTGGTGAGGAGGGGCATCATGTGTTCTATTGTGTGAGGTTAGCTCTAGATTGAAGTTTCTATTTTAGTTAGCTAGATTTCTAAATAATAAGATTAGGATGGATAATTTCAAATTTGGATGGATCTAGTGAGCTCATTTCTACAATGAACCTAGGCTTTTAATGCTCATTTTTTGTGGCTCTTGGTGCCTAACCCAAGTATATAAACAAAAAATATCAATTTACATCAAATTTTTTATAAAAATTATATCAATTTTATTTTTTTTTAAATCTAAATTTTATTTAAAATTGATCCAAATTTAAATAAAATTTTATCTAAATTTTAATAAAATTGATATATAGTATTAGATTATGGATTGATATAAATTTTATATAATTCGGTTGATATTTGAATGATATATTTGATATATTTAAAAATTTAAAGTTAAATTTCTATAGTTATTTTTTAAAAATTTATTTGATTTTTTAAATTTACTTAATTTAAATTTCATTTATTAAAGTGTTTAAACTTTATCATTTTTAAAATTTTCATTTACAGAGATTACACACTTTAGACATTGTGAGATACATTAGCACATATAGATCAAACAATTATTAACATGTTTGTGCTTCCTAACTACCAATAAGACCATAACCAAAATGAAGACCTTGATGGATCAAGTTGAGAACTTGAGTTGAGAACACTTTAGATGGCCTAATCTCACCCCCTGTTAGGTTGAAAACCTAAAGGGGATCCCAATAGAGGGTTATGGTGAAAACCTACAAGGGTGCCATAAGAAAAGTTTATCCCAGAGATCCCATACCCAACATTAATTGCAATGCCACACAAGATATGATGTAGAACCAATGAACCAATTGTATGATAGGAGTAAATGCTTTATGGTATCCATAGAAGGTCACAACTCTATGAGAACAGTGCTACAAGCATGCCCCCACATCTCAGAAAGCTATATAGTAAGAAGCACTTACTACATATATGTAAAAGGGGGATGTAAAATATATAGGGATATGATATGAATGTAATGTATAAAATAGAGAAGATAAGCATGTATGAGAGAGATATGAATGTAAGAGCATAATGACTATATAACAGATATTGTATCATGTACCAAAGGAATTGTATATATGGTTCCATCTTATCATGTCTATGGATGCATGTGTCTATTATTTATTTTGATTTGGTCCATATCTTACCACATATGCATGTTTTTCTTCCTTATTGTATCACACTAAAATACAACACAACATAATACAAATCTAATGCATAGGTTTCAATTGTTGTTGCAAAGGGAGGAAGAATAAATTTAAGGAAAGAATTTATGATAACATAGACAAAGATAATGACTTTTGATAATTTTATTTATATAGAGAGAATATAGCCATGTTGAAGATGTGTAGTAATGCACATTAAATTCTAGCCCTTGGACCTGGGATTTAGACACCTATAAGATGGCTATGGAATGGGTGGTGAACTTGAAAATATGTGACTACTATGTCAAAACATGTATAACTATTGGGGATATATAAAAGGGATTAAGAAAAGATAAATTAAATTAGTATGGCCAAAGCAGATAAAAACAATCTAAGAGAGATCATTGTTGAGAATGAGATGGGGGTTGAAGAGAGCAAGATAATGGATTTGATTGAGAAGGAAAATGAAGAAGGAAGGAAATTGAAACAAAGATAAGAACAAGAGGAAAGGTACTAGATAAGAATTGAAAAGGTGCAAGATGTATCTAAGGAGCATACTAGAGGTTGTAGTAAAATCTCCAAGAGTTTTTGAGTTAGTTAGATTATCAAATGACACACCACTTACAAATCTAAATGAACCTAAACGGTCAATTACCCTCATGAGAATCAACAAGAAAAGTATAAAAAGAATAATGGAATAGTTAAGAGAATATGAGGCATTAGTAAGTATGGATGAGTTGGAGTCATGGAGGAGAGGCACTATAGTGGTGGCTGTAATGCCCCGTCATGCAACCTTGGAGTGTTAGACTAACAAGTGACAATATTATAGAAATATTTTTTTTTGAAGCAAGGAAATGCATTATACATTAAATATAATAACACTAACAACAACATTAAATGAAAATAATAACTAACACTTCTAGGGAACATAACTGCATCAGATAAAATTATAACCATGCAAGCGATATGGATCACAATACAACAGAAGACTATTACATTATACATTTGCAGAGATAAATAATTACAAGTTTCAATACAAGATTACAAGACCGATTACACTTCTACACTGAACTCAAACCATAACATCCAAGAAGACCAATGGATAGCTCTGCCACCCAACCACGTGGAACCCTGAGGTCCACCCCTCCAAGCTAGGAGATAACAATGAGGTTCCACTAGGTCAAGGTTACAACAATGAATACAACTAAAAGATACATACTCCACACAGACAAAACAGAATAACAAGACTACACAGACAAGACAATACTCGTCAAAACAAGACAATTCATTAAGACAAGCCAAATCATCAAGACAAGATCAATGATCAAGACAAGTCTGCACTCCAAAGGTAACAACAAAAGATAAAGATGATGTAACTAGACTGCAGTAAGGAGAGTGTCATCGCATGGTCCTAGCATGGGTTACCCAGGCTATCTCTCACTAGAAGCTGGCCCCCATCTATGGTTACCCTGGCAGCCTCTCTCTAGGCACCAGCCCCATAGGGTGACACATGTGGAGCCGACATATCCTCTCATGGAGACAAGGAGGTCAGCCTTGCCAACTAGGCCTTCTAATCCCATCCTTAGCCTGTAAGAGAACTCAAGGCATGGGAGAGGCATCTCACTTATCTTGTTATGTAATTTACTACCCCAACCCTCCTAAATAAATTATTAAATTATCACTTGCTTACTACTTCCATGGGGTTACCCAGGCGGCCACTTTGGGCACCAGTCCCACCATGAAAGCCACTCTCCTAGCAATCTCTAACAAACCATCCAAAACCAAAACATACAAGGACAAGGGTTACAAGAGATTCTGATCCATTACATAAGCCATACAAACTTGACCACAACAATAAAAGTTCCCTTGTCCCCTTCAAAACTCGAAACAATACCTCATTGGAATAGGATGACACAAATAACAAGTTGAAAACCAAGCAGTAAGCCTCTGGAGTTGGTAATTTAAATTCTTTACCAAGTTACAACAATACCTTTCTCGATATGGAAACTAGGTTCAAACGACCATGACTTTTCTTTAGACCACAATAATATAAGGTCAACAAGGATTAAAGAGAAAGAAAAATAACTCAATACCATCATTAATACAAGTTGATAATAATATACAATTTTGTCCCAAGGACGACCTCATACTAATTTCGGACAAGGTTTGAGAAAATAAAACATTTCAAGGAAAAAGTAAATACAACATTACAACCTATAACCAAAATATTCTTACTTCCTTGCATTAACGACAAAAAGAGCTCCAAACCTTACAAGACACAAAACCTACTCAAGAAGAATACTAGTTACACATTATTAGCTTCAAATGACAACAATTTTCGTTAAAACGACAACAATTTTAAGGAACTATCTAGATTTAACTTAATTCCAATCATTATGAAAAAAAGTAATTTATATCTAGTCAACAACTTCTTCATACAGACATTAGTATAAACCAACTACCGATTCCACACGTAAGATTTTAAAGCTCTAATACTATCCTACTCTACAATTTACTTAACACACCCAAAGCAATTTGATCATTTAAAGCATCATACCCCAAGTTTGACTAAACAAGACAAAATTCAATTATAAGTTTAATTGTAATTTTCTAAATAAACAAGCTTAACCTCCCTAATATAATGTACTGAAAAATCATTAAGCACAGTAAACATATCTATTTAGTCTGTCATTTAAATACAACTAAGAATCTACTTTCAAAAATAATAGAGACATCAAAAGAACAAGGATAAAATTTTATTGAATTAAATCCTACTCTAATATCTTCTTACTCCACCATAATTAATTTTGAAACAAGAGCTTATTAAAACATTAAACTAAACACTAATCATACGAGGATCATAGAGTTCGGCCCTACTAAAGAATCACTTTACGTTAATCATAGAGTCCACAATTACAAATTCCCTCAAGTCTAAATCGACTAGACAACCAACGACGCCAAGGTTTGCTAAGGTAACAACATTTGACCACCTAAATATTAGATTCAACAGACGGTTAGATGCTAAGAAAATACTTTCTAAAGGGACTCAAAGACTGACCGACACTGGCGGAACGAAGACCTTGGGCAATGAACACATCGACATCAAGATTGGTATCTGCCACCTTAACTACTGAAGACTCCTCTGTTCACACAGATAGAAACTGATGGTCTAGGTAAAATAAGGAAAGTTTCTAAGGACACAAAACTGCCATCATCTGATGATATACATCCCGCCACTGGCAGCGACCCAAAGGAAACAAATTTACAGAGATTAGGGAGTTGATTAAAAATGATATGGGGAAATCCTGACGACACGACAGGTGAGGGTTTCAAAGAATACGACCGTTGTCAACAATGAAGAGGAGGCAGGTTTAATCTACCATCCTCAGCCGATGGTTTGGTTTGGACATAGAAAGAGAGAGAGACACATCACAGCAAGGGCAACAACAAGATGCCACCAGGGGTGAACAGGGTCACAAAAATAGAAAAGATCACAATGAAATTTGCAGTGACAAAAGCATAACGAAGCAACTGGTTGACAATCCCTGTGGTCTACAATGAGGGCGACTAGCCAAAAGGTTTCTATTGGAGCTGCAGAGGGTCATAAGGGTTTGATTGAAGCTGCAGATTCCTTTTTGAGAGTTTTCAAATGGATCACCTAGAAACTTAATCACAACCTTCAATGAGAACAGCAGGGTTGCCCGAGGGCCATGGTTCTACAAGTTAAACGTCAGAAAAAACTGAAATGCAAGTGGCACAATGACTCGGTGGGAAAACAGTAGGTAAATGAGATTTCAAAGACAGGATAACAAGAATCCACATGCTCAAATTAAACTACATGGCAAAAATTATAGATAAATCCATCTGAGGAAGAGGTTTAGAGTTGCAGTGAGATGGTTTTGCAGGCTAAATATTTTGCCAAAACTTTCTATAAGAGAATCCAACAAGTAGAAAAATGTTTATAAAGATGAAAAGGGTGAATTACAGATCGATTCCATTTGAGAACAACTAGACAACAAAGTATTCTAATTCCTCAGAGCATAACATAGACAAGAATGCATAAATTCACAAAATTTAACTACATAGAAAGACATACCCGTACTTTTCACGCTCCAAAGATTGAATCCTCCTTCAGAACTTCTCTTCCTTCCTCTAAATGAATCTTTCCCCAAAATTCCTCCCAGAAACAAAATAGCCCCCGAGTCATAAAAGCCCACTCACACCAAATCCGTTCCCATGAAATCCTCTTCACCAGAAATTTTTTAAAATTTTTACTAATCTCGGAGATTCCCCACTCTGGAATCATAAATGACAACTAACTGCCTTTAATTATTCCCAGAATGATTCTTTACATAACTATAAATATTAATGAGTTAAAATAAAACTTTGACCCACATATAAATTTTACAACATTAGAATAGTTAACTAATTCTGCATTACAATTTACTTAAATAGTATTCCTTTACAAGCATACCAATTTTACGACACATCAAAAATACTATCATGTTTGACAATAATAACATTATAATATCATAGATCATTTACGCATACTAGAATATACATAGGTTGACCAAACAAGGACCCGACAATAAACCTGCAAACCACAAGACAACCATCAAACTAAAAATTGAACTAACCTAGGGGATAAACCTCATGTTATCTCCATCAACATTATCCATTGGTGTAGGGGCCCGCTCAGACCTGCTAAGTCAGGTGGAGTTGAGGTCCGGTACCTGCAACCTGCATAAGAATAACAGGTTGTATATGATTGACTGCATATATATCAACACACACACAGTCAGAGAATCATGGCATAGTAGGGTGCTTGAAATGAGTAGTACTACACCATCCCTGCTCTGAAACAAGACTATAACCATTTTTATTTAAAATCAGATATCAACAAATCGCATAAAACATGATAATATTAAACCATCACTAATCATGTAAATCTCATCATAACTGGAATACAATAATGTCATCATAACTCATAACACATGTCAAAACTATATCAGTTGAACATAGTCCATCACGATCGTAATAAGCATAAACCATAAGCCTAATAACTCAAATGTCTTAGAACTATCTAAATGCAATGAAAGAACTAACAATTGTCTCAGAACTGACAAAGAGAAATGTGAAACTAGAAACTATCACAAGCCAAAACACGAGGGGGCATTACATCCTCCCCCCTAGAATCAGGCTTACTCCTGGAAGCCTGCAAATAAGTAAGGGTATAACTCTCTCATCCTGGAAGCATCCTCCCAGGTAGCAAAAGTCTCGTCATTAGGATCCCACTGGACCTTGACCTGCTCCACATCTCTACCCCTGAGAGCAAGCCTCCTATGCTGTAGAATGCCTACTGGCTCCAAAGCCAGCTGCCCGTCCTCTACCTGTAGAGTAATCCAGTCAAGAACATGAGCAATATCTAGATAGGAAGGTCTAAGTACAGAAACATGAAACACATCATGGATACGTGCAAGGCTAGGTGGCAAAGTAAGATGATAAGCAATGGGACTGATCCTCTCCAACACCTCAAAAGGTCCAACAAAGCATGGTGCTAGCTTAGAGCCCTCTCCGTAACGAATCAGACTCTTTCACGGTCGCACACGCAAGAACACCTAATCCCCAATAGAAAACTGTCGATCGATCCTATGAGCATCTGCATACTTCTTCTGTTTGTCCTGTGCTACCACCAAATGCTCTCTAATCCTCTCAACCTGCTGCTCCATATCTCTAAGCATATCAGGACCTAGAAGAACTCTATCCTTGAGACAATCCCAACTCAGAGGGGTCCTACAAGGATGACCATACAAATCCTGAAATGGAGACATGCCGATAGAACTGTGATATCCATTATTATAAGCAAACTTCACCAGATACAAGTAGTCCTCCCAACGGCTCTGTCGAACCATCACATACATCCTAAGCATATCCTCGAGAACCTGATTAACCCTCTCGATCTGTCCATCAGTCTCAGGATGGTATGCTAAACTAAAGTTCAGCTATGTCCCCAAGGCATGCTGCAGAGAAGTCTAAAGGATAGAAGTGAACACTAGATCCCTATCGGAGATGATCCTATGAAGAATCCCATGAAGTCTAACGATGTCCTCCATGAACACTCTGGCCACCGTAGTAGCATTGTAAGAAGAATAGACAGGAGAGAAGTGAGTTACCTTCGTCAACCTATCCATAGTGACCATAATAGCATCGTGTCGACGAGAGGATACCGGTAAACCAACAATAAAGTCTATCGAAATGATGTCCCACTCCCACTCTGGAATCAAATGACACTGCAAAAGACCTACAGGGTGCTGATGCTCCACCTTCACCCTCTGACACTCAAGACATCTCGACACAAAATCAGCAATATCCCACTTCATGCCACTCCAAAAGTATAGCTGACGTAGATCTGCATGCATCTTCTTAACACCCAGATGAGCAGAATAAGGTGCCCAATGTGCCTCTAACAACACTAGGGTACGAAGACCCTCATAACTAGGAACATAGATACGACCCAAATGTCACAAAAGACCATCAAGCTCAAGAGAGTAACTATAAAATCTACCCTCTAAAGGTCTACTAGACTCAATCTCAGACTTCACCTCCTGGCACCAACTGTCGGTAGGAAGTGCTGCGAGAATTTGACCTCTCAAATCAATTGTGAGAGAGACCGCTGAGATCTCATGTCTCCGACGACTAAGAGCATCCGCTACCACATTCTCCTTGCCCTGAATATACTTGACCTCAAAGTCATACTCGCACAAGAACTCCATCCAATGCCTCTGCCTCGCATTCAAGTTTGGCTGCGTGAAAATATACTACAAACTATGATGATCACTGTGCAGCTCAAACTAATGTCCTAAGAGAAAATGCCTCCACCTCACCAAGGCATGTACAACTGCTGCTAACTCCAGATCATGAGTGGGATAGTTCAATTGGTGATCCTTGAGTTTGTGAGAATCATAGGCAATCATGCGACCATCCTACATCAGAACTACTCCTAAACCCTCCAAAGAAGCATCTGTACAAACAATAAAGTCCCTAGTAGGATTAGGAACTGCTAAAATAGGTGCACTGGTCAACTGCTCCTTAAGGGTCTGAAAAGCTACCTAACACTGCTCTAACCAAACAAACTTCTTCCCTTTCCTCTGAAGGGAAGTAATAGGATGAGCAATCCTCAAAAACCCCATAACAAAATGGCAGTAGTAGCCTGCCAAACCCATAAACTATGGACCTCAAAAATATTGGTAGGTGCAGGCCAATCCATAATAGCTTGGATCTTCGAAGGATCCACCGCAATACCCTCTCCAGAGATGACATGACACAAATACTTCACCTATGTCTGAAAGAATTCACATTTTGACAAATTAGCATAAAGCTAATTTTCTCTCAGACACTGCAACACCTGACGCAAATGCTCTTCATGCTCCTCCATATTCCTCGAATAGATCAATATATCATCTAGAAATACAAGGACAAACCTGTTGAGATAAGTGCAAAAAACACCATTCATCAAGCTCATGAAAACTGAGGGTGGATTTGTCAATCTGAATGGTACTACTGTGAACTCATAATGTCCATAACAAGTGTGAAAAGTTGTTTTATGAATATCTACCTCAAATATCCGCAACTGGTGATATCCCGACTTAAGGTCAATTTTAGAAAACACCTTGGCTCCCTTAATTTGATCAAACAAATCATCAATCCGAGGCAAGGGGTATCTATTTTTCACTGTCACCTTATTGAGTTGTTGATAGTCAATACATAGCCACAGAGATCTATCCTTCTTTTTCACAAAGATCACAGGTGCTCCCCAAGGAGAAACACTAGGTCAAATGAATCCCTTGGCTAACAACTCCTCCAACTACAGTCGGAGCTCTTAAGCTCCTGAGTGGTCATCCTGTATGGAGCTCGTGAGATAGGCTCTGCGCCAGGAACAAGATCAATCCTGAAGTTGATGTCACGCTTAGGTGGCATCCCTAGAATATCAGAAGGAAAAACATCAGCATACTCCCTTAATAGTGGATGATCATCAAGAGATGCCTCTTGACTCTCCTCCATCTCCAAGTCACTAACATAAACTACAAAAAGCTGACATCTCTAATGCATGCATCTCTTAAGTTGCATAGCGGAGATCATACATAGAGAAATAGGTCTCTGAACTCCTACAACCTCCACCTCTGCACCAGAATCATTCACGCATCTAACAGACTTATGCCGACAATCGATCACTGCCCGATGGGCCTCTAGCCAATCCATCCCCAAAACTATATCATAAGAACCAAGGGGTAGAATGCGAAGGTCTACTATAGTAGATAGAGAGCCAATCCTCAACTCACAACCAAGCACTAGAGACTCAACTATGACCTTAGCCCCAGAAGCTAACTCAACCTGCCACCTATCATCCCGCTTTGTTGCCACTAAGCCACAACGCTCCACAAGAGAAGGAGATATGAATGAATCAGATGCACCAAAGTCAAAAAGAACAAAAAAACTAATACCTCACATGAAACCAGAAGTCTCCACCACGGTGCCCTGATGCTCTGCCTGACGGTTATCAACCACTGCAAAGACTTTGTGCAATCTGCCTACATCACCAACCGTTGGATCTGAAGCCGCCGATCGATGTCCAAACCCTGAAGTACTCCTCTGAGGACATTGTCTAGCAATATGGCCCTGTTGGCCATAAGAGAAACACCTAGTGCCCCTACCAAAACCACCACCACCCTGGAAAGCACTAGACTGCCGGAAACTACCTCTGCTCACTACGGGCTGCATACTCTGAGCTGGTTGAACAAAGTGATTGTGCTTATTACGCTGCCAAGACCGGTCTTTCTTAAACTAAAATCTATTACCTTGCTGAGGCTGATAATTCTTTAGTTTGGTCTGAGAGTGCTGCTACCATCCACCCTTTGAGGGTGCATGAGATCCTGATGCCTGAGTATGTCCACCACGTGACCCAAAACCTGAAGAAGGTGCACTGCCAATATGCACACCTGTATGCCCACCGAGTGCCATAACCAAATTCTCCTCCACTAACCGGGCTTTCTCCACTGCTACCTCCATAGACTTAGGCTCATATACACAAACCCCTCCACTGATCCGGGCATTCAGGCCCCTGATAAAATGCTATACCAACATAGACTCGTCATCTCCGATACCCGCATATTGCTTGAACTCATAGAATCTGCGCTCATACTGCTCAACTGACATGGCCATCTGCCTCAGCTCATGGAACTCATCTGCACGACGCTGCCTCTAATGATCTGATAGGAAACTGGCTCTGAATCTCTCTAAGAACAACTCCCAAGAAACAGTGCTAATGTCCAAGAGTAGTTTATGCTCCTCTAACTGCCACCAAGTCAAAGAAAAACACTGGAGATGCAAAATAGCGCACCTGGCTTTGGTGTTGCTACCATAAGGATGCATGGCAAAACACCTGCCTAAATCCAATAACCAAGTCTCTGCCTCTAAACCTCTACCAGGTCCATCAAAGGTGGGAGGGTGTGCCCTCAGTAGATCTCTCATATGGCTGGCTAGTGTGGCCTCCTGCTCAGCTGTCAACTCTCTCTGCCTGGGTGATCTCTCTCTTTTCCTGGGCTGCGGCTGGTCTACCTCCTGACCCACTCTAGGTTGCTCACCCTCCTGTCTAGGACCTAAATGGGCAAGGGCCTCCTCAAGTAATTGTCATAACTGGGCTCCCTCAGGTTGGTCCTAACCTTCCATATTCTGACCCCAGCCTTCATGGGCACTTTCATGAGAAGAACTAGGAGGAGGTGTACCACCACCACCTCTCCCACAACCCCTACCTCTGCCATAGCCTCGACCCCTACCTCTAGGCATCTACCTACAACACCAAAAGATGATTTATTACACACAGAAAGGAAAACAACAGGGATGAAGTTAATCTATAGAGGTTAAGCACTAGGTAACATAATGGGCTCAGTTATAACTAGAGTACCCAGTGTTTAAACTTGGCTCTGATACCAAATGTAATGCCCCATCATGTAACCCTAGAGTGTTAGACTAACAAGTGACAATATTATAGAAATATTTTTTTTTGAAGCAAGGAAATGCATTATACATTAAATATAATAACACTAATAACAACATTAAATGAAAAGAATAGCTAACACTTCTAGGGAACATAACTGTATTAGATAAAATTATAACCATGCAAGTGATATGCATCACAATACAACAGAAGAATATTACATTATACATTTGTAGGGATAAATAATTACAAGTTTCGATACAAGATTACAAGACCGATTACATTGGTTTACAAATAGTACAATTATGAATGTATACAACAACTTGAAGGTGTATAGAAAATTAGGAACTGGAACACTTCTGCACTAAACTCGAACCATAACATCCAAGAAGACCAATGGATAGCTCTGCCACCCAACCATGTGGAACCCTGAGGTCCACCCCTCCGAGCTAGGAGATAACAATGAGGTTCCACTAGGTCAAGGTTACAACAATGAATACAACTACAAGATACATACTCCATGTAGACAAAACAGAATAACAAGACTGCACAGACAAGACAGTACTCGTCAAAACAAGACAATTCATTAAGACAAGCCAAATCATCAAGATAAGATCAACCATCAAGACAAGTCTGCACTCCAGAGGTAACAACAAAAGATAAAGAGGATGTAACTAGACTACAGTAAGGAGAGTGTCATCGCATGGTCCTAGCATGGGTTACCCAGGCTATCTCTCACTAGAAGCCGGCCCCCATCTATGGTTCCCTTGGCAGCCTCTCTCTAGGCACCGGCCCCATAGGGTGACACATGCAGAGCTGACATATCCTCTCATCGAGACAAGGAGGTCAGCCTTGCCAACCAGACCTTCTCATCCCATCCTTAGCCTACGAGAGCACTAAAGGCATGGGTGAGGCATCTTACTTATCTTGTTATGTAATTTACTACCCCAACCCTCCTAAATAAATTATTAAATTATCACTTTCTTACTACTTCCATGGGGTTACCCAGGCGGCCACTTTGGGCACCGGCCCCACCATGAAAGCCACTCTCCTAGCAATCTCTAACCAACCATCCAAATACAAAACATGTAAGGACAAGGGTTTCAAGAGATTCTGATCCATTACATAAGCCATACAAACTTGACCACAACATCAAAAGTTCCCTTGTCCCCTTCAAAACTTGAAACAATACTTCATTGGAATAGGATGACACAAATAACAAGTTAAAAACCAAGCAGTAAGCCTCTGGAGTTGGTAATTTAAATTCTTTACCAAGTTACAACAGTACCTTTCCCGATATGGAAACTAGGTTTAAACGACCATGACTTTTCTTTAGAACACAATAATATAAGGTCAACAAGGGTTAAAGAGAAAGAAAAATAACTCAATACCATCATTAATACAAGTTGATAATAATATACAATTTTGTCCCAAGGACGACCTCATACTAATTCTGGACAAGGTTTACAAAAATAAAACATTTCAAGGAAAAGGTAAATACAACATTACAACCTATAACCAAAATATCCTTACTTCTTTGCATTAATGATAAAAAGAGCTCCAAACCTTACAAGACACAAAACCTACTCAAGAAGAATACTAGTTACACATTATTAGGTTAAAATGATGATAATTTTTGTTAAAACGACAACAATTTTAAGGAACTATCTAGATTTAACTTAATTCCAATCATTATGAAAAAAAAGTAATTTATATCTAGTCAACAACTTCTTCATACAGACATTAGTATAAACCAACTACCGATTCCACACGTAAGATTTTAAATCTCTAATACTATCCTACTCTACAATTTACTTAACACACCAAAAGCAATTTGATCATTTAAAGCACCATGCCCCAAGTTTGACTAAACAAGACAAAATTCAATTATAGGTTTAATTGTAATTTTCTAAATAAACAAGCTTAACCTCCCTAATATAATGTACTGAAAAATCATTAAGCATGGTAAACATATGTATTTAGTCTATCATTTAAATGCAACTAAGAATCTACTTTTGAAAATAATAGACATCAAAAGAACAAGGATAAAATTTTATTGAATTAAATCCTATTCTAATATCTTCTTACTCCACCATAATTAATTTTGAAACAAGAGCTTATTAAAACATTAAACTAAACACTAATCATATGAGGATCATAGTGTTCGGCCCTACTAAAGAATCGCTTTATGTTAATCACTAGAGTCCACAATTACAAATTCCCTCAAGTCTAAATCGACTAGACAGCCAACGACGCCAAGGTTTCCTAAGGTAACAACATTCGACCACCTAAATATTAGATTCGATGGATGGTTAGATGGTAAGAAAATACTATCTAAAGGGACTCAAGGACTGACCGACGCTGGCGGAATGAAGACCTTGGGCAATGAACACGTCGACGTCAAGATTGGTATCTGCCACCTTAACTACTGAAGACTCCTCCATTCGCACGGATAGAAACCGATGGTCTAGGCAAAACAAGGAAAGTTTCTAAGGACACAAAACTGCCATCATCCGATGATATATATCCCACCACTGGCAGCGACCCAAAGGAAACGAATTTACAGAGATTAATACTAGTTACACATTATTAGGTTAAAATGATGACAATTTTTGTTAAAACGACAACAATTTTAAGGAACTATCTAGATTTAACTTAATTCCAATCATTATGAAAAAAAAGTAATTTATATCTAGTCAACAACTTCTTCATACAGACATTAGTATAAACCAACTACTGATTCCACACATAAGATTTTAATGCTCTAATACTATCCTACTCTACAATTTACTTAACACACCCAAAGCAATTTGATCATTTAAAGCACCATGCCCCAAGTTTGACTAAACAAGACAAAATTCAATTATAGGTTTAATTGTAATTTTCTAAATAAACAAGCTTAACCTCCCTAATATAATGTACTGAAAAATCATTAAGCACGGTAAACATATGTATTTAGTCTATCATTTAAATGCAACTAAGAATCTACTTTCGAAAATAATAGACATCAAAAGAACAAGGATAAAATTTTATTAAATTAAATCCTATTCTAATATCTTCTTACTCCACCATAATTAATTTTGAAACAAGAGCTTATTAAAACATTAAACTAAACACTAATCATATGAGGATCATAGTGTTCAGCCCTACTAAAGAATCGCTCTACGTTAATCACTAGAGTCCACAATTACAAATTCCCTCAAGTCTAAATCGACTAGACAGCCAATGACGCCAAGGTTTCCTAAGGTAACAACATTCGACCACCTAAATATTAGATTCGATGGATGGTTAGATGGTAAGAAAATACTATCTAAAGGGACTCAAGGACTGACCGACGCTGGTGGAACGAAGACCTTGGGCAATGAACACGTCGACGTCAAGATTGGTATCTACCACCTTAACTACTGAAGACTCCTCCATTCACACAGATAGAAACCGATGGTCTAGGCAAAACAAGGAAAGTTTCTAAGGACACAAAACTGCCATCATCTGATGATATATATCCCACCACTGGCAGCAACCCAAAGGAAACGAATTTATAGAGATTAGGGAGTTGATTAAAAATGGTATGGGGAAATCCTGAGGACACGACAGGTGAGGGTTTCAAAGAATACCACCACCATCAACAATGAAGAGGAGGTAGGTTCAATCTACCATCCTCAACTGATGGTTTGGTTTGGCCACAGTGAGAGAGAGAGAGACACATCACAGCAAGGGCGACAACAAGATGCCACCAAGGGTGAATGGGGTCACAAAAATAGAGAGATCACAACAAAATTTGCAGTGACAAAAGCATAATGAAGCAACTGGTCGACAATCCCTGTGGTCTACGGTGAGGGTGACTAGCCAAAAGGTTTCTATTGGAGCTGCAGAGGGTCATAAGGGTTCGATTGAAGCTACAAATTCCTTTTTGAGAGTTTTCAAATGGATCACCTAGAAACTTAATCACAACCTTCAATGAGAACAGCAGGGTTGCTCGAGGGCCATGGTTCTACAAGTTGAACGTCAGAAAAAACTGAAATGCAAGTGGCACAATGACTCGATGGGAAAACAGTAGGTAAATGAGATTTTGAAGACAAGATAACAAGAACCCACATGCTCAAATTAAACTACAAGGTGAAAATTATAGATAAATCCATCTGAGGAAGAGGTTTAGAGTTGCAGTGAGATGGTTTTGCAGGCTAAATATTTTGCCAAAAATTTCTATAAGAGCATCCAACAAGTAGCAAAATGTTTACAAAGATGAAAAGGGTGAATTACAGATCGATTCCATTTGAGAACAACTAGACAACAAAGTATTCTAATTCCTCAGAACATAACATAGACAAGAATACATAAATTCACAAAATTTAACTACATAGCAAGACATACCCGTACTTTTCACGCTCCAAAGATCGAATCCTCCTTCAGAACTTCTCTTCCTTCCTCTGAATGAATCCTTCCCCAAAATTCCTCCCAGAAACAAAATAGCCCCCGAGTCATAAAAGCCCACTCACACCAAATCCGTTCCCGTGAAATCCTCTTCACCAAATTTTTTTTAAAATTTTTACTAATCTCAGAGATTCCCCACTCTGGAATCATAAATGACAACTAACTGCCTTTAATTATTCCCAGAATGATTATTTACATAACTATATATATTAATGAGTTAAAATAAAACTTTGACCCACATATAAATTTTACAACATTACAATGGTTAACTAATTCTGCATTACAATTTACTTAAATAGTATTCCTTTACAAGCATACCAATTTTACGACACATCAAAAATACTATCATGTTTGACAATAATAATGTTATAATATCATAGATCATTTACGCATACTAGAATACACATAGGTTGACCAAACAAGGACCCGACAATAAACCTACAAAGCACAAGACGACCATCAAACTAAAAATTGAACTAACCTAGGGGATAAACCTCATGTTCTCTCCATCAACATTACCCATTGGTGTAGGGGCCCGCTTAGACCTACTAAGTCAGGTGGAGTCGAGGCCCAGTACCTGCAACCTGCATAAGAACAATAGGTTGTATACGATCGACTGCATATATATCAACACACACAGAGTCAGAGAATCACGGCGTAGTAGGGTGCTTGAAATGAGTAGTACTACACCATCCTTGCTCTGAAACAAGACTATAACCATTTTTATTTAAAATCAGATATCAACAAATCGCATAAAACATGATAATATTAAACCATCACTAATCATGTAAATCTCATCATAACTGGAATACAATAATGTTATCATAACTCATAACACATGTCAAAACTATATCAGTCGAACATAGTCCATCACAATCATAATAAGCATAAACCATAAGCGTAATAACTCAAATGTCTCAGAATTGTCTAAATGTAATGAAAGAACTAACAACTATCTCAAAACTGACAAAAAGAAATGTGAAACTAGCAACTATCACAAGCCAAAACACGAGGGAGCATTATAGTGGTAGAGAGAGAACTTAGGAGTAGGGAGGCACAACTAGAGGTTAGATTATTGACTCAAGGACTAGTTGTGAAAGATTATTCTAACTTGTTTTATCTAAAATTCAAAATAGTAGAGGGATTTGAGGAGTTTTTAACAATAACTTCTCAATTTAAGAATCTAAATCTTAGTACAAATCATTTTAATACTAGGATCAATGGGTCAATGCAAGATAATGGGTCCACTTTTTTGCCAAAAAGTGGAAACTTTTTTCTTGAAAATTAAAGTTTGACATTGTTGGGGTAAAAATTTGAAGCACTTATACATATAATATTAACATGGTCTAAAAATATGACATGCAAGATTTTATTTCTAGTTTGCAAATATGTAATTTATTTTAACACCTAGATGATAAAAGTTGGTTTTGTATAGGATGTACAAAAGTGATATTTTTTAAAAAGTATGTTGCTGGCCAAAACATGCACATGTATGGCCCACAAAATAAGTAGTAGATGATTATCAAGACTAACATAATGTCATGAGATTAACAAGGTATCTTTAGGATAACACTCCAATAATTTGACCATCACCAACATGTTGGAACCATCAATTTGGTCCCACAAGGTGTGCAACACAAAATATGACTATTGGCACCCTTACACCAAACGTAACTCAAGCATTTTGCAAGAATGCATTTATTGTCAACATGGTCAAATGATTTGGAGTCATTGGAGCTTGAGATAGGTTATCGTAGATAGACCTAAAATCCACCTATAGGTGTAAATAGAACATTCCTAGATGCCATATATTCTAAGAATTGTTGCATCAAAGTTAACACCTTTTTGCTCTTAGAGCTCTTAAGAGACTTTCTCAATCTAATGTAGCTAGAAAGGATTGGGACACCTGGAGAATGAAATGAGGCCTCCAATAGCATTCACCCTTACATCAAGTGAAATGTTGGTACCGTCAATTTGGTCCCACAATACACAAAATGAAAAATATGACTATTGGAACCCTTACAATAAATGTAATTCAAGCATTTTGTAAGAATGCATTTGTTGTTGGCACAGTCAAACAATTTGGAGTTGTTTGAAAATGAGATAGATTATTGTACATGGATTCAGCCTCCACTTGTAGGGGCAAATAAAACATTCCTACGTGCCACAAATATTAAGAATTACTACGTCAAAGTTTGACACCTTTTTTCTCTTAGGGCTCTCAAGAGACTTTCTCAGTTTGATGTAACCCACAAAGATCGAGACACCTGGGGAATGAAATCAGGCATCCACTAGCATTCACCTACCCACCCCAACATGTTGGCACCATTGGTTATATCCCATGAATTCAAACATTTTGCAAGAATATATTCATTGTTAGGATATTCAAATAGTTTGGATTTGTTGGAAACTAAGATAGGTTATTGTAAATGAACTTAACATCCACTTGTAGGTTCAAACAAAAAAAATTCCTAGGTGCCATGGATTCTGAGAATCACTACATCAAAGTTTGACACCTTTTTGCTCTTAGGGCTCTTAAGGGACTTTCTCAATCTGATGTAGCTCAAAAGGATCAAGACATCTAGGGAATGAAATGAGGCCTCCGCTAGCATTCATCCACCCACCCTAATGTGTTGGCATCATTGGTTAGGTCCCATAAGGTGTAGAAAATAAAATAACTACTATTACCCTTACACTAAACACAATTGAGACATTTTGCAAGAATGTATTCATTGTCGGCATGGTCAATGGTTTAAAGTTGTCAGAAATTGAGATACATTATTAATCCCATGATAGTCCACTTGATTTTCATGACTTTCTTTAACGTGATTTTGATAATATTTTGACTCATGAATCTATCTAAAAGATAATAAGACTATCTTAATGCTACAAGACAACCACTTTCTTGCAAGGTAACATCCTTGTTGGCATGGTATGACTAATAGTCCTTTTAGTGATTACAGTCCTTTTAGTGATTACAATCTTTAGTGACATGTTTCTTGGTTTAGTTGATAGGTCAGTCCCTTTAACTAGTTTTATTTCATGACAAAACAAACATATACCACTAATGAGGCCTCTGGAATTGTCATGCCCACATTTTCCATGTGGTCGTGACACAAAAACCACATGTCATGTGGTCATGACACGAAACACCAAAAAAATTTCCCACTTGACTCTAAAACCCCTCGCATGCAACATGCACGCTCGGGAACACACACACGTAACATGGTTGTACTCGCAAAAAACATTAGACATGTTGCATAAGGTGAGGAAGCCAATCACGGTGTGGGATGATGTGAAACTCCTTTCGCAATCCCCACACTAACTATAGCAACTAAGGGGTGTGCATCTCCAGAAGTGTCGCTAAGAGGGGAAGTTGCCATCCCGGAACCCACCCTAGGGTTTCCTAAGAAAGGGGTAAGGTTTTGACCTAATTCAAAAACCTAACCCTAGGTACTCTATCAACTATAACAGTATTAAAACAGAGCAAGTAACAAGATAAGGCTAGTTACATTCTAAAAAATCATCAAAATCTACACATGAAAATAGTCAAGACTACAAGCCTAATAATAACGTCGACCAAAATAAATAATCAGGATAGTGAAATACAAAAAAAAATTAATTAATTAAATTATCTTATTCTTAATACAGAAAATTCTGATGGTATAATGGTAACAAGAGTAAAAAAAAATTCCCTAAAATTTTGACAGCATAACACCACGAAATAACTCTGAAAAGTAAAATAAAACTAAATTAGTAACCCACTAAGGAACTTATTACAAAAATTAAATAATTTTAAATAAATTAAATAACTTATTATAACAACCATAGGACTAATCCTAATTTAATTTAAACATCATTTCCACTTTAGAAGTTGAGTAAAATAAATTAATTAATTCATTCATTTAATGGCAACAACTAAGGATTAAACATTTACATTAAATCAATTTAAGAATAATACTTCAAGTACAGAACTATAGCCCAATAAATTAAATGGGGGAAAGAAATCACCTCATAAGGCTTCAACAATAAAATACACACTCAGACTAATTCACTAAGATAGAATAACAAAAAAATTAACAAGGGGTTTAGAGTTAAACATCCCCTAAAATCCAGGTCATCACAAAACCCTAGAAAACTAGTTATAAAAGTAAGTTTACCTTCCTATTTACTCCCACAAGTCTAACTTTTGTTAATTGGTATGCAGGTTCAAGTGGAGGAAAAAGAGGGAAAATCCTTTCCCCAAGTGGAAAGGTTATTGTCCCAAGCTTTATGATTTTCTAACTACTTGTTTATGTTTTTCCATGTTTTCTATTTGCTCTTCTTTTCAAATGCTAACCTGCAGGGTAATTTATTTATGTTATCTTCTAAAGTTTTCCTATTTCTATGTTTCCAAATTTCTATGTTTACAACTAATCTATAGTTAAGTTAATGCAAACCATAGTTTCTCCAATAGAATTTATTTGTTATTAGTTTGCAATGAAAAAAAAACCTCTTTGCCTATTTTCTTTTAAGAGGAGAGAAATTTTACACAAGGTAAATATTTAAGAGCATGTAAATACATATGTTATATTTATATATACCATATATACCCACATTAACAATATTAAAAAAAACTCCCTTTATATATATATATATATATATATATATATATATATATATATATATATATATATATATATATATAACAAACCACATAGCAATAAGATTTATTAAACTTCAAAGAAAACTGTGTAACAAATATATACAAGCGAAATAAATGATTAAAAAGATTTTACAGAGGGTTCTTTTTAAAGAAAAATATTCGAAGGCATTTTAAGTTGAGGAAGGGGCCGGACCCCCCAGCGGCACCGGGCTCCCGCCGTGGACGACGGATGGGGCCCGTCCACTTTTGCACCCTGTTTACAGGGCAACATATGAAATCTATTTCCTTCTTTTTTTCTTTTGTTTATTTAAAAATTTGAAACCCTAAATTTTCAAAACGTGATCCGCGTCACTTGAAACTTTTCATTTGTTAAAAACATACACACCTTTATATATATATATATATATATATATATATATATATATATATATATATATATATAATATTTTTTTTGCACCGCTTTTTTTTATACAAAATAGAGAATTAAATATTTTGATTTCTTAAAACATTATAAATATTTTTCTTTGCAATACAAACAAATAATTTATTTATTTCTTTTAAATTATGTTGCAAGCATTTAACCACTTATTTTTTTTTATCTAAAACTATATATACACACACACTTGCAAAACAAATAAATAATTTATTTATTTCCTATTAGTCATTCAAATAAGAAGCATATTTGAAAATGTAAAAATAGGGAAAGAGAGAAAGCAGGAGAGATATTTTATTTTACATCATTTAATTTTCTTTTTCCAAAGAACAAGATACAAAAAACTTATTTTCATACATTTCATTGAAAAATAAGGAATACGTTTACAAGGGTTTATATACACCAATAGGCTTCCCAAGAGAGGTTCACTCTCTCCTACATCACGAATCTATTACAAGGCTTAAAGCCAAGGCATACTCATTGTCTCATTTTTACAATAAACTCAACCACGCTCTTCTCCTTAAGATTCCCAACTCAAACATTCCTCCAAGAGCTAAACTTGAAAAACACACACAAGGTTCCAAAAGCCAAGGGATTGTTCACCTCCCAACCTAGGCTTGCTATCAAGCCACCCCTGAGCTAGGAGGTCCACTAGACTACCAAGGTTTCACACCAACACAAGTGAAAGGAAGCTAGGTGTGCGGAAAGGGCTTCCTACACTAATCTAATGAGGAGAGGGCTAAGCAAATTCAAATTAATCCTTACAACTACAACAACATAGAACATCTAACAGAGATATGGCAACAATACACATGAACTAGAAAGAAGACAGAAGAAGAGAGACAAAGATATAACATGGGAAAAACCCTTATCGGGTGAAAAACCCCACTCAAAAACCTGCACAATGTATTATCAAAATAGAAAGTTCTTTACAATACACTTACAATGCAAGCTTCAATGGTCTTCGACACTCATATCTGGAATCAATCCGACAGCATAACAGTACCTGTCAATCCTGTAATACATCTCCTCCAAGCACCTGTTTATATAGAATATACAAGGCAATATTGGTCCTATTTTGGAAATAGGCGACCTCTTTGAGATGGGAGTTGTGGACAAGTGTCATGCACATTCGACAATGTTGACCAAGTGTCCTTAGGCATGGGTTTTGGGCCATGAGGCCAAGTTGGACGCCCATTCTAAGATAGGACCAATATTGCCTTGTATATTCTATATAAACAGGTTCTTGGGGGAGGAAATGTATTACCCAATTGACAGGTACTATTATGTTGCTGAATTGACTCTAGATATGAGTGTCAAAGACTATTGAAGCTTGCATTGCAAGTGTATTGTAAACAACTTTCTATTTTGATAATACATTGTGCAGGTTTCTGAGTGTGGGGTTTTTCACCCGATAAGGGTTTTCCCCACGTTATATATTTGTCTCTCTTCTTCTGTCTTCTTTTTGGTTCATGTGTATTGTTGCAATATCTCTATTAGATGTTCTATGTTGTTGTAGTTTTAAGGATTAATTTTAATTTGCATAACCCTCTCCTCATTAGATTAGTGTAGGAAGCGTTTTCCGCACACCTAGCTTCCTATCAGTTGGTATTAGAGCCTGGCCAATTTTGGTCTTAGCTGTTGGGTAGGGGTTTTTTGAGATGATCTTAAGTTGAGTGGGAGTCTGTACAAAGTATTTTGAATTCTACTATAGCAAGGAGATGGCAAGAACATCCAGAAGATTTGAAGTGGAGAAATTTAATGGCACTAATTTCGAGCTGTGGAAGCTCAAGATGGAAGACATGCTTGTTGATCGAGACCTTTGGGAAAGTGTTAACGGAACTAAACCAGCTGCAATGTCACAAGATGATTGGGATCTCAAGGATCGGAAGGCTAAGGGTCTCATAAGACTTAGTCTTGCTGATTCTGTCTTGTTAAATTTCCATTAGGTGAAAACTGCAAACTTGCTTTGGAAGAAGTTGGGAGATGTGTATCAAGCCAAATCCCTGGTTAACAAACTTTTTTTGAGAAAGAAGTTGTATTCCCTTCGAATGGAGGACGGAGGATCCGTTGCTGAACATATGAATGATTTTAACATGCTAGTTGCACAATTGACATCTATTGGTGTGAAGATGGAGGAGGAGGATGGTTGTATGACCTTGCTTTGTTCTTTGCCGGACTCGTGGGATCACCTTGTCATGGCTATTGGAAGCACCACATCCACATTCAAAATAGATGAAGTGGTTTCTTCATTGTTGTCTGAAGAGATGAAGAGAAAGTCTTCTGAGGTAGCCAAAGAGGCTCTTGTAGTTCATGGAAGACCCAAGGAGAAAGGGAAAAAGAAGGACAAGAAAGCTGAGAAGGGTAGATCCAAATCTCCTGGAAAGTCCAAGGCTATATGTTGGAACTCTGGTAAATCTGGGCATTTTCGGAAGGAATGTAAAGAAGAAAAGAAAAAGAAGAAGAAGACCCCAGATTCAGATTCTAACAAATCACAAGATGATGGTGATGCTTTCATCACAGCCCTGGCAACCCATGCATCTAATGATGTGTGGCTGATTGACTCTGGTGCATCATTCCACATGACCTCGCATCAATACTGGTTCACTAAGTATGAAGAGTCGATGGTGGAAAGGTGTACTTGGGTGACGAATCTCATCTGAAGATTGTTGTTCATGGAAGAGTCTCTATCAGATTCCCTAATGGACAAGTGAAGGGGATCTCTGGGGTTATGCATATCCCAGGCTTAGCACGGAACTTGCTTTTTGTAAGTATGTTGAATGATGCAGGTGTGCAAGTTGTCTTTTCAAAAGAAGGATGCAAGATGACTAGAGGAGCTATGGTGCTTGCTATGGGTACTAAGAGAGGTACTCTGTTTCAGCTGGAGGCATGCATTTCACAATGCAATACTTCTTCTGATTCAAGGAAGAGGGCAGCAATCACTTCATCCCCGCCATTTGAAAGAGTAGTTAAGAAAGTTGTTGTTTCTAGTTCTGATGTTTGTAATCATGCCTTGGAAGTAAAGCTTCCTGCTAAAAAGACAATGTTATGGCATAAAAGGTTTGGCCACATTGGTGAGAAGGGTCTGCGTACCCTGAAAAATAAAAACCTCATTGAGGGGTTAGATGATTGTAATCTTGAGTTTGACTTTTGCGAACATTGCATATATGGCAAACAAAACCGTGTTCAGTTTTATTCGAGTTCTCATAAGTCTTCTGGTGTGTTGGACCTTGTTCATTCTGATGTATTTGGTCCTGTTAATGTTCCTTCATTATCAAAATCTGTATATTTTGTATCTTTCATAGATGACTACAGTATAAGGACATGGATTTATTTTCTTAGAAGCAAATCTGAAGTCTATAGTAAGTTTAAGGAGTTTAAGGCCTTTGCTAAAAATTAGACTGGTAAAAAGATTAAGTGTTTGAGAACTGACAACGGTGGTGAGTTCTGTTCTACAGAATTTGATAAATATTGCAAGTAACTTGGGATTGAAAGACATAAGACAACTCTGTACACCCCGCAGCAAAATGGAGTTGCAGAAAGGATGAATAGGACACTGATGGAGAAGACTAGGAGTACGCTTAGTGGAGTTGGCCTAGAACAAAGGTTTTGGGCTGAAGCTGTTGCCACTACTTTCTATCTTATAAATAGATCTCCTACATCAGCTCTTGTTGGAAAGACACCCATGGAGGTGTGGTCTGGTAGAAATCCTTCAATAAGGCATCTTCATGTTTTTGGTTGTGAGGCATATGCACATGTGCCTAGAGAGAAGTGGTCAAAACTGGAGAACAAGGATGTTAAGTGTATCTTCATTAGCTATGGTGTCGGTGTGAAAGGATACAATCTTTGGGACCCTATGGCTGAAAAAGTGTTGTATAGCAGAAGTGTCATCTTCAGAGAGCTTACACCTTCTTCCACTGTTTTACAGCCAGAAGAAAAAGAAAAGAAAGAGGATGTTGTTCAGTTTTCTGCTACCCCTGATAAGACTGAACAGAAAGACAATGTTGGACCTGATGATGAGGAGAGCTCTTGCAACTCTGAAAGCTCAGATGAAGACGCTGAACCTCAACCTCAGCTCTTGAGGAGGTCTACATGGATAAGAAAGCAACTTGAAAGGTTTGGTTTTACATTGCCTGATTCTAGTTGTGCTTTTGCTTTGCTTACTAACAATGATGAACCTAGAACTATATTAGAGGCTATGGACATGAAAGATGTAGGTTCCTGGAAGGAGGCCATGGAGGATGAGATGGCTTCTTTGGAAAAGAATCAAACTTGGGACTTGGTGCCTTTGCCTCCTGGACAGAAACCCATTGGATGTAAATGGGTGTTCAAGAAGAAATTTGGTGCAGGTGTCAGTGTTGAGAAGTATAAGGCTAGAGTGGTTGCGAAGGGGTATTCACAAGTGGAGGGTATAGATTATGGTGAGATATTTTCTCCTGTTGTAAAGCTGACATCCATTCGATTCTTTTTGTCTCTTGCAGCAGCTTATGACTTAGAGGTAGAACAAATGGATGTGAAGACAGTTTTCCTTCATGGTGATTTGGAGAAAGAAATCTACATGTCACAGCCAGAGCATTACATGGTGAAAGGTAAAGAAAATTTGGTTTGCAAGCTTAAGACGTCTTTGTATGGTTTGAAGCAGTCCCCTAGGAGATGGTACTTGAAGTTTGATGCCTTTGTGTTGTCTATTAGATTTGTGAGATCAAAATCGGATCACTGTGTGTACTATAAGTTTGATGGTGATCATATTATCATTGTTGCACTGTATGTTGATGATATGTTGCTCATTGGGAAGGGTAAGAATATGATTTCTGATTTCAAATCTTAGTTGTCAGCACATTTTGAAATGAAATATTTAGGGGCAGCCAGGTACATTCAAGGAATGGAAATCGGAAGAGACATAACCAATAGAAAACTTTGGTTAAGCCAGAGTAAGTATGTGAAGACCGTGTTGGATAGGTTCAACATGGCATATTGTAGACCATCGTGTGTTCCTGTTTCTTTGGGGACAAAGTTGTCTGTTGAGGATTGTCCAAAATCTCCTAGTGAGGTGGAGGACATGAGAAGAGTACCTTATGCTAGTGTTGTTGGCATTTTGATGTATGCTATGGTCTGCACAAGACCAAACATTGACCAAGTAGTGGGAGTCCTTAGTCAATTTATGGCTAATCCTGGACAAGTTCATTGGGATGCAATTAAGCAAGTGTTCAGATATTTGAGGGGTACTTCCGACTATTCCATATGCTATCATGGTAATGTTATATGACCTCCGCATTCCGTTGATATTCATGGATTTGTGGATTCAGATTGGGCAGGTGACATTGACAGTAGGAGATCCACCAATGCTTATGTGTTTACACTGTTTGGTGGTGCTATTAGTTGGATGAGTAAGTGACAACCTGTGGTTGCTTTGTCCATGACAGAAGCTGAGTATATGGCAGAAACTCATGCTTGTAAGGAAGCCATTTGAATTAAGAGATTATGTTTAGATATTGGTGTTGATGTAGGTCAGATCACGATCAATTGTGACAGTCAGAGTGCAATTTGCCTTACGAAGAATCCAACTTTCCATACCAGAACAAACCATATTGATGTCCAGTTTCACTTCATGCAAGACATGGTAGAGGATGGGAAGGTAAATTTGGAGAAGGTAGATACTTTGAAGAATGTTGTAGATGCATTAACGAAACCAGTGGGCATAGAGAAGTTCATATGGTGTTCAGAGTCTATGGGCCTCTCGGCCTATAGCAGTTAAATCATGTTATTCTATTGGCTCTTACAAGGTGTTTGACAAGTGGGAGAATGTTGGGAATTAAGGTGTCTCAACCTTGGTAATTCCTTGCATTATTTATGATTGTATTTATTAATTCATTGCCTATGTTGTAAATTAATTATAAATTCCATATTGTCATATTGTGGGATGTGGCACGGTGATGTGTCATCCTACATGGAAGATGACAACTTGTAATTTTGTCCTCATGTGAGGAGGTAGACGTCCCACTTTGTGGTAGGAGCATTTTGCCATGTGTCGGGATCTTTCATGTTGTGTAAGGGAATGTTGACTGAAACACTTATGATGGATTCCTATGACAGAATCTATGACATGTAAGAGTCAGAAATAGAAGCTTGTAAGATAGGTGAAGACACGTGTCATGAACCATCTTTGAAAAAGGCATATTTGGGTGCCCCAAGGTGGACTATGACATGTTGTAAGAGAATATGCTATTTATAGCTTGTGTATGACAGATTCTCTTACAGTTGTAAGTTGTAACCGCTATGACAGATTCTATGACGGTTTATTAATTCATTGCCTATGTTGTAAATTAATAAATACAATCATAAATAATGCAAGGAATTACCAAGGTTGAGACACCTTAATTCCCAACAACAAGCAAAGCACTCATAAAAGAAAACACACCAACACCCACCCAAGGGATACCACAACACAAAATCCATAACCATGGATTTGAACAAGGGGGAGAGAGTGGAAAACTCTCCACAAGGGGATAAGCTTCAAAACACATCTTACTCCATTCAACACTACTTTATCATATCTCTATTTATACATTTTCTACTCAATATCAACTCATGTTATGATCTTAACCATTTTATAAATTACATAATCACAAGGAGGGCACTCTTGCCTCTCTCACATAACCACAACCTCAAAATAAGGCCTCAAGCCAAAACAACTCCTCTCAAGGAGTGACCTTTCCCCGAGGAGGTTCTCACCTCTCTCCAAACCCCAATAAAGGGCAAGCTTCTTCCACACAAGTGGTGAGCATTTGCCATAAACAACCCATCCCAAAATAAGAACATGAAATACACTTACAAAACATATAACAACAACAATAAGCAACAATACAAGGAAACTAATGGAAGCATGAATTAATAAGCTAATAGGCTTGAGAGTCTACCTCTCAAGCTTTCCATGGGTAGAAGGGTTGTTTAGAAGAGCTCCACAATAGCCTCTATCTCCAAGCTCCTATTCTTTTTCCAAGTCCAAAAACCCAAAGAAAACTCTCCCAACAAGAAAGGAAATGAAAAATACAAAAACAAAGAACCCTTCTCCCTTCAACAAGAGGGAGTTTAATAGGCTTTTCCCACAAGCCTTGATGAATGAGAAGGTGACACTTGTCACCTCCTCCTTCATCCACACAACCCTCTCATAACCCCACAAGGATGAGGAGGTGACACTTGTCACCTTCCCATTCAACAATGCTACACACTCTTCCACCAATGCTCTCACACATGTGTGAGCATTGGGAGAGGGGATCACACATGTGAGACCCCACCAGAATGAAGAGGTGACACTTGTCACCTTCTCATTCAACTATGCTACACACTCTCCCACAAATGTTCTCACACATGTGTGAGAGCATAGGGAAGAGGTCTCACACACATGAAGGCTTTGGAAGCTTCCAAAGCACTCAAAGACAAGGGTAACCTTACCCTAGGTGAGTGGGGTTAGTTAAGGTGGGATGGTGACTTGCCACCCACATTTCACATCTCCCAAACTCGTCACTTTACTCTAGGGGTAAGTTAAGGTGACCAAACAAGGGTTATACCAAGAGTTAACATGCTAAAAATGGCCCTAGACCCTAGGGGTATGACCTAGGGTCATTAATTAACCATAATTAACATAAGGGGGCTCATAAATCCACTTAAAAAATCTCATAAATATTTAGCACAAAATTTGTGCAAACCAAAAAAATACAACATTACAAACTTTCAAGGAGATCAAACAATGAGGTGAAACCTTACAAAAATTTCATCAATTTAATCATGCAATTAAAATCAAACAACACCATAGTCCCTAGGAGGGACTTGGTTGAGCATCACAATTTTTAAACATGGGTAGGGTCGCGGCCCTCCGATTTCCATTGGCAATGGAATTAGTCTGCACTCTACAACACACATTAGTACTCACATGCAGTATATATATCCAGATAGCCGAAGCAACAAGAATAGGAAAGTACACACATCATACGCTCATAAATATCACATGATAACATTCACTTGATTCTCAAATCAATCATGTTTCCAAATCACACAATCAGGATCATAAATCACCTAATACTTCATCAATTCAATCATCTAGCTAAACCATTTCAATTGCACCAATTATAATAACACATTCAACATCATGGAATTCATGATATAATCAATCATGTAAGATACAACATCATCCTACAATAACTCATCTATCTAATCAAGCACAAGATAAAACTATTAAATGTTTAAATAGAAGGGATCAATAGTCCTCAAAATGACCATGTGTCAAATATAATCCGAACAATCAAGGTCTACTAGTGCAACTAATCCAGTCACACAAGAGTGGGTCTCACAAGAATCGAATGAGAAGGAATCATCATGGGTAGACCAACTAAGACTTCTTGTATGAAAAATGACAAGTCCAATGTAAGATTGTATGTACATAATCATAATAACTTCAGTTAACCTCTAAATCACTATAATCAACTATAAGTTCTCTAAACTATCAATCAAAGAAAAATTCAATATTACTTTGACTCATTGCTAACATTCAAAGCAGCGTTTGGTGAATGATGATCTTATTGTATGATCAGGAGTTCTACTAAAGCATGCTGGGAAAGTTGGAACATCTCTCACATTTGGAATAGGCTATAAAAGTACAGAAAGTTGGAACATCTCTCACATTTGGAACATCTCTCATATAGTTACTGACAAAAAAGGAAATGTACAGAATAAAAAAGGGTAGATGTATAGAAAATTTTATTAACATCTAAATCACTATATTCAAGAATAAAATCTAAACTATCAATTAAAGAAAAATCCAATTCAATTACTTTAACTTGTTGATATTCAAAGAGTCATTTGGTGAATGATGGTCTTATTGGATGATCAGAAGTCCTACTAAAGCATGTTGGGAAAGGTGGTACATCACTCACATTTGGAATCAGGTTGTAAAAGTAAAGAAACATTGATATAAATTAATATATAATTATTAGAAAAAAGAAAATGTATACAATAAGAAAAAGGTTAGATGTGTAGAAAAGATTATACCATCATCTTAGCCAAATTAAATGGTAGAAAGAATACCCTAATGAACTTCTATAAGCTCCTCGTCTATCATCACTTGTTATCCCACTTAGATATATTAGTACTAGAATCTTTTTTTTTATATTAAATTTAAATGGGAATATCACAAAATAATTTTAAATTTCACCTCAAAGAAAGATCGGCCTTGCTCCTCTTGTGCACTAATTCATTATGCCTCAGCTTGTGTTTTAGTCCCTAATGCCTTGGCTTGGGTAGCTGAAATATGAGGGACATTGAATATTCTAATGTGTTCAGGGTTGGCTCAGTCGTCACTCCAAGAGGACCTAAGGACAAATTATTGTACATAATGAAATGATGAGGCACACAAACATGTGTGGATGATGAGGGTCCACTAATAACAAATGATCCACTACGACCATCTATTTCATGTGGTTGTACTAGTTGAGAAGTTATGTAACCAAATGCTCTATCAAATTTATTATTCAACTACGATGCATAGAACTAGGAGCAAAAATCAAGATTTGTAATATCCCTTTCTAGACATAGATGAAATTCTCCACCATCTTGGTTCTCTCCACCCTCTCCTTTTACCTCCTACACTTTTGTTTTGATGCCTCCACTATACAATCCTAGCATTTCCTCTTCCCTAAGGTACTTCCAAAGGCCACACCGAGACCAAAGCACTCACCATTAATGAAGAGGGAAAAAAAAACCATTCTAGATAGAGCATAGACACAAAACAAAAATGGTGAGCCATAGTGAGAAGATATTATAGTGTCCTAAAATCTGCTACTAAGAGCTTAATCCAACTTATCAAGCAAGGCTCTTAGTCAATGTACTTCATGTCATCATGCAAAAACAATTATTGTTGTCTCTTGCAATGCAAGATCCAATCTATGGGATCATTTTATGACACATGATTTCAAGAACCACTACCATATTTCCCACTTCTGTAATGTGATCTATGGGATTATTTTATAATTATTTTTATTTTTTATGATAATGGAGTTGCTTCCATTCAAATGTTGCCTACTATTATAATGCATGCACAAAAATATTCATTTATAATTTTAGATGTCCCTTGGGAGCTCTGGTGTGATACTATCAGTGATAGTTACAAAGTGATCTAGCTTTTATAATAATAGAAGGTGCTTCATAATAAATCCCCTTCTTCTATCGTAAACATTAATACACAAATTATAAAGACTTATAATAACTTAGAAATGTATGTTTTCTTATAATCACGAAGTCGTCAAATGCATTTGCATGTGATGAAGAATTAAAATTCATCATTCTAGATTCTTTCTAAAAAAAATATTTGTCTTGCTTTCATTGTATACAAACATGTATGCTTATGATAATGTTCATTCCATTTTTAAATCAACTAAAAAAAATGTTAGCCACATAACATAAATCTTTGAAATTATGAAATGAATCCCTCACTATTAAATTTACGTGAATCAAGTACAAGAATTCAAGACTCTTAATGCAATTGTGATTAAGGATTGTAAACAAACATTAGATGTGGGATATGGAATTTAGTTTTCACTAACATTTGCTAGATATGTGACTAGTGCAAAATTATTCAATTCCTATCTTACCAAACGGAATTTAACTTTACTACCATTTGTTAGGTTTGCACAAGTGAATAAAGTAATCAATTTGACCATATTATGAATATAATTATAATATTCCTTTCAAACCTATGATGTCTTCCATTCTATTTCTCTAAAATTCCCCTCATCCCTTTGAGTTCCTCTTGTTTTAAATCCTATTGTCACTCTAAACACTTATGAAATGTCATATTTAGCTCTCTCCCAACCACCTTCAAACCCTCATCTCATTAGTATTAATTTATAAATCTCATCATGCACAATTTTGTAATGCCACGAATGTGCAATTACAATGTGATATAAATCGTTATTTTATTTTTACATATACAAATGTTATTATTTTCTCTCTAACATCAATATATACACCTCGTTATGAGAGTTTTTCAAGTGCCATGCATAACCACTAATTACAACATAAACACACTTTTAATTTTTATTTTTCTACTTCATATAAACTATAGTGGTTTCTTTCTAATTGAAACCAAACAAATTGAAATCAAATTAAATTAAAAAATATCCATGAATTCACAAATCTATTAGCTATCTCATCAATCAAAGGGATGAGAAGCAACATTAGAAATATCTAATCGTAAATGACACAAAATCTACATACACTTATAAAAAATTGCATATTGAATCTAGAATGTGTAATTAAATGCTTAACCTAACATAGGCAAAAGACAATACGATTAATTGAAACAAAAGAACTATACAAAATGGTAAGGGTAATTATGAGCCCTCCTCTCCCATTTCCTACTGCTCAAGCATCTTTCTTTTTACTTGAAGTGTTCCTCACCTTTTGTTTTTCACTCTTTGTCCACCACCTCCTCCATCTTTTCATTTCATACATATGTAGGTTTTACAAAAATAGTTCAATTAAACATCCATGTTATCATAAAATAAGTCTTTGACAGATACCCCAATAGTGTATATAAGTAGTGATCTCAATGCACTATGAATCTAATTTTATGAATCCAACATCATAGTCTAGATTGCCAAATACTCAAAACAAAAACAAAACTTTTTTTCCTAGTAACTAAAAATACAACTTTGTTCCATTATTATTAGTGTAGGTCTGACATGGTGCACATTATTATAGTGAGAGCCTATTTTTTAGATCACTTCATTTAGCGTCACCAATAATCTCCACAAGAACATTCTCCTAGCCTTAAATGATGCAAACAATTCACATATCTCACAACAATTTCTCTTATAACAATCTTGGAGATAAACTTCATTGCATTGTGACAATCAACACATACTTGAAGGTTCTTAACAACTCTAATAGTTGTTCTAGGGGGGTGTCTAACAAACCAAAAGCAATTGCCATTTTTTTCACTATGGTTGTAGATAAATTTTTTTTTTTCTCCTTTTCCACATCACTAACTAAATGTCTTGAATATGGAAAACACCTTTCTACCTTTATCTCCCAAGCCAATTTCTCCAGCTTTGCATAGTCTCCTATGTCTATGGATGTGATCTGTCTCTGACACAAAAAGCATGTACCATTTTATGGCCTTCAATCCAACTACATCCAAGGATCTTTATAATGCCTTTATCTTTCATCAATCTCCTTACCATTTGAACCTCACACCACTTGGCCACTTCTTCATGGATGTTTGAGAGAACATAAGTCACGGTATATAAATTTAGGGTCCAAATAAAAAAAACAATTTCACTATAAATACTCCCAAGCCTATATTCATATGTGATTTGTAGCACCAAGAAAACACATCCACACAACCACCACAGGTTTAACTGGCATCTTAATGATAAAGTTTAGGGTGTCCTCAAGATAGCCAACATGGGCAAGAAGGTCAACTATGCACACATACTGATCAATTGTAGGTGTAATGCAATAAGGGTTACTCATATGATTGAAGCATGTACAACCCTCATCCACTAAACCTGCATGGTTGCATGTACATAGAACTCAAGCAAAGCTTGTAATGTTAGGAAATGTTCCAAAGTACTTCGTTAATTCAATGATTTTGAAAACATCCTTGCAAAATCCATTTTGTGTATATCCCAAAATCATTGCATTCCATGAGACCACATTTTTTTGAGGCATTTTTGTCCAACAGTTCACGTTCCTTGTCTATGATTCCACATTTTCCATACATGTCTACCAAAGCATTTCCAACTATAATATCTAACAAAATTCCCCCTTCCATTATGCTTTGATGGATGTACATACCTTGTTCCAAAGATCCCATTTTGACACATGTAGGGAGGATGCTAGCAAAGGTTGCAGAGTTTGGATTTACACCTGCCAATTGCATTTGCTTGAAAGTTTCTAAATCTATTTCAACAAATCCATTTTATGCATATCCTGTAGTCATGGTATTTCATGAGACCACATTTCTTTGTGGCATTCGGTTAAACAATTCCAAAGCTTCCATTTTGGCAAATGTTAATTGATGGAGTCGGAGATCTGTTTGTTGTATACAGTGAAACAATGTGACTTCCTACACCTTGCTTCTGCAGAAAAAGCATCTACATAAATAGAGCCCCCTAAGATTGGAATTAATTCAATGGGGGGGAGAGACATTCAAATTAAACTTATCCCCGATTTAAAACTAACCGTGGGTAGCAGCAGGTGAGGCAGTCATGGTTTGTTGAAACGGGCAGTTGATGTTTAACGAAATTTGTTTTGGATAGAAACGGATTTGGAGAGGGCCCACCAACACACGTCTAAGTCAAAGCTTAGAGTGTGTTGTTTATGCCCAGCCCACCTAAGTAGTCAAAGCTTACAGTTAGAGTGTGTGATTTAAGCTCAGCCATAACATACTATATAAAACATGCTGCACATTTTTTTCCTAGGCCCACTATCATTTGCAATGGAATGAAATTAATTCATATTCTTATATTTTAATATGGTCATACATAGCAACAAGCCAGGCAAGCGAAAAGGGAGTCACTTTGCACTATGAGAGAGGTGATGTGCTGCAATAACAAGCAACAACCTCATTTGATTTTTTAATTTTATTTGCTTCTCTTATGTTTTATTTTGTTTGGCTACTCACCATTACCTTTGCACCATATGTCAGTATGATGTTGCACTTATTAAAACCTTTCAAATGAAATAGAACATTTTAATCCCACAACGTGGCTATGAGAGCCATTTTAATATTTTGTTATTAGTCATTTGTGATCCCCCCACACTTTAAAACTGTAGACACCCTAAAATGACCATGTCTTCGAATCACTTGCATTTTGTCTAATCTATCTAATCACCTGCATTCAACTTTAATTAAATAATCTAATTATTTAATTAATTTCATCTATTTCTTCTAAATCACATACTTTCAACATTAATTGAATAATCTAATTATTTAATTAATTTCATCAAATTCTTCCAAAACTTCGAAATTTAACATTAATTAAATAAATCCTCTTTATTAATTAATTTTGGCAAAATCAACCTTATTCTTCCAAAATTAAATAATTTTGATTATTTAATTAAATTGTTATCCTCTTTCAAATTTCAAGTCCACATTAATTAAATAAATCCAATTATTTAATTAATTCATCCAATTCTATCTTATCTATAATTAAATAATTTACATTATTTAATTAAATCAAATTGTTCTTCTAAATTTAAATAAATCATGCAAATTTATTTAAATTATCTCAATCTTCTAAAAATAAATAAAATCAAGTATTTTATTTATAATCTTCATATTCCTCTAATCTTGCACAAACAATTAAATAAATTTATTTATTTAATTTGCTTTTTTCCCTAAAAATAAATAAAATCAAGTATTTTATTTATAATCCTCTATTCCTCTATCATGCACAAGCAATTAAATAAATTTATTTATTTATTTTCAAATATCTTCCAATTCCTCTTAAAATATCATGTTAACTCATGTGCACAATCAGTCTTATTTTTAGAACTCTAAAAAAGGTAAAATTACAAGTTGAGTTATCTATTCAATCAATCTTGTTTTAATTATATTTTACTAAAAATATCCTTATGGATTGACACATGTCATGTGCACATTCATCATGGTTATTTGATTTATCTCCTCCGTTGATTCTTTGAATTATCTGGGCCATTGATCGATCTTCCTTGAAACCTATATAAACCCCCCTCATCTCCTTCACAATCTCTCTTCGATCACTTATTTTCAGGCATCCTTTAACAGCGCTTTGAGCATACATTGCATCGATTGAGCAACTTCACGATCTTTTGACATTGATCTTTGAGCACTTTACTTGCTTGTTGCAACCATGGTTTCGCGGCACTATTGAGCAATCCACATTCATCCAAAGGGAACAATACAAATCTCGGTAAAAGCTTTTATATTTCATTGATTTATTAGTAATGGCTTTTATTTAGATTCGTTCTCTTTATGTTATTGGGTTTTTGATTTGTTAGTTTTAATTTAATCGATTTTCCTCATACACAAAAACTAGTGAAATGAATTTCACTTTTAAAGCCATCACACAAGTCTCAAACCATTGACAAGTGAGATGAAGAAAAATGAATTAGACTTGTTGCTATAAAGGGGCAGTGTGATGCAATCAAATGTAGCCATGTTTTGTTGCTTTATTGATTTCTCTTGTCAGACACTTAATTTTCCCTTTTACACTAGACATTTGACATCTAATTTTATTTTTATTTGCCACTCCTTATTATACATTACACATTTTTATGGCATAAAACATATATAATCTACTGTAAAAAGTCATGAATTCTAACATTTGGGCTCACTATTTAAAACTAGTATATTTATATTTAAAAGAATATATCTAAAGTAAGAGAGGGATTTTTTTTTCCATAGCTCTTTGATTTTCTCACTTTTTTGTTTTTTGGTTTTTAATTTTTAATTTTTCCAATTTCATTTTTTTTCTCATAATTTTCTAATTTTCTCCAGTTTTTTCTCCTTCCAACAGCTTCCAATTTCTTTCATTTTTTTCCCAATTTCTTTTTTGGTTTTATTTTTTATTTTTTCCAATTTCTTTTATGGTTTTTATTTTTTTATTTTTTCAAACTTCTTTTTGATTCCATAGTTTTTGTGACTTTCTCTAGCTTTTTCTACTTCAACAGTTTTTAATTTCTTTTTTGGGTTCTTTTTTTCCAAAATTTTTTTAAAAAAATTGTTATATATTTACATGGAAAATGATTACTCTCATCTCCACCCCAATGTGATTGTAGAACAACTCTAGGCGTAATTAAAAATCAAATAAATTTCATTTTTAATTAAATCCACATGCACAAAATAAATTTGGAAAAATTAAAATTTATGCCTCAATTCATCCCTCATAGTTGGTAAAATTGTTTTTTGTGATCACTAGACCATGGAGATGGTTGACAAACAATATAAAATTGTTTTCCCCATCGAAAATATTGCAAGCCATTAAATTGTCAATTTAGAGCCTTTAAAGGAAAGTTCACCATTGACACAAATTTCACCTAAGGGATCCAAAATTCAAACTAAAGGTAGATGCAACAATATGAAAACATGCTCAATCAACAGAATTTCAAAATTCAACTTTTAAGTCTGAATTGTTTGCAAATAGTTGGCATGGCTAACAAAGCATTTTAGGGTCAAAAATGTGATTTGCCACTTAAAACTAGAAATTGAGTGTCTAAAATATGGTGGTGCAAAGTTGACGCCTTGGACATTGTCAATCCTAGGTTTGGGCTTTTCATTGAATTTAATTTAATTAGATTAATTTTGTTTTCATAGATTAGTTTTGTTTGTTGAATTCAGATTAGTTGTAGGTTCCAAATCTTAGATAATGTTTTTCATAGGCATGGGTTTAGATTAATTAATTTAGTTTTTATCATGTTTAGGATAGACTTATTTTAGATAACTCATAGTCGAATCAATTCATTGTTATTTGTTTCAAAGCTTGCGAACTAAAACAATAGATCAAATCAATTCAAAACAATAGATCAAACCATTCGTTTTACACTAAAATAAGACCTTCAAATTCAAATTTTACTCTCAAATGAGTAAGAAATTGAAAACTGAAAATCACACAAGAACTTGAAATACCACAAACTAGTTGTTGAAAGTAAATGAGAATTCATTTCTATTTCATTACTTGTCTTTACTCGATTTTTTGTTTTCTTCATGACTAAAATTATTTGTGGAAAAGAGAAAAAAGGAAGTCATTCATTTATTGTTCATTGGAATAGAGTAGTGGAAATCTTTATGTGTAGCAGTAGTTTAGTTCTTAGATTAATTGCATGCATTTATACAACCAATTCAAAAATACAAAACCAATCATTTAGATTAATTTTAGCTTCTTTGCACAAATTAACTAATTTATTTCAACATTGTTTCAAATATTCCAAAATAGTTAAAAAAGACAAAATTCACAAAAATAATTAGTTCCATTTTATTTGAGTGGCAACGCTCCAAACTTAGTTGAACTTTCAAACATTTAACCATCTAACATTGAAGACCACTCAAGCATCAAAATAGATAAATGATTGAAACACTTGAACACCCAAAATCTAGAGATAAATCGAAACTCAAAAAGAAACACCTCATTTGAACTAAAGGCATAAGAGGAATCTTGAACTATCCATTTTAGCTCTCTTAGTCATATTGAGCATTTCATGCCTATGTGTCCATGGGTGAGACAAGATTTAGTAGAGGAGACTTTGAAAGAGCTTAGGGAGAGTTTACCCACTCATACGACCATTGAGGTTGGAGAACAACTAGCTATTCTTAAATGAGTCTAGTGAGAGAATACTCACTTGGAGGCAATCCAGTTAGTTCCTCTTACTAAGATCATTAAATGTGCAACTACACATTTAGATGCTCTCTTTGAATCAACCCAACAAAACATCTATACCCTTTGCAAAGAAACTACATGCCAACAAAACACAAATGACATCATATGGATACTCCACACATAAAGAGGATAGTCCATCTCACTCAACATCATTAGACCAACTTTTACCACACTAACAAGAGTGACTTGCTACTTATTCAATCAATGTGAAATATCATGTCTGAGATATGTTTGGGTCATCTAAGGATTCCTACTCCTCTATTGCTACTTGTTATCTACAGTCTCATATCCTCCCCAGGAGTCCTCTATCTTTACCCATGGGAACTATCCAAAGGGGTTTAGGAGTAGGTCTAGATCTAAGTCTAAGTCTAAGACTGAGGATGTGTGAAATGACTAGGCCAACCCCTATCTCCGTCATATCCCTGAAAAGCTTGTTCTTTGCCTAAAGCCCAATGCACTCCCTCTGCATCATCATCATCTCTGAGCAAGTATGAAAGGCCAATGGAAATACATTCATATGGTGGTTTTGACTATGTGTTGACCTAGTTTGACTTGCTATTGACTTGTGTTGACTTTAACTTTAGGTCAAAGGTTTGCTTTTCTTTTGTTTGATTTTTTTGAATGTGAAATGTACCTCGTGATAAAATCAAGGGTTTAGTTTCCTAAGTTTCCTAATATTTTTTTTTGTTTTTGTATGAATGCAACTAATATGAATGCAAAACACTTTTGGTTCCTTTTCCAAATTGAATAACAGAGTGATCTAATTAGCTAGAAATTGAAATATGAAATAAAATTAATGAGTTTTCCCAAATGCAACTAATCCTATGTTTTTGTGTTTTGTCAAACTATTTTTGAATCTATTCTAAAAATTGAAATTACTTGAATGAAATGTAATCTATGAATTGCAATAAATTTAATCTAAGCTATGCTAATTTAATTAAATATAAACAAGTCCTATCAAGGAAATAGCAATGCAAAGAGTACTTCTCCAAGAGCAAGAGTGTGATCTAATTAACTATCAAAAATCATGAAAAACTTGGATTCTCTTTGGTACATGAGCCTAGCGTATCCTCATAATTCCTTTTTGTGGCAACCTCCTTTCCTCTGTAACAACGGGGAACTTCTCTTGGCAACAGGGACAAAGAAGCAATTGATTGAATAATTGAGTTATGAAACCTATGATGAATGAATTGAGATATTGAAGCTATTGAAGCACTATGTCTTGTCTTTTTTGAAAGCAATTTGTGAGTGAAAAATGTTGTTAAATATTTTGAAATCTTGGCAACTATACTAAGAAAGCAAAAGGCTTACAAGTCTTGTGAAGAACATAAGCATTCTATGGAGTGAAAAAAAGCAAAGCTGGAAATGGATTGTACGACTATGAATTTTGTCGGTCCTAAGGGAAAGCTTTGAAGCTTGGAAAAAACTAAACAAATAAACAAAGAGGCTCAAAGGCATGTGAAGAAGCTTGAAAGAGCTTGTGAAGATGAGAAGAGCATCCTCAGACTTGAGATATTTATAAATTAGAGACTCACATGAATGGTGGAGGTGATTGGAGAGTTAACTCATTTGATTGATGAATTAACAGGCTTGATTGGAAAGTGAACTAGGTTTGATTGGGATTGAACTAGGTTTGATTGGGAGTGAACTAGCCTTGATAGCCTTTCACAGGTGAAGAAATGGAGTTAGCATGAGATTGTTTGAGATATTAGTAGAATTAATTTATGAGTTAAAATGGAATGATTGGGAGTCTTGAATTAGTCAAAATAAGTTGATGATCAAATAGGGAAGGTGACTCATGCAATTAGGGCTCAATTTGGACCAAATTTGGGCTAGAATTGGAAGAAAACTTGCATGTTAAACATGCATGGGTTGCCTAGTTTTCCATTCCAAATCTCCCCTAGGAGATCTAGGATCACCCCCCTAAGAGATTTAGGATCACCCCCTAGGAGATTTAGGATCTCCCTCAGAAGATTTAGGACTCAAAGGGGGTGACCCATAAGGAATGGGTTCTACATGTGGTTTCAGGGGCTAAGATTGGACCTAGGGGTTAAAGATGACTTCAAGACTTGAAAACAAGTTATTGGGATGAAATATAATGGGTCACCTAGTTTACTAAGGCAAATATCCCCTTGGAGATCAGGGATCTCCCTCTAGGAGATCTTGAATTCAAAGGGGGAAACCTAGAATCAAGAAAATGGGTATTGAAATTGATGGTTGGAGATGGTCTAGGAGGTTAATTGAGGCCTCTAAAAGGTTGAAATGGATGAAAGGGGCTTAGGGAAAGTGAATTTCCCATCTTGTGATGTCGGTGGGTTAAGTTGATAGGTTTAGAAAGAAACAAAAATGAATTATCGACAAAGGGGAAATAGGGAAGATGTAGGACCTTAGAAGGTTAGGTAGGGGACAATGGAAGCACAAACAAGGTGAAGAACTTTGATCCATGTGTTTCTAAGAAGAATGTTGGTGAGAGGTCATATTTACATGCTTACATGTACATGTTCAGGGTAGTAGCTCATCATCAAATTACCATGTAGGCCCATGCACTTTTTTAACCAAGCACCTCTGTGGATGGGCACCTCTATAATCCTCAAGAACCTATAGACATATTGGGGCATTTCTTTCATATTGAATCCATCAACCTCCATCCAAATAATCAAACATAAAATTATCTTTGGCCTAATCAAAAACCCAATCAATCCAGTTAACCATTATCAAGTGTCATGAATCCTTGACCTTGATTAATCTAAATTTGATACAATCAATCATCAAGGGTCATTCATCCTTGGCCTTAATTAATCAAAATCAATTCAAATCATCCAATCTAGGTATCAAGTGTTACGCATACTTGATTTTGATCAATAAAAAATCAAATCAATCAAGTTACTTAACCCCATCAAATCCAAATCCATAATCATTTTGATATCAAAGAAAATCTTAAGGTCGAAGCCTTAAAAATACAAAGTCATCAAGCTATCCAAAATAACATCATCTTAAATCAAAATTCATCAAGATCCAAATCAAGCATCATGAATCCATTGTGTTTTGATGAGTGCCCTTGTCATAGCCATCCAAAAAATCTTTTTGCATTCGATGATGATGATGATAGTCTTGTTGATCAAGAAAAATATGAAATTGATCCTCTTGATGACATCGTCACAAGAAATCTTGATTTAAGCTTCCATCACCCATCCACACATAATCTAATGCCTTTTACCCAAGAACTGGCTAGCACAAGCTATCATGCTAATCCTAATTACATGTCCACTAGTCACCCTTATGGCACCCTTGACAATGGAAATCTATCTTATCCCCCATCAATGTGCCAACTCCCATCCTTGTATGAGGTCGTCATTGCCCTCACCTCCTTTCCAAATACACCATTCTTGTTAGAACATAATGTTATTAGGGGTCACACCCTTATAACATTTATGTATTGTTATAATATAAGGTTATAAAACCTTATGTTTATTATATGCTTTATAAAGCATTTACCGTTTAATAATTAATAATCTAATAACTATCAGATTATTAATTATTTACAAATGGTTTCTTTGAATAGGTGTGACTAATACCCCTTCAGGTATTTTTCCACCCCTTATCCTATATTTAATGAGGTTCTCTCTCATCGGAGAGGTAATAGAATTTAGATGTTTATAGTGAATTATATCACTGTGCACATGAGATATTATGTAAGTAGAGGAGTGTCCCTAGGTTCAGTCTATTTTTAATAGACTAATTTTTGTAAGTATTTTTTTATAAAATGATGCTTTATAGGGTTTTTCACCTCAAGGGGTTTTCCCCGTGTATATTTTGTGTAATGTGTTAAATCTATGCTTGTATTATTCTCATTTTATTTATTATATGTATAATTATTAGTATCCTAAGATCCTAATTGTAACAATTTCATCATCAACCAACCCACCAATCAAATTATCAATCCAATCCCACTAAATCCAAATCATCCTTTTTAGATTTCCTCTAAGGATTGCTAGCAAAGGACTACAACCAAAATTGACAACACAAAGTTGTAGTCATTCCACCTCACTAATCCAATACCATCCACGTGTCATCAATAATTTCATCAACCAATTAGCACCTATCCATAATCCTAACACTATCTATTCCTAAATCCCTTAACATCAACCATCCATCACCCCTCCATCTACCCAATTAGAGGAGTCTATCCAAATGCAGATCAAAGATAAACACTCCTCCCCATTACATTATCCAACAAAATCCATCTATGTCAAGAGCCTATTACAAATCACGTGAGACATCTCCGCATCCAAATCAATATCCAAAACAATAAACAATAAACATCCCATCACAAATCACTTTCTCCAAAACATGAACTATCAAGGCAAAGGCTTAGACCTTCATTAACAAGGCATCTTGGAGCCCATACATGTCAAAACCAATCCACAACCACATGCCCTTGTTTATCCATCTTATGTAAAACAATACAAAAATGTTGGTATGACCTTTGTGCCTCATAAGAAATCTTCTTCCAATCCCGAAATAGGTTCCTCCCATCACTCCTCCAAAATGTTGTCATCCCACTTCCTCTATCATATCAATCCAAAAAGTTCACCTCCATCCCCCTTTCTCCATCATATTGTCCAAAAGATTTACCCCCATCCCTCCCTCAATCCCTAAAACCACTAATCCTTCCATCTCTAAATCCATTAATACTCCCATCCATAGATCCAAAATCCCAATCACCACCCACAATCTCTCATCCCTCAAAATCCCTAATCAAGACCAACAAAAGCACACATAATTTTATTTATTCCAAAATGATGAAACTATCACCACCCTTATGCGATTCCAAGAAAATATCTCCCCATGGGACTGCACCATCAACCTTGGAAGCACTTTGGATTCCTCCACATATTAAAAAAACCCACAAAAATCAAAATATTGCCATGCCACATCATGTCAAAATGTAAAAACAAATCCAAATAGACCCAAAAGGTCACAAAGGCCCACCAATCCAAAAGAAAAAATAATGTAGGTCCCAAAGAAAAAAAGAGGCAATAAATCCAAATTGGTATCCAAATCCACACTTCCAAAATCCCACTCCATCCCCAAATCCCACAATCCCTATCTCCCATCCCAAACCCAATCAAAATCCTAAGAATCCTAAGTTCATTTGGGTCCCTAAAACCCAAAAATGGAAATCCCAAAACTCCCCATCCCAACCCCCAAAATAGAAATCCCCGTCCCTATGCCTTCCAAATCCCACCCATCCAAAATTCCATATCAAAATCCCAAACTTTGAAATCTAACATGGTGTGCACAATTTTTGGTCCTAGTTTCCCTTGACCCCATGACATTCCCTCATGCCTCCATCACTCCATCCTATCATACTCAAATCCCTTATCCCATGTATATCCACCATCACATCCATTTAATCGATGCTTTTGCATAATCCATCCATCCTCCATATAACCATGCCTTCCATTCCAATATCCTCTCAAACATCAAAAGCTATGGCAGCACCTTATGACATCCTAGAGAAGTCCACTTAGCCATCAATAATGTCTCTACCAACATCTATGATCACAATGACAACAATGTGCTTCATAGGATCCTATCACCTCCATGCAGAAACATACACTCTAGTCCCCATCATCATCCACATCTCATATTGACTGCTTCATCCTCATCCAACTCCACCCATTGAAACTCCCAAAAAGAGAAAAATCTAAAAAAATCAAAAAAATTGTCAAAAATTAAAAAATCACAAAAATCACAAAATAAAAAAAAATCAAAAGAAATAAATAAATAAATAAACAAGAAAAAAAATCAAAATTGAAGTGAGAAAATCATCCAATAATGAAAACTATTCTTATGGTACCACCTTGGATAAGTACCATGATGAAAACCCCTCATGGGTGTCATGTGTAAATTTTATCAAAGAGCGCCCTACACTTGAGGGAAAGCCTTGCCTAGCCTATCACTCCCATACTACCCCTCCATTATACCCATCTATTTATCCTACCATCTTTTCATCCATCATCCTTCTCGCTTTTGATCTTGACAAGGTAACATGCTTTGGACACCTCTTAGCATACACCCATCCTTTGTGAATATCCTACCACATCCATCCAATCCAAGCATCGTAGCACCTCATCATGAGTGGCACATTTAGAGTGAGACATATTATTCCTATGCGATGTAGTCCTTAGAAGATCACATCCAAACCCCTCATCCACCTATCATAAACCCCTCATCCATCCCCACCCCCTATCACTTATCCCTTCATCTATCCATCCAAATCATCCCACAATCCTTGTCCCTAAACTCAATTTTCCACTGTCATTGGTATCAAGCTAAATAGGCTACCCAAACATAATCCAATACAATCCCTCTTAGTAATACAAATGCTCCTAGAAATCCAAATATCACAAGAAACTCTTAATCCACACATAGCTCACTAAGCAATCCACACAAATCATCCAATCACATGCATCGTGTCATGCCCACATTTTCCATGTGGTCACAACACGCATCACACGTGTCATAGCCACATCTGTCATGTGGTTATGACACGAAATGTCAAAAAATTTCTCACGCTTCCCTAGAAACCCCCTCACATGTGTAAGCATGCTCGGCGGTGTCCACTCAAGGCGAAAACTTTACAGTTGTCCGCGGGGTACAAAGTACAATTGCGTTCATCCAGACGCACACAGTCCAACAAGGGGGTCTCTACGACACCATTTACGTCGCTACAAGGTTATATTATCAAGGTTCCTAACCCTAAATCTCGGCAGATTTCGGCAGCATAACGCCTTACGGCGTAAGTGGGAATTACTCAACACTATACTACTTACGGGGTTCCCTGATAGATTAACAACTTCCACGACGCCTTGTTCCTACTAAACTGACTCGTGATCTCCCTATTGGGACATTTTTCGACAAAACACGATTGTCTGCCTCTTTTCTCGTTTCCTGAAATATACTCCTCCTTCGAACTTAGCATTCTCAACGAGACAGTTCATTTGCCCTCTCTTCCTTTTCTCTGGATCTTAATTTTGATTGTATTTCTATCGCGCTCACCTTAACTATTTCTCTGAAGTTTTAGTTTGTTTATATTTCGGTCTCTCTCTTTTGGTTTCTACATTTTCTTTATGTTTATCCTGTCCTTTCTTCATATTCTACGTCAATCAGAGTTATCACTATATCTACTTTTAACTTTATTCCTAACTTCCGGATGGTCCAAATCACGCAGGCTGGTTTACTACTTCGCTGGACTCAGCGTCCTAGTTTTCTCCGATCTAGGATTCTCCTCTACATTTGTATTAATTAATCTTGTTCCTAAGCAAAATTAGCGGAAGGTACATCTACTTAGTTCTCTTATCCCAGGTGGAAAATGCCACGCATTTTCTCCTCTGTGTTTTCCAATGTTAGTTTTTCTTCTTCTATTTCTCTTTCATGTTTTCTCCATTGGACGTTTATTAACTACAGTTGAGATTTAAATGGCCTTACATGGAATGTCTGTGATGACTTCTTTAAGTTTATTTCCAGTGTTCTTTTAAACAAGGTGACGCGTAATTTTCCTCTTCATTTTCCTGGTTATTAAATTACGTTGATGTTGGAAACTTCCAAGAAACTCTTCCTTATCCGGCTATACATACGCCCCTTTTTTTTTTATAATTCTTTTTGTCCGAAAGTTGTAAAACAATTTCCTTTATTTCTTTCAAATAATTTTAAGCCCCTTTTTTACACGACTCTTGTTTATATAAAAATTTATCAATGATTGTATTTATATTTATGAATATGTGTATGAATACTATAAATTTATATATAGTATTAATAACACCGAACTTACAAGTTTTCATTTTAGAGAAATTAATATATATATATATATATATATACTCTTTATTTATTTATACCTATCTATAAATATATTAATAGTAAAATAATGTTACTAGTTTTATTTTAGAGAAATTTATATATATATATTAATACTCTTTTATTATTTTTATTATCCTCCATTCTCAATATAATACAAAGAACATTGTTATTTTATAGAACTGAATACAAACCCTAAAGGTTTGTTTATTGTGTTTTATGGCAGGTATGGAGCATGGCAGCGGCGTTGGGACGACAGCGGACCGAACCCACAGAGGTCGAGCAGACAGAAGGGTGGACGGCAGTGAGTGGGCGGAGGGAAGGACGGGCGGCAGAGCGGAGGATCCGCAGTGGCGGGCGGATGACAGTGGAGGTGGCCGCAGTAGCGGCGGCAGAGGGACAGCTTGTGGCGGCACAGCGGCCGTGAAGGGGATATCCGCGGGTTCGTTTGGTGGCGGGGGTGCGGTGGCGCGAAGGCCGCAGTTGTGGAGAGGGTGTCGCGGGGGAAGTGATGGCCGCGGGGTTTATAACTGGCGGGGGTGTGGGGAGGGGGCGGAGCCCCCACCCACATCCCACGTAGTGGGGTGTGGGTGGGGGCTCCGCCCCCTCCCCACACCCTCCTTTGCATAGGGCCGACGGTGGGGTTCAAACCCCACCGCCCATATATATTTTTTTTTGTTTTTATTTGTTTATTAAACAAAAGTCCCTCTCTGTATTTTAAAGCTCCTCTCTGTATTTTATAAAATAAAATAAAAACAGCGAAATACATAATTTGTATTCATTTAAGTTTATCCAATTTAGAATTTAGTGATTTAATAGTTATATATATATATATATATATGATCTCACATTTACACATTTTTTTTTGTTCTTTTTTTTTTTTTTTTAATCACAGTAATCTCATATCAAAGGTTAACAAAAATACAGTATCATTTAATGGATATAGACTATTACTTTTGAAGGTTAAATAACGTTTTGACTTTATAATAATGAATTAATTGAAAATGAATGAATTAAATCTATAATGTATTGCAATTTCAATGCTTCACCAAAACGTAACAATATTCAGTAATCTACATACAAGGATGATTAATTTTTTTTATTTTGTTTCTTCCTGAACCAATTTAACTTTCAAACCATATTGTTCCTACAATAGCAATAAGTAAAATCAAACCCCAGTTACACTTCCAAATCATAATCCTTTTTATCCCAATTTCCATTTCACTAAAATAGTAAAATAACAACTTCAGATAATCTTACAAAGAACTAACATTTCACTAATTTTTCCAATAACATAATTTGATTTTACAACTTGATAATATAACTGAAAGACCATACACAACAACAATACTGAAAGGAAGAATTTCTCTCCTTCCCAGACAATAATTTATTACAACTTCAGAGGAAGAAACTCCCTCCATAATGAACTTAAACAGGATGTAGCTCAATGAACCAAACTCTTCTTGTAGCAAGGATGAAATTCTTTCTCCCTAAATACAGCCCTCCTCCAATTCCAACCATAAGCTTTAAAAGGAAACCTGCGTATCAAAGACAAACAAAGAAGAAAACACCACTCATCTAGCTCTCCTCCCTACCGTAGACCTACAAGAGGGTCACCCCCGAGCTAGGGAGGTCATTCTCACACCTGGGTAACTCAAGCAATCCACTTCACAGCAGGGAACAACAACAAACCCAAAGCACACAAACACCCGTGGGTAAATTACACAACACGAAAACTCAACTACAATGAGCTTCACAAAGGGCAGGAGAGTGGACACACTCGACTCCAGAGTGTCACCCTTACAGATAAGATAACCAACACAATTTCTCTTGGCCTCAAACCAAGTTTGATCACAAAATTTTCCCAGGAATCTGTATTTGACTCTCAAGTCAAAGAACCAGTCACAAATACATGCCCTCAAGGCTTTCAACATCCCAAAAGAAGAACCCAGGTATGCACCTGAGGAGGATCACTCCTCCCCTACCCCAAACTTGATGAGTATTTCTCCCAAGTGGGAGAAGCTCTGTCAACAACCCGACTACAGTTCCCACAAAAACAAAATAGAACACAGCAAATAAACAAATTCCACATACTTTTCATACAACAATCAGCTATACGAAAGAAAGGTAAAACAAACCAACCTTACAAAGCCCTTCAAGGATGAAGCTATTGTAGAGCTCCACTGAGATCTTCTCCCACCTAAGCCACCAACTCCCTCTTCTTTTCCCTCTCCCCAAAAGCTAACTTTCTTATTTTGGCAATAAAAATAAAACTCTCCCCAAAATTCAACTAACCCCCTCCCCATCCAAAAATGGAATTCAAATAACCCAAATCCTTTCAGTTTAGAGGAATGGGGAGGTGACACTTGTCACCTCCTCACTCTTCCCAAAACCACTATTATGTCCCAAGGGATTAGTGTTGGCTTATGTCACTCACCCATCCCTAGAGTACTCCTTATCCCTCTCCTCATGTCATTTCTCTTACGCATGGAAGAAATAAAAGGAGTTAAAGGAGGAAAAGACAGGTGACCCATGCCTCTTCTTCCTTCCTTCATCATGGATGACCCCACAACTCATGGGGAATCTCACTAATGGTGAGGGTGACTTTAAGTCAATCCCTCTATAATGGATGGGTTTGTAGTCATCTCTTACCTTGGGAATTGAAGAGGGATGGGTTGGGTGTTGGTACAACCCATCATGTCCCCCCCCATACCTCCAATTTTCGTCACTTAACTTCAAGGTGAAGTTAAGATGACCTTATGGAGGTTGCTCAAGGGTTACCCATGCCAAATGGGGCCCTGGACCCATGGGGTATAACCCAGGGTCAACTTTAACCCATTCTGGACACCCATGGTCAAAGTAAAGCACAAGAAAAGGCCTCAAAGATTTAAATAAAAGAAAGAAATTCAAATTCAATCTTTTTACAACACAAATCATAATATAATGTTACAAGAGGGTAACCTAACCCACTCGACCTTATGAAAGACCACATTACAACACCACATCAAACATAGAGTGATCTTAGTTCCTCGTGGAACCAAATCGGCTTAACAGGGAATAACAATAACAAGGTGCGGAATGATCTCCGAAATCTGTGGTTTGATTAGTAAATTCCTGCACACTAAACTGCAAGATCAGTTTCACATATAATCATCATAGCCGAAGCAACTTAAAAACATGCATTATCATGACATAGTTCTAAATAGCATAAATGAAATCATATTACAATTTTACATCATCACCTAATTAACTTTTCTAAAATGTGAACTTATCCAAACATCACCCAATTAGTTTTTCCGTAATCATAATAAAGTTTAATAGTTTGACAAATCCAGGAACTACTATCCCACAAATATAAAAAGTATCAATAACAGTAATGTAAATAGTCACAAGAACAGAAGGAAAAAGGGTGGTCCTCACATCCTCTCCCCCTAAGACTGTACTTCCTCCTGGAAGTCGTCAAAAAGGTGAGGATAAAGGGTCTTCAGTCTCTCTGCATCTTCCCATGTCACTGTGACTTTGTCGTAAAGGTCCCACTGGACCCTAACCTGGTCCAGCTCTCGACCTCGAAGGGCCAGCGTCTAACGAGCCAATATGCGAATTGGCTCCAACGCCAGTTGTCCGTCTGCCTCTACCTGAAGAGCACTCCAATCCAACATGTGAGATAAGTCAGAAATATATTGACGTAAAACTGAGACATGAAATACATTGTGGATATGTGACAGGCTAGGTGGCAAGGCTAGACGATAGGCTACAGGTCCTATTCACTCCAAGATCTCAAAAGGTCCTACAAACCGAGGTGCGAGCTTAGAGCCCTTCCCGTAATGGATTGGACTCTTGTGCGGTCGCACTCTCAAAAATACTCTATCCCCCATAGAGAAGCTTCGGTCTGTCCTTTTAGCATCGGCATACTTCTTCTGCTTGTCCTGTGCCTCCTGAAGTCTCTGTCTAATTTGTTTGACCTGTTGTTCCATATTCTGAACTATCTCTGGACCAATGGCCGTTCTGTCCTCTATCCGATCCCAACTCAAAGGTGTTCTGCATGGTCTTCCGTATAAAGCCTGGAAAGGAGGCATACCCAACGAGCTGTGATGCCCATTATTGTAGGCGAACTCAACTAGATACAGGTACTCCTCCCATCTAGACTAATGATCCATAACATACATGCGAAGCATGTCTTCTAACACCTGGTTAACTCTCTCTGTTTGTCCGTCAGTTTCCAGATGATAGGCTGAACTGAAGTTGAGCTGTGTGCCCAACGCCTGATGTAAGGCTCTCTAGAACGATGAAGTAAATATAGAGTCTCTGTCAGATATAATGTGGCGAGGTACCCCATGAAGTCTAACAATTTGATCAAGAAACACCTTTGCCACTGATGGTGCATTGTATGTTGTGCATATCGGTGAAAAATGCGCCACTTTGGTCAGCTTGTCAACTGTCACCATAATAGCATCATGGTAACGTGATGACATAGGTAGACCAACGATAAAATCTATAGAAATGGTGTCCCATTTCCATTCAGGTATCTCGTGAGGGTACAACAGTCCTGCTGGATGCTGATGTTCGGCCTTAACCCTCTGACATTCTAGACAATGAGAAACATAATCTACAATGTCACGCCTCATCCCAACCCAATGATAAAGCTGTCGTAAGTCAGCATGCATCTTCTTCACTCGTGGGTGTGCTGCATAGGGTGCTCTATGAGCCTCCGATAGAATAATAGTACGTAGATTACCCGCGTGGGGTACATAGATGCGCTGCCGATGTCGAAGCAACCCATTAGACTCGAGGGTATATCCTGCGAATTTGTCCTCAAGGGCCCTCTGATTTAGAATTTCCTGCTGTACCTCAAGAAACCACTCGTCCTCCGGTAGATGCTGTAAGATGCGATCTCTCAAGTCCACCCTCAAAGTCAGGGTCAGGATCTTATGGCGCCTTCGACTCAAGGCATCAGTGACCACGTTCTCCTTCCCTTTGATGTAGTGGACGTCAAAGTCGTATTCGCATAGGAATTCCATCCAATGCCATTGGCGGGCGTTCAAGTTTGGCTGTGTAAAAATATACTGCAAGCTATGATGATCCGAATGGAGTTCAAAGCGTCGACCTAAGAGGAAGTGTCTCTAGCGGACCAAAGCATGAATAACTGCTGCAAGTTCTAAGTCATGAGTAGGGTAGTTTAACTCATGTGTCTTCAGTTTCCGCGATTCGTATGCGATCGCTCTACCACCCTGCATAAGCACGGCTCCCAATCCCTCTAATGATGCATCTGTGCAAACAACAAACTCTTCTGCAGGATCTGGAACTGCTAAAATAGGAGCACTAGTAAGACGCTCCTTAAGGACTCCAAAGGCCTTTTCACACTGCTCGGTCCAAATGAAACCCTTCCCTTTTCGCTGAAGGGAAGTGATGGGATGTGCTATCCTGGAAAAGCCCTCAACAAACCGACGATAATACCCGGCTAACCCCATAAAGCTTCTGACCTCTGTCACATTGGTGGGTGCCGACCACTCCTGAATTGCTCTAATTTTAGATGGATCTACGGAGATGCCATCACCTGATAAAATGTGTCCCAAATATTGCACCTCTGTCCTGAAGAAGGCACACTTTGCCAAGTTGCCATAAAGTTGCTGCTCTCGTAATCGCTGCAAAACTTGGCGCAAGTGCTCCACATGTTCCTCCTCGGTCCGCAAATAAATTAAAATATCATCTAGAAATATGATCACGAACCGATCTAGGTAAGTACGGAACACCCCATTCATGAGACTCATGAACACTGCAGGGGCGTTCGTCAACCCAAAGGGTACCACTGTGAATTCGTAATGGCCATATCTGGTTCGAAAAGTAGTCTTATGAATATCTGCCTCTGTGATGCGCAATTGGTGATACCCAGATTTTAGATCGATTTTCAAGAACACTCTGGCTCCCTGCATCTGATCAAAAAAGTTGTCAATCCTAGGCAGAGGATAACGGTTCTTCATCGTCACCTTCTTCAACTGCCTGTAGTCCATGCATAATCGAAGAGACCCATCCTTCTTCTTCACGAAGATAACCGGTGCGCCCCATGGTGAAACGCTGGGTCGGATGTGCCCCTTTTCAAGTAATTCCTCTAACTGCAGCTTTAGTTCGGTGAGTTCGTGTGTAGTCATCCTATAGGGTGCACGGGATATCGGTTCTGCACCCGGCACTAAGTCGATGTGGAAGTCCACTTCTCTGCATGGAGGCATACCTGGTAATTTTGGCAGAAATACATCGGCAAACTCTCTAAGGACAGGGTGATCATCTAAAGTAGCCTCAGGTTCATCCTCTGCTCTATCACTGACCGTAATAGCAAACATCCGGCATCCTTTCCGCATACAGCGCTTAAGCTACTAAGCGGATATCATACGAACAGCCATGAGTTTTTGAATGCCCACTATCTCAACCAACGAACCATGATCGTCTAAATAGCTAATCGTCCTCTGGCGACAATCTAGCTTAGCTCTATGTACCGCAAGCCAATCCATACCCAGAACTACATCGTAAGATCCTAATGGCATAACCCTAAGGTCACATGATGTAGTGAAAGATCCTAATGTGATATTGCAGTCTTTAATCAAGGTATCTACTGACATCCTGGCCCATGAGGCCAACTCAACCTCCCACCTAATGTCTTGCCTAGAAGCCACCAGCCTGCAACGCTCCACTAACGATGTAGACAGAAAGGAGTCAATAGCTCCCGAGTTAAAAAGGATAGAGATGGGGAAGTTCCCAATCATACCTGCTGCCTCAATGACTGAGGCCTGGAAGTCAGCCTGGCAGTTATCAACTGCTGCAAACATGTGGTGGGATCTGCCCACGTCACCCACGGTCTGCTCAGATCCTCCTGATCAGGGCTGTCCCCCTGCTGTAAATCCCTGCGGGCATTCTCTAGCTAAATGCCCTGCCCCACCACACACATAACATGGTCCTCTAGCCTGTAACTGCCCTGACTGTGTTCTGCCCGATTGTTGTTGCCCAGTCCGTCCCGTGGACCCCTGTGAGCCTCTGTAAGACTGCTGGGACCTTGCAGGTCCTGCCGATGAACCCTGTGGTCTCTGATCTCTGCGTGAACCCTGCTACTGCCAACCACGGTTCTGTCCTCCCTGACCCCTCTGTTGGAATTTATATTTTTGCTGATGTTGCTGCTGCTGTGGAGGCCTAGGAGGTAATGATGAAGAGTTATATCCTCCTCTCTGTATTGTGTTTTGAGGCCTTCGAAAGTTCTGTTGTTGTTGGGGATTACGATCCTGGTACTGCGGGAGTGAATTCTACCCTCGTCCCTGAAATTCCTCTGATATAAGGGCCTTTTCAACAGCCTCGCTCATGGTCTGGGGGTCTGCCATACGAACTGGTCCTGCTATACCGTGATTCAGCCCTCTGATGAATTTGTGTATTAAGATTTTCTTGTCATGGAGGTATTCCGTGTAACGAGAAAGCTCAATGAATCGGCTCTCATACTGAGTAACAGTGAGTCCCCTCTGCTGTAAATCATGGAACTCGTCGATCCTGCGCTGTCTGTAATGTTCTGACAAATATCACGCATTAAAGCGCTCTATAAAGATATCCCAAGTGAGTGTATCCACAGAAAATCGGTGCTTGCACTCCTCAGTGCGCCACCAGGTAGCTGCTGCATCCCTCAGAAGATGGACTGCCACTTGTGCTTTCGTGTTGCTTCCATATGGTCGCAACGCGAAACACCTGTCTAAGCTAATCAGCCAAGCCTCAGCCACAGCTCCCTCTATAGCACCTGCGAAAGTGGGTGGGTTGAGCCTAAGTAGATCTCTGATGGGGTCCCCTCTATCTCTAAGTCCCACAACTGGCTCTTCCACACCATCCTCATACAATCCATGATGTACCTGTTCTGCCCTCTGGATCTCATCTCGTCTCAAAGGTTTTGGAGGACTCCTGCTCCATGCACGGGAGGCTGACCCTACCTCCTCTACTGTAGTGTCGGGAATCTCAACGAAAGGCTCCACACGTGGCACCTCTCGTGGATCAACGCGGGGCTCCTCAAGTGGCTCAACACGTGACTCGGCACGTGGTTCCCTACGTCGCTCCTCTCGTGGATCAACACGAGGCTCAACATGTGGCTCAGGAATCACTGGCGGTAACCTCTCTAACATAGCCTGCAGTGCCTGTAAGATCTGTGGTCCTATATCCAATACTGGTGGTGCCTGTGGTACTGGTGGTGCCTGTGGTACAGGTTGTGCAGGTGGTGCTGCTGTAACTGCGGGTGCCCGTCCCTCAGCTGAGGAATCACTGTGCACCTCGACAGATGCCGTGTGGCGTGATCGCGCTCGTCGAACACGTCGGGGAGGCATCCTACAAAACAAGGTAGAGACTAATTAATCAAAGTTGCTGAATAATAACGTGCCCAAATATGCCCAGTGTTTAAACCTGGCTCTGATACCAAATGTCATGCCCACATTTTCCATGTGGTCACAACACGCATCACACGTGTCATAGCCACATCTGTCATGTGGTTATGACATGAAATATCAAAAAATTTCTCACGCTTCCCTAGAAACCCCCTCGCATGCGTAAGCATGCTCGGCAGTGTCCGCTCAAGGTGAAAACTCTACAATTGTCCAAGGGGTACAAAGTACAATTGCATTCATCCGGATGCACACAGTCCAACAAGGGGGTCTCTACGACGTCGTTTACGTCGCTACAAGGTTATATTATCAAGGTTCCTAACCCTAAATCTCGACAGATTTCGGCAGCATAACGCCTTACGGTGTAAGTGGGAATTACTCAACACTATACTACTTATGAGGTTCCCTGATAGATTAACAACTTCCCACGACGCCTTGTTCCTACTAAACTGACTTGTGATCTCCCTATTGGGACATTTTTCAACAAAGCACGATTGTCTGCCTCTTTTCTCGTTTCCTGAAATATACTCCTCCTTCGAACTTAGCATTCTCAACGAGACAGTTCGTTTGCCCTCTCTTCCTTTTCTCTGGATCTTAATTTTGATTGTATTTCTATCGCGCTCACCTTAACTATTTCTCTGAAGTTTTAGTTTGTTTATATTTCGGTCTCTCTCTTTTGGTTTCTACATTTTCTTTATGTTTATCCTGTCCTTTCTTCATATTCTACGTCAATCAGAGTTATCACTGTATCTACTTTTAACTTTATTCCTAACTTCCGGATGGTCCAGATCACACAGGCTGGTTTACTACTTCGCTGGACTCAGCCTCCTAGTTTTCTCCGATCTAGGATTCTCCTCTACGTTTGTATTAATTAATCTTGTTCCTAAGCAAAATTAGCGGAAGGTACATCTACTTAGTTCTCTTATCCCAGGTGGAAAATGCCACGCATTTTCTCCTCTGTGTTTTCTAATGTTAGTTTTTCTTCTTCTATTTCTCTTTCATGTTTTCTCCATTGGACGTTTACTAACTACAGTTGAGATTTAAATGGCCTTACATGGAATATCTGTGATGACTTCTTTAAGTTTATTTCCAGCGTTCTTTTAAACAAGGTGACGCGTAATTTTCCTCTTCATTTTCCTGGTTATTAAATTACGTTGATGTTGGAAACTTCCAAGAAACTCTTCCTTATCCGGCTATACATACGCCCCTTTTTTTTAATAATTCTTTTTGTCCGAAAGTTGTAAAACAATTTCCTTTATTTCTTTCAAATAATTTTAAGCCCCCTTTTTACACGACTCTTGTTTATATAAAAATTTATCAATGATTGTATTTATATTTATGAATATGTATATATTTATGAATATGTGTATGAATACTATAAATTTATATATAGTATTAATAACACCGAACTTACAAGTTTTCATTTTAGAGAAATTAATATATATATATATATATATATATATATATATATATATATATATATATATTAATACTCTTTATTTATTTATACCTATCTATAAATATATTAATAGTAAAATAATGTTACTAGTTTTATTTTAGAGAAATTAATATATATATATATTAATACTCTTTTATTATTTTTATTATCCTCCATTCTCAATATAATACAAAGAACATTGTTATTTTATAGAACTGAATACAAACCCTAAAGGTTTGTTTATTGTGTTTTATGGCAGGTATGGAGCATGGCGGCGGTGTTGGGACGACGGCGGACCGAATGCACAGAGGTCAAGCGAATAGAAGGGTGGAGGGCAGTGAGTGGGCGGAGGGAAGGACAAGCGGCGGAGCGAAGGATCCGCAGTGGCAGGCGGATGATAGCGGAGGTGGCCGCAGTAGCGGCGGCAGAGGGATGGCTTGTGGTGGCACAGCGGCCGTGAAGGGGATATCCGCAAGTTCATTTGGTGGCGGGGGTGCGGCGGCGCGAAGGCCGCAGTTGTGGAGAGGGTGTCGCGGGGGAAGTGATGGCTGCGGGGTTTATAACTGGTGAGGGTGTGGGGAGGGGGCGGAGCCCCCACCCACATCCCACGTAGTGGGGTGTGGGTGGGGGCTCCGCCCCCTCCCCACACCCTCCTTTACATAGGGCCGGCGGTGGGGTTCAAACCCCACCGCCCATATATGTTTTTTTTTGTTTTTATTTGTTTATTAAACAAAAGTCCCTCTCTGTATTTTAAAGCTCCTCTCTGTATTTTATAAAAAAAAAAAATAGCGAAATACATAATTTGTATTCATTTAAGTTTATCCAATTTAGAATTTAGTGATTTAATAGTTATATATATATGATCTCACATTTACACATTTTTTTTTGTTCTTTTTTTTTTTTTTTTAATAATCACAGTAATCTCATATCAAAGGTTAACAAAAATACAGTATTATTTAATGGATATAGACTATTACTTTTGAAGGTTAAATAACGTTTTGACTTTATAATAATGAATTAATTGAAAATGAATGAATTAAATCTATAATGTATTGCAATTTCAATGCTTCACCAAAACGTAACAATATTCAGTAATCTACATACAAGGATGATTATTTTTTTTTTTTTTCTTCCTAAACCAATTTAACTTTCAAACCATATTGTTCCTACAATAGCAATAAGTAAGATCAAACCCCAGTTACACTTCCAAATCATAATCCTTTTTATCCCAATTTCCATTTCACTAAAACAATAAAATAACAACTTCAAATAATCTTACAAAGAACTAACATTTCACTAATTTTTCCAATAACATAATTTGATTTTACAACTTGATAATATAACTGAAAGACCATACACAACAACAATACTGAAGGGAAGAATTTCTCTCCTTCCCAAACAATAATTTGTTACAACTTCAGAGGAAGAGACTCCCTCCATAATGAACTTAAACAGGATGTAGCTCAATGAACCAAACTCTTCTTGTAGCAAGGATGAAATTCTTTCTCCCTAAATACAGCCCTCCTCCAATTCCAACCATAAGCTTTAAGAGGAAACCTGCGTATCAAAGACAAACAAAGAAGAAAACACCACTCATCTAGCTCTCCTCCCTACCGTAGACCCGCAAGAGAGTCACTCCCGAGCTAGGGAGGTCATTCTCACACCTGGGTAACTCAAGCAATCCACTTCAAAGTAGGGAACAACAACAAACCCAAAGCACACAAACACCTGTGGGTAAATTACACAACACAAAAACTCAACTACAGTGAGCTTCACAAGGGGCAAGAGAGTGGACACACTCGACTCCAGAGTGTCACCCTTACAGATAATATAACCAACACAATTTCTCTTGGCCTCAAACCAAGTTTGATCACAAAATTTTTCCAGGAATCTGTATTTGACTCTCAAGTCAAAGAACCAGTCACAAATACATGTCCTCAAGGCTTTCAACATCCCAAAAGAAGAACCCAGGTATGCACCCGAGGAGGATCACTCCTCCCCTACCCTAAACTTGATGAGCATTTCTCCCAAGTGGGAGAAGCTCTGTCAACAACCCGACTACAGTTCCCACAAAAACAAAATAGAACACAGCAAATAAACAACTTCCACATACTTTTCATACAACAATCAGCTATACGAAAGAAAGGTAAAACAAACCAACCTTACAAAGCCCTTCAAGGATGAAGCTGTTGTAGAGCTCCACTGAGATCTTCTCCCACCTAAGCCACCAACTCCCTCTTCTTTTCCCTCTCCCCAAAAGCTAACTTTCTTATTTTGGCAATAAAAATAAAACTCTCCCCAAAATTCAACTAACCCCCTCCCCATCCAAAAATGGAATTCAAATAACCCAAATCCTTTCAGTTTAGAGGAATGGGGAGGTGACACTTGTCACCTCCTCACTCTTCCCAAAACCACTATTATGTCCTAAGGGATGAGTGTTGGCTTATGTCACTCACCCATCCCTAGAGTACTCCTTATCCCTCTCCTCATGTCATTTCTCTTACGCATGGGAGAAATAAAAGGAGTTAAAGGAGGAAAAGACAGGTGACCCATGCCTCTTCTTCCTTCCTTCATCACGGATGACCCCACAACTCATGGGGAATCTCACTAATGGTGAGGGTGACTTTAAGTCAATCCCTCTATAATGGATGGGTTTGTAGTCATCTCTTACCTTGGGAATTGAAGAGGGATGGGTTGGGTGTTGGTACAACCCATCATGTCCCCCCCCATACCTCCAATTTTCGTCACTTAACTTTAGGGTGAAGTTAAGATGACCTTATAGAGGTTAATCAAGGGTTACCCATGCCAAATGGGGCCCTGGACCCATGGGGTATAACCCAGGGTCAACTTTAACCCATTCTGGACACCCATGGTCAAAGTAAAGCACAAGAAAAGGCCTCAAAGATTTAAATAAAAGAAAGAAATTTAAATTCAATCTTTTTACAACACAAATCATAATATAGTGTTACAAGAGGGTAACCTAACCCACTCGACCTTATGAAAGACCACATTACAACACCACATCAAACACAAATTGATCTTGGTTCCTCGTGGAACCAGATCGGCTTAACAGGGAATAACAATAACAAGGTGCAGAATGATCTCCGAAATCTGTGGTTTGATTAGTAAATTCCTGCACACTAAACTGCAAGATCAGTTTCACATATAATCATCATAGCCGAAGCAACTTAAAAACATGCATTATCATGACATAGTTCTAAATAGCATAAATGAAATCATATTACAATTTTACATCATCACCTAATTAACTTTTCTGAAATGTGAACTTATCCAAACATCACCCAATTAGTTTTTCCGTAATCATAATAAAGTTTAATAGTTTGACAAATCCAGGAACTACTATCCCACAAATATAAAAAGTATCAATAACAGTAATGTAAATAGTCACAAGAACAGAAGGAAAAAGGGTGGTCCTCACACATCGGTCTTGTTCTAGCCTTGTTGTAAGCCTTTATAATTTGTACCCATCATCATCGGGATGTATCATTCCAAATTCTTATGTTGTTCTTAGGATATATCATTCCCATGGTGCATCAATAAAATTATACATCAATCAATCAATCAATGTTTGGATTTTCAACTTAACTAGGGGCAACATCTTGTTTATCTTTATATCCTTTTGTGCATGCTTGCTTGCTTGTTTGTGTGCTTTATCATTTTTTTCTTGCATCTACATTGATCCATACAACATATCTACCACAGTGGTATCATGGTCTTCCATATCATGGTGATATATGGCATAGGGTTGCTTGTGACCTCTTCTGTGAGTTAGTCCTATGGATGAGATACATCATCACCTTGGTTCTTCATACCTTGGTGCATAACATCTCATGATATATCAAATAAGGTTGCTCAATCCAACGCATCATGACAAATCATTCCACCCCATCCATTTGTATCTCCCCCTCCATCCTTCTCTATCAATCTTCTCATCATAATCCATCTATTCCTTCCTAATATTTTCATCATTTCTATCCTTCAATCATCTATACTCCTATCTTCTAGCCTCTAATCATCTATCCTCTATCTCTTATATCCAATCTTCTACCCAATCATATTTCATCCTCTCTCCTCATCTATCTTACATTCTTCCCATCTTTTAGAGAGCACGCCCATGTTCTTTAAACCCACCTACCCTATTGAGGGTGTAATGCCCCTCAATTTTGGTTTCAGATAGATATTGGTTTTCTATGGTTTTAGATAGTTTTGATACAGTTAGTAGTTTTATATTGCACTTTGACAGTTGGGATATTTGAGATGTTAGACTTATGTTTGATGCTTATCATGATCATGATGACATTATTGATATTTCAGCTCATGATGTGTTTCGACATGTTTAGTTGATGGCTAGATGGATTATACAGATGGATATAATCTTGTTTACGTAGTTTAATGTTATCTAACTTCTAGTTAGGGATGCATATGTTATTGCCATGATCTTAGAGAAGGGACAGTGTAGTATTGCTCACTCCGAGCACCCTACTATGTTGTGAATCCCTAACTCTGTGTATGTGTTTTGTAGGTATATACATATATCTGTATAAAAACATATTGTTTTGAAACAGGTTGCAGGTACCAGGCCTCGACTCCACTTGACATAGTAGGTCTAAGTGGGCCCTTGCACCAATGGATAACGTTGATGGAGATAACATGAGGTTTATTCCCTAGGTCAGTTCAGTCTTCAGATTGTTGGTCGTCTAGTGGTATGTGAGTTATTGTCGAGTTTTTTGGTTAGTTAGCCCATGTGTATCTTGGTAATGCGTAATGAAGTAATATTATATTAAGAATGTTAATAGCATGTCATATATAATAGTATTTTGCTTAATTTGAAATAATATTTAAGTAAATTCTAATATAGATTAAAATTGATTATTTTAATGTTTTATTAGTATCTGTGTCATAAGTTTATTATGGTTATTTAGTATATCGCTATTTTAAGAATAATATTGGGTAGTAATTTTATGTTCACTAGTTGTCAAATATGAATTCGGATTTGGGGAATCTCTATGTTAATTAAAAATTTTAAATTCTACTGAGTAGTGGGATTTTCGGTAATGGATTGGAGTTAGTGGAATTTATGAGTCTTGGTTATTTTTTTGGGGGTCTTATTTTGGTGGGGGGAGAGTGGTTCTGGAGGGATTTTTTTTTCTCAGTGGAGGGATTTGACTGGTGTTTGTGAGCATCATATTCATCTCCTTAATTAGGTACGAAGACAAAAAAAAAAATTCCTTGATCTGTTTCATGAACCTTGTAATGGGATTCCTTGTCAAATTTTGAACTGTTTTATTTCATTTGCATGCTTTTGTTCTTGTTGACTATCTTTCTTTGTAGAGTGGAAACTCTCGCTCTATGGTGAACAACCCTGTAGGTTAACTCTTTAATTTTTTTTGTTTTAACTGTCATGATAAAATACATCTGTTGCTATTGAAAACTAAGGTTGTAGATTACCAGTCATGCCGATGGTTGATTTGCTTAGACCTCGTAAACTTGCATATGTGGCTAAACTTAATTCTGTATATACATTTTGTTTGATAGCAGCATATTTGTGGATTTGGGGACTTTTGCTACTGCAACTTTTGTTAAAATCTATCCTTTCCTTTGTTATGAAGTTACCCTCATTTTGTCCTCTTGATCCTGATAGCACAGGCAGTTGGAAGCTGGCTGAGTCATGGTCTTGTTTTAATGCAATCATTATTATTTGATATGTCAATCCAACCTCTTCTCTGTAAATCAACTTTGTGATGGGTCAGTTATCGAATTTGGTTATATTTGCTTGTTATGCCAGGTCGTGCACTGTGGGAGAGAGAATTTTGTCTTTTCTTAGCAAATATTTTAATTAGAATCTCCTTCTAAGCTGCCATACGGCCCTATTCCTTTTTACTTTCATCTTAATTTTGTTTGAATATAGGATGAACACTTACCCTCCTTCCGCCGCCGTACAATCTCCCTCCTTCCTCTCTTATTTCTGTCAGATTTCTGCCTGATAAAGTCATGGTTCTGTTGAAGTCGCTACCAATAGAAGTCTTTAAACTAAGGGACATCAGGCCCTATATCATTCAATTTTTTCCTTGTTACTTCTCTTGCCCTTCCTTGAAACCTTCTGGTTCCCTAGACGACACCTAATTGATGCTTATTACATCAGATCTATATCACTCTCTGAAGAGTTATTTCTGATTGTGGCTGTAGCTTGAATTTTGGAATCAATCGCTATTTGCTCTATGAATGTGTTTTGTGTGATCTCTGTCGAAAGTATTTAGAAAACCTTGCACCTTGTTTGTGCCTCCCCAACAATTTCCATTTCTATCCCTGCAAAGAAACAATTCACATGCTTTGTCTTTACGCTCATATTTAGCCTTCATAACCATGCCTTTGATGGATGTCTATGCGTTGGCAGAGGTCATGGAATTTGGCTTTGGTCTTCCCAATAATAATACCTTGAAAGTTTCTTAATCTTGTAACCTTTTTTAAAGCATTTGTGTGACCTCAATAGGGTTTGGCCTGCAGGTTTAATGTTTGTCTATTATCAGCAAGTTAAATAATTTCCTCAGAATAAGATTAGCAGGTTAGAAATTTAGCAACCTTGTAGATAGGAAATAAATTTGGTAGTTACTTATTTTACTCTATCATCTAAATAGAATATTAGGGATTGTTTTTTTTTACCTTATGATATTTCTCATTACTAATTGTATATGAGAGTTTAGATGGAATTAGCATTATAGTAAGATTTCTAAGTAGGTATGAATGCTTGTTATCTCAAAAGATTAATTACATTCTTGTAATAAGAAAGAGTATTAGTTTAATCCATTGGAACTTAGAATGTTGGTTTGAGTAGTTTAATGTTTGATATATGTTATCAAATCAGGTTATTAAATACTAGTCTGGCTTTGGAAAGTGTAACACTAATTATAGTACTTCAGTATTTTAGTTTTACTATGAAAATTTAGATTTTAGGCAAACTTTATATTTCAATAGGTATGTGATATTTTTGTATTAATTCTCCATAAATAACATTTAGCTCATTGGTATATAATTTGATTTATTGCATTAGATTTTACACCCAATCTTGTATGGCATATAAATTAGGAAAATTTAATGATGATATTAGGATGATAAGTTTCCAAATCTTGTTTGTAATTGGGTATATCTCTATAATGTTTCAAAATCGTTATAGGGTAAGAAAAGTATTAAATTCCTTGCATAGTTAGTTAACTTAGGTTTTATTAGAATAAGAAAAGTTTGAATGAGTCTTTAATTAAAATCCTAGCTTGTTAATTAGGTAGATAGAGATTTATATTAAGGCAAATTCTAACATTAGAGATAGTGTACTTTTATGATTATAGTTATTTGTTTTAAGTGAATAGATGTGAATTGTAGTAGTAAGTTATTAAACAAATCATAGATGGAATCATAGATCTTGAGAGTTGATTAGAATATTGTTATCTTAAGCAAGTGATTTAACTAAAAAGAAAGATTTAAGTCTTTATATTGAATCCATGTTAAATAGTCCGTAAAGTGTTGTGGTAATTGGGTCTTGGATATATATTTATTCCTTGTTGTTATTGCCGATTTTTTAACCGATGTGTATCAATGATGCAATTGGGTCATTGCATTTAATCTAGTTTGGAGTCTTGCCATTATGTTTTGTCTAGCTAAATGTAATGGTGATCATGTTAGTTTTGTGAGAGGTCAAGGTTGATAAGTGTCATGCTTTGGTTAGTTCTTTTTTTAGTATTGGTGTTAAAATCTTTTCACTCCAGAGGCTTGTTACCTTGAAATCCAATGTGATATTGTGGCAAGTATATATATATATATAGGTGATGTGTCTTTTGGTATGAGTTCTTGATGTGGGGTGGGAAAGATTGTTGTTTGAATTTGAAAATTGTGGATTAAATGTTTTATTTGATTGGGATCTTGAGATGGACAGGGGAAAGTTCCGTGGTTGAGAGTTGGATTTAAATGGTCTATGTAATGTATTGGGTTGCGAAAAGATAGATGCCTTTCATTCCCTTGTCCTTGCATGTTATTGGTTTTGGATGGTTGGTTAGAGGTTGCTAGTTGTAGGTAGGAGAGTGGCTTTCATGGTGGGGACGGTACCCAAAGTGGCTGCCTGGGTAACCCCATGGAAGTTGTAATCAAGTGATAACTTAATAATTTATTTAGGAGGATTGGGTAGTAATTTACATAACAAGATAAGTAAGATGCCTCACCCATGCCTTGAGTGCTCTCACAGGCTAAGGATGGGATGAGAAGGCTTGGTTGGCAAGGTCGACCTCCTTGTCTCCATGAGAGGATGTGTCAGCTCCGCATCTGTCACCCTATGGGGCCGATGCCTAGAGAGAGGCTGCCAGGGTAACCATAGATGGGGGCCAGTTTCTAGTGAGAGATAGCCTGGGTAACCCATGCTAGGACCATGCGATGACACTCTTCCTACTGCAGCTTAGTTACTTCCCTCTTTATCTTTTGTTGTTGCCTCTGGAGTACTACCTTGTCTTGTGCAGTCTTGATAATCAGTTTTGTCTGTGTCAAGTTTGTATCTGTTTGTTTGTATTTGTTGTTTGTATCATTTGACTTAGTGGAACCTCATTGTTATCTCCTAGCTCGGAGGGGTGGACCTCAGGGTTCCACATGGTTGGGTGGGAGAGCTATCCATTGGCCTTTTTGGATGTTATGGTTCGAGATCAATGCAAAGGTGTTCCAGTTCTAGATTTGTTCTACATGTTCAGAGTTGTAGTATGCATTCATAATTGTACTATTTTGTAAACCGATGTGATCGGTCTTGTAATCTTGTATTGAACCTTTGTAATTATTCATCTCTGCAAATGTATAATGTAATACTCTTTTGTTGTATTATGATGCATATCACTTGTATTGTTATAATTTTATCTGATGCAGTTATGTTCCCTAGAGATGTTAGCTGTTCATTTCATTTAATGTTGTTAATAGTGTAATTATATTTAATGATTAATGCATTTACTTGCTTCAATATATATTTAGAATTTAACTTTTTCCTTTTTTGTTTAGGTTTATGAACAAAAGCAATTGAACCAAAGATTCTCAAATGATTAAGATTAGGCTTCTTACCTGACCAAACCTCTTCAGGGGTAATATCCCTTAAGGCTTTGGTTGGAGTTCTATTAATAATATAAGTAGCACAAAACATAGCTTTAGCCCAAAAATTTATAAGACATGTTTTTAGCATGTAACATACATGTAGCCATTTCAACAATAGTTCTATGCTTCCTTTCTGCTACACCATTTTGTTGAGGTGTATAGGGAATGGTTAGCTTATGTTTAATACCAAAGGACATCAAATACACATTAAAAGCATTATTCACATATTCAGTACCATTATCAGTCCTAAGTATTTTAAGTTTAAAACCATATTGTCTTTCAACAAATTTATGAAAATCAACAAAAGTATCAAGAACATGATCCTTGTTTTTAAGAAAATAGATCCAAGTTCTTCTTGAATAATCATCAATGAATGTAAGTGCATACCTTGATCCTTGGATGGATTCATTTTCCATGGTTCCCAAAAGGTCACTATGGACAAGGTGCAACTTATGATTTGCCCTCCATGCTTGACCTTTAGGAAAGGGCTCCCTATGTATCTTACCACTCATGCATCCTATGCATACAATTTTAGAAGGAACAATACTAGGTAATCCTTCTACCATATTAGATTTTTGTTTCAAGGCAATATTGTTAGCATTGATATGACCAAATCTTTCATGCCAAACATTAAAATCAATGGTAAATAATAAAGAGTATTTAAAAGTAGAAAACTTATAGAAATTGAACAAATTATCATTGTCTAATTTAGCATTAGCAATGACTTTATCATTTTGATTTGGATCAATCACATAACACATATCTTTATGAAATTCTATCTTGTAATCTTGACAAAGCTTAGCTACAGAAAGAAAATTTGTTGTCAACTTAGGAACATACAAAACATCATGTAACTTACCATTAGGAACATTCACATCTCCAATTGCTTCTTCTTTACAACTATGATTATTTGCAAGTTGAAGCGGAACATTAGTGTTATTAGGTTGCATTGATTCAAATGCCTCTTTATGAGAAGTAACATGTTGAGAGGCACTTGAATCAATAATATATTCAAGAGGTTTAGAAATATTTAAAGCACAAGTAAAAGCATGCCTTGATTGATTGGCATTATTATTATGAGGCTTATGATTTTGTTGATAATTTTGCCTCATAGGTTGTTTATTGTTATTAGCATTTTGCGTCTTGTAACAAATGTTAGGCCAATGACTATCTTTATCACAATAGTTACAATGAGGCCTCTTAGAAGAATTATTCTTTCTATTATCATAACTATTATTGTTATTGTTTCTGGTGTTATAACTATTATTATTGTTATGAAATTTGGGATTATAATTTTGTTTATTATGAAGTTTAAAATTTGGTTTATTATTTTTAGACATAAAAACATGCTCACTATTCTTAAGAGTACCAAATTGAATCAATTTAGCTTCTTCTTCCCTTGAGAAATTGCGAAAAATATCATAAGATAATTGAGTAGTTAAAGTAGGAATAGCTAATTGAGCATGAATATTTGTAATAAATTGTTGAAATTGTCTAGGCAAACATTTTCTAAGAACAATATGAATTAATCTAAGATTTTCAAGCTTAACTCCTAAATCAGTTAATTGACCATTAAGAGCATCAAATTTGAGAAGAAATTCATCCATGGTTTTGAAATATGTATACTTGAGATCTTCGAGTAGATCTTGAAGTTGAATCTTTCTAGATCTACTCTAACTATCATAAGTTTTCCGTAGAATTTCTCATGTGTTATAGGCTTTCGTGCATGCCCCAATGTGAACGTAGAGTTTAGGTGACATCGAAATGCCTATTAGGCCAAGGGCTTCGTCATTCAACTTATTCCATTTATCTTGTTCATCCTGGCTTGTCGTAGCACCAAGCTCCGATTTCAGATTAGTAGCTACATCCAAGAGATGTTTAAATCAAAAAATAAAGCTAATATGCATTTTCCATGAATGATAGTTAGAAGAATTCAATTTTATTTCAGGAATCAAAGTAGACATTTTGCAAATTTTTTGAAAAAAAAAACATCTATTTAGGTACACAAAAATGCAATTTTTTAAAAAAAACTGCCTATTTAAATAAACAAAAGGCAAAAAAAATAAAAATTACCTTAAAATGCATATAATATTTAAAAAAACTTTTAAATTTAAAAATTAAAAAAAAAAAAACTTTAAGCAAAAAAATGCATATGAAAATTCTTGATTGAAAAAATAAAACAAATGAATCCTTTTTTAAAAAAAACCTTATTATATATAAAATTTGGAATTAAGCACAATATGCTAAAGAAAATTAAATTAAAAGTAATTAATAACAAATATTTAAAAAAACTAAAAAAAGAAACTAAAAAATAATAATAAAAAAGGTTTAGGGCACGGGAAAAGAGATTTAATTTTGTTTTTTTGTGATGCAGGGTGGGAGCGCACGGGAAAGGGCAAAGGAAGTAGCTAGGGTATGAGTGGAGCACCAAAGGTGAAGAGTGTGAATGAGGCTAGGGTTTAAGTGGTGGAGCGGAAGCTACGGTGGAGGGTACGACAGTGGAGGGTGCAAAGGCCTGTAGGCAGCGACAGACGAGAGCTGGGGTGGCAGGCAATAGACAAGCATCGGGGCAGCAAGCAATAGATAGGCACCGAGGCGACAAGAAGTAGACACCGATAAGGGTCGATCAAGGGTTCAAAGGGGGGAGTGGGGGCATGTAGCTCCTCCCGGACCTCCCTAAGGGCTCACAATAGGGGGCTTAAAGGCTCCCCGCGAGCTCTTAAGGCTTACAGGCCTTGAAGGCTCCGCGGCCTTGGGGCTTGCACAAAGGGTTGAGGCCAAAAGGCCAATGAGGTGTAAAAACAAAAAAAAAAAAAAAAAATTTAAATCTTTGATATATAAACAAAATGTTATGAAATTTAAAAAAAAAACTGATTAAAAAAATTGTTTTTTATAAAAAAAACTTTTGTAAAAGACTTATGTATAAAAAAAAGTTTAGAGATTTAAAAAATTCTAAAAAGAAATCCGAAGCTTGCAGGTTAGGGGAAAACCCTGAAAACATAATTTTTTTTTAAATTTGAAATATTTGTAAAGGCAAACATAGATTAATTTTTTTGAAAACAGAAATGAAATCTACAAAACCAGAATAGCTTTAAAAAAAAAATAGAAATAGAATGAAAATTTTTAAAACAATTGAAAGATAGAACCAGAGCTTGGAGCCCTAAAAAAAATTGTTACACAAATCTGCAACTTTTTCTTGCACAACAAAACAAAACAAAAAATTTCTTCTTCTCTTCTCTCAATCTGCAACTTTTTCCTGCACAACAAAAAAAATCTTCTTCTCTTCTCTCAATCTGCAAATTTTTTGACAATGGATGCTTGCGAGGCCCACCCTTGTACGACTGGATTAGTTTCCCTTGTACCCTAGCTAAGGGTTCGGTTTATGAAACTATGGCCCTATCTTGAGTCAGTGTAGTAATGTTATAGATCTTTTGTATAAGGTAGTTGTGATTATTTGTGGGTGCATAGGCGGTGCACATCCTAGTTGGGATTGATTGGAATATCACCTGTTTGTGCTTAAACTAGATTCTTTAGTGTTGTAGTGTGAGGGTAACTTATGTTGCACTTCTTGTTTTGTTCATGGGACTTGTTGTTTGGATTATATGTGATACGTGGTCGTTTTGAGGACTAGTGATCTCTCCTATTTGGACATTGTCAATTTATCTTGTGATAGATGAGTTATTGTAGGATGGAGCTATATCTTACATGCATGATTATATTATGAATTCCATGATGTGGAATGTGTTATTGATGCAATTGAAATGGTTTAGTTAGAGGATTGAATTAATGGAATGCTATGTGATGATGAACCTAACTATATTTTGTGAAATGCGAATGAACTGATAATCATGTAAATGTTAGCATGTGTTATAATTGAGAATACATGTGCTTATGCGATCTCATGTGTGTGTGTGTAATTCATTTCACTTCGGCTATATATCTTGTGCTATTAATGTGTTTGTGTAAGTGTGCAGGTAATTTTCCATGGCCCATGGAAAATCAGAGGTCAAACAAATAACCCTATGTAATAGCCATGTTTAGCCAACCTAGTCCCTAAGATGGACTAAGGTTATTTGTGATTTAGAATGATGTAATGTGTTGTCTTTTAATTGGTGATATTTTTGTAAGGTTCACCTTTTTGATTTATCACCTTGAGGTGTTGTAAGGTTGTAATAGTTTTGGTTTGCACAATTTTGGTGCTAAATGTTTATGAGCCTTTTCATGTGAAGTTATGATTCCCCTTGTGTTAATGATGGTTAATTAATGACCCTAGGTCATACCCCTAGGGTCTAGGGCCATTCTTAGCATGTTTAAATTTGGTTTTTTGGCAAGAACCACTGCTAGGCATGTTAGGTGTTGTCATTGATGGCAACTGAATCTATCTTACACATCTGCATTGTATCATTTGATCATAACGGAAGTTAGATTGCAGATTTGTCTAAGTCCGGATAGACAGGAACATAGCACATGATAGGGTTCAACATTTTGGTCTGCATTTCTCCACAGGTAATCATATTGTGCAGCAAATCTGAGGGAATGTTAAGAGATGTCAGGGCTACCTAAATCCAAATTTTTAGCCTCCAATGATGAAGGGATTGAAAGTTACAAGCATCTGAGTATCAGGTTTTGGTTAGACAGTTCAGTCCGGTGAAGAACGGGCTGACTTGGTGTTTGATCCTTGTGGGGATTAAGAGAAGTGGTTGGTTGAGTAATTTATGAGATCCAGTGGTATTGGATGACATGTGTGGTGACTTGAATACATAGGTTTTGGTCCATATTGATGTTTGTGCATGGATCCAACCGACAGAACAGTGATCTTGAAAAAGTTTTTAAGTTTTCTTGAGGCCGATTGTAGTTGATGGAATTTCATGTTGCGGATATATATGATCGATGGGTTCGAGCATTTTGAGGTATGGATGTGCAAATTTGATATGATAGGTGTAAAGTGTGGCAGTATCAAGTGCAAAGTAAAGATATCTAAGCTCCAAATCATGGCAGAACAGTGAAATAGGGTAGTGAGAGATGAAGTGTGTGAAGTCAGTATATTGAGCCTAACTAGAACTATAATCTTGCATTGTTAGATGCTATTCTTCAGTTCCAGTATTTCAGTGAACTCTTTGTAATTGATCTTGTAGGTAGTGAGCCTCCTTTGAGTAGTGAGATCTAGGCAGTGTTCCCAAAGGCATGTGCCTTCCCTTTTGTAATACTTTTAACAGAGTATAAAATCTTGTGGGTTACCCCCACCATGGTTTTTCCCTTAACCGGGTTTCCACATAAAAATCCTAGTGTTCATGTGTGATGATCTTGTTGTTGTTGTTCTTAAGTTCATACTTCTTTCTCTTGAATGTATGTGGTAAATTAATAAAGGAACATAATAATAAGTTTTGCAGAACACTAATTCACCCCCCCTCTTAGTGTTCCTTAATTTCAACAATTGGTATCAGAGCTAGGTTCCTTGGAAGAAGTTTAGCAGCTTGAGGAAGATCTGGGAAGGTGTTTTAATGGGTTCATTTAGGTATTCTGATGGCATCAATGAACAACTTCAAGTTTCTTTAGAAGATCTTGATCAGTCCAGAGTAGAAGTCAAAGAATTGTAAGAGAACCTTGAAGATGCTGAGGATTTCATTCAGACTTTAAAAGGGAAACTGAGAAAATCTATGGAAAAGAGGAAGGAGCTACTTCAGTAGTTAGCAAATCAGAAGGAAGACAATGACATGGATAAGGCTCTGAAGGAGAAGACAACGGAATGTGAGAAGCTGGCAAGAGAAGTTGTTGTCCTAAAACATGAGATGGAATCCGGGGGGATGATGTTAACCAAGGAAATCGAGGAAAGGAAGAAGACTAAAGAAAACCTGAATCAGTCTCTGAAAGAAACAACAAAAGAGTGTTACAGATTGGACAAAATAATTGGCCATCTAGAGTCTGATCTACAAGAAACCAGGTATAATGAGGAACAACTTGAAAAGCAAATTGTCATTCTCAAACATGACCTAGAAGCTGTAAATGAATACAAAGAGAAGTTCAAGATAAGCTCAGCTAAACTTGAGGTGTTGCTTGATAGTCAGAAGAAGGCAGATGATAAGCATGGTCTAGGATATGAGAAAGGTGAAAGCTCTAGATCTAGTCAAAGAAATCTTGAATCAAGGAATCAAAGAAACAGACCTAGAAGACCTCCGGTCAGACAACCTAATGCTCAAAGGTATCCATCCTTCAATGAAATTTTTTCAATTGCAATAAATTTGGTGATAGAGCTACTCAGTACAGAAGTAGAGTGAATCAAAGTAGTCCATCCTTCTCTGGTCAATGCTTCAATTGTAAAAGGTATGGTCATAGATCCAACGAATGTAGATGTATGTTGATGAATAACTCTAACAATAGAGGAAATGTCAATTCTTTCAATGGCAAATGTTTTGCATGCGATAGATTTGGACATATGGCTAATCAATGTAGATCTAGAGGAAATCAAGTAAATGAGCAAAGAAATGTTGTGTGCTTTAATTGCAACAGATACAGTCATATTGCAAGATTCTACAGAAGCAGGAATGATGATAGAAAAGGTCCAATAAACAGAAACCAGAATGTGTAGAGACAAGATAAAGGCAAGGGCAAAATAAATGTGAATGAGATCTAGAATGAAATGAACAAAACATGGGTGATTAAAAGTGTAATGAATGATGGTGATGGGTCTACACCAGAATCTGGTGCTGGTAATTCCTCTGGGAATTAAAATAGGAGCTCTAGCTTAGGGGGAACTACATTGAAAATCTAATTCCCCCTGCCAATAAGTGGGTGCCTGAATTTGGCATGATGAATGAAGATAAAGAAGCCTATTGCATATCTGTTAAAACAAATTTTGGAAGAAAAGAAGATAATGCGATTGATTGCAGAGTAATTAAAGATTGACTATATTCAGAAACAGTGTAACTGGATGAATTAGGGCAAAGCATTTATTACAATGGTGAATTAGGTTTTGTGGAGCATAAAAGGTCATTCACTCAACATTTGAATCACTCTACATTTGAAGAGAACAAGGAGAAGAGCACCTGAGCTGAGATCTCAAAGATTTGGTGTGCGAAAAGCGAATTCGACAGCTAACCCTAATCCCATGGAGAAAAAGGTATTTTTCTGCGAAGCTTTGAACTTGTGATCTTTTTGAAATGGCTACACATCTAGTTATGAATATCACTAAGCAACCTAGGCCAAGGTTTAAGAAGCAACCCTTCAAGTCCATTGAAGTCGATCCGATGGGAGCATTTTCTGGTGTTCCGCATCGTGTGTTGCATGTACAAGATATTAGGGCTTACATTAATGCTAGCAAAGATGAGTTTGGGAATTCAAAGTTATTAGATTTGTTTAAGAATGACTTGAGGGATAAGATTTATGATCTTAAACCTGAGTATAAGGCGTTGGAAAACAAACATTTCATTTAGGTTATTGAGTTCCTGTCCTTCGATAAGGACGAGTGGGTCCGGTATGTACTGAGTCAGATGCATGTTGAATTTATGTGGTTGATGAAACCCTTTAAGATCACTAAGGATGCCATCAAGGCCGTAATAGGATTGAACTCATCCGGTGCACTGCCGATGCTAAAATCAGTGAAGAATCAGACTATAACTGAAGCTACCGGCTCAAAGTTTGATAAGAGGGAAATGACAATAAATGATATAACTGATCTGGATATCAAATTTGCATCTATGGTGATTGGGTATAAGATATACCACTCCAACAGGGAAAACTCAGTGTTTGGTACAGCCATTTATGTTGCTTATCAGATGTTAAAAGAAAATGCTGACTATGATTTGTGTGAGCTGCTACAAAACTAGCTAATGGAGAATCTAAACAAGATCAAGAAGGATAAGAAGAATACATTCAAGTATGGTACGTTGGTCTTGTGCTTGTTCTTTTTTTTCATGAATGAGTTGCCCGGGATGAAAATCCTGTGTTGGACCAGTGACAACCTGTTGCCATACAAATAAGAGAGCACTTGCACAATATTGGTGACTCCAATGCCCAAAGGACTGGTCTTTGGGGATATTTCAAGAATTTTTGGAATATGATGCAATCAAGGGAAAGAATCCCTAAGTCTGTGGTAGAAAAGTACAAGGATACAATTTGTTTCATGGTGGAAACAGATCAATGCTTGATGGATACAGTTGAACCAAGGACTGTATGGATCATGCCCATGGGGTATGAAGTTGATGAACAAATACTAGAAATGTATGCTCAACACCTTCTGAGAAAACCAAAAGATACCTCAATTGAGAGCTTTGATACATATGATGAGATTAATTTGAAACTACATGTTGAGATCTGGAGACCTAAAACCAAGAAAAAGGTCCAAAGGCAAGTTGAAATGTATGCAAAAAGTATTGGAATAACCAAAGAAGCTGTGAGACAATATAGGGAAAGGACAGAGAAAGCTGAGAAGAAGAACCAGGACAAGGAATAGGGAAGTGTTCTAGTAGAATCCCCTTCTAAATCAAGGACTACTAGGAGTTCTGGTACAACCTCTGGTGCATCACCTTCTCCTATTGCAGAGAAATTCAAAGAAAAACCTACCGGTAAGGAAGGAAAAAGGACAAAAGTAATGGGCAAAGGGTCATATGTCAGTGTGGAGAAGGAGGATGAAGAAGAGACTGATTCAGATGGTGTGGTTAAAGAGTTGAAGGCCTCAGGCACTAAGGCTGCTAAAGTGTCTAAGGAGAAGCCCTCCGAAAGCAAAAAGTCAAGTAAAAGGCATAAGTCAGAGGCTTATGTTGAGAAGCCTACTCCTTCTGTGGAAGACATCATAAAGTCAATCATTGTAGATGGAAACTTAAAGCCAATGACTGAATTTTATGATCATTACAGTAATGATGATAAGAGTGTTTTGGAGGAAGCAACAGTCAAATACTTGAATATCTATAATAAGACTTTATTTGAAATAACTTCTAAAATTTTGGAAAGCCTTACAAATATTCTAGAAATAAGAAAAGAGAATGCAAAAGTTAAAGATATTGAGCTCCAGGGGCATGTGGTAATAAAATTGTGTCCTCAAATTACTCTGGATCAAAAGAACCTGATATTCAAAGAAGTGAAAGAGGACTTCAGGAGTAAGATTAGAATGAACAAGCTCATGCTGGGTGAGATTGATAAGGTAGTTGAAGATACTCAGGAGATTCTTCTAAATGCATTGAAAAGGCACAATCTTCCCACTGTTGAAGAAGAAACTAATGATGGAATTGATTCCTTCATTCTGGATGTTGAAGAATTTGATAAAAATGATGATAATGTTGCTACTGAGGATACACAAAATCCTCTGGAAAAGAATGTAGAAGACATTTATGATAAAGATAAAAAGAAAGATGCCTTTGCTGATGATGCAGAGAAAGAGAATGAAAATGATAAGCAAGACAATGTAGTTGACTCCGGAAAGACAGAAGATGCAGGCCCTAAAGAGCATAAAAATGAAACTACATATTGGCAAGAGACACTATAGAAGCAGTGGAAGAAATTTTGGAGAAAGATAAACAAGTTGCAGAAGATCCGGATATAATACAAGGTCCAATCAATTTGGATACTCTATCATTGGTACATAAGTTAAAGTTGGCCCCTTTTGCACAAGCTAAGGCCAGAGAGGAAATCTTGAAGTCCCATATAGAAGACAGTGAGTTGCTTGGTCTTGCATCCAGCATTTTGGAGAAAATCATGCCTACATTTTAGAAGGATTCATCAGTATCCCCCTCTGATCAGTTGAAGAGTCTAATAAACTCTGTAAGTACTCATTTTGAATCTTTCGAGAAGTTAGCAGAAGTTAAAGTCCGAAATGAATTTATTGAGAAGAGGTTTGCTAAATTAAAGAGAATAATTAGTTATGATAGATCAGTTCTTGATGCTAGTGTAAAGAGTATTCAAAATGTTCTCTCTAAAGGTGCAAAAAATTATAAGTTTTGCCTAGCTCGGTCTAGAGTTGTTGAGGATATTGAGAAGAAGATTAAGGACTTAGAGCTTAAATTGTCTAACATCTCTCAATCCTATAGTCCTTTAACTGAGTCTATAAAAATAAAAGATGTCAAGTAGTGAGTTTGTATGAATTGAGTAATTTGGAGAAGGAAAAGGTTAAAGTTTTGGGTAGATTGGATGAACTCTGGGGACTGCTTTCCCCTAAGTTAGAAACAATGTTCAATGCATTGACGAAAGCTCAAGCTGTTGTTCTGACAAGTGATCCCACTGGTCTATAGAAGGTAGAGTCACAGGCATTTTTATTCAGTGGTCATATTTCATTTTTGGATAGCATGAAGAAAAGATGGGACAGTGAATTGGCACTGTTGAAAAATATTTTTGGTGATGTGTTTAAGTTCATGTAGACAAGACATAAGGATTGTTTGTATATATGCGCCCATGTACATAGAGTTTTTGCATGAATTTTGGTATGCAGATCTCAACCTTAGCCATTGATGTCAAAGGGGGAATGGAAAGTAGTGAAAAATGAGGAATTCATCTAAGGGGGAGCATTGGAGATCACAAGTGTACATAGTACGGGGGAGTTATTCTAACACTTAGTCATTTTTCACTAAGTGTTGCCATCAATGCCAAAGGGGGAGATTGTTGGCAAGAGACACTGCTAGGCCTATCAGGTGTTTTCATTGATGGCAACTAAATCTATCTTACACATCTACATTGTATCATTTGATCATAACGGAAGTCAGATTACAAATTTATCTAAGTCCAGATAGACAGGAACATAGCACATGACAGGGTTCAACATTTTGGTCCGCATTTCTCCATAGGTAATCATATTGTGTGTGGATCTGAGGGAATGTTAAGAGATGTGAGGGCTACCTAAATCCAAAGTTTTAGCCTCCGGTGTTGAAGGGATTGAAAGTTACAAGCATCTGAGTATCAGGTTTTGATTAGACAGTTCAATCCGGTGAAGAACAGGTCGACTTGGTGTTTGATCCTTGTGTGGATTAAGAGAAGTGATTGGTTGAGTAATTTATGAGATCTAGTGGTATTGGCTGACATGTGTGGTGACTTGAAACATAGGTTTTGGTCTGCATTGATGTTTGTGCATGGATCCAGCCGATAGAACAGTGATCTTGCAAAAGTTTCTAAGTTTTCTTGAGGATGGCTGTAGTTGATGGAATTTCATGTTGCAGATATATATGATCGATGGGTTCGAGCATTTTGAGGTATGGATGTGAGAATATGATATGATAGGTGTAAAGTGTCGCAATATCAAGTGTGAAGTAAAGAGATCTAAACTCTAGATCATGGCAAAATAGTGAAACAAGGCAGTGAGAGATGAAGTGTGTGAAGTTAGTATATTGAGCCTAACTGGAACTGTAATCTTGCATTGTTAGATGCTATTCTTCAATTCTTGAGTATTTCAGTGAACTCTTTGTAATTGATCTTGTAGGCAGTGAGCCTCCTTTGAGCAGTGAGCTCTAGGCAGTGTGCCAGAAGGCATGTGCCTTCCCATTTGTAATACTTTTAATAGAGTATAAAATCTTATGGGTTAACCCCCACCGTGGTTTTTCCCTTAACTGGGTTTCCATATAAAAATCCTGGTGTTCATGTGTGATGATCTTGTTGTTGTTGTTCTTAAGCTCATGCTTCTTTCTCTTGAATGTATGTGGTAAATTAATAAAGGAACATAATAATAAGTTTTGCAAAACACTGATTCACCCGTCCCCTCTCAGTGTTCCTTAATTTCAATAGGTGTAACCCTTGTGTGGTCACCTTAACTTGGCCCTTGAGTAAAGTGACAAAATTGGGAGATGTACAAGGTGTTTGGCAAGTCACAATCCCACCTTGACTAACCACACTCACTTAGGGTAAGGTTACCCTTGTCCTTGAGTGCTTTGGAAGCTTCCAAAGCCTTCACTTGTGTGACATCTCTTCCCTATGCTCTCACACATGTGTGAGAAGCATATGTGGGAGAGTGTGTAGCATAGTGGAATGAGAAGGTGACAAGTGTCACCTCCTCATTCTTGAGGGATCTCCCATGTGTGATCCCATCTCCCTATGCTCTCACACATGTCTGAGAGCATTTGTGGTAGAATGTGTAGTTTAGTTGAATGGGAGGGTGACAAATGTCACCTCCTTATTCTTGTGGGGTTGTGAGAGGTTGTGTGGATGAAGGATAAGCTGACAAGTGTCACATTATCATTCATCAAGGCTTGTTGGAAAAGCCTATTTATCTCCCTCTTTGTGAGAAGGGAAGGGTTCTTTTCTTTTTGCATTTTTATTAATGATTTGGGAAGGAGAGCTAGACTTGGAGATACTTGGAAGGATTCTTGGAAAAGGCTCTTGGAGCTCTTCACCATCACTTTCTACACTTGGAGCTTGAGAGGTAAGCTCTGAAGGCTTCAAGCCTTCATTTACTTTGTTTTTTTTTGCTTTTATTTATGCATGTGAAATGTATGTTATGTTCTTGAGTTTTATTTTTATGTTGTATGGGTTTTATGGGTTGTTTGGGTGAGCTCTCCATGGGAGAGATCTCACCTTGTAATGGGTGAGAGAGGTGTGAACCTCCTCAGGGATAAGCCTCTTATTTTGGAGGTGTTGATTGGCCATGGGCCTTATTAGTGGATTTTTTGGTGTTTTGGTGATGGCAAAAGTGCCTTGTGATATTTTTTTGGGTATTATAAGATCATAAGGACAAGAGGACTTGAGATTTGAGTTCTTTTCGTTTGAAGTGGTTATGGTTTCCTGTTAAGCATCTAGAGTTGTCCACTCTCTCACCCCTAAAATCCATGTTGAATGGATTTGGTTTCTGATTTTCATGGGAGGGTGTTCATGTGTTTTATGTGAGTGTTTTTTTGTGTGTTTGTAACCCTTGTTGTGCTTGAAACTGGTTATTTGAATGGCCTCTTAGCTTGGGGGTGGCTTGCTTAGAAGCCTAAGGTTGGGAGGTGAGCTTCCATGTCCTTGGAGACATTTTCTTTGTGTATGGCAGGTTTTTTGGCTCTTGGAGGAGTATTTGGATTTGGGAGTCATGAAGAGTAAAATGAGTTTATGTGATGAGTTGTTAAAATGAAGGCATTATGTTGCCTTGGCCTATTGTGCCTTGTATTAGTTTTGTTGTGGACATGAGAGAAAAGCTCTCTCTTAAGACTAGTCTTTGTTGTAGTTTAAATCTTTTGTAATAATATTGGTCATGGATTTTTAATAAAGTGTATGGTACTAAAGTTTCCTCTATTTTTGTCCCTTTTGGAAAATGATTATTGGTGTGAAAAGAAAATCTCTCTCTCTCTCTCTCTCTCTCTCTCTCTCTCTCTCTCTCTCTCTCTCTCTCTCTCTCCATATTTTGTTGTAGCAAATGCATTAATAAATTTGTAAGAAAATAAAATAAAATATACTATGGTTGCCTTATGGTGGTTTGAATAAAATGCGTACCTTGTTTTTATTATTGAATGCTTAAGTGAAAGAAATAAATAGCCTATTATTTAAATAAGAGAAATATACCTTTTTTCTTTAAGTAGAAAACCTATGAATATGAATCTCTTGTTAAAGAAAGAAATTTGCTCATTTATTTATAAATGTATGTTGTGAAATATATATATATATAAGGACAACTCTGTACAATTAAAAAAATCAGAGAACACAAATATTAACAGCAAGCAAAAAAACTTATATATATATATATATATATATATATATATATATATATATATATATATATATATATATATATATAATTTCATATTACATCCATATTAAAGTTATGCTTTAAACTTTACAATGACAAAAGCTTCTAATAAAAGGTAATCAATAGTGAATCGCACTTGAAATCTAGGGTTTTAATTCTTATTGAAAAGGATTTAAAGAAAACAAAAGCTTTGTGTTTGAGGCGGGCATGCCGCCATGGCAAGGCAGGAGGGGGACGGACCCCCGTCCGCCCTCCACTGGAAGGGCGGCGGGAGGCCGCCCTCCACCATCAGCCACGGCCATGGTAGGGCTTGCCTTGTCCGTGCACCACTGTCGGGCCTTGCACCTTTTTCAGTGGCTTGGCCACCATCATTTTGCAACGCCTGCGTTTTGTTTGAAACCCCTGTAGTATATTAAATCCACCTCACTTATTTTCCAACCCTGTGTTTATTCGGCAGGGATATAAATATATATATATATATATATATATATTGTGTGTATTATTTTTTTCACTGTATTCTTTAATATTATATCTTCTATGAGCATAAAAATATTTTATGTGTATTGGCAGTAGTGTGTATATATATAAAATTTCCTGTCTGTTTTATTTCAAAAAAAAAAGATAAATAGAGAGCTTTGTATATTAAATGTTGAAAACATTAGAAAATAAGAATGGAGAGTTTTAGAAAAGAAAACATGGACCTTTTTTTTTAGAAACTGGTGCAAATTGGAAAGCTAGAAAATAAAAATAGGTTAGAGCAAACAAACAAATTTAACCTGCATCAAATAGACTTTGAGAAAATAACTATTAGAAAGCTATAAACAAATGCCTTTGAAATCTTCCATTGGGGAAAATACTTTCCACTTGGAAAAGTACTTTCCCCATTTGCTCTCCACCTTGACACATGCAACTAGTGAGAAAACAAAGATGATTTGTGAGTGTAAATGTGATTGGGAGATGCTTTTATAATTCTTATTCTAGGGTTTGGTGCCCTAATGATTAGGAAGTTGTTATTAAACTTAAACCTTGATTTAATTAATTAATCCCACTGAGTGAGTGGGTGGGTTTAGTCCCTTTGATTTTTGTGTGGAAGTAATTAATGTATTTTATTAAATTTTATCATTTTATCCGTAAAGAGGAATGCATTTAGGACTTTATGATTTAACTTAATTGGTGTATGGTATTTATCTATTTTAACTTTTCAAACCCATTTATCGAAGTGAATGGTTTAAATGCTTTGATTTAATTTAATTAGACCCTTTTAGTTATTTTAATTACTTTCAATTTAAATTTTTTGGGGAAGGTAATTAGTGAATATTATTTAATGTACTCATTTTTGTTTTAGATTTTAAAAAGGGGTATAGTGAAGGTTTTAATTTTTATTAATTTTCCCTCCTCACATAGTTGATGAGATGGTGTTATGTTGTCAAATTTTTCCTAGACTAGAGATAGGGATATTTAAATATAATTTAATCCTTGTTTTACCTTACCATCTTAATTAATTGTTAGTGCATTATTTAATTGTGTAGTTGATGTATTAGTGTTACTTTAAGTTAGTAGTTGATTCTAGGGTTAGATTTTGATTCATATCAGAATCATTCACCCCACCTAGTAAATCCTAGGGTTGGATTCCAAAATGGAAACCAACCCTCTTAGCATCGCTCCTCGCGACGCGTACCCCCTTAGTGTCTATCATCTCGTAGGGATTGTGAAAGGAGTTTCGTATTATCTCAGTTGTGATTGACTTCCCCGTCTTCGGGAAACGTGCCTAATGTTGGTTGCGGAGGCAACTACGTTACATGCATATGTCACCAAGCGTGCTTGATGCGCGTGAGGGGGTTTTTAGAGTCGAGAGGAAATTTTTTTAATAATTCATGTCATGACCACATGACATGTGGTTATCGTGTCATAACCACATGACAGTTGTGGGCATGACAATGCTTCAAAATAGATGGCAGACTTCAACAATTTTACTACCAGCTTGAATTAGTAAAACCTGCTCTAATACCATGAAAGGAAAATGAAGAGCAAAGGAAACTACTAATAAGCATGAAGCATTGTTTGAAGTACAAGTTACCATCCAAAGAAGATTCATAAACCAGAAGCATAAACCATCAACAATGGAGACCAAGATTTGAAGGAGGAAAAACAAAGAAAACCCCCCAATATATATGAAGATGGCAAGAAGCCTTGAAAAATACAAAGAGAGTATACACGTTGTTAGAAATGAAGACAACAACTACTCAATGGAAATCTGATTCAAATAAGTTTAATGATCTTTAACAATGTATTAGAGAATGGAGATTGCATCAAAATAGAAAACCCACTACAAAGAAAATATCAAGCATGAAGAACTGAACACAATGATAGTGTTTACATGGAGAAAACCCTTTTGGGTAAAAAACTCCACCAAGAAAGAGACACAAGCTTGTATTAATCTGCAAAAGATTGTAATATACATCAACTACACAACTCTCTCCCTCGGTCTTCAATCTGACAGCATTCCTACAGTACTTGAGTACCTGTAAATCTGTATGCTACAACAAATACATGGCAAAATACTTCTATAAGTGCTCTCACACCAATCTAGGCATCCACTTTCTCTCTCTAGAGAATCTCCAACATGCAAGCATTAAATGCCTCTTTACAAGCTCCTGTCACTTGTCCAAAGTCAACCATGCAAAGTTGGGTGCCCAAGACTAAATCTAGACTCTTACAACATCTTATGATGTGTCATAACCGTCATAAATTCCACCAAAGAGTATCTTCCCAAGATGGACACCTTGGGCTAAACATAGCAACTTACAACTAATAAATATGTGTCATAGTTTCATAGAATTTTATGACAAGTTGCAGCTGTCATAGATTCTTTACATGCACCCACCAAACATTATGACATGTGTCATACATGCTAAAAATAGCATATTCTCCCAAGGTGGTGCCTACACTCATTTACTCATGATTTTTACAATTTCCAACTGTAAATGTCACTCCATAATTACCTCCAGTGACTCCAGAATTACCACTGCCAGTGAAGCTACCTCATTCCCTTATGGGTAATTACAAATTACAATAAATATAATGGAATAAATATAATATTGGGATTTACAAGGTTAATGGCACCTTATCCCAACACACATGAATGTGAGAATGAGAGATTGGAGTTAAGAAGATGACAGAGAAGCACCTCATAAATAGAGGTGAGAAGAGGAGTTACGTATAACTCCCACATGCCACCTTTCATGTAAGTGTGTGCAAAGTGTCAACCTCATAAGGAGGTGACTAACACCTAAATATTCCTCCAAGAGGAATGTGTACATGAGTCATCCTCACACATATGTGAGGATAATAAATAAGACAAAATACTTGTACTATAAATACAAGTATTTATGAGATACAAAAAATAAATAATAATCTTTACCTTTACCAAGTAAAGAGTAATATTCTAACAGCTCGCATGAGCATATCTTATAGTAACTAAGGTTGCATGCCTTATCATGTACTAAGAGATATTTAATCACATTGGGGGCATTGTTCCTTCCCTATCCTATTGTGTGCTTCAATGCCTTATGATGTACTAAGAGCCACACTGGGGACACCATCACCTTCCCCACACTATTGATTGCTCATGCATCATTTACTAAGAGCTATCTTATCATTGGGGAATTCATGCCTTACCTACAACATTGTATGCTCATGGTTTTGGTGCCACATTGAAGGCACATGCCTTCCTCATGATACATATATAATTACACAATTTTTATCTAGCCATTAGGGCCACCTCACCTTTTTCATTTAGTTATACTAGGGGAAAATTTGTATTCCTTGACGATTATCTCCAACCCATATGCTTTAATATTTATCATTCAAGATGTCTTACTTGTTATTTGCACCATGCATTTATGACACTTACTACTTTAAATTATCCATGTGATTACATGCATAGATTAACTTTATTTTTCATGTACTATTTTCCCTCTCCTCTAATTCCTTGCATTTGATAGATGCAACCAATTGCAAGGGGGCATATTCTATCATTAACACTTAGGCTAGATGTCAAGATTGTAGATAGTTATCTAGATGGATCTTGATCACGTGACATGGTGGTGCCTAATATGTTATTCCATTTTCCATACAAAAAAAAAATTGACCCTAATAAACCCCTCTCTATCTCTCTCTCATTTTTGTAAATAGTAAAATTATTTTGCAGTTGTGCTTGTTTTTACTTGTATGATAGAAGCTACTCATTATACATCTAGGTGATCCCACAATAGTCTAGTCCACTTTTGGCCTAAGTGGGACACTGAAATAAGCATTGTTAACTAAAATTTCACTTTCTATCACTTATATCAAGAAAATTGTTAAGAATTTGGAGATGATGTGAACTAGTGAGTTTTGATATTTTGTGTGCAAATTTTAAATATATATTTTTTTTAAAAATAAAAAATAGTTTATCTTATTTTTAAAACATTTTTTAATAACTTGTTTTTGTATACTTTATAGTATTTTTAATGAGTGATATTATTCCATAATGCATATATATTTTTTTAGAAATAAGTCAATTTCATAATTTCTTAAATATAGATCATTAACACTAACATCTAGTGCATGCATGATTTTTCATAACTTTTTGTTTCATATTTTATTTATTAATTTTTAATTCAAATTAATTATAATTTAGAGTGATATCATTCATAAAGTATAATTTTTTTTGCATATAGCCAAATTTATTTATTTTTATTTTTTTTGAAACAAGGACATCAATATGGAGTGCACGTGTATTTTTAAGAATTTTTTATACTTGAAAAAAAATTCTATGTGGATGAAACATAGACCTTCATGTTCGGTAAAAACCTATTTTCACTATAAAATAGAAAATAAATGTAATACTTAAATAAAATATAATAAACTTATACTTTTTGAGAAGCTTACTCCAAAATTTTAGATCCTGGTTCCTCCATTTGTTGGTCCAACCCTAGATTGGAAATAGGATTTTTTTTTACAAACTAGGTGAGTAGAAGGAGGAGGGCATCACAAAGACCTTTGAATGAAGTTCCTTCATTCGATGATCCCTTCCTATAGGGATTTTCAATGTGTAATCTTTAGAAATTAAAAAGGGATCTTCATTTAAAGGCCTCCATTCCATTTGAAGGTTATTGACAATGGACATGTGGTAGGACTTTTACCTTTGAATGATGGGCCTTGATTTGAAGATGTTCAATGATTTTTTCCTTCCAAAACTATTTTTTTGTGCCCTATCCCAAAAGTGGGACACACTATAATGGGATCACCCATCTTTTTTATTTTGTAGCTTTACATGGAGTGTGCATGCCAAGAATGAGGAGCACATGAAGATATCTAGTTGGTTCCATTACTTTATATGGACTCTACTATCCTTTTATCACTAAATATTTACTTTACATGTATGTTTGCAAGTGAGATTATAGACTTTAAAATACACAGTCATTTAAGATTCACATGCACCTCAAATTGGAGTCAAAATGTAATGGTGAAATTTTAATACCTATGCCAATTCCCATTTTATTTCTTGCCCATTTTGATGAAATGTCTTAATACAATTACATATCAACAAGTGGCATACTTTTGTGTAAAGTTGGGCTCATTCCTCAATCCTTTACCTATCCTTGCACACATACTTTCACACACCAAAGTTTATCTTATTTAGATATGCAGAAGTTATTCTTATACATATTCTATTATGAGTCATTTATTACCCTATCCTTGCATTTACTCCTATACATACATTTGCTACCTTTAGATGCACACCTCCTTGCCCTACATCAAGCAAATGATGTGTGGGATTTGATCTCACACCACATAGAATTGATCCACAAAATTCAAATTTAAAATTCTATCAAGTCCTGCATATTTCACTAATCATTATGAGCCAACTTGGTACACATTTGGCTTATTAATTGCTATTTCTTGCTATTTAAAGGCATTCAATGACATGCATTAATTCACATCTAAAAATTGAAAAATCATATTTGAAAATCTTAATCATTGAAAGGAGAATCATTCTAGAATCACTTCAATTTGGAGCACTTAAAGGAACCTAGTTTGCATCAAATTCGTCTAGGACACTAGGATGCTTAATTGTTCTCTTTGATATTCTCACGCGACTATAAAGTGAGTCTAATCAAGAGGGCCGACCTAGTAGAAAATGACCCTTGTGGTTTGACAATCTCCCCAAGGTATTTCTAAATACCGCCAATCCTTACACATAAGCAAATATTAGAGTTTCAAGTACAACATTAGTTTGCATAGCCCAAAGTCAGCAGGTTCAATCCCATGAGCTTCAAATTACATCCATGTGTCAACTCATTAGCATAGAGCATAGAATTGATCTCGTATAAAATAGATTCAATTCATAAAGAATTTCACATCTACTTTGATTCCAAGGCATTGTACAAACTGAGAACATCCTTTTACAGTACTAAGACAATCAGATTCTACGCTACATTAGACTATTATTCTTCATTATAATTCCCACATCTAAATACACCATCCTTTTAACATTTAGTTTTGCAAAAATAACATTTCAATTTATCATTGTCATTTATACTCAATTGCATGCATTTGATTCGTTTAGTTAGCCTAGATTAAGATAAAGAGTCATTTTCCTTTAAGAAAGATCATTTTCAATAACGGTACAAATCAATTCTTAGATGCGAGACTTCTACACGAATGATATAGTGCAATTCAGAAGGAAAGTGCTCTACTTGCTTCTCACTTTAAAGCACAATGAAATATGAATGAATGAATGAGGCTTTTAATAACGTCCACAAGGCTAAACAGTCTATGGGACCACCATAAACCAAAACATGTTGCTAAGAGAACCAGAACATGCAGGAAAACCAAGAACCACAAAAGGCAGACCGCCCACACAGTGCCCACTCTACTTAAATATCATCCACTTCAATGGTCAAACAGTCAATAGCAATTTTACACCTCATTCACAATAAAAAGTGGTAATTATTTGTGCTATTTTTATTGGCCAAAATTGAACTTTAACTATTGAAGTGGATGATATTTAAGAATAGCCATGGAATACCTGAACTACTTTTCTTTTTTTAAAGACTTTGATGGAAACCGGTCGAGAGATGTATTTAGGTAGGACATTGATATCATTATTCCAAAATTCACTTCACCCCGTCTAGTAATTAATCCCGTCCAATATAATGTCGAGATCAGCAATTCCCTTTATTGCGAGCTGCCCTTTCGCTTTTAAAAAATTCTCAAAGCCCACCTCACGTCGGCAACAAATAAACAACAAATGATTTCCAAGATAAAGAAAGGGCTTCATTCATTTGCTTCCAAGTGCCTCCATTTCCCACTCTGAAGCTCGAATTGTTCGCGACCGTCCCTTATTTCACTCCTCTCTATGGAATGTCAATGAAATTCATTCTTTATCAAGTGGCTCAGGCCCCGTGCGAGATGTCAAATCTCCAACCTTCGTTTGCGCTGTAAAATGCGGGTGTCAGAATCCATAATAAGCCGGCAATTTTGTTTTTCTTAATTCATACTGCCTATATATACCACTCCTTACTCAAAAACATTTATCCACTCAAGCTCCATATCATACCAATACATTTCCTTGCCTTAACACTCTCTCTCTCTCTCTCTTCACAGATCAAAATGAAGATGCTTATAGCTCTGTTATGTTTGGTTATTGCTGGATTGGAGGTAAGCAGTGGAGCGAGGATAATGCTCAAGAAATCTGTGGGAGCACAGCAAAATTCTGACTTGTTTATCGCTCCGGAAAAGGTGTCGGAGCCCAACCACAGCTTCAATGAGAATCAGACTGAGGCTAACGCTGGTGAGGTGGTGCCCCTGTTGCAACTGGCTCACATGGGACAGCAACATGTCACCAAGGAACGCATCCTGCAGTCTGCTCCAAGCCCTGGTGATGGTCATTAAAAGGAAGAGCTTAAACAATGGCGCATTGAAGTCAACGTACTGGTTGTTTACGAACTCTAATGCATCCATTCTTTATGAGAGGCATATTAGAATATCGAATAATAATACTCAAAACAAAGAAATTTAAATATTAGATAGATACTAGCTAGATAGTATCATGAAAGAAGTAATCAAAAACCAAACTAGCAGTCTGGTTTAGCTAGATTTATTATTAATGTTTTTTATTGATAAAAGTTTGGGAGATTATAATTGAAGGACCAAACCAACAATCTGGCTTGGTTAGATTTATCATTAATGTTTTTATTGATAAAAGTTGGGGAGGTTATAATTAAGGGACCTAATCCATCTAGATTGATGTTAGCAGCAGCCAACAAACTCTAATCTATAGTAGATTAGAGAGTAAGTTCTATGTTTGAATCAGTATAAAATGGACGTCTGAAACCTTTATCCTTTGTACTGCAAATGCCTTACAATTGCTATTCATGTTTTATTTCTTCTATTTTTGGTTCCAGGGACCTCAGGGCTCTACTTAAACATCATGCACTTCAATGGTCAAACAGTCAATAACAATTTTACACCTTATCCACAACAAAAAGTGGTAAATATTTGTCCTAATTTTTATTAACCAAAATTAACATTTGACTGTTGAAATGGATGATGTTTAAAAACAGCCCGAACTCGCTAATTAGCTCACTGTTCTTAAGTTTGTCTCCAAAGAGCCTGTCTGCTCATCATAAAAATTATACGCCGACAAACAGCAAACAACAAAAACAAATTACGGTTTGGCATCAAAGCAAACGACTGGCAAAGCTAGCCGACATGCAGGTCATTACATATCAAAAAGTTTTTAATAAAAAAAACTTCAAAATCAGAATCACAGTCTAATGCCTGATGATTACTAAACGACAGAGTAATATTACATAATAAGTTTGCATTTAAGACATACACATCAACATCAAAACTTTTGGCCCAACTGTTTTATACCTGGTTCATTAACATAAATAGGGACCGAATCTGTGTTTCTCTTTCTTCTATATTTTTTTTTCCTATTGTAGTAAGTCATGTGGGAGATACGGCTGCAACTAATTTTGGAAAATGGTCTCAAGGGCATTGCTATGGAATGGTACTATAAAATATTTATGTGAAAATGACACCAAATCATCTTTTTTATTGTAAATTGCTTTTTATTAATTATACAAAGTATGGCAGGGGAAGGGAAAAAAACATCTTAATTAAATAGTAAATAAGATTATATTAATTAGATTTAGATAAGTAGTAGATAATTGATAACTTAAATGAGTGGGTTAGGGGTATTTAATTATGTTAGTCAATAAAAGATTGTTAATGATAGATATGATGTATAATGATTAAATTTTGTAATTTAATATTGGATCATTATTATAAATTTATTATTATAGGTTTGTCTTTGAATTATGTCATCTATGTTAGAGTGAGATGTGCTCATGGTTTAGCCCTAAGTAGTGTTATTCTATCTTCACCATATTTATCTCCTCTGCTAATGTATACTCTTAAACCTTGCTCACCTAGGAAGATATCTTTTTTTTTTTTGGTTTTAAATGAGAGGAATCGAGGTTTAGCCCAGCGATCTAGAGCTTAGCTCTTTTGACAAGGCGAGCCCCCCTATAACCTCTCATGCGATGTGCAATGGACCCCACCAGTAGACTAAGCACTACACACCGCAGATTTAAACCGCTGCAAGCAGGAGTTGAACTCATGACCTGGGCTGCCTAAAGCGATAGCCGAGAATGAGTGAGATGACACGCGGGGTCACCTTGAGGAGTTTGTTATTGGTCAATGAAAATCATGTTGACTTCCTTGGTATCAATCAAGCTTGGTTGTCCTTGAGTGTACAAGTTCCAAACCACAAAAGATAAAACATGCAAAATGCCTAGATGATGTCAACTATAGTATCATGTGATGTAAGATGCCAATGCAATGCTTTATAATGATATGATTATTTGATAATGAATGTTGACAACCTTTTTTAATGATAACTAATGGCCTAGGCTTTGTCCTTGAATATGACATCTTAGGTAGTCAATTTGAAATATTCCATGTGTGAGTCAATGAGCAATAATTAAAAATTTGATGCAGGAGCATCCAATGGTGTAAAGGCAATCTTGCATCACCCAAAAAAAGATGTGTTTCAAAATTGTTGATGTTCTTTCCATTTCTTTTCAAAATTTGTGGTTCTGGTTCCATAATCACTTGAATAATGATGTAGAACTTTCAGTTTTTCCAAACTGCTAAAAATAGCAACCTGCTATTTTTAGAAAGTTTGCATTTGGGCACGAAATGAAGTGAAAATTTATAGGAAGCTAAATAACTGAAAAATAAGACCTTTGGTGAAGGAATCACGCAAAGATCATTTGTGAGCTGAAAGATATTAAAGTTTATGTTTCCTAAAAAATGCCTGAAAATTATTCAAACTCGGGTTTGAAGCACTAAACGGCCCCCTACGAGCCCAAAAATGGCCAGAACCGGCAAAGCGGGTTCTCAACGCGTAGAGCACTCCACGATATTTCCAATGCATAAAACGGTTCATTAATCGGACACTCGGATCAAAAGTTATGGCTCCCGGAAGTTGACCTATTTTTGGAGGGAGATGCAAATTTCAAAATTAGGTTGTTGGCCGCCAAAAAGGCTATTAATAACCATTTTTGGGAACCCTGGGCAGTAGTAGAGTTAAGGGGGAAAGTGTAGAGTCAAGAATAGGCGGGGAAAATAGAAACCCTAGCAGATTTGAGGTTATAGATGGTAGATGATTCTAGAGTCTTGTGAGAGGAAGCTGTAATGTGTCGCAGCCTATGGAGGGTTGATTCCTCTGATTGTATTTGAGCTTCTGTAATGTAATAAGTTGTTCAAATCAATAAAGAAAGTTCCATTTTCTATGTGCAATTTTTGTTGTTGTGCATTTTATGATTTACCCCCTTCATCAAGTCGTATCAGATCAAGGGTTCTTGAGTGTGTAGACAGATCACTGACCGTGAGGCAGTTTGCACCAGGACCTAAGGTTGTGGGTTTGCTGCGGAGATCAAGATGCCTCCATGAAGAAATCGTATTGGGAGGAATGCTTTGACGAAAGAGGGTTTTTGAACCATGCAAAGGTAGATCGATGCATTGCAAGAAGAGTTGCGAAGAGGGTTTGATCCGAGAACAAGAGAAGAAAGTGAGGATGAAGCTGAAGAAGAGCTATCCGAAGAAGAACAAGAAGCTGCAGGAGATCCTATAGAAGTTAGGTTATTGAGGGCCATTTCAAAGATCGAAAAAGGTCTAGGATCAAAGTTTCTACATATTTTGGAGATTTGAATCTGGAACAACTTATTGATTGGATCAATGACATGGAGGAGTATTTCGAGTATGAAGATGTGGACCCAGATCGGGTCAAGTTTGCAAAAACAAAGTTGAAGGGCCACACCAGTATTTGGTGGAAGGAGGTCCAATTAGAGAGGAATAGAAGAGGAAAAGGAAAGATCACCAGATGGATCAGATGGTGGAGAAACTAAAGAAGCAGTTCATTCCTATGGATTATGAGATGGAGCTGTTGAAGAAGTTGCAAGGACTGAAGCAAGGTAACAAGTCTGTTAAGGAGTATACATAAGAGTTTTATAAAATTACTATCAGGACAGGCCATGCAGAGCCCAACAAGGAGAAGGTAGCCCATTACATTAATGGGTTGAGGCCAAGTATTCAAGAGGAGCTGAGCCTGGTCAGAATGACCACCATAGAAGATGCATACCAGTTTTCCTTGAAGGTGGAAGAGAAGCTGAATAAAAGATTTGACAGCAAGCAAAGGGGAAGAGGTCAAGGCAAAAGGACTGGTGGAAGACCCTATGGGGGGTGAAATGAAGATTCAAAGAAAAGTGAAGAAGTCGGCACCGGTCGAAATCAGAGAGGAGATAATACCTACCGCCCTCGTGACCAAAACAATGGTGAGCAAAGAGGAGGAGGAAGAGGCCAACCTGGGAAAGGACCTGGAGAGGAGGTTTCAAAGGAACCTGTTTTCAATGTGGAGAAGAAGGGCATCGAGCATACAAGTGTCTACAACATCAAGGAAAAACAAATAGAAGCCATGAAGGTAATGCACGAGTTGCACATGTAGATGAAGATGTATAGTCTGAGCATTCTGAAGATGTTGAAAGGGGAGAAACCCTAGTTGTCAGAAGAACTTTGTTGAATGAGGAGAAAGAACCCAATCAGAGGAAGAGTCTATTCTGCCAAGGTGCAAATGTGAAGGTAAGTGTTGCGATATTATTATCGACAGTGGAAGCACTGACAATCTTGTTTTAGAGGAGATGGTTGATAAGTTGAAGTTGACAAGAAAAAAGCATCCACATCTATATCAGATTGCATGGTTGCAGGAGGACCATAGAGCTTTGGTCAATGAGCAGTGTTTAGTGAAGTTCAAGATTGGGGACTACCATGATGAGGTGTTGTGTGATATCATACCGATGGATGCATGTCATATACTATTGGGAAGGTCGTGGCAGTATGATAGGAGTGTTGTCCATGATGGCTGTGCAAACACATATTCCCTAACAAAGGATGGAGTTCATCATAAGTTGAAGCCCTTAAAGGAGGTGGAAGAAAATGTATGTATTACTGCCAGAATTTGCTTGGTAGATGGTAGGAAATTTTTGGAGGGTATGAAGCATGAGCATCATTGCTTTACATTGATTCCTAAGATTAGTCAAAAGAAATGTGAAGATGTACCAGCAGAAGTCTTATAAATGTTGGAAGAATTTCAAGATATTGTGTCTAATAATGTACCCAAAGGTTTACCACCAGTGAGGAAGATAAGTCATTAAATGGATTTGATACTAGGAGCTAGTTTGTTGAATAAGGCAACCCATAGGATGACTCTAGTAGAGAGTGAAGAGTTGAACAGACAAGCTCAGGAGTTGTTAAGGAAGGGATTCATAAGAGAGAGCCTAAGTCCATGTGCGGTACCTACAGTACTAGCACCAAAGAAAGATGGAGAATGGAGAATGTGTATAGATTCTCGGGCCATCAATAAGATCACAATCAAGTATAGGTTTCCATTGCCAAGAATGGATGACATAATGGACTGTTTGAGTGGAGCCAAGTACTTCACGAAAATTGACCTGAAGAGTGGGTATCTCCAGATCCGTATCAGGGAAGGAGATGAATGGAAGACAACCTTCAAGACCAAGGAAGGTTTGTATGAGTGGTTAGTCATGCCATTTGGGCTAACCAATGCACCAAGCACATTCATGCAGCTCATGAACGAAGTACTGAAAGAATTTTTTAGAAGTTTTGTTATTGTTTATTTGGATAATATTTTGATTTTCAGTAAGACTTGGGATGAGCATATGATGCATATCAGAAGAGTTTTAGAGACGCTGAGGGAGGAGAAGTTGTTGATTAATCTGAAGAAATGTAGTTTTGCAAAGAATGAGTTGGTATACCTGGGATTTCTTGTCTCAGAGGAAGGTCTTAAGATGGACCCAGAGAAGGTGAGGGCTATCATTGAATGGCCTACGCCGAGGAGTGCTTCCGAGGTAAGATCTTTTCATGGTTTGGCAAGTTTTTACAGAAAGTTTTTCAAGAATTTTAGTAGCATTTGTGCACCCCTAACTGAGATAATGAGAGGGGATAGAAAAGAGTTTAGATCGACTAAAGGAGCAGACAAGAGCTTTGATACATTGAAGCAAAAAGTCGTTGAACAACCTGTTTTGGCATTTCTAGATTTCAATAAGGTATTTCAAGTAGATTGTGATGCTAGTGGTAGTGGTATAGGAGCTATTTTGAGTCAAGAAGGTACACCCATTGCCTATTTTAGTGAGAAGCTTAATGATGCCAAGAAAAAGTATTATGTTTATGATCAAGAATTTTATGCAATATTTCAGGCTTTGAAGAAATGGAGACATTATTTGTTGCCAAAAGAGTTTGTTTTACATACTGATCATTAGTCTTTGCAGTATCTTAATAGTCAAGGGAAGTTGAACTAAAGGCACTTAAAATGGGTTGAGTTTTTGAAGAGCTATACTTTTGTTTTGAAGCACAGGAGTGGGAAGTCCAATAGAGTTGCAGATGCCTTGAGCAGAAGGTAAAATTTGTTGACAGAAATGAAGATAGAGGTTGTTGGGTTCGATGAGCTCAAAAGTTTGTATCCTAAAGATCTAGATTTTGCAGAGGCTTGGAAAGCTTGTCTGGAACCTGTTACTTTGGACAGGACAAAATAGTTAGATTTCATAATCCAAGATGGCATGTTGTTTAGAGGAAGCCAGTTGTGCATTCCAAGGATTTCCATGAGAGAGAATCTGATTAAGGAGAAGCATAGTGGAGGATTGGTCGGACACTTTGGTCGAGATAAGACCATTGCTATTGTTGGTAAAAATTATTATTGGCCACTGTTGCAGCAGGATGTGAGAAAATTTGTGCAAAGTTGCAGAGTATGTCAGATGGCAAAAGGAGCAAGTGAGAATACAGGTCTATATCAGCCACTACCTGTACCAGAGAAGCCATGGGATGATATTAGTATGGATTTTGTTCTTGGTTTACCAAGGACACAGAGGGGACATGATTCCATTTTTGTGGTGGTGGATAGATTCTCAAAGATGGTACATTTTATTCCTGGCAAGAAGACTAATGATGTTGATCATATTGCTAAATTATTTTTCAAGAAGGTGGTGAGATTACATGGTCTACCAAAGAGCATAGTTTCAGATCGAGATACCAAGTTTGTTAGTTATTTCTGGAGGACATTGTGGAAGAAGTTGAAGACAGATTTGAAGTTCAATTCTGCACACCATCCATAGACTGATGGCCAAACTGAAGTGGTGAATAGGAGTTTAGGTAACCTGCTATGATGCTTAGTAGGAGATAAGTCCAAGGGATGGGATTTGATTTTACCACAGGCAGAATTTGCTTACAACAATTCTGTTAATAGGAGTACTTGTAAATCACCATTCCAGATTGTATATGGGAATAGTCCAAGAAATGCTTCAGAGTTAAGGAATCTAGACAAAGCAGAAAAGACAAGTGCCGAGGCTGAAGACTTTGTAGAACACATGAAGAATTTGCATGAAGAGGTGAAAAAGCACATTAATAAGATGAATATTCAGTACGAGGCTAAGGCAGATCAAAAGAGGAGATATAAGAAATTTCAGGTAGGAGATGAAGTCATGGTTCACTTGAGAAAAAAATGGTTTACTTGAGAAAAGAAAGGTTCCCAATTGGAACATACAATAAGCTGAAAATGAAGAAATTTGGACCATGCAGAATTTTGAAGAAACATGATTCAAGAAATGCATATGAGGTAGAGCTACCGAGTGGGATCAATATTTCCCCTATTTTTAACATTGTTGATTTATCAGAATAGCATGAAGGTGGAACAGAGGATGGACCAACAGAAGAATAGTGGAGTATTCTGACATCTACTTCAACCGAGGAGATAGAAGAGATCTTGGATAGCCATGTGGGAAGAAGTACTTAGAACAGGCAATATGAAAAATATCTGGTGAAATGGAAAGGAAGGCCTGTTGAAGATTCTTCTTGGTTGTCTAAGGTAGAGGTTGACCGTTTGGGTTTTCCTCACACAAACACATGAGACGTGATAGGGTCACTTCTCAAACTACCCTGGGTGTCTGATGCAAGAGCATCCAGTGGTGTAAGAGCAATCTTGCATCACCCAAAAAAAGATGTGTTTCAAAATTGTTGATGTTCTTTCTATTTCTTTTCAAAATTTGTGGTTCTGGTTCCATAATCGCTTGAATAATGATGTAGAACTTTCAATTTTTTTAAACTGCTAAAAATAGCAACTTGCTATTTTTAGAAAGTTTGCATTTGGGCATGGAATGAAGTGAAAATTTACAAGAAAGCTACATAACTGAAAAATAAGACCTTTGGCGAAGGAATCACGCAAAGATCATTTGTGAGCTGAAAGATATTAAAGTTTCTGTTTCTTGAAAAACACCTGAAAATTATTCAAACTCAGGTTTGAGGCACTAAATGGTCCCGTACAGGCCTAAAAATGGCTGGAACTAGCAGAGCAGGTTCTTAGCACGTAAAGCACTCCGTGAGCTTTTCGACACATAAAATGGTTCATCAATCAGACACCCGAATCAAAAGTTATGGCTCCCAAAAGTTGACCTATTTTTGGAGGGAGATGCAAATTTTAAAATTAGGTTGTTGGCTGCCAAAAAGGCTATTAATAACCATTTTTGGGAACCCTGGGCAGTACTAGAGTTAAGGGGGAAAGTGTAGAGTCAAGAATAGGCGGGGAAAATAGAAACCCTAGCAAATTTGGGGTTACAGATGGTAGATGATTCCAGAGTCTTGTGAGAGGAAGTTGTAATGTGTAGCAGCCTGTGGAGGGTTGATTCCTCTGATTGTATTTGAGCTTCTGTAATGTAATAAGTTGTCCAAATCAATAAAGAAAGTTCCATTTTCTGTGTACAATTTTTGTTGTTGTGCGTTTTATAATTTACCCCCTTCATCAAAATTTATAAAGGGTCATCTTGGGAAGGAAGGGAAATATGTTTAAATTGGGAGGATAGGTTTGCAAGCACATTTATGTCTAGTAGTTAGATATTGATGCATTCATGAATAGAGGGTTCAATTAAAGACAACCTATTCATGCAACCCAAACACAGAGCAAAAAGAACTAAAAAAGTACATAACAAAAGCATAATTAAAAGACATATTAGATGGCACAAATCATATTATTATCCTAAAATTTGTCCTTAATTGTGTGTATGAAATAACTTGCACAAAAAAATGATATAATAGGAAATATGTTGCAAATACTTGATAATACTAAGCCACTTTGAGGGGACAACCTCCTAAGCCACTTCGAGGGGCTACCTCTAATAGTCTAAACAATAAGAGCACAATACACAATATGATGATAATAAACTAACCAATAAATCCTATATATACCATACTTATGTCTTGGATGCCACCTAGACTAACTTAACTACCTATATAAGACTAAATTGATGATCATATAACTTAATTAAGAGTTAATGTAGCCATAAGCTGACTACTCATAGCCCTATTCACATTATAGGACTAAGGGCATAGCATGCCCCCACTTGGGTATGTGCATGGAAATGGGGGACCAAAAGGGGGTCAAAAGTGGCCAATTTTTTTTAAATCAGTAAAAACTAATCTTGGATGAAAATTGAAGATAGTCACGCTCGAAATTAGAAGATATGATAAGAACAAGATTTGTGTTGCTCGGAATCTAGTTTCTAAACTACTTTTTTTTCTAAAAATGGTGGAGATTAAGAGATTCAAATAGGGAGAGCACACAAAATGCTCCTATTTTTTTAAGAAAAATATAACATTGCATCTGGTGTACTCCCCCTAAAATGTTGACTTTTTTAAGTATTTCACAAATCGCTTTAGTATAAAATTAGCTAACGTCATGTAGTTTATGCCTAATGTTTCTATTAATTTTTTAATGATTATATGATTTTTTATGAATTTTCAAAGTGGAGACATCCTGAAAAATAAAAATTTGAGTGTGCTCCCCCCTAAATTTTTTGAAAACTAATCAAAGATCATTTTTTTCAATGTGTATAGAATAGAGTCTAGAATCTAGAAAAGTAATTTTTTTAAATTTCAATAAACACGTAAAAAACGACACCAAAAATACTAGACATATGTTTGATGAAAAAGAACACATTAGAAAAAGAAATTCAAGATGGAAACCTTAATGTTATTAGAATTTTGAAAAAATACATGGTTAGAAAGCTAATAAAAATTTGAAGTCATCCTGACATTTTCTAGTATTGACATTAAAGAATGTGTAAACCTGATGGAGAGCATGCTCTAGATTTGGTTGATTTTCTAAGTTTTGTTGAAAACATGTCCTTGGCATCCAAAAGATAGGTCCAACCCTTTGGGTTGGATGCCCAAGGTGAATCCAACCCTTAGGGATGGAATTTCCAAAAGCAAGAAAAAATGCGCTCATGTTATAATGCGATCGTGTTTGGATCAATTAAAATCCTTTGGATGATTAGTTAAAATGCTTTAGAAAACTAATGTCACCCCTCCATCTTCTTTCACTCTAGACTAACCTCATGTCTAGGAAGAGACGACTATTATATTATTAGGTGATGACGAGGAGGAATCTCTCTCTCTCTCTCTCTCTCTCTCTCTCTCTCTCTCTCTCTCTCTCTCTCTCTCTATATATATATATATATATATATATATATATATATATATATATATATATATATATATATATATATATATATATATATATATATCTTAATCTTCCCCTCTCCCTGTCTCTCTTCCCCTATCTCTTTCCCCCTCTCTATCTATCTCCCCTCTCCCCCATCTCTTCCTCTCTCTCTCTCCCTCTCTATCTATATCTCTCTATCTCCACTCTCCCCCATCTCTCCCTATCTCTATCTATATCTATCTCCCCTTATCCCCCCTCTCTCTAAATCCCTCTTCCTCTCTCTTCTCCTCTCTCTCCCTCTCCCCCTCTCTCTATGTTGTTTGACCATTTTAATACCTTGTTTCTCTATCTCTATCTTGTTGCTTAACCATATGGTGTAGACTCTAAGTGATATGGTGGAGACCACCCTCTCTTCAACAATTGAAGATGCTTGGTCCTATTTCAAGGAGTTCTATATTGGCCCCACAACCAAGCTAGTCATTTGACAGATTATGAGTAGATCTAACATAGCATGGAAAATCAATGACATATTATAAATGCATAAGGCTAATAAGGAATGTGAAGCACACTTAGATTTAATTGGACAAACTATATAGCTTGGTTATCATCATTTCATCTTCTATGGGTCTACCATATCCTTATAGAGAGAGTGAGTGAGAGACATGTCTGGCATGATTAACATTTCACCTTCTATATAAATTTGACATTATAAGTTTAGTTGGAGGGAGAGAAAGAGAGTTTGGGAGAGCAAAAGCGAAGATGACAGACAGACCAAAAGCTTTAAGAAATGCACTCATGTTACAACGCGAGCGCATTTTAAACTAGATAAAATGTTGACTAACAGCTTGCAAAAGGCCATATCACGTGATTTTGGCCCACATGCTTTGTTTTATTCCCCTGTTCTGCACTTTTTCCAACATGTAAAGATAGTTTTTATTTTAAGGTTCTATAATATTTGGTTGATAAAATTAGTTCACTTTTTGTTCTTGTATCAATATAGAAGATTCCAATTACATGTTTTTAAATCAAATTTCATATTGCAAATCATTGTTTACATGTTTTGAGGAATTGTAACACTTGATTGAACAAACAAACTAGTTTTTTATCTTACATTAACAAAAAACATTCTAATTGTGCATGTTTTATATTATAATTTCATAAATTATTAGATATTTATTGTGTTCTTTTGACCATTATTTTAGATTGATATAGATTACAATACCATGCCAAGGAAATGACCAAAAACTCAAACACCGGAGGAGCATGAAGTTGAGAATGCAAAGAAAGAGAACGAATGAGACAAATTCATGAAAATAAGAAATTGAACTCCACAAATGAAGATCAACCCTCTTTACCATTAAATTGGATCATGAAGCATCTAAGAGAGAGAAGGATTTGGAGAAACAAAGGGAATGAATGAAAAAACTTCGTGCAAGTAAGAAATCGAATGTAGGAGTTGAAGGTATGCCATCTTTGTCATCTAAAATTGATATTGTAGAAAATGTTCAATCACCAATTGAGAATGATGATGCATTTGTAAATGTGAATATATATGTTACACCAATTGATCAAGTGTTGAATAAGCAAAATTTATCTAATGATTCAAGTTTTCCATTGAGAACACCTAGTATTTTATGTAAAAAAACTAATTTTTTTATTGAAATTGATGAGAATATTCAAAAACCAATGGGTGATAAGATCTCTAAACGTACTTGTAGAAGAAATGTGAATAAGATGTGGAATATGTTTTTTGAAAACATAATTGAAACCAAAAGATGTCAATTGTTTGTTAAAATGATGAAAAAGTTTAAGTTTAGGCTAATCATGAAGATTCTTGGTCTAAGAATATCAAATAGCAATAGTGAAAAACCTATTGTAAAAAATTTAATCAATGCATATCAAAACATTGGTTCCACCTCACACACCAAAGATATTAATGCTACGCGATGAGTCATTACATCAACTATTGTGAGCAATCAAACACAAAAATCTCACTTGATAAGAAAAACTATGGGCATTTTCTGATAGACTCCCACAGAAAGATAAAGCCATATTTGAAGCCTTAAAATCCCTAATTGAGGAGTTTTGGAAAAATAATACAAGAGTGACTCCTAATTAAAGGGATGTTGTAAAAAGAGAATCAGTTTTCAAAACTGTGAGCCACATCCAAAGCATTTTTAGATATTACTCAAACACAATTTTTCTCCAAATTTCTAGAGAGTTATTCTCAAATTTAAATTATCCAAAGGTATTTTGAAATGGAAAAACCTTTTTGTGTCAAAATAAATCACACACGAGAACTTGTTGTAGAGTTCACATGAAATTTTCTATGCATTATGATGTTTATCAACAAATATGTGTATCTTTGCATACTAATGATATTTTGTAGGAGTGTATGATAGAAGCTCCACCTAAATCAGAAAGAGATTTTATTTCAAGCATTTTTTGTTAAAGAGTGATGCAGCACACAACATACACTCAACAGAATTGTGCCATTAAACATGAGAGACAAAGATTTGGAAGCTGAAACATAACAAAACTTCTATTCATCAACTCTGCCACTACAATGAGAGAAAACTCTCTTATATCTAAGAAAACAAAAAACAAAAAATAAAAAATTACTTTTTTTGGCAAATTTCGACAATTGTCAGATTTTGCCATTTTAGGTAATTTTACAATCATATCTTGAGAATCCAGTTTTTTCCCAAAAAACTCATAAAGCTAAGATAGGACGAAAAACCAACTAACATCCTAAATTTGAAACATGAGTTTCGAGTTATTAAAAAAAAGCAACTTTTAAAAAACTAGAAAAAACACTAATTTCCCATTTTGAGGGCCACCTCTTAATGCATCCACCTATAAAATTTCGTAGAAAACCCACATCCGAGTCAAAAGTTATGACCTCCGGAAGTCCCTGCATCAAAGAGTAGATGGACAAATGTTTTATAAGAAATCATGTTTGGATAGAACATGTGATAGTTGTGGTATGCAATTAGAAATGAAATACCACCTTTTGGAAAATATAAGACAATGGCATATAGTATAAAAGATAGTAAAGAAGCAAAAAGGTGTGAATTGGTGAGTGAAGAAATACCAGTATCTGCATTTATGTCTATTTTTTGAGAAAATATAGTTTATGAGTATGCAAGGCATACACATAGAGCTCGATGGTTGGACTTGAAATTCAAGTTATGCAAGGACACATTTTCTCTTCATACAATCATGTCAATTGTAGACTTTGTAGAGATTTATACACTATAACCATAGAATGAGGTTCAATCACAGTACTACAACTCCACTCAGGGTGCTATATTTGTGCATATAGCATTCATTCATCTACCTGATAGTATAGAGGAAGATAGAAAGATATTGAGGGAGTATCATTTTTATATTAATGATGATCGCACACATCTACAGAGTTTGTGCAAGGTTGCTTTTAGATACTCTATGGTCATTTGAGTAGCAAGAACATCATGTTTGGTTAGCATATCATATGGTTCTAGATAATTGTGCATCACAATTTAAGAATTCATGGATGTTCTAATGGTTGAGTATGATGCATATATTGAGTGGTGTTTGTCACACTCCATTTTTGGACAAATTTTTTTATGTTAGCTTTAACTAATTATTAGTTAGATACATTACTATGCATTTTAAATTATATTTATCAAACTATGATTTGAGGATAATTTTGATGAGATAAATCTGACTTTACTCATGATATGCAGAAATAGATATGATTTCTAATATGGATAGTGGATTATCTTTATGGTTATTGTTATTGAAATGTTTATATGATGTTACAGATGTTGTGGTTAATGGACTAACTATTGTGTTGGAAAATGAGGTGGATGCAAGAAACTAGTTTCCTATCCCAAATGAGGAGGGAGAGTATCATTGGAGAAAGGAAAGTAGATTAGGGTTAATGGGCAAGACATCATGACTCTGAGAACTCGCATGCACACATAGTATTTGTATCTATTTACATGTATTATGGGAATTTTTTATGTCGTAAGTATGTTATACTTTACATTGTAACATCATCTTTTGTATGTCATTATGGTTGTTATTTGTTCTATTAAGTTGTCATAATACAAGTCTTCTCCATATTGATGTCAACTCCTTGTCATGCATTTCTCCTTGTCAATGTTGTCATATGGTTGATCAAGTCTCCTTCGCAAGTAGAGTGCTTGATTATTATTTGTGTAAGGAAATTATATATAAATGCATATATGTGTGTGTGTGTGTGTGTGTGTGCATATATATATTATAAGGTTATAAATCATAGCTTGATCAAGGTATATATAGATATAATTCTATTGAATGGTTTTTCAAAATTTAAAATTTTGTGGAAACTAACTACACGAAGTGGAGGCACCTACATTTAATATGAAGGTGATGCAAAGTTAATAAGGAGTTAAAACTCCATCGCACTAGCATTAGAGATGTACACCACTTCAATTTGAAGTGATGGTGCAAAAAGTAGAAAATTAAATACATGAGAATCCCTAGTGACAGAGGAGAGATTTCAAGGGATTTTCCACCTAGGAATATAGGAAAATAGGTGAAGAAGAGAGGGAGATGGGGAGGAAAAGAGCACAGTATGAGAACAACAGCAAGGAGAATTCAGCTCTGCAACTTTTAGGAGGATATTGCTAGTACTTCAGTATGTTTTTCAATTTGTGAAGCATTTGATTAAGTATTATATTCTCAAATACATTTCTATTGCAATTTACTGAGTCTAGGTTTGCATTATTGTTTTCTTGTTTTAAAAAGAATGTATGTGAGTTTTCTCTATTTTCATTAGTTATACATATATGATTTTAAACCCAGTTTACCTAGTAACTCCTTTGTTTGATCTGTACTTTGGTGTTAAGTAATGATACATATGGAGATTAAATTAAGTCAATGTTTGACTATGATAAGTTATCTATAAGACCATAATCGATCTGAATAATGATAATATTTTTTAGAATGAGAAACCCCCATTTAGTTTCATGTTTGAGAGTTTATGGAATGTTATATAAACTTTAATGTGTCTTGTTTTATTATAACAATTGTTATGTCTTCACAAAATCCAATAGCAGCCTAGGTAGAGTTATTTCTTGAATTAAGGAAATTTGACCTTGGTCAAATCCTTATTTTATTAAGAGCCCATTCTTCTGGTTAAAAAGAACATATATAGGTCATCTTTGAATATATCATAGGATGTTATAAACTATATACAAGTCTATATATTTTTATATGAGTTAGCTTTTATCAATTGTTACCATATCATAGATGGTTCTTTGTATATATATTAGTAGTTGTTTAAGATTAATATACACGTGTATATTTTAAGAATGAACAAGGGTTTGGTTTATTATAACCACAATCGGTTCTTTCTTTTTGTATGTGAAAATGAGTGAAGTGTTTTAATCCCTGAGCACAATCAGGTCATTTATCTATATTTTAGCTAAGGTTTGGGAAACCCACTTATTTGACCATTTTATGAGATTCAAATATAATGAAAATACATTAATTGGCATTTGACCTTACATAGGTATGCAAATGCATTGAATACATGTTCATGTGCATTCGATTATACTCATTTTTATTTTATATGAGTAATACATTTTACACCTTTAATAACTCTTAGGTCTGCTTAGTGTCCCAATATGGACACAAACCTTATTTGTTCATATATTATTTTGTATACATCTATGAATGGAGAATAGGGAATGGGATTAGGTTCTCTTAAGTTTTGGACATTTCGATTACTTAAGAATCTCTTTTTTATAGAAATGATATAATATGTTTATCAAGTGAGTTTAGGATATGAAAGGAGTTCAAATGTAGACTGTTTAGTTCTTATGTAAAAAAAAATCTTTATAGGAAGAAACTAAAGCTATTTTGTTATCCTCGATGAATATGATCTCAATTTATTTTAATTCATATTGGTTATTTAACCTAATTAGTTTATAGGAATGGTTTTATTTAAACCTATGAGTGATTCTCATATGGCATATTAGTATGCAAAAAATTTAACTATATTGTTAGTTATTGTTGTCTTGTTGTATGTAAGGCATGCCCTTGTCTCACTGGTACGTACCGATTCATCTTATAGTCTAGATTAAACGATAAAATGATTTGATTATTATATGATGTAATTGTATGAGGGATATGAACATAGCTTGATCATGCATCCTCATTGGTCATTATATGTTGCTTCGACTATGATCTCCATTGTTGGATTTGATGTGTTGTCTTGAGTGTGCAGGATATTCTTATATAGGTATTCACCAATGGGTGGATGTGGAGGAAGAGACATGGAATCACTTAACCACTAGGCCACCTCACCTTACCCAGTCCTACGGTCGAGTGGTCGACCTTGTGTTCAAGAGGTTTGTCAGTCTTTTAACCATCCTATTTGATTGTGAATGGAGGTCTAATTTTAGTGTTTGCCCTTTTACCTCCAATCAGAATCCTTCACGAGTTTGATCCCTCTTGTTGTGTGTAACCCCGTAAAATATCTGTGCTCTTTGTATAATGTTTAGTGGTTTTGATTTCTCGTCCACTTTATTGGTTTTCTCTATGGTTGTTCTGTGGTGTGTTTGCAAGAAACCCCCATGCTTTTGTTGTGAAGTCAAGTTTGTGTGTCCATTTGCATAAGAGGCATTTTATTGTGGGGATACCTTGATTTGATTTTAGAGTTTAAAGTTAGTCATGATTGATTAGTTTAACCTAATGTTGATCTAACTTGGTTTTGATTTTCTTGTTTTCTTTAATTTTGGAAGTACTCGTGGGTTGGCATGTAGGGCTTAAATTTTATAGTCGATCTTACTTGTCAAGATATCCTTTTTATGACAATTCTATATATATTCAATGGTGTCCTTCATAATATTATGGCATATCTTAATAAGAGCAAATGATATATATATATATATATATAATCATAATCCCATATTATTTCTTTTTGACATATTTTCTATTAATCCCTCCTCTCATAGGGTGCAGTGTTTTAATTAGTCATTAGGCTTTCATAGGTGAGCATATCGTGCTCGAGGTCCTAACAAGATCATCCTATTCATCAAGGTGGTTAACTTACCTATTGTTTGGATCAACTTATAAGAGGTAAAGTATGTGTCTATCCCAATTGGGTAACCATATGACTCTCATGAAAGTCTCCCAAGAGTGAAGGCTTGGTTAAATCTTTGTCACAAATAATGGCTTAGTCTATAGACAAATTTTATGTTGGGAAATCCTATGTGAATAACACGATGAGATTAGATTAATCCACGTTCTGATTATCCCAAGTCTACAAACCAAATAAATGTGTGTGTGTGTGTGTGTCATCATAATCCTATATTAAAGCTGGCAAATATTCTAAAATCCCTTTTTCTTTTTTTTTATACGATACAGTCTTCTTAAATAAAATTTTGAATGGTTGTTAAAAAAAAAGAGAGAGAGGGAAGCCTGGGTTTTAGGGTGTCGCTATTTTTTTTGGTGGATTAGGCGCGTCACAAGATTTGAGGGGTGGGTGATTTATTTATTCTATTTTGGATATGATTTACTGATGCTATGGAGGCAAAGTATTCTGGTTAGGGCACCCTTGTATAGAGAAAATGGGTGGGAAAGGGAAGCAATATAGAGGGTTTGTTTCCTTTAAGACCACTGGTAGTCATCTTGGAGCGGAGAGTTTTTTTAGGTGAGTATTATAGTGCTTAGCATTTTCTCACACTAGAACAAAAAAAAATCATGCTAGAAGATTTTTCCTGTCGATTGTTCTTGTCAGCGTATTACTTGAACCTCCTATGGGTGCAAGTGCCAAGGGATTACGGGGGGTTCCCTAGAAGAAAGAGAAGCAATCCCTAAAACAAAAAAAAGGAGATTCATGAGGTAAATTTTTTGAAATTTATGAAACTTATACCCATAAACTATTTGGCTACACAGCGTACAGAATGGGAACTGTACTCTTCTCTCCATCCTTTCTCTACACCAATGATGAAGAAGATGAAATCGCAGGCTCTAATTTTGAGAAGTCCCAAAGAAATGCATTTGTAGAGAGAGAGCACTCCTTGCCAGGAATGGTATGTTTGTAAAACCTTGTACACTATTCTCTTGTATATTTCAGAAATCAATCACAACAATCTCTCGTTCCTTACTAGATAAAGTTGCAGTATCCCATCTTCGGGTGATTAGAGGGAATGGTATGATTATATTTTTGTTTTAGTTTATGTTTATATCCAAGAAAGTTACACTTTCTAAGTTAATAGGCAGGCATCGTAAGGAGATTTTAGGTCACAACTTCATAGTTGTATGAGGTCCCATTCGTCTAGTAATCAACTTTACCTTCACCCTGTGTACTATATAGATAGATATATATATTGCATCTCTTCAAAGCTACGACCCATTGACCAAACTTGTGGTATATCAAACCCCACACATTCATTTACGCTGAGGTACAGTTTTGGAAAAGTATATTCTATCAGGGAAACCCTGTGGCAGGGAGATTTAGTAAGGGGCTACTTTGTTGATCCAATGGATATGTATGGGCTGAACTAGTAACGCTCTAGAAGGCATATTCATAGCATTGCTTAAGCAGATTACTATTGCCTGGTGTTAATAAAATAGAGCAAAGCAAAGTAATACCAAACTGCAACAAATTAAATACAAACTCCACTGAAATCTGGAACCAACCCACGATTCCATTGTTTTCTTCCTTTTTTTTTGGGGGGGGGGTTCTTCTGGGAGATCATTAGATAGTTGATCTAATACAAGATTTACTTATTTAATTATATTGCAATCTAAAGCCCTGTTTAGGATATGCTCCTTTATACCTCCTAGTCATGTGAAGATAGTACCTCAGTTTAGGAAGCCTTAATGTCCATAGTGATGTAATTTTATTATTCATATTATATATGTTATTAGTTATTATTAAAGTTGTCTTTAGAGCTGAGCTAAACTCTCTTGGTGGTACAGAGTTAATAGCAGTTAAATAGAAGTGCTCATATAAACTTGAGTACACTTTTATAAATAGTTAATAATGGTTAAGTATACTTTAAATTTTAATAATGGTTGAATATATTTTATTGTTTCATAATGATTGTACCTAGTTTATTTAGGTTTTCATAATGAAATTAAAATTTGAGATATTCCTTTCGATTTATTTTTTCCATAGTGATTGTAATTATTTTATTAGGATTGTATTATTGAAATTAAATCTTTTTATGCAAATCCTTGGATGTGGGTAAACTTTAGAGCTTGAATTTTATAGGTTGTAATCTTGTGAACCCATAGGCTTTATATTAAATCATTTAGAATTAAACCACGGCTTTTGCACTCATGCATGTAAATTGATTAACATTGTACCTTTGGTGTTTTTACTCCCTTCCTTCTCCTGTTCCCTGGGTCATGAGCGACCTTATGGTGTTTTATGATGAAACTGTATGTATGTGTATTTGTGTTGAGAGTTGTGCATCAAGTACTGTTACTTTTGTCGTTTCCATTGGTGTTGTGATGATTGTGTGTGATGCACTTGAGACCTCGTTGTGTGGGTTGGCCTTGTTGTAGTGTTTCCTTAATCTCCTCTGTCCGTAGCTCGAGGAATTGCCTAGAGTGACAATAGACATCTATTGCACTCGACGATGGCAATATGGTTGGGAGGTGAGCAACATCTCCTATTGGTCACCATTCAGGCAAACACTCTTGAGGGCTTGGTGAGATCTTTGTATTTATCTTGATGTACTTGTGATTGTTCGAGGCACCGTTGGAACACCTTGATGATTATTTAATTTATGTTGCATTGCCATTAACCTTTGTAACTTATTCTTGGAGTGTGACTCTTCCATGTGTTGGAAAGATAACTCCACTAGTAATTGTATTGTATTATCATTGGTGTAAGAAATCACTTTTGTTTGTAAAGGAAATCAATTATTGTTATATCTTTAATTAGGTTGAATTGTTTATACTTGATGTTGGAATCCTCACACTTTCATTATGTTGCCATGCTATGTTTTAGTTATGGATTCATAGCACTCTCTAGAAAATTCTCTTAATGCTCTTGTATGCTAGAAAGAACAAAATCGTATCACATTTACTTATGAATGTTTTATCCTATCTATAGTTGTTCAGGATGTTTGAATTACTTCTTCTTGTGTTGATGTTACTTTTTGACACTTTGTGTTCTATCCCTTGGTTTGGTTCACCTGGTAAGGTGTCTTGGATGTTTAATCCACGCCTTGTCTTCCTTCCTCGCCTTGTGCGGCAGGGTTTTAGGGACAGGTGGAAAAGTTTTTGGTTCTTCATGTCATGACCACATGGCAAATGTGAACATGACATGTGGTTTGTTGTGTCATGACCACATGGAAAAAGTGGGCATGACATTTGGTATCAGAGCCAAGTTTCAACATTGGGAGCTCTGGGGTATTGCGTGTTTGATTGGGCCGACATGGAGTGGATCGAGAGTGGTTTGACCTTTGTCCTACTCCATGTAGTTGCGAGAGAGTAAGGTTGTGGATTGACAACTAGCCTTCATCTTGGAGGAATATCCATCCTCTTGTTTTGTCATCGCGGTGGCTTTGTCACATGATTATCGAAGTCTTTCGCTTGTGTTTTTGTGGTGGTTGTGTTCCTCCTTATTGATTCTCCTCTTGTGTAGGTTGGCCTAGATCATGAAGGTTGTGTTGGTCCTTTCCTTGCCCTTGTGTAATTTGTAGGGTGTGGTGTGGTTCCCTAGTATGCACTCTATGTGGTTGGGATTAGAGGTTAGTATTGTGGGAACAGTTAGTCTTGTGTTGCACCTTGATATATGTTATGATTTTCGATGTGAAAGAGATGATAGTGTGTTTTTATGCTTGGGCTCTTTGAAGGAATAATGAAGTCTTAATGCATGTTGATTGATTCATGCCTTGTGTACTTGGCGTGTGTATATCATACTATAAGAATTGCATACCTTTTTTATTCTTAACCCTTTTTATCATTTGGAAATTGTATTGTCTTCTTTGGTTGTGGACTAGGAATATTTGCTCGAAATGAACCTTACCTTGACTCTTATGGGTGCAAGTCATTACGTGAGTGATTGCATTTTATTCCTTGTAAAATATTAAGAAAGAAAGAGGTGAAAATGAGTTTTATGCATGACAAGTTGTTCTGAAATAATTTATGTTTTCAAAATGATACAAGGGCTATTGGTGTGCTTGTTGATCATTTGTTAAGTACTTCCTTAATGTGAATTTTGCATTTTATGATTTTGACCTTGTGTGAAATTACTATCAAGTTGTGCATACCTTGTGTGGAGAAAATATTTGGCATCTTTTGGTAAAATACTAAATTAGGGACTTGAGCTTGCAATTAGATTCTTCTTATGATATGCCTCTACCTTTTGAGCCTTGTTATTAGATAGATATATGTAATGTTCGTAGAACATATGTAGTATGATATGGTTTATTGATAGCTCCATGATGTGTGAAGTGTTGTGAATCACCATCCTGTGAGTTGGAGTAATGTTGTTTCGATTTGAATATGACCTATTAAGCATTTGCTAGTATGTTAGTATAATTAATTGGTTTTATTGTTTGATCTCTATAGGTGAAGTTACAGTAGATTCGATTTATGCCTTAGAAAGGTTAATTCAAATTGATGTTAGGTAGATTTCTTAGAAACCTTTTTGGTAAACATTATGCGACCTTGTGTATGAAAGTTGTTCTTCTTCACTAAGTAATGAACAATAAAGGAAAATTATGTTGTGTCATCTTGTGGATGTGAATACCTGTTATGTGAGTACTTGCTATGTGTTGTGAATATCCCATACATGATTTGTGTACCCATGAGCTTGTGATACTAGGTATCCATCCATGGGTTGAGTGTATAACTACAAGTATGGTGAAGTCATGCTTGTGTGGTTGGTTGTTTGTTTACCCTGTAAGGTCCAACCTTGGAATTGGAGACCTTCCATGTGTGGAGTTAAGTAGTGGAGAGGAAGAACTTAGGAAGCTATGGAGACATGTTGTGGCATTGGTTTGGGGCAACCCAACCAACCATATCTTCCTATGCCAGAGTACCCCGTACTTCTCCTTAGTGAATAGACCTTGAGAGGTTCATAGTGTTATCCTATCATGCATTATTTCCCTATTGATACTATTGGCATCTGACTTGGGGATCTTGGTTATGGCTAGTGTGCAATTGCTAATTGTTCAAGGCCATGTTACTTGGTGCAGGTTTGCTCTTACGTTTGGTATCTTATTTCGAGTTGGATGTGTAGTAATTTAGAAACATTGGCACTATGATAGGGTAGCATTTACACAAGAAATACATGTCTAATTTTAATCATATTAGAGTATTGAATGAGCTGCATTTGACTTATGCTATGTTATGGTAATTGCATGAGTCAACACCTGGTTGACAAGATGCGAATAGTTGCGATGCCACACCATACTGATGTTCCAACATAGTGTTGGTGATGATGACATGTTACCTTTGAGAAGGGCATGATTCCACGTAGCCATACATGAAGGCACATTTGATACTACTTGCCTACATGATGCTAATGTATTGGTTGTGTTTGCATAGCACAGGTAGTGACCGTGATTTCCCTCCTTCCTTATTGGTGACTTAATGTTAGTCACATAGTGATGTAAGGTGTAATTTCATGAGTTGTGATCTTTCTTTTGGTCATTGATGATTTTTATTTACCTTGCTTGTGATGACCAGCAGCGTTATTTTATCTTAACTGTAATTAGCTTAGCCACAAATATTTGAATCTCCCTTTTTTTGCGTGACTCTTATGGTTACGTTACTTTATTGTTGAAAATTGTGTGCATTTATTTACCTTCTTGTTGGATTTAGAAACTTCTTCTTTTGGTATTTTTTTATGTGGGTTGGCTAAGCTATGTTCTTTCTATTTTTGAATGTTGGTCTTGTGTGGTGTTGTTCTTCTCGCCATGTCGATGGAGTGACCTCTGGTCAAGTGTATATAAGGAAGCAGACGCAGGAAAACTTTTGAGGATGGGGGTAGGTGTGGACTAGTATGGGCTGGTCATTATTCACTTACTTTCCTAGTGATTTATGTTTTTATGTTGGCTATCTCTTGGAGGCTAAACCCTTTATACAAACAAGAGGTAGTTCATTGTGGAAATGTATGGAGAGGCCCCCAGGCACATGGCCTTGAGACCATCATTCCACTTGATTCTTGGATGCTTGGTTACTTGACACTGGTCATTGGTTATGTAGCACTATGATGTGATCGTTGCGTCCCCGTGGACCTATATGAGAACCTTGTGTTGTTATCCCTGTAATGTGTATGAATGAAATTATGTGTTTAGTTGTAAGATCTGCATGGATGTGTCTGCATATGAGTTGATGTTTTCTATATAAAGGTATTGTATGATGTATGAATTCCTCTATGCATGTGTGAAAGTGATTGATGATCATGAAATTATTTGTGTTGGGTTTCAATCAATAGAATGTGTTTTGTGAAAGGAATTACGCTTTTATGGCATTTAGTTACCATCTTTTATATTCTTGTGAGTTCTTTATTGCATATGTTATCATCTGTACTTACCTTGTCTGGTGCAAAGAAGTTCAGGAGAATACTTCTATCCTCCTCTTGATGACTTCCTGGAGTAAGTCATTTCCTAGGGGGGTAGTGTGTAGGGCATGCCCTTGTCTCACTGGTACATACCGATTCATCTTATAGTCTAGATTAAATGATAAAATGAGTTGATTATTATATGATGTAATTGTATGAGGGATATGAACATAGCTTGATCATGCATCCTCATTGGTCATTATATGTTGCTTCGGCTATGATCTCCATTGTTGGATTTGATGTGTTGTCTTGAGTGTGTAGGATATTCTTATACAGGTATTGACCAATGGGTGGATGTGGAGGAGGAGACATGGAATCACTTAACCACTAGGCCACCTCACCTTACCCAGTCCTATGATCGAGTGGTCGACCTGGTGTTTAGGAGGTTTGTCATTCTTGTAACCATCCTATTTGATTGTGAATGGAGGTCTAATTTTAGTGTTTGCCCTTTTACCTCCAACCAGAATCCTTCACGAGTTTGATCCCTATTGTTGTGTATAACCCCATAAAATGTATGTGCTATTTGAATAATGTGTAGTGGTTTTGATTTCTCGTCCGCTTTATTGGTTTTCTCTATGGTTGTTCTGTGGTGCGTTTGCAGGAAACCCCCATGCTTTTGTTGTGAAGTCAAGTTCGTGTGTCCATTTGCATAAGGGGCATTTTATTGTGGGGATACCTCGATTTGATTTTAGAGTTTAAAGTTAGTCATGATTGATTAGTTTAACCTAATGTTGATCTAACTCGGTTTTGATTTTCTTGTTTTCTTTAATTTTGGAAGTACTTGTGGGTTGGCATGTAGGGCTTAAATTTTATAGTCGACCTTACTTGTCAAGATATCCTTTTTATGACAATTCTATATATATTCGATGGTGTCCTTCATAATATTATGGCATATCTTAATAAGAGAAAATGATATCCTAATCCCATATTATTTATTTTTAACATATTTTCTATTAATCCCTCCTCTCATAGGGTGCAGTGTGTTAATTAGTCGTTAGGCTTTCATAGGTAGCGTATCGTGCTCGGGGTCCTAACTAGATCATCCTCTTCATCAAGGTGGTTAACTTACCTATTGTTTGGATCAACTTCTAAGAGGTAAAGTATGTGTCTATCCCAATTGGGTAACCATACGACTCTCATGAAAGTCTCCCAAGAGTGAAGGCTTGGTTAAATCTTTGTCACAAATAATGGCTTATTCTATAGACAAATTTTATGTGGGGAAATCCTATGTGAATAACACGATGAGATTAGATTAATCCACGTTCTGATTATCCCAAATCTAGAAACCAAATATATATATATATATATATATATATATATATATATATATATATATATATATATATATATATATATATATCATAATCCTATATTAATGTTGGCAGATATCCTAAAATCCCTTTTTGTTTTTTTTAATATGATACAGTCTTCTTAAACAAAATTTTGAATGGTTGTTAAAAAAAAAAGAGAGGGAAGCCCGGGTTTTAGGGGCATCACTATTTTTTTTTGGTGGATTATATATTTTATTTTCTTTTTCTATATGAATTCCTGGTGCTAAGGTGTGTCACAAGATTTGAGGGGTGGGTGATTTATTTATTCTATTTTGGATATGATTTACTGATGCTATGGAGGCAAAGTATTCTGGTTAGGGCACCCTTGTATAGAGAAAATGGGTGGGAAAGGGAAGCAATATAGGGGGTTTGTTTCTTTTAAGACCACTGGTAGCCAGCTTGGAGCGAAGAGTTTTTTTTAGGTGAGTATTATAGTGCTCAGCATTGTCTCACGCCAAAACAAAAAAATCACGCCGAAAGATTTTTCCCATTGGTTGTTCCTATCGGCGTATTACTTGAACCTCCTATGGGTGCAAGTGCCAGGGGATTATAGGGGGTTCTCGAGAAGAAAGAGAAGCAATCCCTAAAACAAAACAAAAAAGGAGATTCATGAGGCAAATTTTCTAAAATTAATGAAACTTATACCCATAAACGATTCGGCTACACAGCGTAGAGAATGGGAACTGCACTCTTCTTGCCATCCTTTCTCTGCACCAATGATGAAGAAGATGAACTCTCAGGCTCTGATTTTGAGAAGTCCCAAACAAATGCATTTGTGGAGAGAGAGAACTCCTTGCCGAGAATGGTATGTTTACTATTCTCTTGTACACTATTCTCTTGTATAATTAAGAAATCAAGCACAACAATCTCTCGTTCCTTACTAGATAAAGTTGTAGTATCCCATCTTCGGGTGATTAGAGGGAATGGTATGATTATATTTTTGTTTTAGTTTTTGTTTATAACCAAGAAAGTTACACTTTCTGAGTTAATAGCCAAGCATTGTAAGGAGATTTTAGGTCACAACGTCATAGTTGTATGAGGTCCCATTCATCCAGTAATCAACTTTACCTTCACCCTATGTACTATATATATTATATAATATTGTATCTCTTCAAAGCTACGACCCATTGACCAAACTTGTGGTATATCAAACCCCACACATTCATTTATGCTGAGGTATAGTTTTGGAAAAGTATATTCTATCAAAGAAACCATGTGGTAGGGAGATTTAGTAAGGGGCTACTTTGTTGATCCAATGGATGTGTATGGGCTGAACTAGTAACGCTCTAGAACGCATATTCATAGCATTGCTTAAGCAGATTGCTATTTCCCAGTGTTAATAAAATAGAGCAAAGTAGAGTAATACCAAACTGCAGCAAATCAAATAGAAACTCCATTGAAATCTGGAACCAACCCACGAATCCATTGTTTTCTTCCTTTCTTTTTTTTGGGGGTTTTCTTCTGGGAGATCATTAGATAGTTGATCCGATGTAGGATTTACTTATTTAATTTTATTGCAATCTGAAGCCCTGTTTAGGATATGCTCCTTTATACCTCCTAGTCGTGTGAAGACAGTACCTCAATTTAGGAAGCCTTAATGTCCATAGCTGATGTAATTTTATTATTCTTATTATATATGTTATTAGTGATTATTAAAGTTGTCTTTAGAGCTGAGCTAAACTCTCTTGGGGGTACAGAGTTAATAGCAGTTAAATAGAAGTACTCATATAAACTTGAGTACACTTTTATAAATAGTTAATAATGGTTAAGTATACTTTAAATTTTAATAATGGTTGAATTTATTTTATTGTTTCATAATGATTATACCTAGTTTATTTGGGTTGTCATAATGAAACTAAAATTTGAGGTATTCCTTTTGATTTTTTTGCATAGTGATTGTGATTGGTTTATTAGGATTGTATTATTGAAATTAAATCTTTTTAATCAAATCCTTGGATGTGGGTAAACTTTAGAGCTCAAATTTTATAGGTTGTAATCTTGTGAACGCATAGGCTTTATATTAAATCATTTATAATTAAACCACGGATTTTGTACTCATGCATGTAAATTGATTAGCATTGTACCTTTGGTGTTTTTACTCCCTTCATTCTCCTATTGCCTGGGTCATGAGCGACCTTATGGTGTTTTATGACGAAACTATATGTATATGTGTATTTGTGTTGAGAGTTGAGTATTGAGTATTGTTACTTTTGTTGTTTCCCTTGGTGTTGTGATGATTGTGTGTGATGCACTTGAGACCTCGTTAGGGGATTGCCTAGAGTGACAGTAGACATCTATTGCACTCAACAATGGCAATATGGTTGGGAGGTGAGCAACATCCCCTATTGGTCATCGTCCAAGTGAACTCTCTTGAGGGCTTGGTGAGATATTTGTCTTTATCTTGATGTACTCATGATTGTTCGAGGTGCCGTTGGAACACCTCGATGATTATTTAATTTATGTTGCATTGTCATTAACCTTTGTAATTTATTCTTGGAGTGCGACTCTTCCATGTGTTGGAAAGATAACTTTGCTAGTAATTGTATTGTATTATCATTGGTGTAAGAAATCACTTTTGTTTGTAAAGGAAATCAATTATTGTTATATCTTTAATTAGGTTGAATTGTTTATACTGGATGTTGGAATCCTCACACTTTCATTATGTTACCATGCTATGTTTTTGTAATGGATTCAAAGCACTGTCTAGAAAATTCTCTTAATTCTCTTGTATGCTAGAAAGAACAAAATCATATCACATTTACTTATGAATGTTTTATCCTATCTATAGTTGTTCAAGATGTTTGAATTACTTCTTCTTGCGTTGATGTTACTTTTTGACACTTTGTGTTGTATCCCTTGGTTTGGTTCACCTGGCAAGGAGTTTTGGATGTTTAATCCACGCCTTGTCTTCCTTCCCTGCCTTGTGTGACGAGGTTTTAGGGACAGGTGGAAAAGTTTTTGGTTCTTCATGTCATGACTACATGGCAAATGTGGACATGACATGTGGTTTGTTGTTTCATGACCAAACGGAAAAAGTGGGCATGACATTTTATATGTATATATATAAATATGTATGAATGATATGTACATAAATACATATATATGCAGTTTTATTTTTATCTTATTAATTCCTTCATTCTAAAAGGAACTTAGAAATGAGTAGAAATACTTTGAAAGAGTAATATTTAGATATATTTATATATATTATGAATGCAAAGATCCTGTGTTTTTATCAGAGGGTTGTAAACTCATATTGGAGGACATGTTTGATCATGAATTATATTTGTTATACTAAAAATACTTAAAATCAGATTTATTCAAATTTGTAACAGTAGAAATACCTAAATCGGTGAATAAGGTCAGCAAGCAAACAAATTGAGTTAAATTTTAATATTTGTAGTCTTGAACCTAAAACCTTGAAGGAAATTGTGAATTTCAATTGTTAATTTCACTATCTTTTGTTTGAAGTATATAGGCATCTAATAATACTATGATTAGTCTGATCAGTGAGTTGTGTATTAGTATTGCTATATACAAGATTTATAAGGGTATAAGTTTGTAAGTTCATGATTGGACTATCAATTTGACTATAAATTGAGAATGTACACCAGTATCAAAATTACTTGGCTTTTTCTAATTATACTTATGTCATTTGTTTGACTAGAAAGGATGTAGTTATTATAATCTCCTTATCTACTAGCCAAGCCAGTGATAAAGGGCTTCATACCTAAGGTAGGAATGCTTATGTCTAAGATATTATTCTTTTATGAATGCTTGTGAGTGAATTCAATGTTTTTTGTTAACAAGTTTGAGATAGAGGTATGTGAACATATGACACACATCTCCATTCTATAATGTGTATTTGAATTATCAAACTTTGGCCAAAGCAATGCAAAATCACTACTTGCATTATCGATTCACAATGTCCTTTTGGGTTGCATGATAGTTAGATTGTGTCATACTTAGCTAGAAGGATTCTAGAGTTGTATGATAGATTGTATGTGACAGGCACAACACTAGTTCTTAGATGGCATGATGTACTTGTTGATTCCCTTTATCTTCTACCCTTGTGAAGGGTAGGGCCACTTTCTATTGGAAGGTGTGCGGGGGACTGCCACTCTGTGGTTGGAGGTAAAGCACTTGGGTGATGCTCTCCCTCTTGCAACTAAAGAATGCCAAAGACTTGGTTACTCAAAGAGATTATATGCATTTCACATGATAATTGTATTATTGGAAGATTGTAAAGTTGTAAAAATTAAGCATCATGATATAGATGCTACTTTGTAATATTCATTATGGATGAATGTATATTCCTTCATTAGCTTCTGAAATGAAATTAATATTTATGTTTCTCTTTAATGTAAATATGAATTAGCTATGTTTATTTCAAAAAAATGGTGCTTTTCTTAGTAAATATTTTAATTGGTTATTAGAGAACGAATAGGTGTTCATTACAGTGTTCAACATATATGGTTTCTTTGAGGTTGGACATGGAAAAGGGGAGCGTGATGGTGTTGGAGCATGTATTAAAAGAGACTTAGCATGAGAAGAGTTGAAGTACAAAGATAGTACAAAGTTGATAGATGCAGCATCCATCATCAAATGGTGTAACTCTACAATGGGTCAAGGTAATGAAGGTAAGTTTGCAGGTCATAGATTTTTTTGTTGATAGAAGCTAACATTGCAAAATATGAAGATTGTTGTATAGTGACAAGATCAAGTGAGTTCCACTCTTTTAGAAGCTCAAATATAGCTTCATGGGCTATTTATTCGAGGCAGATGGTGTGTTTTTGTTCATCCTATATAGGTTTTTCTTGGAATGAGTGTGAGTCAAAGGAATGTGTCGATGAATGGTGTGCTAGAACTTTAAGCCCACTTCAGACGTATCAACTTCCAAGAGCAATGCAACTCATGCAAATGGAATCATCAATTAACTTTGACCATATTTCAAATCTAGTTGAATCAAGTATTATAGATGCATTACTTAATGAAAATTAATATATTTTAGATAATGATGTAGTATTTTGGTATCATTTATCAAGAATTAATATTTTTTGTACAATTTTTTTTTCCTTTGTGCCTGGTAAACTTTTTTCACATGACCGGTGACGCTGGCATGACACGCCCTCCAGTCCCACAGGGACAGGGGGAGACTGGACCTCGTGACCATCTTTACCACAACAGAATTACTTAGCCAATCGAGCCAAGGCCCCTACCCATATTTTTTGTACAATTTAATGTAGGGCAGTTTATGTAATTATTGCGGATGAAGATAATGATGAAGGAACAAATCATTATTTATGTCATTGTGTTGAGGCAAAAAAGAAATTGACAACCCCTATCATAGATGGAGAAAACATTGAGTATCCTACAGGATCAATGGTTGTTTGTGGAACATGGCTTAGAAGGTATCCAATGAAGAAGTTTGATGTGTGGTTGTTTGAGGACTTTGACACACATAGGAAAATTATTCATTATTCATTGAATGTTCAATTGATAAAATATGGGGGTAGATCGTTAAATAAAAACTTGTGGAAAGTTCACAAGTCTGACCATGAAGCAATACTTGACACCATAAAGAGTAGAGCAGATCCACATGGTTTATTGGATTGAATTAGTGGAATGAAACAAAGGTATGTTATGTACACTTCTAAAGTTTTGTGATTTGATTATATTTTTCTTTTTTTATTTATTTATTACTAGTATTGTTATTAATGTAGATTAGTAGTACCAAACAAGCTTCCACCTTCTTGTGGTTGGTACTATTAGTAAAGAATTTTATATTCTTGAAGCAAAGAGAAGCTTTAAAAATTAACTCATCTCTCCTACTTCCTTATGATATTTACTCTCACTTTCAACTTCATCTCTCCTACTTCCTACCATGCTGTACCTCTTGCTTTTGTTTATAAGACCTCTCTTCATTCTAAGGATGACATAATTAGTCTTAAGGAACATGTATTACACATGATGATTAGGTTGCATGCTTTCTAGATGCTATATTAGATGTTGATGTTTTTCCTTATTCTTATTTTTGTACTCCTATATTAATCTTCCCCCTCTAGACATCATGGATCCACTTCATTGTGATTCTATGCATGATCTCTCTTCATGGACGATGATCACTCATGGAGTTTCTAATAAAATCACATTCCCATAACTTACCCCATACTCATAGATCTCCTTGTATTCTATTTATATATGTATTTTCCTAATTGCTTTATCTCCCATACTATTTCATTTTCTATGCGTCCTTTATCTCTTTTGTTTTTCTTGTATAGTAAGTGCTTATTTCCTCTACTTTCATTATCAATGCTCTCCTTTTACACTAGCTTGTGTGTGTCCTTACTCGTTTCTATTGTTCACTCTTTCCTTTCAAAATTTCTCTTTATGTCTACATTTTTAAATTCCTTATCTACATGCTCATTTTATCATGGTGTTACTATTTGTTCATAATTCCTCTTACATGTTAATTTCATATGCTTCTTATGTTTCCTTTGTTTTTTGTACTTGCTGAAATTTTCACATTCTTTCCTCACATTCTTTTCGTATTTCTAGGGGCAACACCCATAAACATTTATTACCTTCTTAATCTTACTTTGATTTTTTCACTATTTTCCTTTAGGGGGAATCAACTCATCCTATGGTCCCCCTTATGCTATTTCAAGCTTTATCTCTTCATAGTTCATTGATGCACATACTCTCATATGCTTTATCTCTTCATAGTTATATTATCCTTGTACTAAATTTATGGTCCATATATTGGTTTTATGTTCCTTGTACCATTTTTATGGTCCCTACACAAGATTTATGGTTCTAGTACCATTATGAAGGCTACTATGTAAACATACCTCATTTCCAACTCTATATGTTATCACTTTGCCAAGATATATTCATCTATTCTTGATCAATTCTAATTTTTATGATCCGCCATTGTAGTACCCTACTTTGCCCATTTGTGGGGGCATCAACCTATTCCACTAGCTAGCTAGGGGAGACATGAAACTCAATATTCCTCATCATAAATTAGATCTTGCAATGAAATGTACAAGGATGGCAACTCCATCGCAAGTGGTAAAATCACATTATTGATAAAGAATAGGTAATAGTTTGTTTCCCTAGTAGGAATGTGGATTCCAGTGTGGTAAGCCCACAAGGTAGGATAGAGTTGAAGATGTCAATCACAACCACCATCATTAACAATCTTTTTGAGTATCTTGATAAGACTCTTATTGGATGCTTTAGATTAGCCATTACCTTGGGGGTAGTATAACATCTAGCATTTGTGCTTGATATGGAACTTATCACAAAGGGCTCGAAATTCATTGTTCTTGACAAATACCATCATGAACTTCTTTGATCACAAGGTTTGCTTCATCTAAATTTAGACATCTTGAAAAAGTGTCATCATCACCCCTATGGTAAAGTGTGCTGCCAAGGAGGGTGAAATGGGATGTGCATTGGATAAATGAGTTGTGTTGGTTAGGTGAATGGTTAGGTGGAAGGATTTGGATATTAAGGTAGGTATAAATGTCATGTGTAGGATCAAAAACTATTCAACCAAAATGTAATAATATTGAGTATCATTTTGTACCATGAAGAGAGAACCAATTGTTTCCATGGCATTAAAAACTTTGTTGTACATTCAAGGGATTTGCTTAAAATATATGTGTGTAGAGTACTTGTTTATATTGTCAACCATCCTTTTATACATGGGATATTCAATAATGTTATTCATACAAGGAAAACTGGTCTTGAATGCTTTAGGTATAAAATCATGCTATCTCTTTGCCAAGGTAGATTCATATATTCTTATTTTGGGTATAACTTGGCTCCATTTTTTGGTCTAGCCTAGCCTCCTTTTTTGCCTAGAGCATGGTCCCTTACTTCATTACAATGACATTATCAATCTAGATCATAATAACTATGTCCTTGGTAGGGGTTGTATAATTTTTCATTGAAATTATGATGTTTTGTTGTAAATTTTCTTTTTGATAGTAGTTTTTCCTTTGAGGGTGGTCATTTTGAAAAGGACAATCAATACTATTGGCCATCTCATGTACTTTCTAGTTTGCTTGATTTGGGTAATTATTATTTCTATTATAATTGTTACATTCCATCAGTTTCATACATTCTCCTTTCACTATCAATAGTGGATTGATCAATTCATAGGGCACCTTCTAGGGATTCTTTGTAGGACTTGTAGAAATTTAATTATGTAGATGGTTGAGAGGCCCCCTAGTTTAGATTATTTTGAGTAGTGACAAATGGATTGGAATGGGTTCATCATCTTCAAGACTGTTTGAACCTTTGATTGATGTCGTAGAACACATTGTATCAAGTGAGAACATTGTATCAACCTAAGGAGAGTAGAGGAAATACCTAAAAATGGAGATTACAACATAGCTTTTAGTTTAGTTTCATCTACTAGAAAGGTGATAGGAGTGTCATTTTGCATTCTGCACCTCTAGGGCTAAATCAATAGTGCCAACATATTGGGGTGGACAGTTGAGTGTTAGGGGAGATGTATTTTCAGTGGCCAAGCCTCATGGTCATTCTTGGCTACATCAGACAAAGATAGTCTCTTAAGAGCCCTAAGAAAAAAAAAGGTTCCAAACTTTGGATCGATTGTTCTCTCAAACCATGGCACCTAGGAATGTCTTATTTACATGTATAGGTGGATGTCAGGTCCACCTACAAATACCTACCTTAGTTTTTTAAATCAATTCTATTTTCTTGTGGTGTCAAGGAACACAATGTTCTAAAATGATTCAATTTCATGCAATGGCAAGGTGTTAGGAGTGAGATTTTGCATTATGCACATCGTGAGGCTGAATCGACTATGCCAACACATCAAGGTGGGTGGGTGAATGCTAGAGAAGGTCTCATTTGATAACCCAAGTGTCCCAATCATTTCAGAATGCAAGCTCCCGACAAAGTCTCTTAAGAGCCCCAAGAGGCAAAAACTACCAATCTTTAACGAGGAATTTCTTAGAGTTCATGACACCTAGGAATGTTATGTTTGGACCTACAGCTACATGAGGGGTCCATCCACAATAACCTCTATTAGTTTTGTCAACTCATCACTATTTGATCATGAGGACAATGAATGCATTTTTGGAAAATACATCAGTGGCATTCAACATAACCATGCAAAGAGCCATATTTTTTATTCTGCACCTCATGGGGATGAATCAATTGTACCAACATGTTGGGGTTGGTGGGTGAATGCTAGGGGAGGTCTCATTTAATACCCTAAGTGTCCCAATTGTTCCAGACTACAAGCTTCAAAGTTGGTTTAGCACCTTGACTTTGTCAAAAGCTTGTACTCTGGAATGATTGGGACACTTTGGTATGAAACGAGACTTCCCCTAGCGTTCACCCATCCACCTCGATGTGTTGGTATAGTTGGTTCAACCCCAAGAGGTGTAGAATGAAAAATATGCCTCCTTACAAGGTTATGTTGAATGTTGAAAGGTGTCACAACCCTTATTTTAAATAATTAATTATGAATTTAAATATTATTATTTAAATGATTGTCAACTAATTTTGACTTGTGTGTGTGACAAGAACACCTCTCTCCCTCCCGATGGAGAAAGAGTATCATCGAGGCAGAGGGAGTTTATCCTACTGATGGTGACTTGTGTTGAAGGGACTTGCGCACATGCTGCTTAGTCAAATTGCATTACATTCATTTAATTTGGATTAATATGTGTGTGTGTGTGTGTGTGAAAATTACTTGCATTTATTTTTAAATTGCATATAGAATAATTATTCTAATATTTAGCCGCAAATAGATTGATGAGAGCAAATGCAAATTAGAAGTAATGCATTTTAAATTTATTATTTTAAAAATATTATTCTACCTCGTCATTAAATACTGGAGTAATGGATTTATTTCAGTTGCATATAATTATGTGACAGTTATTTCACTTAATGAAAGAATTTTTCCTTGGCCATTATCTTGTTTAATTTTAGACAATGGGAGTGGAAGGTGTAGTTATGAATATTAATTGTCTTTTCTATTTTATTCCTGTATGGGCATTCTTGGTGGAGGTAGGAAGATGCTCTATGGGAATAATGGAAGTCTTTAAAATTAGAAAATCTGGAAGGAGGTTTTATTCACCCCCTCAGTTATCAATGGTACAGAAGAAGAACGATGAAGGGCCTCTCTCTCATATGGGCTCGCTCAGTATTCCAATGTTTTTACCCCTTATCGATATGTCAAAAAGTGTTCAACCATTTTTTTGGATGTGATTTGCTACTGGCAGTGGTGTGGAAGCTAGAAATAAGTATAGCCTAGTATGAAAGGGAGATAGTTCACAGTAAAATCTTAAAGGTAAGTGTAAACAAATCTCACAGTAAGAATTCATCTGGTAACATTACCATGTGGAAGGCTGATAGCAAAATAAAAATAATAAAATAGTGATCAATTCTAGTTGAATTTAAAAGGTTTATGTCAAGAAGATATTTTGGATTCCATTCAATATTATCCCTGGCTATTATTTCTATAGATTCACATCTTAGAAGTCATTTAAATTCATAGTTTAATAATAATCTTAGTCATAAGACTGAATAGATTATACTCATGATAATTATAGGCTTGAAATCTATATTTTAGATATCGCGGCTTAAGACTTAAATTATGAGGTTTAAATATCCTTCTTAAAGATTAGGGTGTTCTCAAGATAACCAACACCATTAGGCAGGACGATCATGCACACATAACAATCAATTGTAGCTAAAATACATTAAGGATTTACTCATGTGATTGAAGTATAAATTTATATATCTTCTTAATCAGCACGGACACATTTTGTGCACATCCAACTTTCATTGCAATTTGTAAGGTAACATTTCCTTGAGACATTCTGTCAAATAGTTGCATGCCATGTCTGTGGTTACCTTCAATCTTTGCTTGAGTCGCTTTGCTAAACATGTCACTTTTTTGTCTGTGCTTTTCCATTATATTTAACTAATGTTCAAACTCTACCACAACATTAATGCTCATAGGAAGGAAGGATGTTGTATGGATCAAGTCAGGGTATATACTTTAGAGAATATCGTTGAGTTTTACAAGGAGAATAACCTAAGATCCTTTAAGATTTGTTTTCTTTTCTTTAATCCTATTCACTGATGCAATTTGTGTAAACCTGCCAATCGCTTTGCTTATAAAGCCAAAACCATTTGGTACTTATCCTACAGTCTAGGCAATGGCAAAAATCTCTAGCTAGCCAACGCCCTTATTTTAGAAGATCACAAATAATGTAGCTGCATCTTTTGGAGGTATCGACCCCCTTTTCATAATGATATATTTGCAAAAAAAATTTCCTTTCTGAAGGCATCTTCTTATTTTAGCAAATGAATAATCTATTTTAAATTGGAGGCATCGACTTGTAAGTTAGGAGTCCATACATGTTAGATCTGATAGTATGTTGCACCAAATTCCTTCATGCATGCCAACTTCAATTTGATAGACCCCTCACAAAGGGTTGGGCTTCTCCATTCAAGAGTAAGACTAGGGAGGCATGAGCCTCGTGGTTGGTTGGGCCGTAAATCACCTTAATGATGCTCTCTCTTTGCCAGATTCAGTATTGAAGATATGGTATGGTATCAAAGACATTGTATGGTGCGATATTATTTTGTATGAGCCTATATGGCTAGATATTATAAAGGAGTAGTCCTTTTAATTAAGCTATTTGATTAGCAAATGTATTGAATCATACTTGATTATAATGATGAATGTATGTTTCATGAGTTGTAATATTTATGGGAAATTTTTAATTTCTTCCCTTTTTCTGCACTATTTTAATAAAATAATACTATTTTATTCTAACTGATTAGAGTGGTTCTTACATGTGGTATAAAAATGTTTTGGGTTCAGCACTCGGGCCTCAAGTCTTCTATGCTTAAGGTTGCATTGTAGTAATGCGAACTTGTTTGATGACCTAAAAGTCATGGATGCATCGAATGTTTTGAGGACCCTAGTTATGGGTCAAAGGCCCTTTTGATGAGTTATGATCTTGTCATTTCTTAAATGGTTTAGTTTGGAACCAAGTAGAAGTTTAGATGCAGTTTGATCTAGTCCTCTTTGCCTTAGTTACATTTTTGTAGGACTCTTTAGTGAGAATGAAGTCATGGTTAAAACAAGTATTCGTGACCATATTGAGAAAAGAAGTGAATGATGAGATAAATTGAATGAATATACTTGAGCCAGGATGGCTAAGAAATGGTGACAACCCATGAGTGATGATATGGAAATAAGAATGAACCAATAAGAGAGATCTCTCTGATGACGTAAAGGGTGAAAATTTTGATTACGAAAGGGATAAGTTACAAGGAAAGAATATTTGCAAGAGGAAAAAGTACAATCACCTATAAATAAAGATGATAATGATGGATGTTTTAAGGGAAAGGATGTTCGCATTGATCATAGTACTAGGCTATGAGCAATCTAATTTTCAAGCAACGCCTTAACCTTTTCAGATGTGAGCATGGATCTAGTAGAATCCATGAGATCTTTGGACAATGCAAAGTTAAGATGCCTTAAGGGACTTCTTAAATGACCTAGGATTAGGAGTTGGCTAGATAAGACGTCTCAATCTATTTATAGTCAAGGCAAGAATGATTGATGTTGTGTTTAAAAGGATCTTAAGATTCATGTATGTTTGATTACTATTAGATATAGTACTCATATTTATATATACTAAATATGAATGATACATTTTCTTGTCTTGTGCAAGTAATACACGTATGCAATGTTATTTTCATACTTCGTGAATGATTCATTTCTCATGTTTTGAGTGAGTAATGCACTTGTGTAATGATTATATTGTGCGTGAGATGCACTTATTATATTTATTATATTAAACTAATGTGAGTGATGTATATTTCATGTTTTGTGCACTTGTGTGTACGATGCACTTATCATATTTATTGTACTTATACCTGAATGAGTAATGTTAACTATAAGTAATGCATAATTCAAGTTTTGTACAAGTGATGCACTACTAATAATGAATTTTAGTGTGAGTGATACACTTTTTGCAAATGATGCATGTGATACACTAGGTGTACCTTTTTGAATTCTTACCTTGAGAAGAGTTAAGCACTTAGGGTTCTTAAACACATGACTGCTATTTATTCATGCTTTAAGTGATTGTGTAATCATGTACTTTGAAATCTTGTTTCCATGCTTCGAACAAGTGATGTTCTCTGTCTACAGGAATTGTGGAAAATATATAATCACATCTTGTGTGAGTAATGCATAGAGTGTGTGAAGATTGCAATATGCTTGTAATAATATGTTTACTTCATAATTGGGAATACAAGAGATGCATTAGGAGGAATGAATGCTCATGAGTTAGATAAGAGAGGAAATTTTCTAGTTTGAATTGTACATATCCTTATTTGAAAATATTTTGAGAAGTTGCAGTTCCTTTTATATAAAATTATTAAGCATTTAATGTCATACAATATGCTTTATGCAAATGAGTTGATGAGTTTTACTTTAAGAAGATTCAAAAAGACTTTATTGGCAATTTAATTATTTATTATAGAATGATGATTGATTTATATGTGATTTAGTAAAGTAATCAATATGATATACTTAACCTTGATGATCTTTTAGGACCATCAAGATTTCCTTATGTTATTCATCCTTTCTTTGATGTTGATAAACTCCTATGACAAACCTTTCTTGATGATTTTGGTTGTATTCTTCTTGTTGATCACCTTATTTGGTTGGGTGATGAAATTTGATGATCTTTGGTGATCTACTGATCTTTTACATTCGTGATTTAACGTTGAAATAAAAATTTGGTTTCATCTTTGATGGACTCTTTTTGTCTAATAAGTTGGTCTATTGATAAACTTTGCCAACTTAATGTTGACTTTCTTTCCTTGTCAACCTTGAAGACTAATGTTGTAATCTTTTTAATTGATTTTGATTGATGGTGAACTTCTATGCAAAGATAATAGCTTATTGTTGAGGTTTTCTAACCATTTTTTATCAATTGAAATGAAGTGACTTCATTTAATTTCAAGATTTGACTATCTTTGACTTAAAAGCCTTGTTTATGTTGATTTAGCAGTATATTATTCCTTTTGACTTAGTGTCATGATCCTTTGATGATCTTATTCATTAATTGAAACATTCTTGATATTTAGTGTTAATATCTTTTTGAGTCTAATGTTGAAATGCTTCCTTTTGTTTAGTGATGTTGATTTGCCATTGATGATAACAAGTAGTATGGGATGCTTGTTTTTCATCATAGTATAGCAATTGTTGAAATGTCTCGTGCGGGTAGGCTTGCATGTTTGACAAAATGAACATATTATTTGTTTTCCTTATGTGAGTGGTTGTGTGTGCTTTATAAAGTAGTTATACCTCTTTGAGTAGGTAAGTTGGATAGAAATCACTTGTATATAAATGTCTAAGGTTGTGATAAGACTTGTTTGAATCTTTGTATGTAGATTGATGTTTAACATCTTGAACCATGCTAAACAGAAATAGAAGAATAGATATCCTAGAACAATGAGTATGTAGACTCTTTAGTTGGCATGCTTATATGTATCTTGTCTCAAAATATCAATCAATGAAGAAGACCTTGAGAAGGTAGAAATTTTGGATCACTTAAGTTATGAATAAGACATCTTCTTAAGTGTTGACATTATTAGGGTAAAATTTATATGATACCTGGTTAAATGAATACTTCTATGTTTTATGACAACTATATAAACCTTTAGTAATATAGTAGACCTTAGAACTAGAATGTTAGAGGTGAATCTTCTTTCTTGGTTGTGTACTTTATGAAAGTTATGCATTTTGTGTGATTAAGTTGTAAATGAGATTAATAATTATCTCATCCTACTTCACCTAGCTATAATGGTTCGATAAAATCTTGTTTGAGCTAATGAAATAGCTTCAAAATGGTTATTAAACTTTACCTACTAAAGATCTAACAACTTGTGCAAGTGATAGTTGTTAGACACAGAGATTTTGTTGTTATGAACAAATAGGAATCTTGAAGTGTGTAGATTGTAATTTTGAGGTAAAACCGGTTAGAAAGAGGTATGGAACTTTGTTATGAGCTTAGTTAATTTAATCATCGGGATGATGATTCTCTTAAGGGGGAATGGATGTCACAACCCTTATTTTCAATAATTAATTTTAAATTTAAATATTATTATTTAAATGACTGTCAACTGATTTCAACTTGTGTGTGCGACAAGAACACCTCTCCTGACAAAGAGAGAGTATCATCGAGGCAGAGGGAGTTTAGTCGATTGATGGAAACTTGTGTTGAAGGGACCTGCGCACACACCACTTAGTCGAATTGCATTGCATTCATTTAATTTGGATTAATATGTTTGTGCATGAAAAATACTTGCATTTATTTTTAAATTGCATATAGAATAATTATTCTAATATTTAGCTGCAACTAGATTTATGAGAGCAAATGCAAATTAGAAATAATGCATTTTAAATTTATTATTTTAAAACTATTCTTCTACCTTGTCATTAATTATTGGAGTAATGGATTTATTTTAGTTGCATACAATTGTGTGGCAGTTATTTCACTTAATGAAAGAATCTTTTCCTTGGCCATTATCTTGTTTAATTTTACACAATGGTAGAAAGAGTGGAAGGTGTGGTTATGAATATTAATTGTATTTTCTATTTTATTCTTGTACAGGCATTCTTAGTGGAGGCAAGAAGATGTTCCGTGGGAAAAACAAAAGTATTTAAAATTAGAAAATCTAGAAGGAGGTTTTATTCACCCCCCCGGTTATCAATGGTATAGAAGAAGAAAGATGAAGGGCCTCTCTCTCATATGGGCTCACTCAGTATTCTAATGTTTTTACCCTTTATTGACATGTCAAAAAGTGTCCATCCATTATTTTGGATGTGATTTGCTACTAGCAGTGGTGTGGAAGCTAGAAAGAAGTATAGCTTGGTATGAAAGGGAGATATTTTGTAGTAAAAACTTAAAGGTAAGTGCAAACAACTCTCACAATAAGAATTCATCTGATAACATTACCATGTGGAAGGCTGATAGAAAAATAAAAATAGTGAAATAGTGATCAATTCTAGTTGAATTTAAGGTTTTAGATTCCATTCAATATTATCCCTGGATATTATTTCTATAGATTCACATCTTAGAAGTTATTTAAATTCATAGTTTAATAATAATCTTAGTCGCAGGACTGAATAGATTATATTCATGAGAATTATAGGCTTGAAATCTCTATTTTAGATATTGCATCTTAAGACTTAGATTATGAGATTTCAATTTTCTTCTTCTTAAATATTAGGGTGTTCTCAAGATAACTAGCACCATTAGGTGGGTCTATAATGCACACATAACAATCAACTGTAGCTAAAATGCAAGAAGGATTACTCATGTGATTGAAGTATAAATTTATATCTCTTCTTCTTAATTAGCGCTGGCACATTTTGTGCACATCCTGCTTTCATTACAATCTGTAAGGTAACATTTCCTTGAGACATTCTGTCAAACAATTGCACACCATGTCTATGTTTACCTTCAATCTTTGCTTGAGTTTCTTTTCTAAATAGGCCGCTTGTTTTGTCTATGCTTTTCCATTATATTTAACTAATGTTCAAACTCTGCCACAACATTAATGGTCATAGGAAGGAAGGATGTTGTATGGATCAAGCCAAGGTATATACTTTAGAGAATATCATTGAGTTTTGCAATGAGAATGGCCTAAGATCCTTTGAGATATGTTGTCTTTTCTTTAAGCCTATTCACCGATGCAATTTGTTTAAAACCTGCCATTCAGTTTGCTTATAAAGCTAAAACCATTTGGTACTTATCCTACAATCTAAGCAATGGCAAAAAGCTCTAGCTAGCTAGCACCCTTATTTTAGAAGATCACAAATAATGTAGCTGCATCTTTTGGATACATTAACCCCCTTTTCATAATGATATATTTGCAAAAATTTTCCTTTCTAAATGTGTCTTCTTGTTTTAGCAAATGAATAATCTATTTTAAATTGGAGGCGTCGACTTGTAAGTTAGGAGTCCACACATGTTAGATCTTGAGAGTATGTTGCACCAGATTCCTTGACGCATGTCAACTTCAGTTTGCTAGACCCCTCACAAAGGGTCGAGCTTCTCCATTCAAGAGTAAGAACGAGGATGCGTGAGCCTTGTGGTTCAGTGATAAATTGCCTTGATGATGCTCTCTCTCCACTAGATTTAGTGTCAAAGATATGGTATGGTATCGAAAACATTGTATGGTGCGATGTTCTTTTGTATGAGCCTATATGGCTAGATATTATAAAGGAATGGTCCTTTTAATTAAGCTATTTGATTAGCTAATGTATTGAATCATACTTGATTATAATGATGAATATATGTTTCATGAGTTGTAATATTTATGGGAAATTTTTAATTTCTTCCTTTTTTCCACACTATTTTAATAAAATAATATTATTTTATTCTAACTTATTAGAGTGGTTCTTACAAAAGGAGCCATATTTTTTATTTTGCACCTCGTGGGGCTGAACTGACTATGCCAACACATCGTGGTGGGTGGGTGAATGGTAGATAAGGTCTCATTTTGTACCCCAAGTGTCCTAATTATTTTGAACTATAGGGTTCAGTGATAAAGTCTCTTAAAATCCCTAAGAGCCAAAAATTATCAATCTTTGATGGGGTAGTTCTCAAAGTCCTTAACACTTGGGAATGTTCTATTTTGAACAACAGTTGCATAAGGGGTCCATCCACAATAACCTCTCTCGATTGTTTTCAACTCATCATCGTTTGACCACGAGGACAATGGATGCATTCTTGCAAAATGTGTCAGTGAAATTCAACATAACCTTGCAAGGAGCCATATTTTTTGTGTTGCACCTCGTGGGGATGAACTGACTACACCAACACATTGGGGTGAGCAGGTGAACGTTAGAGGAGGTCTTGTTTTATACCCCAAGTATCCCAATCACTCCATACTATAGACTTCCAGCAAAGATGGTGCAAAACAAAAAAATGTGGCTCCTTGCAAGGTTATGTTGAATGCCATTGACACATTTTGCAAGAATGCATTCATTATCCTCATGGTCAAATAGTGATGAGTTGACAAAAAATAAGAGAGGTTATTGTGGATGAACCCCTCATGAAGTTATAGGTCTGAATGGAACATTCCTAGGTGTCACGTACTCTAAGAACTACCCCATCAAATATTGGTACTTTTTGGCTTTTAGGGCTCTTAAGAGACTTTATCGATAGCCTGTAGTCCAGAATGATTAGGATACTTGGGGTATGAAACAAGACCTCCCCTAGCATTCACCTTCCCACCTTGACATGTTTCCGTAGTTGGTTTGGCCCCACATGGTGTAGAATGAAAAATATGGCTCCTTGGAAGGTTATGTTGGATGTCACTGACGCATTTTGCAAGAATGCATTCATTGTCCTTGCAATCAAATGATGATGAGTCAAAAAAAACCAAGTTAGGTTATTGTGGATGGACCCCTCATGTATTTTTAGGTCCAAATAAAACATTCCCAAGTGTCACGGACTCCAAGAACTACCCCATCAAAGATTGGTAGTTTTTTCTCTTAGGACTCTTAAGAGACTTTACCAGTAGCTTGTAGTTCAGAATGATTGGGACACTTGTGATATGAAACAAGACCTCCCCTAGCATTCACCTACCCACCTTGATGTGTTGAGGCAGTCAGTTCATCCCCATGAGGTGTAAAACAAAAAATATGGTTGCTTGCAAGGTTATGTTGAATGTCACTCACATTTTACAAGAATGCATTCATTGTCCTCACGGTCAAATGATGATGAGTTGGAAAAAAATGAGAAAGGTTATTATGGATGGACCCATCATGTAGTTGTAGGTCTAAGAAGAACATTCCTAAGTGTCATAGACTCTGAGAACTACCCCGTCAAAGATTGGTAGTTTTTGGCTCTTAGGGACCTTAAGAGACTTTGTCAGAAGCTTGTAATCCAGAAGGATTGGGACACTTGGGGTACAAAAAGAGACCTCCCCTAACATTCAACCACCCACCCCAAAGTGTTGACAGAGTCAGTTTGGCCCCATGAGGTGTATAACAAAAAATATGGCTATTTGCAAGGTTATGTTGAATGCCATTGATGCATCTTGCAACAATGCATTCATTGTCCTCATGGTCAATCAGTTTAGAGTTGAAAAAAATTGATGTTATTGTGTATGGACTCACATGAAATTGTATATCTAAATGAAATATTCCTAGGTTTCATGGACTTTGAGAACTACCCCATCAAAGATTGGTAGTTTTTGGCTCCTAAGAGACTTTGTCAAGAGCCTATAGTTTGGAATTATTGGGACACTTGGGGCACAAAATGTGACTTCCCCTAGCATTCAATCACCCACCTCGACATGTTGGCACAGTTGATTCAATCCCATGAGGTGTGAAATGTAAAATATTACTCCTAGCACCTTTCCACTGCATGAAACTGAAGCATTTTGGAACATTATGTTCCTTTCCACCATAGGAAAATGGAATTGATTTAAAAAAATAAGTTAGGTATTTGTAGGTGGACCTAACATCCACATATACATGCAAAGAAGACATTCCTAGGTTCCATGGTTTGAGAGAATAGTTGGTCCAAAGTCTGGAACCTTTTTTGTCTTAGGGCTCTTAAGAGACTATCTTTGTTTAATGTACCCAAGAACAACTAGGAGGCTTGGCCATCAAAAATACATCTCCCCTAGCATTAAATCACCCACCTTGATGTGTTGGTGCTATCAGATTGGACTCATGAGGTGAAGAATGCAAAATATGGCTCTTGGTCAAACATATAGAAGGTGAAATGAGGATAAGCAAATCATGTCAAACATGTAGAAGATGAGAAAATCATGTTAACATGTAGAACATGAAATGAGGATATGCAAAGCATGCCAAATGTGTCTCACTTCTAATGTCTCTCTCTTCCTCTCTTTTTCATTCTTTTCTTTATGTAACCCATATAGAAGGTGAAATGAGGATATGCTAGATATATAGAAGGTGAAATGAGGATAAGAAAATCATGTCAAACATGTAGAATGTGAAATGAAAATTAAAAAATCATGTCAAACATGTAGAACATGAAATGAGGATATGCAAAGCATGTAAAACATGTTTCTCTCCCTATGTCTCTCTCTCCTCTCTCTCTCTTCCTCACTTCCTTGTTTTTCTCTTTCTGTAACCCATATAGAAGGTGAAATAAGGATATGCTAGATGTATAGAAGGTGAAATAAGGGTATGCTAGATGTATAGAAGGTGAAATAAGGATAAGAAAATCATGTCAAACATGTAAAACATGAAATGAGGATAATAAAATCATGTCAAAAATGTAAAATGTGAAATGAGGTATGCAAAGCATGCCAAACGTGTCTCTCTCCCTATGTCTCTTTATCTTCCTCTCTTCTTGATTCTACTCTTTCTGTAACCCATATAGAAGGTGAAATGAGGGTATGTCTCTTCCTCTCTCCTTGAGTCTCTCCCTAAGTCTCTATAATTGTCAAACTAGAATTGGGTGCTGGCATGTACAAGTTACGTGGATGACATTATTTGGGTTGTGGATGACATTATTTTGCATAATCTAGATAACAAAATGTTAAATATAGATTTCATATGATTATGATTATGCTTCTTTTTATTAATTCTTACTAATTAGGATATTCATAAACAAATATATAGTAACTCATAACATCTATTTAGTTCAACTAGTAATTAGTTGCAACTCTTATTAGTTCAAATTTGATTAATTTGTTCAAATGGTAATTAGTTGATTAATCAGTATATACTTCAATCACATGTAACTCTTATTGTTGAATTGGTGGGTGTAAAGCCAAATTACACAACCTTTGCGAGCATCTTCCCTGCCTATGCCAAAATAGGATCTTTAGAATAGGGTATCGACATCCATCAAAACATAAAGGACATGTATGCAAAATGTGGAAGCATAGACGAGGCACATGAATTGTTTGACATAACACCTCAAAGAGATGCCATCTCATGGAATGCAATGATTGAAAGATATGCACAAAATGGATTTGTTGAAAAGGCTTTAGAAACTTTCAAGCAAATGCAATTGGTGGGTGTAAAGCTAAATTCCACAACCTTTGCCAAAATGGTATCTTTGGAACATGGTATGGACGTCCATCAAAGCATGAAGGATATAGGAATTTTGTCAGATGTTGTACTTGCAACTACCCTGGTAGACATGTATGTAAAATGTGGAAGCATAGGCAAGGCACGTCAACTATTCGGCAGAACACCTCAAAGAGATGCTATCTCATGGAATGCAATGATTGCAAGATATGCATAAAATGGATTTATTGAAAAGGCTTTAGAAACTTTCAAGAAAATGCAACTGATGAGTGTAAAGCCAATTTCCACAACCTTTGTCAACATCCTCCCTACTTGTGCTAAAATGGGATCTTTGGAACAGAGTATGGGCATCCATCAAAGCATAAAGGATATGGGAATTTTGTCAAATGTTGTAGTTGCAATTGATCTGGGAGACATGTATGAAAAATGTTGAAGCATAGATAAGGCACATGAATTATTTGACATAATGCCTCAAAGAAATGTGATCTCATGGAATGCCATGATTGTAGGATATGCACAAAATGGATTTGTTGAAAAGGGTTTAGAAACTTTCAAGAAAATGCACTTCGTGAGTGTAAAGCCAAATTCCACAACCTTTGGCAGCATCCTCCCTACTTGTGCCAAAATGGGATCTTTGGAACAGGGTATGTGATGGAAATATACAGTCATAAAGATAATTTTCTCATAACCATATCAGAGATTAATATGCAAACATAGTATTCAAAAATCCACATGCAAAAGAATAAGAAAACATACCATCAAAGTCACACAAGATATACCTTGGGAAAACCTTCCATGAGGGAAAAATCTAGCTTCCAAAATCATCCATACTCAATGTATTGATCAGCAATGAAACATTACAATACACTCTCAAAGTCTCATGGACACCCTTGAAACATCAAGCTCCTCTAATGCATTCTCCATGTGTCCAAGCATGTATCCACACATCCCATGCCATGCTTCACAAAATGCACTCACAAGAGAAACTCAATACAATGACAGCGTCTCACACAACCTATAGCCAAAACAACCAATAGCCAACCCCAACTACTAGCCATGTGATTGTTTTTATAGAATCAAGTTCACAAAAATGCAATATGTAATATGGAGAAAACCATGTGTTCCAAAACCATTGACCTCTCATTTAATATTTGCAACTAAGTTTTCACTTTATGCCCACTATTAAATAATTTCCCAAATAAATAATTAAATATTCTATGTGTCCCACACACATAAAATAACTAACCCAATGTTACATACAACGTTTACAAGTGGCACCCAAATAAATATATAATGTGGCTAAACACATCAATTAAGATGCACCACAAATAAATATTTATTTTACATAAATAAAATATATCAATGTTATGCAAGGTGTACAACACACCTATTTCCTAAAATTATTCCACTTGTTGTATACATTGCATAAGGGTCAATCAATGAAATACATCATCATAGGCAAACATGAAACCACATGAATCTCCAACATGCTCTCGTGCTCCATCAAGATACCTACAATAAAATCAAATTAACCTCCATCTCAAGCAAGAACTCCTCTCATCCTCCAACATGCCACCTATAGAAGAAAAGGAACATGCCAAGGTGAAGATGCACTGATCCAATGAACACAAGCATCAAAACCAAGTGATAACAAAGGCTCCAAGCTATTGTCAAAGGTAAAAACCCACATGATCAGAAATAGCACCCACAACATATGCTAATACATCCAACCATCCATACCTCGTATGTATCAACAACATTAGTAAACTCATGCCAACAACATATCCAACCCATTTACCACAATCACAAGCTCCATGTATAATTCATATCAATAAAGAGCATACACATCTAGGAACTCCCACTACATGGGTAATGTCAAATCTGAAAATAGATCAAGGCATACCAAGTCTACCAATCAACACTCAAACTAAGGTGTGGCTAATGTAGTACCAAGAACAATCACAATGATCCACACATGCAAGATAAATCACTGGATACTCTCTCAAAACATGTCACCATAACTCTCCCAAGTCCAACCATATCAACATGAACCTCTAGGAAGTAGCCATAAAATAAAGAGATAAAACTTGTGAATCATATCATAACATGTCCTTCTACCGATACCTCAAAGTTCTATGTCAAGTATGATCTCCTTACAACCCCAAATGAAAATTCTTAACAACACCCAACCATTCAATCCCATAGATCAAATAAACATATGTATCATGTAACCAACATGGATGTAAGCCTCTCTAACCAAGGTAGATCAAACTCATAACAATTCTATAACCAAGAATAAGCTCAATCACATCTCCTAAACTCCTCATAATAGACATCATAAATCAAACCATATGAACAAGGAGATAATCATGCCAACATCACTCAAATGAACCCTCTAGAACCAATAACCATAGCTCAAGATCCATATCCATGAGAAGATAAAACATAAAGCAAAATGCATCTAAAAGGATGGGAAATGCCTCATAAATGATAATCCACCAAGTAGTCCAAGAGTGGGGAATGAGAATACTCCTCCAAGATACACCAAGCCATGATGACTCTCTCCAAGAATAATCTCCTCTAGGTCCATAATGAACTCACATCCATATCTAGGTGTAGGCTCCTCGATCTTGCTATTGAAATCTCAACAAAGATTAATCATCTCAACACATGATCTCTAGGAACAAGAGATCTCTAGCCTCACCCAAGTCTCCAAGTATCCATGAGCACCTCCATGATCAATCCATGCTAGACTCCAAATGCAACACTACACTATCATGAAGCTCTCAAGCAAATGACCAATGTACTCAATACCAAGAGAACCAACAAGATAATTGTCAAATCTCCCACTACACGTCTACATAGCCTAGAAACACATCATGACATCACGATCTAATCATCTCCTTAAAGTAAGATCAATGTCTCATAAGAACATATCCTGCTCCGAAGAACACTTGTATTAGACCAACACTCTAACACACGATCAAGAGTAAACCAAGACACAATACCATCTATCTTATAAGCAAGGATCACCTATCAAAACTGACAAACCATAACCAACATATCAACCAAAGACTCGAAGAGTCCTCCATGGTACCAAGATGTCAACACCTCCAAATCACATGAAGATAATCATCTCATGTCAATAGAACCCAATATGTCAATGAACTCTAACTACATAAAAGAAACAGGAGCAAATAGCTCCGCCATGACACCAACAACCACTATAGAAGATCATCCATCACCTAAATGATGAATCCATATCATAGCCAAAATCTCCCACTAAAGTGTTATACCGAACTATACATGGCATCATGATAAACATCAAACCATCACTGTCAAAAGCTCCCACTGAATCATGTAACCAAGCTATCCATGACATCACGATAACCATCTCCTAAATGAAGATCATCGATGGCCCCAACACAATCAAAGAATTATGTTGTGACATCAACAACACCCAAAAGGTTGAGTAAACCATGATCTCAAAACTAAGATGATAATAACCACCTGTAAACAAGAACCAATCCAACACCACAAATAACGTACCTACATAACAATCATGTTGTGCCAAAGTCCCAACTATACAAGGAACATCCATGACATCATGATCACCACTGAATATACATGCACCAAACTCTCACCGAGTCTCACACAACTATACTATATAGTCAACAACTCTAGGTCCCATATCATGATTGTACTAGGTAATACCATCTCTCTATCTCATAATGGCAACCAATAAACTAGGTGACCAAACCAGGCCAGCCAAATAGAATCTACATAAACACTAAAATATCTATGGGCATAGATAACCCACATCCAAGTCATCTATGCAACCTATAAGTACAAACAACCTACAATAATGCACACTTGTAGATTTCACAATACAACATGTGAATTCAGTCATATATTTGTAATCATGTCAACCAAGGATAATCAGATATAAACATGTAATTTTTTAATGACTCAAACAAAAAATCACCTCAAATTTGATTTGCCACAAACTCACAAAGTACCAAAAGTCAAAGGAACTGTTGATGTGTTTGTCATTGATGTCAAAAGTTGGAGATGTGTTTGTCATTGATGACATATCAAAGTCTTGATTTCGTGTTGTTAGGGGAAACAATGTGGTTAGGTGAAATTTGATCATCTTCATATGATGTACTACATAACAGTTGTTTGTTCTTCATCTGAGTTAGATCAGGATGATCATCATCAGATGTTGTGAGTTGGATCAAGATCATCATCAGATGTCATGTGACAGGTTTGTCATTGATGGTTTGGTGATTGATTTATTCATGAATTTGTAAGGTTGAATATGTCATCTTCAAAAGGTTGTCATGTTGTTTGAGTTGATCAATATGGTGTTTCATTCTTATTGAGTTGATGGTGTTGACATGATGAGTAACTGGGTCATACTTTAGGTGTTCATACTTGATAGTGTTGATGTGTTGATCATCTCAGTGTTGATCATCCTAGTGTATTGATTTGTAGGAGTAGTGGTCTCAGGAGGTATCTTTACTTCTTTGCATCAAACAGTAGAAGGTAGATCTAATCTACAACACTAGGACATTGCCATAATGTTTTGTTGATGTTGATGAAAAGGAAAGGTTTGCCATAATGTTCTGTTGGTGTTGTTGCAAAGTGAAAGATAATGTTTTGTTGGATTGCTTCATGTCAAGGAGTTGTCTTTACAATGCAGATTGGAGGTATCTTTACAATATAGATTATGATGCTCATGGTTCACATATTTTTAGTAAAGGAGTTGTGTTATTTCATCTTCATTGGACTATTATCCATAAGGAGTGTTCAGATGTTTGTTGTCAAAGACACTTGTTCTCATGACAAGGCACTTGCAAATCATTCAGAGTGGCAGCATTTTGTAAAGAAGCTTGTTTGCTCTTGGTATTGAGATTGGTGCAAAAGTATCAAAGGTGGAGTTGCAAAGTGTAAATGGTGTTGATGCATTCCATGGCATATGGTGAGTTTGTTAATAAGGTCTCTATCTTATTCATGGAGTTCTTCATACATTTAGTTCTCAGTGAAAGTATTTTGAATTATGGAGATTGACCTAAAACCCTAAGAGAGTCACCTAAACCCTAAGCTTCACTTTTGCAACATTTCTTTGATATTTTTCTTGCAGAGGTTGATGTGTAGAAGATAACCTTTGATTCTTGCAGTTTAGGGTTTGATGTATTTTTTGTTTCTTTAAAGATTCAAACTATACTTGATATGGCTTAAACCCTAATAGCCTAAAGGTTCATTAGACTAAGAACTCTGTTATGTGACGGGAAAGCACTTTATTTATGTTTTTATGTTGACTTGCTATTAAAGGTTGCAAGTCACTTAAGTTACAACTTAAGGGGTCCTGAAACATTTTTTTGACTAGCCCCTTTCCTAGACAACCAGCTCTATCAAATGATCACTTTGTAGTCGGGCGCCAAATTGAAATCAATGGTGTATATTTGATGTGAGGTGGGCGCGAAAGGTAAAATTGAAGGTCATCTTTTAAACCTTTTTTAAATACCAACGGCCATATCATTAGCTTAGAACTTGATGAGCATCTGACCATCTTGTCAGTTGGAGCAGTTTCTTCAACTATTTTTGCATCAGGGTTTTATAAATAGAATCTATTGTTGTTGGTTTGAAGTTCTTTTTTGAACGTGTGGGTAGAATTCTGAATGAGATAGATTAGTTTGTATGGAAATTGTTCAAGATTTTATTGTGTGCAGATGAAAGTGTGAATTTCTTCATAGGATACTCTTGCACAGTTTGCAGATGGAGACTTTTATGTTGTATAGATATATCATTATTCAGTGAAGAAGTGTGTGATATAATGTGTGTTATGTACTGAATGAGAAAGAATTGTAGTGTTAACTGTGAGACTTTGGTATATCTGACATGTAGTCTGAATGATAGGAGATGACAGCAAATAGAGATGATAGACTTATTGCAAAGTTAAAGGATTAAGAAAAGATGATAGAGGGTATCTATCTATTCAATCCATTTATAGGTTCATGTTGTTGAAAGCAACAATGATGTGAAGGTACTTGCAACAGTGAAAATGGTTGATGTTGCAGATTGATACAGTCAGTAAAAGTTGTGAGTACAGGGGTTTTTTGTGTGAATACAGAGGTAGAGTATGATAATTACAGAGGTTGATCTGTGTCTTGCAGAGACCAAGAATATAAAAGGTACATTGATCATTGCAGAGGTAAAGGCTTTATTGCTCATAGTATGATGATCTTTGTTTGTGTGTTGGCTTTCTATAGTTTTGTTAATGTTGTAATGAAATAAGCACATGTGTATATAGTGAATGTTTGAGAAGTGTGGATCATCTTTGGTTTTAGGTGATCTTGTAATGTCTAATGACATCATTGTAACAAAGCAATGTAATCTTGTATTGAATGTATGGAGGTCCTAAATAGTTATTCTTTTAAGTCAATCTAGGAGAGATAAGGTGTTTGAACAAATGAGTTATAGAAATCATCTGTAACCATTGATATCAATGTAAACAAAGTAGTACTCTATGTTTATCTTCCTATTTTGAGATTGGAGTTGATGTGATCAGTGAGATCCTAGCCAGTGAGCCATGTTTGTAATTAGTGAGATTTTGGTTAGTGAGATCCAATAAAGTTTTGGTGAGGTTGGACAATGGTTTTTCCCTAGATAGGGTTTTCTACTTTAAACATTTGTGTTATGGTTTCATGATTCTGTTGCTCTCTATGTTTTTGGTATGTTGATGTTAATTGAATTCATATTGGGATGATGAATAAATTAGTTTTATCAGATCATTGATTCGCCCCCCTTCTCCATGATCCTTAGTATTCCAACAATTGGCATCAAAGCTACACGTTCCTTGTAAAAGTTTAACCAACTTAGGTGATCTTGGTCATGGAATACAGATTATGGCAAAATGAAAAGGACAAAAGAAAAAGGTTAGTGCTAAGCAAAAGGTTGATCAACCTACCTCAAACAAGTTATGTGATATATCTGAAAAAGGGGATAGTCTTGTAATTGAGCATGTTGACAAAGAAAAGGGACACTCATGTGAAGAAGAAGTTAAGTCTATCCTAGAAGGTGATAAAGAAGCAAGAAAAAGTTGTGTCATGATAGATGAAGACCACATTATGAATGAATATGAATAAGAATATGATGAAGATGAGTTTGAAATTGATTTTTAAGGTGAACTTATCTCTGCCCTAAATGAAATCAAGAAACTCAAAAAGAAGAACCAGAAATTAAGGTTACAACTTCAAGAAGAAATGAAAATCAAGTCTAAAGCATTTTTAGATCTTGAAGAGGCAAGTAAACTAATTGTGGACTTAAAGATACATGGTGAAGAAGTTAAGTCAAACGAAGGAGAAATAACAAATTAATTAAAGGTCAAGAGATGGATTGTGAAAGGTATGAGTTAGAAATTTGTCTCTAAGAAAGGAACTAGAGAAGGTAAATCAGGAGTTGAATAGAAGTCTTTAAAATGAGCAGAACACTGAGTTGTTTGAGAAAATGATTTTAAGTCAAAGATCACTATCAAACAAATCTGGGATAGGATATGAACGAGAAATGAGTAACAAAGATGCTACAGTGTCTAAGAAGCCAATGAAATTGACAAGTCTATCAAAAGGAGCAACATATAAACAAGGAGAATCAAGATCTACTTCCAAAAACTCTGTAGATCATAATACTAATGAGGAAGGATATAGAAGAGTTCATGATCCTAAGCAAAGTCTGAGAAGAAGGTCATCAGCAAGACAAATCAGGTACAACTATTCACACTTCCATGGTTACTGTTATTTATGTAATGATTATGGACATAAAGCAATTGGTTGTAGGAGTCAATTTGCATCCTATAGATATATGAATTTAGTTTGCTATAATTATAACAAAGTTGGTCACATTGAAAGAGATTGTAGAGCACATGAAAGACATAATCATGTATGGAACAAAAGAAGAAATGATTATAGGTTGTCAAGAAAACATTATAGTAACTTTGCCCTAGATTACAATGCCATATGTTATAAATGTAATAATTCTGGGCATAGAGCTCAGTTTAGTAGAAGTCATTTGTTGAAGTCATCTAGACATAACAAAAGGACAAATACCTTGACCAAGCAACAACAGGCAAATACCTTGGACAAGAAGAAGAAAGAGCCTGAGAAAGTTTGGAGGAGGAAACATGAACAAAAAGGGAAAGAACCTATGCCTGTGCTTTATGCACAAAAGGCATCTCCAAGTGCATAAATAGACCCATAAGTTTAGGGGGAGATGATCATAGTTTTATCATGCAGTCCCCTAAAATACAAAGAAGGGTAGAGATATTGAACATACGCAGATGCATGTTTTTGAATTATATAGTACAGTGGCTAGATAACTACAAGATGTCAAGTTGTGACTACAGTGTTGAAGCAGGATCAAATATGCATTACAATCATGTAATGGATAATAGGGTAGGTATGCATTATCATCGCTAATAGTGATTATTATTATCATTTTTGAAAGAATGATATCAAAGTTGCTGAGATGCAGTACAAGAATAATAAGATGATTTAAAACAAGGGTTAAAACTTATCAAGGATGAGACTTGTATATTACATTTTTGTTGGTTCATTATCATTGAAGTTCAATGAAAATTTTACTAATTAACTCTTGGTACTCAAAGAATATTAGTCCTTGAACTAGCATGGTGAAAACTATCTCTGCATGGTGATGATACTGCAAAAGACATCAAGATGTTGTTAGTGATTGCAAGATACACACAAAATAGTTTTTGTTGAAAAGGCATGAGAAGTCTTCAAGAAGATGTAGTTGGCAAGTGTAAAAATAGACTCTACAACCTTTCTCAACATCCTTACAGCCTGCACACAAATTGGAAACCTTGGAACAGGGTATGACATCCATCAAAGTTTAAAAGGTATGAAATTGATATCAAATGTTGTAGTTGCAAGTGCTCTGATAGACATGGATGCAAAATATAGAAGAATAAACAAGGCACCTAAACTTTATGACAAAATGTATGTCTTTATTCAGTCTCATCTTTTCCTTAGTTGTCCAAAGGAGGAGTAATTGATCACAGTGCTATTAAAGGTTCATAATGGCAGTGCTTTGCATTGTGAATCAATGGCAGTATAATAACCTTTATAGTGCTTTGGACAATGAAGGACAGTTTCCATTGAGTGATAATTCTTTGACAGTTTATCTTGGACACTTATAAGATGCTCGGCTGGTGATTATAGAGTCATTTAAAAGGTTAGTTTTATGAAAATGTGAAAAGGATAGTCCATATATGAGTCAATTCATGAGAGACCACATAGATCTCGAAGTAGTTGATCAGTCATGCAAGTCAGTCATGATGTGTCATGATGAGTATGTGAATAGTGCAGAGATGTAGTGTAATGTGTAGGCATTCTACTGTCACAAAATTCTTGATAGAGATAGCAGGATAGTGCATGGACAATGTATTGAGAGACTAACAGAGAAAGTGCATTCTACTATCCAATGCAATGCAAGATACAGAGATCCTGACACAATATAGAGTATACCAACTACGATTAGATATCAGCAACAGAATAGACAAGGTTTATCTGACAACATCAGTGCAGGACATTAACAGTGGTATTCATACTCTTATTGGTATTCTTGTGAAAATAGCTACTCTGCTTCAGTGATAAATTGGTGATGGCAATTTTTCTATGCCCTTGCAAGTGTGTAGGCAAGATGACTGTTGTTACCCTTATCTAGAGCTTATCTGTAGGGGGAGTGATTAAGTTATAACCAAGAGTCCTTTTTCCTTGATGTCAAAGGGGGAGAGAGAGAGAGTGGAGAGTTTTTTTTTGCCATCAATGACAAAGGGGGAGTTTGTTGATGTGTTTGTCATTGATGTCAAAAGTTGGAGATGTGTTTGTCATTGATGACCTATCAAAGTCTAGATTCAGTTTTGTCAAGGGAAATAGTGTGGTCAGGTGAAATTTGATCATCTTCATATGATGTACTACATAACAGTTGTTTGTTCTTCATCTAAGTTGGATCAGGAGGATCATCAGATGTTGTGAGTTGGATCAGGATCATCATCAAATGTCATGTGATAGGTTTGTCATTGATGGTTTGATGATTGATTCATTCATGAATTTGTAAGGTTGAATATGTCATCTTCAAAAGGTTGTCATGTTGTTTGAGTTGATCAATATGGTGTTTCATTCTTATTGAGTTGATGGTGTTGACATGACAAGTAACTGGATCATACTTTAGGTGTTCATACTTGATAGTGTTGATGTGTTGATCATCTCAGTGTTGATCATCCTAGTGTATTGATTGGTAGGAGTAAAGGTCTCAGGAGGTATCTTTGCTTCTCTGCATTAGACGTAGAAGGTAGATCTGATCTACAACACTAGGACATTGCCATGATTTTTTGTTGATTATAATGAAAAGGAAAGGTTTGCCATAATATTTTGTTGGTGTTGTTGCAAAGTGAAAGACAATGTTTTGTTGGATTGCTTCATGTCAAGTTGTATTTACAATGCAGGTTGGAGGTGTCTTTACAATACAGATTATGATGCTCATGGTTCACATATTTTTAGTAAAGGAGTTGTGTTATTTCATCTTCATTGGACTATTATCCATAAGGAGTGTTCAGATGTTTGTTATCAAAGACACTTGTTATCATGACAAGGCACTTGCAGATCATTCAGAGTGGTAGAGTTTTGTAAAGAAGCTTGTTTGCTCTTTTTATTGAGATTGGTGCAAAAGTATCAAAGGTAGAGATGCAAAGTGTAAATGGTGTTGATACATTCCATGTCATATCGTGAGTTTGTTAATAAGGTATTTGTATTATTCATGGAGTTCTTCATACATTTAGTTCTCAGTGAAAGTATTTTGAATTATGGAGATTGACCTAAAACCCTAAGCTTCACTTTTGCAACATTTCTTTGATATTTTGCTTGCAGAGGTTGATGTGCAAAAGATAACCTTTGATTCTTGTAGTTTAGGGTTTGATGTATTTTTTGTTTCTTTGAAGATTCAAACTATACTTGATATGGATTAAACCCTAATGTTAAAAACCCTAATAGCCTAAAGGTTCATTAGACTAAGAGCTCTATTATGTGACGGGAAAGCACTTTTTTTATGTTTTTATGTTGACTTTCTATTAAAGGTTGAAGTCACTTAAGTTACAACTTAAGGGGTCCCAAAACATGTTTTTTGACCAGCCCCTTTCCTAGACAACCAGCTCTATCAGGTGATCACTTTGTAGTCGGGTGCCAAATTGAAATCAATGGTGTATATTTGATGTGAGGTGGGCATGAAAGGTAAAATTGAAGGTCATCTTTTAAACCTTTTTTAAATACCAACGGACATATCTTCAACTATTTTTGCATCAGTGTTTTGTAAATAGAATCTATTGTTGTTGGTTATAAGTTCTTTTTTGAACGTGTGGGTAGAATTCTGAATGAGATACATCAGTTTGTATGGAAATTATTCAAGTTTTTATTGTGTACAGATGAAAGTGTGAATTTCTTCAGAGGATACTATTGCACAGTTTGCAGATGGAAACTTTTATGTTGTGTGTATAGATATATCATTATTCGGTGAAGAAGTGTGTGATACAATGTGTGTTATGTACTGAATGAGAAAGAATTGTAGAGTTTTAACTGTGAAACTTTGGTATATCTGATATGTAGTCTGAATGATAGGAGATGATAGCAAATAGAGATGATAGACTTATTGCAGGGTTAAAGGATTAAGAAAAGATGACAGAGGGTATCTGTCTATTCAATCCATTTATAGGTTCATGTTGTTGAAAGCAATAGTGATGTGAAGGTACTTGCAACAGTGAAAATGGTTGATGTTGCAAATTGATACAGTTAGCAAAAGTTGTGAGTGCAGGGGTTTTTTGTGTGAATACAAAGGTAGAGCATGATTAATACAAATGTTGATCTGTGTCTTGCAGAGACCAAGAATACAGAAGGTACACTGATCATTGCAGAGGTAAAGGTTTTATTGCTCATAGTATGATGACCTTTGTTTGTGTGTTGGATTTCTATAGTTTTGTTAATGTTGTAATGAAATAAGCACATGTGTATATAATGAATGTTTGAGAAGTGTGGATGATCTTTGGTTTTAGGTGATCTTGTAATGTCCAATGAGTTCATTGTAACAAAGCATTGTAATCTTGTATTTAATGTATGGAGGTCCTCAATAGTTATTCTTTTATGTCAATCTAGGAGAGATAAGGTATTTGAACAAATGAGTTATAGAAGTCATCTATAACCATTGTTATCAATGTAAACAAAGTAGTACTCTATGTTTATCTTCCTGTTTTGAGATTGGAGTTGGTGTGATCAGTGAGATCCTAACTAGTGAGGCATGTATGTGATCAATGAGATCCTAGCCAGTGAGGCATGTTTGTAATTAGTGAAATTTTGGTTAGTGAGACCCAATAAAGTTTTGGTAAGGTTAGACAATGGTTTTTCCTTGGATAGGGTTTTCAACTTTAAACATTTGTGTTATGGTTTCATGATTCTGTTGCTCTCTATGTTTTTGGTATGTTTGTGTTAATTGCATTCATATTGGGATGATGAATAAATTAGTTTTATCAGACCACCGATTCACCCCCCTCTCAGTGATCCTTAGTATTCCAATAGGAACCACGTAATGGCTCAAACTAAAACAAACTAAATAAAACTCAGAATAACATTTCCAAATCTAGTTCACTACATAGTTCTTTTGAATACCTTTCCAACGCCTATAAGAAGTCCAAAATTGGACATTGTATGCACAAGTTATGCCTCATCCAATCTCAAAACACAAATCTAGCTTCCGACTAAAAAAATCTATCAAAAATAATAGAATATAGAAAAATCTCTGACACCATGGTGTAATAATCAGAAAGATCTTTTCGTCAACTATAAAAAGTTGAAAATCTGACTCTGTATGCACAAGCTATGACCTCTCCAAGTATGAAAAGAACATCTGACTTCCAACAAGCATTTCTCTATCAAAATAGAAAAATATGGAAAAACCACTAATACCACAGTGTAGTACTCAAAAATACATTTCCAATTACTATTGGAAGTCAAAAATCTTATATATTGGACGAAAGTTATGCCCTCTAAAAAAATAGCCCTATTAGGCTTATCAACCAAGCCCTAGGGGCCCTCTGGTGGCTAGCGGGTTGCAAACTTTTTTAATTAATTTTTTATAAAATAAATTTTCTGCATAGGGGTGTACCTATGTTGATACAGTGCATAGGAATATTCCCTATGCTTACGGAATATTCTAACATCGTATAGTCGTACGGAGTATGGAATATTCCTTCTGCAAGATTCCCTAGGGCACAAAATAGGGAAAAAAAATTGTCTCCAAATATAGTCAAATTATATGTTTTTCTTCACCTCTCGAGCCTCCTGAATCGAATGGCAAGGTTTTTTTTGGCCTAGGAGGTTTCTTGCAAACCCCCCCCTCCAAAACCCCCATACAAAGAGCCCAAATTGAAAACCCACTTGCCAAATTTCGATCAAACCCTAGATCTGCAACAACCCAAGTCTACAAACACACCTGTAACCTTGAAAATGCCTTCACTCCTTTCCTGCAAATCCATGGATTCCATTAGTCACAAAATCTACTAATAGAAAGGGTTATCAAAACAAGGATATCTCCTCCCACAACCATGGCAACCAAACTCTGATACCAAATGATGGAAATATACAACCATAAAGACAATTTCCTCATAACCCTATGAGAGATTAATACACAAACATAGTATTTAGAAATCCACATGCAAAAGAATAAGCAAACATACCATCAAGGTGACACAAGATATACCCTGGGAAAACCCTCCACGAGGGAAAAACCTAGCCTCCAAAAGCATCCATACTCAATGTATTAATCAACAATGAAACATTACAATACACTCTTAAGGTCTCATGGACACCCCTGAAACATCAAGTTCCTCTAATGCATCCTCCATGTGTCCAAGCATGTATCCACACATCCCATCCCATGCTTCACAAAATGCACTTACAAGAGAAACTCAATACAATGATAAACTCTCACATAGCCTACAACCAAAACAACCAACAACCAACCCCAACTACTAACCATGTGCTTGCTTTTATAGAATCAAGCTCACACAAATACAAGATGTAGTATGGAGAAAACCACGTGTTCCAAAACCATGGATACACAAAACCATTGATCCCTCATTTAATATTTGCAACTAAGTTTTCACTTTATGCTCAGTATTAAATAATTTCTCAAATAAATAATTAATTATTCTATGTGTCCCACACACATAAAATAACTAACCCAATGTTACATAGCACATTTACAAGTGGCACCCAAATAAATATCTAATGTGGCTAAACACATAAATTAAGATCCACCACATATAAATATTTATTTTACATAAATAAAATATATCAATGTTATGCAAGGTGTACAAGACACCTATTTCCTAATAGTATGGACATCCATCAAAGCATGAAGGATATGGGAATTTTGTTAGATGTTGTAGTTGCAACTACACTAGTAGACATGTATGCAAAATGTGGAAGCGTAGACCAGGGATGTGAATTGTTTGACAAAACACCTCAAAGAGATGCCATCTCATGGAATGCAATGATTGCAGGATATGTACAAAATGGATTTGTTGAAAAGGCTTTAGAAAATTTCAAACAAATGTAATTGGCAAGTGTAAAGCCAAATTCCTCAACCTTTGCCAACATCCTTCCTGCTTGTGCCAAAATGGGATCTTCAGAACAGAGTATGGACATCCATCAAAGCATAAAGGATGTGGGAATTTTGTCAGATGTTGTAGTTGCAACTGCCTTGAGAGACATCTATCTAAAATGTGGAAGAATAGACAAGGTGTGTGAACTATTTTACATAATGCCTCAAAGAAATGTGGTCTCATGGAATGCCATAATTGCAAGATATGCACAAAATGGACTTGTTGATAAGGCTTTAGAAACTTTCAAGCAAAGGCAATTAGCAAGTGTAAATTCAAATTCCACAACCTTTGCCAGCATCCTCCCTGTTGGTGCCAAAATGGTATCTTTGGAACAAGGTATGGACATCCATCAAAGCATAAAGGATATGTGAATTTTGTTAGATGTTGTAGTTGCAACTACCCTAGTAGACATGTATGTAAAATGTGGAATCATAGACAAGGCATGTGAACTATTTGATAGAACACCTCAAAGAGATGCCATCTCATGGATTGCAAGATATGTACAAAATGGATTTGCTGAAAAGTCTTTAGAAACTTTCAAGCAAATGCAATTAGTAGGTGTAAAGTCAAATCCAAAATCTTTGCCAGCATCTTCCCTTCCTGTGCCAAAATGGGATCTTTGGAACATGGTATGGACATCCATCAAAGCATGAAGGATATGGGAATTTTGTCAAATGTCGTAGTTGCAATTGCCCTGGTAGACATATATGCACAATGTGGAAGAATAGACAAGGCATGCGAACTATTTGACATAACACCTCAAAGAGATGTCATCTCATGGAATGCAATGATTGCAAGATATGCACAAAATGGATTTGTTGAAAAGGCTTTAGAAACTTTCAAGCAATTGTAATCGGTGGGTGTAAAGCCAAATTCCTCAACATTTGCCAACATCCTCCCTACCTGTGCTAAAATGGGATCTTTGGAACAGAGTATGAACATCCATCAAAGCATAAAAGATATGGGAATTTTTTCAGATGTTGTAGATGCAACTACCCTAGGAGACATGTATGCAAAATGTGGAAGCATAGACAAGGCACGTGACCTATTTGACATAATGCCTCAAAGATATGCAGTCTCATGGAATGCCATGATTGTAGGATATGCACAAAATGGATTTTGCAAGGATGCTCTCAAAATCTTTGAATTAATGAATCACTGTACAACATATCCTAACATTGTAAGCTTTGCTTGTGTTTTATTTGCATGCAGCCATGCAAGTTTAGTGGACGAGGCATGTACATACTTCAATGACATGTGTAATTCTTATTGTAAAGTTATTATTGTACATTAATGATCAGATGTCTCCATGACTATTCAGAATTTCTTAAGGGATCTTGTGATACAATTTCAGTCATTTCACATTTATTGATATGTATGCTTCAAGAATTAGTTAGTTTTCTAGAACTATAAAATGTTGTAAATGCTTCACAATAATATTTTTCTTAATGCATGTGAGACATTGTATGGAAACGTTGAAGAACAAGTACACATTATTACAAATATTAATCATGATACATTATCTATCTTGTAACCATATAATTGATCGTCATATTTAATGTAAAATTTCATATACATAATATCATGAAAATGCCATACAATGTATATATAATGTCATATAGGCATGTACAAACAAAACCATATAGGCATGTACAACAATATACATCGATAAAATAGAGATGTATGTTTACAAATCCATATAGGCATACAACATGTCCCAACATCAAAAGTATTATGGTGTGCTATAAAATAGTTGACAACGCTTTCTTTTTTGTGAAGGTGAAGTAGTCGATGACTCATGCTCTCTCAACCATTGACTGGACCTCCTCTCCAAAGAATTTTGAACCTCCATCTATTAATACAATTAAAAAATATCCACATTAATATAGAAACATAAAATATACAAAATGACATAAGTCATCAATCACTTACCATATACTCATAATCCCTCTCAATCATGTGTTGTCTCTCTTCATCCGTAGATAGACAGGTTGGAGTTGTGACCTCTTGTGAGAAGAATGAAGAAGCAAATTAGAGTAATGATGAATATCATTTATGTACATTAAACAACATGACATAAAACAAGAAATACATAATGACATTTACATGTTATTGGTTCATACCCGTGTCAAAGGCATTGTAGACAAAACAACTGCAATAATGCGCACATCCCTGGTGTCACGAATATCAGGAGGAGTCTAAATTATTATCATCAATTGATAATATAAAAATGTTATTTTACAAAAATCTACATAACATTATTTCAATGCATAATGACTAAAAATAGAAAAATTTACCTATGTGAAATTGGATCTATGACGCACCCCACCAACTCCTCCTGATGTTGGAGGTCCAACATCCACCTATTCATCATCAAATTATCATTAAATAAGATTACCATTAATATATGACTAAAAAATTACATGTATTATATTTACTATCTTGTTACAAATTACATACCTGTCCACTCGATGTCACCTCATAAGCTTTCATTGGATGACCAACAGATATAGGATGAGTACTTTGACTCTAGAATTTCATAATGCACATAATTACCTACGTTAAATTTGACTTATAATGGATTAATATAGTTAATTAGAGATTTCAAATACAAATATAATAAATTACAAATCCTTATAAAAAATTCCTTGTTTGTCAATACCAAAGGTCCTATCCAGCAAGTCGTCTAGCATTATGATATTATCCAATATGGATGTGTCATGCTTCTATTGTTGTCCCTGTGTGGCATAGTCCTCAAAGTGTTTATCATCCTCTCCAATGTCTATATCAGTCTGAGCATCTTCCGACCCATAATCACATAAAGCTTCACTTGAATGGAAAATATGTGGAGACTGATGATGCCTACTAGTCTTGCCCTTACCAACTTGTGAAATACGGCTACCATGTTGTACTAAAGACCGAGTGAGGGAACTAATAGAATGTAGCATCTCCACCTCAACACTCTCCTTCAAAGTAGAAGGGGGTGAGATATGCTAAAAGGATGGCCTTGCTAAGGGTTTAGATCGATGGTCCTGGGTACGATGTGCCCCCTCTCTATCCTGTGCAAAGCCATCGCCTCTGCCCTAGAAATCCCGCATGTCAAAATAGTTCAAAATATCATTGAGGATAAACTCACAATATAACTTTTCCTCAAAAAATACTATGGGACCTCATTATTATTACATGGTGGATCATAAAAAACCATCCACCACCTATCCCAAAAGTTTTTAGATATCCTTTCGTGTACACACCAATGAAAAAGGAATCTTTTTGAACTCTCGTGCAATGTCTCATTGGTTCTAAGATCAACAAATAGGGAACTGTTGATGATTGTTTTTACACATTCATAACAAAAGTTAAAATTCACAAAGGAACCTTAACTGTCTTGAAAGATATGAAGAATTGACTAAGAATTCTTAATCTCAAGTTTTTGTATGGTCAGGTCTTGACCTTGTGGATAATTCAACAGGTTGATGTGAAACTGTAATATTCAAGGGGCCTTACATACATTAAAGTAACTAGTGACTTACTAGACTTCAAATTATACAAATTGTTGCAAATATCAACAAAGTATTCATTCCTTTTCTTAAATTCACTATTGTATCACAAAGATTTGTATAAATTTCAATAAAAACAAACTTTGCCTTTCAAATTTATATGAAAATTATCAAATATCACTGCAATTCCTCATTCTTTATTCAAATGTATGACAACTTCCTTCATATTTCTGTGTTTAAGCTAATTAGTTTCAATTGTTGGAGAAAAGTTAGAAAAACTCAAATTAAAGTACCATTCCATATAGGATCTAAATGTTCTGCTACTCACATTTTAAAGAATACAGTAAATTGAACAATTCAACACATTCAAATCTACAAATGTAAAGTCCTGAACATTTTCACGAACATACATAAGAAATTGCAAGCTTTCAAAGAATAATACTTCAAATACAAGTCAGAATCAGGAAACACTATGTAATAGATGCATAATTCTAAGTTTACTTATATTCAAAGCACAAAGTCATAAAATTTACAATGTAAGAATGAATTTTGTTTCATTGATCAAATTACCAGAAAAAAACTTACAGATATTTTGACAGATACACTAAGGAGACCAGACATTCCACGTACTCCTTAGTGCAAACACATGCGACCTCCTTTTCTAAACTAAAAGAAATATCTTATCTATTTCAATAAACTTTGACGAATTACAACCTCAAGCTAAAATTCTAAAATCCTTGTGTAATATGGTACAAGTAGCAGAGCTTATTATATAGACTTAGAAGCATCCTGCTACGGTTACAAAAATCCAATCAACAGTCAACATTCAAACTTTCTAGATCAATGGTATGAATCAATTCCTAACCGTTTTCAAAATATCTCAATGGTATCTTTGCTTGGCTCAAAGGATGCCTTTGGAATCTTTTCAAAATAAAAGATACCCATTGACTTCTTATTGGTTGACTTTGGTCGATAATACCCTCCAATTACATTCTTACTTAGCATTATCCTCCTTTTGATACCCTTCTATTCTTTTAGGTACACCACAAAATTACCTGTTACCCCTTCTATAAAAGTACGATCTCCTCTTGGACTTCTTGTCCATGTGTATTCCTACATTCTGATTTCTTCCTTCAACTTCTTTTCTTCTTTTACCAAACCTTCAACTCTTTTCTTATACTTTTTGATCTTAGCACTTGTTTCCATTATTGAATCAATCATCTCTGTACTCAGATATGCTACAAAATTCTCCAAACATGGTGCAAAAATAGCTTTAAACTCCTTCAATGCCTTTTTTAATTCATACAGTGGTACCTCTGGGCATTCATGCCCAATGAGTTTCTCTATTATTTTCATGTGTACCCTTATCATTTTATCAACAATCTCCTCTAGGTCTTGAGTATTTATGATACATCTTTTGAGAATATCCTCCTCAAATTTTGATTCTAACCTGGCTTGTGGCAATTTGTTAACCATTAGAGGAGTAATGACTCCTTCATTTATCAATTCTTCTGGTCTCTCCTCAATTTCTTCAAGCTGCTTTAATTCCAATTTGCATTCTTCCTTTCTAAATTGACAATTATACATAAGAACACTGCATTTATTCTTCTCTGTCAAAGCCATTTCCCAGCATGTCACTGCTTGCTTTGTCACTTCTTCTCCTTTCTACATGAATTCTCTGAACCATTCCTCAAAAATATTAGCTTCAAGCTTTTTATTTTCCATCTCTTTTACCTCATCTTTTGATAATACCACTATTTCAGTAGGTAACTTTGGTATTGTGGCATTGGGATCAAATATCCCTCTAATGAATTGTTGCAATTGGACAATGTGTCCCTTCAAATAATCCTGTTTATCCTTATCCTTCTTCAATATTTCAGCAGTGGCCTGGTGCATGTCTTCCCATTCATTTATATGTTGTTCTCTTGTCATGTGGCCTAAATCCATATTAATTATCTTATAGTCCTCCATTGTCATTTCTCCTTTTGACTTGTCCTTTTGTGGTATGGCTAGATCTAGTATTCTAGATCCAGAAGGACCTCTTTTAATGGCTAACATAGTTTTGGCTTTTCTCCTCTTTATGTGGTTTAGAACTACCTAGTAAGCTCCTGATATCAATAGGCACCAATTGTACCTCTACCTTCTCTCTTCTAATCTTTGAGCCTAACCAGGCTGGAGCCTCCTTTGTAGCTTCTGCTACTTTTTCTTCATTGATCACCTCTTCCTGAGGTTTCTCCATTTCCGCTTGTTCTATGTGTTGCTCTTGTTGTTGTAGAGGGGGTTGAGGTTGAGGGTCTTGTTCTAGAACAAGTGGATCATTATGTTGTTGTGACTCTCCCTCATTATCATCTTCCTCTATTTCGGTGTCTCCTCCTTCTTCATCCTCCTCTTCTAAATTCTCTTTTTCTGAAGACTCTTTTTGTTCTTCTTCTTCTTTATCCTTCTGCTCCATATTTTCTATATCCATACCTTCTTTTTGTTCCTTATGTTCACTATTATCTTCATCAACATTCTCTGTATTATTCCTGCTTTCCTTAGGCTTACCTGATTCTGTTTCAACTTGCTCTTGCACCTTTCCAGGTATACGTGTTTGCTCTATTTGTGAAGGTGAACCTATGATCTTATCAGGTTCCTTTGTATCCTTTTCCTTTTCATGCTTGCTTTTTGTATTATTTTCTTCTTTTGTATTCTCTTCTTGTTCACTATGTTCATTATACATATTCAGAATACCTAACACACCAACACCAGAAGCACTTATCTTTGTTTCCCCCTTAGCCCAAGCTGGTGTTTCCCTTACTACTTTTTCTGGTGTGTCTTCTTTTTTAGACTCTTCTATCTCTTGTGCTACATCTTGCACATCCTTTATGATTTCAGGTGACACCAGTGTACCGAAAGGGTCCACTGCCTCTGACCTATGTTGTACATTTTCCTCTTCAGATTCTTGGTTTTGTTCTACCTCCATATATCCTTGAGTATCTTGCCCTTCTTCTGCACTAGAGTACTCACTTAATTCCTCTTCATCTTTTCCAATTTATTTTCTTGCACCGGGATTCGCCTCCCCGACTTCACTGTCACTACTGTCATCTTCCACATTGATAGTCTCACTTACTTTTTTGGCTTCGTGCAATTTTGACTCTTGCAGCTTCTCTTCAGCCAATTCTTTCTTAACCTTTACATATTTTTGCCTTTTCTCTTCTGGTGTGGCCTTACTAGATATGCCACTCAACTTAGCCCCTACTTGCTGAGCACCTATAATAGCACCTTGTTTTGATGTTTGTTCCTTTGATGTTTCAACTGCTATGGCCTTCACGATTTTCTATCCTATTGACCTCTTAATAGCTTGGGTCTGCTCTGCACTGATGTCATGGTCAGATGACTCTACCTCCATAAATGTGCCTAAAGATACTGCCACTGTCACCCCTAAGGCATATGGATCCATTAGGGTTGCATTCTTATCTTTTTCAATGATCTTTGCTTCTACAACCCTTCTCTTCTTCTCATACAAACATTGGAGCTCATCTTGATGCTCCCTCACCCTCTTCTTACCTTTCTTTTGAAATGTGGGCTCAATCCCCTTAGCCTTGAGTTCTTCTATTTTATCTTTCAACCATGTCTTAGAAAATAAAATAACTGGTTTGGATAATGCATCCAACGATGTATTCCATGGCTGTGTCCAATCAGGCTCACCAATTGGAGCAAGCCTTGCACTCTCATAACTATGATGTAACAACTTATCATCATCTTCAACCTCTGGAGGCACATAGATTTCTCCCATGGTCTTCATTTGTTCTACTGTTAGCCTTTTATGAGCTCTTTTCCTCACTTCTCTATCATTTTTGCAATTTGACCAGTAGTCTTCAATATGCACTTGATGCTTGAACTTAGAATCAATGGTTCTTTAGATTCTGTGAAAAGGATCAAAACGTCTTGCTAATTCAAATTCCTCAAAGCCATAATATCTTAATTCTTTTTCTGAATAACCAGCCACTTCTTCACTATAGCAAAAATATCTTCCAATTGCCCAAGGAAGTTTAATATTTTCTCTGTTCCACTTCTTATACATCCTGAAAGCATTCAGGTTTTGTCTTGAAAACTCTAATACAATCAGTTTATTTGATGGATATCTGGGCAGCATGAATGGCTTCCCCTCAAAACCTTCAGTTCTGATGTATGCAAAATTAGGGAATTATATATACCATGAAGTGTGTAACCCAATAGTATTCTCTGCATCTTCAGATAGCCTTTTATCTTTTTCTCCCTTTAAAACTCTTACCATGTAAGTACAAAATACATCATTTACTAAAGCATATTTCCTCAATGCATTATCTTCTTGCAAATCTAGATAATGATCGTAAACTAGTTTTTGATTTGGGCCATTCCCCATGGTCCCAACTCTGTCAATTCCAATTATGTATGGTTGAATCATAGATGCACATGAATATAACAAATATGATGACAAATAAAAAGGCATCATTTTCTGCTTTCTCAACATGGCCTGCTTTCATATGGCTATATTGATAGCCTTGGCCCAGTGAATTTGTCCATCTTTCTTTTAAATTGCTTCCCTCATAAATTGAATAATAGTAAACATACAGGGTTCACACTTTGTTGCATCTCTCAACCCTACTAGTCTACTCAACATGGTAATCATTAGATGTGTCTCCTCTTTAAAATCTATCCTGTGAAGATTCCTTGGCACTCTTACTACGACCTTAGGTTTGTTTTCTGCATTGTACCAAATATAGAAGATTTTGCTTTTGCAATCTCTTTCATTACTGTTAAAGTCTTCTGTGTATTGGTCTATATCTATATCCACCATTTTTTCTTGAATTTCCAGCCCAAATGTCCTTGCTATCCCTTCTGTAGTCAAATCTACAATAACTTGTTCTTCATGTATTACTTTTCTGGTATTTACATCATATTTATTTATGCATTCCAGAACCAAATCCTTAGCCTCCATGGCTAATGGGAATCCTACAACTCTGTATAATCCACTATCCCAAATGCACTTCATATCAGGGGTAGCATCTATCGCTGTAATCTTCTGAAGAATACCCTCTGCATCATAAGATCCTACGTTTGTATTAGTTCCTACTCTGCTTGTGCCAAGCAAGGTTGAATACCCTCTATGTACCAGTAATTCCTCCTTTTCTATTTCCTCCTGTGGCCTTCTTTCTTTCTTTACTTTTTCTTCACCCCCTGGATCTACTTTCTTTTGTTTCGGAGCCATCTTGTGAAAAACGCATAGTTAACCTCCTGTTTCACTTCGTTTACCTAGGGTTTTACCATGAATTTCTTACATTTTACATTTACCCTAACCCTTTTTATCTTTTCCTACTTTAGATTTCCCGTCATTTAACCCAATCAGTTGATTTCCTTAATCAAATACAGTAATTTGTCGTTTACTTGCATTTCTAAATGAAATTACTCATAATCATTTTGCATTTTCATTTAACTGAATTGTAACGATGTTTAAGAAACATACCTGTATTCGTGAGAGCTCAACCCTACGAGCATTGACCCACTTTACCGTTTTACCAAGCTGTTCCCATTCCGAAATTTCATTCAACTACGGACCATTTGTTCCATTTGTATAATAGTTTCCTTCTCTACAATTTTAGTTTTCACAATGCAATTCTAAAAAAAAAAATTCTTTATTTACCCTAATAGGCTAAATTCATCATTTTAATTGTTAGTTCTTCATTAAATGCTGCATTCAATGCACATACGAGTTCGGCTCTCTATTTTAACCTTCTGTTTTGAACATTGTATCTGTTAATCTGCCCTTTGCATACATGTCATTTTTTGTATGTCGCCTTGTATATCGTTTTTGGTATATTGCTTTGCATGTCGTTAATATACAAGCCTAAATATGCAAAAGGTTATAAAACAATGTTACCTTTTACTTTATGTTCAACTTTGTATCTTCTGTTTGTATGTCGTTAATATACATAAAATAGATACAAACCATTATACAAATGCAACATACGCAAACCATTAACTTTTATTCCTCGACAGCGCACCTTTACCTTTTTGTATATCGGGATTGAATGCATACAATCTTTCATACATACAAAAGTATTAACCTTATTTCATCACTTTTTGAAATCTGCGTCGAGTTTTACCTTTTACTCTTTTGTATCTCCATTTTGTAGCTCCGTTTTGTATATGCAACATACAACTGCGGGATACCATCATGGGCCCCACTCTACTTACCCACTTGTATCTTTTCAAAGCAATAATAATTGTATCTTACCTTGTATATCATTTGCGCTTATATTGATCATACATACAAACCCACATACAACGCGGATTTGACGACTTTATTTATTCAACTTTTGAAAACCTATCGGGTCCGACTTGCATACAAAGGATACAAACATTGAGCATATGCATGCAAATTATCAAAATACAAAACCCAATTCTACTCACCACGACTTATACAAAGACTTCACATACAAATGACTTTGTATACAACATACAAACCCCAAAAATATGCATTTTACCAAAAAACACATATCTCGCAGAATATTGGGAATTTCTTACTGGTTCAAAAAACAACCTTAACTCATTTTTCACAAAGAATTCACCCCTACTCCCACCTTGTACTTAATGTTAGATCTTTTTGATTTTCAACATGGTTTGTTTTACTTACCTCTTTTTCCATTTTACCACCAAGCAAGACCACACACACACAAAAAAAAAAAAAAAAACAGCCACATCAGGGGTCCTCATTTTGCTAAGAGGTAAAATGGGGCGTGTTGTGAACATAACAACAAGAACATAAATTGGATTTCAATTTTTTTTCTTTCACTTGTTTGTATGATAATTTATTCGCATAGTATTGCCAAAAACTCTTCGTATAATTGACCCATTTATTGATTTGGTTTGTGACATAATCGATGTGAGAAATAATTGACTCTAGGGATGTAGCAAGAGATCTCTGGTGAAAATTGCTTGCATTTAGATTTTTTAATGTTTCAATTAAGTTTTCAAGTTGTCTTTTGTTATCCTCTATTTTCCCTAAAAAGTTTTCTTTTGTCTCATGAGGATGTAGAGGAATTGAAGGAGTTTGAGGAGGGTTGTGTTGAGCCTCCTCTTCACCTAGAATCTCATCATCCCCTCTATTTTGTGGATTAGGGTTTTAGGGTTTTCAAGGGGTTCATTGACTGAAGATTCAAAATAAAAATTCAATCAAAACATTGAAAAACCAAAAATGATTTATTTTCAAATTTAGAAAAAACATGGAAACCTTACATTGTTCAACTTGTTGACCCTATGGAGCTCATGCACAACATCCTTGAGTGCAATAATGGTGTGATGGCATAGCTTTTATGTGTATTCTCCTCCAATATCTTCCAAATGCGCTCGTGGAATTACCCTAGTCGTGTTTATCCCTCAGTGTGAATTCGTGAGTGAAAATGATGAGGCGTGGGTCTACATTTTTTATGTATAAAAGAACAAAACACGAGTGCATTATAATGTGCTTGTGCTTTAGGCTCAGTATTACCAATCCTAAAATGTGAGCGTGTTAAAATGTGCTTACGTTATTTATTGTTTGGACCAAAAGTGGTTTGGTTACTTTTTGGTCCATCATCTTTTTGCACACGCCCTAAACTAATCCTATAACTAAAAAAGGAGGTGAATAAAATGAGATGTGTTTGATCCTTAACCAATTTGATTGGTGCCTATTTCATTGGGCAACAGAGTCATGAATAGTTAGGAGGGAGGAGATACACCAACCAAGCATCAATGGAAATGGATGTGCATATACATACATATCATAAATAACACTACATGTGAATGGACATACTCAATGATCCATCACTTAACTACAAAAACACACATGGAATGAAGGAGAGACCATCACAAAAGCTTTGCAACAAATTGAAATGTTGTCATACATTTATCTAACCTCAATTACCTTCATACTAGAAAATGTGGCGAGAAAGGAAAAACAACTAAGTTTGAGCAACCCCTTGAATAATCATAAATTACCATAGAGATATACCATTACATATAATGTGTTCTTTCAAAACCCTTCTTATGATTTACAAAATGTATTCCCACCCCTTACACACTAGACGTGCAATGTTTGATGCCCTAAAACCAACTTGAAGCACTTGTAGTCAAGAAATTGGCTCAAAGTGTAATGCCCACCTATGTTGACCCTTGCTATAATATTTATAGGTGATTATTTGTGTGTTGATCATGTTATTGGATCTTATGAGATATGCTAAATTGAGTGTTTTTGTAATGTATTGTGTGATTCTTGTGATTATGTGTCATTGCACCAAACTTGTTGATGAGGTTGTTTTCCATCGAGGTGTTCTAATGGTGTAGTTTGGATGCTTTGTGGAGATGTTATGTATGACCATCAAGGTATTTCTTATGAGGTTGTGTTATGACATTGGATTTCTGACTATATAGTATGGAATGCATATGTTGTGTCTTTGAATGGTAGATTATTATAGTGCTTCAATTTCACTATTTTCTTTTAAATGATATGCTAGGTGGGTAGACCTAGTCTCTTCAAGTGTTATGCTTTTATACGAGTAATTGCACCTTGGCCATTTTACGTAGATGGATGATTAATTTAAATGTGCATATTAAATAGTTATGATTTAATTGTGTAATTTTATCATTCACTTCGGCTATGGTTTCATATTGGGTAGATGCACATAATGTTTGATTGAGTGTGTAGGGAAATTATAGGTGTTTGACCAATGAGTGAAATGTGGAGAATATTGACATGGGATGCTTAGCCATCTCACCTTTGTACTTGTGTTGTCGAAACCCATCCAAACCATATCTGAGTTGATTGTGATTCTGGATCCCCTTGTGTCAGACCCATGAGTGTGTCTTCATGGGTGATTTTAATTATTACTTTTGCAACTTCTTGATATGTGTTAAGGTTTATTAGACTTTCGAAATAGTTAATTTTAGGAAATGGGAAAGGTGTTTATTTATCAATTGTGTGATTGTGTGTTTACTTGATATTCGCAATTGATTTAATGGTTCCATGGAAATTAGTAGTTTATGCTATTATTGCTAGACTAAAGAAAAGCAGTTATTAAATTGGTTGCAAGATTATTTAATTGTATAAAGGCATTGTATTTTTATTTAATTGTGATTGGAAACAATGCATTGTGTGGAATGCATTCTAATTTGATAGTTAGGATTATTTACTTGAGTTGGAAATATTCCAGTTATGGAAAAAGTTCATTATTTATTATTTGAGTTATTGAAGTATTTAAATGTGAAAGGATTGTATTTAATTGCCTTGTGCTTTGGAATTGTATTTATTTCTATTTTGGTAGAGATAATTGATTAAGGATTATTGTTTAAGTAAATTGGCTTAAGGAAAATAAGTGAAAAAGGTTTAGCTAATTTTTAATTAGAAGTATATAGGGAAAAAGTGTGTATTTTTATTCATTTATGCACTATGGAAATTTTGGGGAGCAAACTAGAGGAGAAAACACCTCTCAAACCCTCCTTTGAAGAAAAATGGATTCTTGCTTGTTTGATAATGGATTGAAGTGATTGGAATGGTTTTGGAAGGGAGTGAATCATCTGGTAATTTCTTATGGATTCTTGAGGTATTCCCCTCCCTTATTTGTGTTTAAATTTGAATTTTGTTTCAAATTTTTAGATGTAGGAAATTTTATTTTTGGAAAATCGATTTTCCCACCCAAACTCTGGCAAAATTTTCTAAAAATGAAATTGTGGTATGAATAGTGTGTTGTTGGGTAGAAATGGAATAAGAGGGAATGTTTAGAATTTTAGTTTTGCATTATTTGAAAATGGTGAAAAATACGTGAATTTCTCTATTCTACCCTATCAAATTATGCTGAAAATTTTATGTGTTTTGGAAAGTATGTTATTTGGGTAAATTTGGGTCAAAAGGGTATCTTTTGATTTTTGAAATTTTGTGTTTTTCAAAAAAGTGAAATTTGGGGATGAATTTTGGCAAGGATGCTTCAAGATCCGTTAATGGTGGACCCTAGATAATTTGAAAAATATTATATTTTATTTTTGTGAAATTTGAAAATTCTAAAAATTGCATGTTATGTGGAGTAATGATTTATCCCATAGGTTTTAATTTTTATGTGCATTGGGAAGTGTGTTTTAGGGGAAAACTATTCCTTTCCTATTTTTGAGTTCCCTGAAGAAGGTTGACCCTAAATTGTATGGGATAGGAAGATATCCATAGAATGCTTGGAATGGTTAGTTACCCAACTCATTGGACGAGGTTGGATGCAAGGAGTGTGTTGAAGAAGTGCCCCTTGAGCTTGTTTAAATGTGTGACTAAGAGTGATTGATGTTCACCTTGAGGCTCTTATGTGTGAGTGGTAGAAATACATATGTGTGAGTGGTGGGTGTGCATCTTGAGGTTCTTATGTATGAGTGGTGGACGTACATCTTGAGGTTCTTATATGAGAGTGGTGGTGTCCTTACCTTGAGGCTCTTATGGGAGTGGTGGTGTCCTTACCTTGAGACTCCTATGAGAGTGGTGGTGTCCTTACCTTGAGGCTCCTATGAGAGTGGTGGTTCCCTTACCTTGAGGGTCCTATGAGAGTGGTGACATCTTTCTTGAGGCTCTTGTATGTGTGCTTGATATTATGGTTGTACATTAATTGTGTGTCATATGTTGCCCTTATGTTGGTTGTACTGTGAGTTGCCACATGTGTGTTGTGTACATTGATTGGCATGCGTGAAGCCATGTATTCCTTGTATGTGTGTGAGTTTAGCCTTGATAGTGGTGTTGCCATGATATTCTTCTCTATAGCTCAGAGGTTGCCTAGAGTGTGATGCAGATCAAGACTAGGGTGTTTTATCAAACTGTCCAATCTAGTAGCTTTGAAATTTAAAATCAATTCCCTTATCAACTAAATAACATTAAAGGAGGTAAAATCTAAAAAATATGTTTGTTGTCTCAAACCCTTAAGTGTATCAAATCTGAAAATGGTATTTTATTTCAAACCACATGGGCAAAAATCTAGAAATGCAGTTTTGTTTACAAACCCTCATGTATTGTTTTTTCAACAATTTTTTTTTCGAATAATTACACACATGAAATCTATTCAACATAAACAAAGTTTTCCTCTCTACAAAAACTTCATGGATTTAACACAAACCAAAATTACATAACCAAAATATGAGCAAATTCAAAAATTTCTCCTCATACAAATAACTAGGAAATTGCCTTGGCAATTTCAAGCTTTCATGTCTTCTTTCTCTTGCTAGAAGATTCCTGTAATCTTTAATGTTCCTCCTTCTACAATTTCAGTTTTCCTCTTATATTATAGCTTGATTGGTTGCTATGAAAACTTATAACTTTCCTCTCTTCCACCTAACTTTTTTACACAAGAAATGACATCCATTTTTATGGAATTTGTACACTTGAAAAGCCAAAAATATGGCACCCAAACTTGTCTTTTCATCTCCCAACACCTTGCTGCTATAGATGCCTCTTGAAAATTAAAAAATCCATAACCAACACGATTTCCTTCAGCCTCTCCAAAGACCCAACTTGGTAAGTGAAAATTTACTTGTGTTGATTGAAAAATCAATGCTTTTTCCTCCTTTCTAGGTACTTAACATAGTAAAAATTAATTAATTTTTTTAACCTTCACGAGTCATTATTTTTCATGTAACACCTCCCATTAAACATCCCTCTTGAGGAAAAATTAATTAAATGATGTATAATTGACCCTTTCATGTGATATGATAGCTCCATAAGGCCAAAAATTAATATGAGACATCCTATTCTACTTTTGATGTCAAAGATGGAGGTTAAGCATTTGACAAATTAAAATCTTCTTGAAATACTCCATAAAATAATCCCAAAGCCACAAACAACATACACGAAACAAAACATGGATAGAAAATAAAATTCAAAAGAATTTTTTTTGGTTGTGTAGGATTGCATGTGAACCCATATGCTCCTGCATCAGAGTGGCACATACATCTATTGTTATTGACAATGGTAATATGGTAGGGCGGTGCATAAAATTTCCTCATTGGTCCTATAGGAAGATCTCTTGGGAGCTAGAAGAGTTCCTTGAGCATTATTCTATTGTGATCTCATGTTGTATTTCATGATTATTGGAGCACATTGAAGGTGGCTTATTATTTATGTATATTTATTCTTTATATCATTTTATTATTGGAGTGTGATCCTTTCATGTTTGGGAAGTATCCTCCATCATGTTATTATTTTATGTTATCATTTGGTTGGAAATCAAACCTTGTTTTGGAAGAAAATTGTCATGTTGAGACAGTTGTCTTGTTGAAAATGATTAAAATGGCTTATTGGAGCCCTCTTTTACATATAATATTATTTCTCTATGCTATGGTTATGAGTTGGGTTTTATTTTTCCCACATTATGGTTGTGATTTGGCCCATCTCAATGTTGGTGTTGAATGAGTGTGGCATTTCGTATGACATTTCTCATGTTTTGCTTGTATGTTAGCATGAATTGGGAAATGCATATTATTTGTATTTGAATTTTTATCATGCTTTTGAGTTATTTAGAATGTTGATTAATGGTTATTTAGTAGATGCATTGTGAATTGGATACATATTGGACATTTCATCCTTGTGAGGCATCATGATCGATCCTCCTTTTGGCTTGTCATGTCATTTGTTGATGTTGCTTGGCTTGTTGGCCATTTGTCAATGTTGGTTGTTCCTATCATGTAGAGAAGTGTGTCTTTGTTTTCACCTTCTCTCTTGTTCCCTTGTGTTGCACTTTGGTGGTTTTAGAGCTTGAGTGTGCAATTGTGACATGCGAGTGCTCATTTACATCACAAAAAAATTGTCCATCCAACATTTGTTAGCTAATATCCTATTATAAAAGCCAAGGCATTACATAATGACCAACCCTTATTACAAATTGTTTACATGTATATATCATTACAATCCATTATTGTTGCTTGGATAGGAAATCTAGAGCGATCAACATGATTTTCTAGTTGTCTATATCTACTTGCATCACTTTCACATGGCTCACACCTGAAAACATACCAAATCAGACCATTAACCCGTGCCTTTGTATACAAATCATGTCCATGTGGGGTCCATAGGTACTTGGAGGTGTTTGAAAGTCTTTTTATGCTTGATCGTGTCCATTGGAGACCATTAATGACAATCTTGGATCATGCAAGGGAGTTGTTGAGGTGGGTGAAGCTTTATGGAAAAACTGCAGGAATTCAACATGGGACTGGATGAAGTGAATGTTTGAATATGGGGAAGAACCAGATATCAGAACATTTGGAAGAAAGGAAAATGTGTGAAGGAAATCCATAAGTCTATCAGGTTTCCACAAAGGAAGAAAATATGATTAGATGATGAGGGGAAAGGTGATATTTGGTTGTGGAACTAGACAACAAGATGTGATATGAGGTGAAAGGAAGATGCCTTGAAGTCCATTGGATTTCCACAAATAGGAGGGAATGTCAGATATGGAGGTGCAAAAAAAGCATGTAGGACTAAAGGTAGGAAGTGGACATGTTGAATGGAAGAAATTTAGAAGTTCAGTGATATTGTGATGAATGTGGGAAAGGAAGGGGGAACCAAAGGCAAGGATGGGAGAAAACATGGAAAGGTTGCAAAACAATAAGTTAGGATAGAATATGATCATGTGTGGAAGTCCATGGAAGGTCTACAAGGAGAAAAGAAATGATGACACAAAGGTGTGGGAAAACATGTGGGAATGAAAAGAGGAATTAGATGTTGGAATGGTAGGAAGAAATCCAACAACTTTGGGAAGTTCCGCAAATGAAAGGAAATATATGCGGGGAAAGGAGATAGGATCAAATGTGGGAAAGTCTAGTATGTGAAGGAACTTCCACAAAATGGAAAGGAATAAATGTATAATTAAGATGAGGAACCAGAGGTGAACATATATGGTTCATCGGGACAGTTTTGCAAACAAGATGAAAGGTGAAACAAAGAACTACAGAAAAAGGATGAAGGTTCAAAGGTTTGGGAATAGGAGGAATGTGGAAGAAGTCTATTGGGTCAACGATAAATGAAAAGTGAATGGATTCGGGAGAAAGGATGAAGGAATGAAGGTTGGGAGGATTGAATGTTGGTGCCTCAAAGCATAAGTCTAGAAGTCCCTTGAATTCTCACAAATTGGGAGAAACCAAAGTGATAGAAGAAGTGAAGGGCTTGATAGACTTCTACAAGATTTCTATGTATGAAATCACATGAGGATCGAATGGGAGGTGAAAAGGAGATTTCTAGAAGCCCATTAAAACTCTACAACTTTCACCAAAACACCTAGAAATGAGTTAAAACTCCCAATTTTCGGATTTCTTTGACACTCCAACACATGATAAGGACATGAGGTATGCAATGCACAAATCCAAGGAAGAATATGACCAAGGTATAACCCATTGAAGGAAATCTCAAATCAGTTATCAATGATGGGTAAAACACTTCTAAGACAACAAAGGGGCACTAGACTTAGGATTTTTGTAAATTTTGAGACTAACTAAACCGAGCTCCAATAGCACCTATGGTGGTTTTTGTTGTGGTGGCACCATCCTAGCTATCCTACCAATTAGGACTCCAAAATTCACTGGAGTCCAAAGAAATGCTCCATGAATAATCTTAGTAGACTCCCTCGTAGATCTATACACTATAGGCATTAGGGGAAAATTGTTGGAGGGACTTGAACAAACTGTTGTAGTACTATAATCACTAGATGGGTCTTGATCAATCCCCTCCTATTGGTCAACATAGCCACTTCAAGGTAGTAGTCCAAAATTATGGCATCTCCTTGCTAATGCCCAACCATGTCAATATAAGAATCTCCAATCATATCTGCATCTCTCAAGTTGGTAGTGGTCAAGATCTTTCTGTCAAAAGTGCTAGTTCTACCCACATCATAGCCTTAGAGGCCATGACATTTGTAAATGAAATTTGCCTTTGATAGGGAATTATATTCTCAAGGATCCACCCCATGATCAAGGATGGATGGTTGAAGGAGTAGGCTTAACATTACATAATCTTGTATAAATCATGGTTGACCCAATCTAGGATATCTACACCCCATGCATAAACTTTTCCTTGGTCAATATTTTGAATGATGGGGGCCCAATTATAAAGAAGAACATGTGCCTTATTGTCACAAACTAATCTAGTGAAAATTAGGCCTATAATAGCCTTATATAGTGGAAAAATAGTCAAGTGTGGAATTGAAATCAACTACACACACCAATCATCTGGATGAGCATCTCAAAGCACAAGGCCTAATAAGTTGTCTACTAGTCTAAATTGGCCTCTTGTAAAGTGAGAATGTCCCCTTAGATAGGAGCACCTAAGATGTGATAAACACCATATATTGCAATAGTCCACTATCAAGATACATGTGAAAATTGGAAAGTGTTTATGTCAACATCCTAGTATGTAAAAATACTAGAGAAGACCCAATTAGATAGGTGAATCATTGGAATCCTAGCTACTTTGTCTAAACATGTCCATTCTATTGTCCTCTAGTTTGTGGAAGAGAGTTTGTCCAAACCCTTTGTTTTTGGTAAAGGGGTAAAATAGGTTTTAAAGGGACCTAAAACCTTATTACAAACATCAAAATGTTAACATAACATTAGTTGAACCATAACAAAACAACAATGCAATTACAAAAACAAATAGAAATACAAAGATAGAGCCCTAAACAAAGAACATGCCAACATAAGGGAACATTATAGCCTATGTAGAGTCTCTGCAACCTCTAATTCTTCCTTGTAAAACTCTCATGCAAATCAACAAAGTCATGTACAGTTCCTTCCTCTCCTCGACATGACTCTTCTTCTCATAGCTTCTCATCCTCAAGGTCATTTTGGATGTATTCCCTTTCTCCTCCATTTGGGTATTAAGGTGCCTTGATTCTTCAACAAACTTCTTAAGCTTGTCATTGAGGTTTTTTAACCCTATTGCACTATTTTTAATTGTATATTTTCTGACCTCAATAACTTTATTGAGGTTATCCTTAATGTTTTGCAAATCATTTTCTAAATGAACAATTTTGTTAGCATGGTTGTCCTCAATAAACTGAAGTTCTTTATTTAAACCAACAATTTTCTCCTCATGGTTAAAATGATCAACTGCAAGTCTATTAATCTCTCGAATAGCATCCCAATTTTTTTAAAAAAATCTCCTCTTCCTTTGATGGCACATGAATTCCCCCTTTGAATCTCATCTAGTAATGAGAGCTTAATATTTAACTTATTTATTTCAATGAAAAACCACTTGGTCAAATTATGTTGTGCATCAAAGGCATCATGAAGACTTACTAGCTTGTGTGTGATTTGGTTGACCACCTATACCACATGCTCCAAGGAGTTAGGGCTATTGAGAGACTGGCTATGAAGACTTACTAGCTTGTGTGTGATTGCTTTCCTTTTCCCTAGATGCCCTTCTTGTGGTCCCCATTCTTCCTCAATGGCTCCTCGACAAAACCACAACCAACCTTTTCTCCATCCTACTTCATAAAAGTTAGATTACCATCAAGAACCTCTTGTGGGTCTGGCCTAGGAGATTCTGCCTCCATTTTTCTTTTCTTTTCCACTGTAGGCGCTATCCCTTTTCAAAAATTCTCCACACCCTTCCTTTTATGGATCACATTCATCTTATCCATAAAGAGCGAGTCATCAAACTTAGACTCAGACTCTTTAGCACTATCACTATCCTCCCATGAGTTGTCCTCAAAAGGAATAGGGTCATTGCTAGGAAGACCACTACTAGAGTCAGTGGAGGACTTGACCACCCTCCCCCCTTTTTTGATTCCTTTCTTCTGGGAATGATGAGGGATAGTGACAAGATGTCGTTGTACCTCATCATTGAATCTATTTTCAGATGTCAAAAACCATGGTTGTGTCCATGGCTGTCTGCAACTAGAGATTCTATAGTTACCAGTTTATAGCAAATCCTAATAGTTTCTACAATTTTGAAAAGGGATTAATCTATCTGTTTGCTAAATAAGTTTAATGGATGCTGGAAATAGAATAAAACAGGAAAATTTACTTAAAGCAAAGAAAAACAGTAACTTGCATTTATCTATTAAAAGCAGTAAAGATTTTCATAAAAAGTTGAAGCAATAAAACAGTGGTACTAGCCTCCTGCCTTAGTGGTGAGAGTGGGCCCTTGCTCCACACCCTTGGGGCTGAAGGCTATAGTAGGAAATCAACACAAAAGATGATCACAAGTAGATTCAATCCAATTCATTCACTCTGCATTCATGAAAATATTGCTAACACAGAACTGAGATCTCTAAAAATTAGAATAATTCAATCATTGTCTCCCTCTTCTACTGTGTCTGAGGGTATATATAAAAAAATGAGTGATGATATATCATTGAACGTATCTACCAATCTTTCTATGAGATGACACCATCTCTTTATTGTACTTAACTGTCTAACTATGAAAAAATAATCATGCGATAAAAGTAGACTTGAGTGGAACAGAAGTCCACTCAGAAGTCTAAGTTTGAGTCTTAATACACTTGGGCATCAAGGCCTTGAAAATAAGGATATTGGATTAGTTCCATCTGTAACTCATGCAAAAACTTTAAAAAGATAAAACTCCAGCAGTTTAACTAAAGTTGACCCTTCACCACTCAGGTGATGATTTGAGTGAAGTGAGGGGTATTAAAATTACTGCCGAGAGTGCCTGGTCAGCAGCTATGCTAGAATTATGCCCTGCTCTCAGGAGGTGCCGGAGATAAATGTTCCTGTCTGCAGCTCTGGAGATATGTTTGTAGCTCCGGAGATACTCCAGACTCTCGTAGAGCTCCGGAGAGGCATTCCTCATTTCTTCAAAACTTCAGGTGTCATGGTTCTTTGGTATTGTCTCTGGAGATCATTGAAGACTATCTCCGGCTATGCACAAAATTGTTGTTCCTGGCATCTACACCTGTTGATTCAAAAAGAGAGAAGTTTTTGCATTTTTCCATCAATTCCACGCACATTAGTCACTCAATCAGAAATTCTAATCTTAAGTAATCTATCTCAATTAATCATAAAATAGAACGATCTTGCCAGCTTATTTGGGTGCAGACACTAACAAAGATGAACCCAGAAAGGGGGAAAAGAGAGGCAAAAAGATGTATTTCATGAGTGCAACTTGGCACTCATCATCCCCCCCATACCTAAGGTTTGGCAGGTCCTCCTGCTTCTCACATTCTGGATTTATTCTGGCGAAGCAGCTTGTCTGACAGGCTATAATCCTGGGCATAGGTGGTCCAAGTTGTTCGGTTGATATTACCATTGCCTCTGTACTCATCAACCTGCTTCATCCAGTCCTGCAATTTTTCATCTTCCATCTGTTCTGCCCAAACAGGGAGTGGTTCAATTATTAGAGGGGGCCTGTACCATCCACCTATCCATTCCTGCTTATGGTTATCCATTAGTTTGGATATCAACTTTGCCTTTCTCATGAATAATCTTAAGTTTGCAGGGGTGACCACCTCTCTCAGTTTCTGCTCCGGGGTCAAAATATTCCATCTCTTCTTTGCTATAGCAAGTACTGGATTTGCTGAATTGATCATAAAAAGACCAAAATCGATGGAGCATTCCTGTAAACTTTTTAGGTATAATGGCAAAATTCCATTTTTACTATCAGGATGATAGATAAGGGACCTGAATTTGATCCTAAAAGCACCGAGATTGGGACATTCCTTCCTGATGAAAAGATTTGTTTTTAAATCCTTCTTGAGATGATCTTCCATCCTTTCATTCTAGATCTGGTGATTCCTCATCAGGGACATAAATGCCTTAAGCTAACATTCCCCCACAAAATGATTAAGAATAAAAGTTATATCATTAACACAGAACCCATGCAAGTATAATTCACATAGGAAATTCTTGTCCTCATCATTGCTCCTGGTATATGCTATTATGAATCCTCCTACTATTTCTGTATCCTCAACTAGGTCAGATAGGACCAAAGAGAATTTCCTTTGCAATACCCTTTCCTATAAGAACATGGAGTAGCTGGCACTTGGAGGTCTGCGAGATAGAATTTTTGAAGCAAGGGAGGCCATTTTAATGATTTTACCTTCCAAAGTTGCTATTCTTTCTATTTTGGCAGTGACTGCCCTTTATATTTGCAACATAGGCTTAGAAGCCTCATATTCTCTACACCTCTTCTCCCAGTGAAATAGGGCTTTGGGAATGTCAATGGGGATTGGACCCACATAGGCATCTGTTTGGATTTCCTGCTCATTGGTTGCCCTTGGGCCAGACAATTCTTTAATATATTCTTCTTGGTCATCCAGTCTATTATTGGCCCAAGTTAACTGTTTATCTTGGCTTTGTACCTTCTCAATCAGTGCTTCCATTATTGTGAGGCTATTGCCTTTAGCCATGGTGAGCTTAGAAACATTCTATGCTGCTTCTTTCTCTTTTTCTTCCACCAATTTGGTTGTCTCACTTTTCTGTGCCTCCAACTCTGCCCCTTTCTCCTGGATGATCTTATCCTTGCTTTGGAGTTCTGTTTGGAGATTTGTAATGGTTTGTTTTTGTTCCATTTCCACCTCTACTCTGACCTTCTTGAGGTCAGTAATAATCAAATTCTTTCCCCAGAGCAATCTCTTTAAATTTTCAATTTCTTCCATCAATTGTTGTTCTTTTGGAATTTCGTCATCCTCTTGATCAGAGGGATGAGAGAAGGTTTCTGCTTCTGCTTCTGTCGTTGCTGGCTGATCATCAAGGTTTCCCATGGCCATCTGCCCTGCTCTGCCCACTGTATCCATTTGCTCTATTTCTTCTTCAGACTGTCTGTCCTGAGGATCCTCTTGGGGTTCCTCTGCTTCTGTTGGTATCGATGAAGGCCCATCCTTATCCTCACATGTTCTCAATTCCAGGAGTGCCTTAGCGAGAAGGGCAGTGTCTTTTTCAGCTTGTGAGAGCTGTCTCTTCCTTTTGCTTCTCTGGAGCAAAGGTGGGGCAGGTGCCTCCGAAGCAGGTCTCTCTTCCTCAGAATATGAGGAAATAGTAAAAGTTTGTATGTTTCCTGTCTCCGGAGCACATGGTGGTGTTGAAACTGGGCTTGACTCCATGTGAACAGATGGTGCTGGAGAATTTTCACTTTGTTTCCTCTTCCTGACTAGAGGGATCTCATCTGAATCATGAGATGGTTCTTGAGCCCACCAAGTTTCCTCTATTCCCTGACCAGACCTTTCTTCTATTAATTTCTTAGGGCCAGATTCCTCAGTTAGAGTCATTTTTCTCCTAAGTGATCGAGTCATATATAGGGTTTGTGTAGGAGCAGGTTCTGCAATTTGTTTGCCTTTCCTCTTTCTGTCAGGAACAGGGCCTGCAGATGAAGTGGCCTCTTGTGAGGGTAACTTCCCTTTGTGAACAGCTGTGGAGGAGGTTGAAGGCTTAGTTTCCTCATATTGGTGAGAAGGAGAACTCTCACCTCCTAGTTGTGCCATCTCTAGTTCTCTGACCTGGGGGCTCTGCTCAAGAAAGTTTTGCAATAGTTCTTCCCCATTGGCCTGAGATAGGAAGTGGTGCTTGACTACCAAAAAGATGAGGCCATAATGTTTCATGGGTCCCTTATTCTGCTGATATTTCTCTGCAGTTGCCCTAATGGCAGAATACATGAAATTGGGGATATTTATGCTATACTCAGGGTGTCTATTTCCATGTCTGAGAAAAATCAGCATTTTCATGATTAGCCCTAAGACTATAGAGAATTGGCCATCACAAGTAAAGTATTTCATTAACCAGGTGGCAACAGATGCCCAAGGGTTTGGGAGTGTGGACCTCAGAATTCCTTTGACTTCATTTTTATCCAAATGCAACTGAATAACAGGTTCACCATGAATAGAGAAATTTCTAATTAAATCAGTGTATAAGGTTTTCAAGTGGTAAAACCTCTCACCTTGTTCGGGAAGTCCAGAAATGTGGCTGATAGTTGCTGAGGAGAAATTGATTTGGATTCCTCTCATAGTCATCTGGTTGTCTCTTAAATTCCTAAGGAATTCATCCATAATATCCTCCTGAAACCCTTCAAATTTGTCTAGGAAATCTAACCATCCAGCAACCCTTAAAATGTTTGTTGCAGCTGCATCCCTCAGAAGACTCGCAGTATTTTCTGGCTCAGACTTCTTGACTCCCATTACTGAATTGATTTCACCTTCTGTGCTTATTCTATACCTCCCCAATCTGCAGTCTATGTTTTCCTCTTATCTCAGTAGGCTCTGGAGTATTGTTCAAATTGCTCTGTTGTTCGTTGAATTTTGGAAGTTTGAATGAGTGATGTTATGTCTCTCAGTTTAGGCTTATGCAGATGGGTTAGAGGACCAAGGCAGTCATAAATGTAGCAGACTGACAGGGCACTCTGGAGGTAAGGTGGCATTAAGGCACAGATGGTGGCATGCTCAGATGTGAAGAAGGAAATGATGGCGGAAGGACGTGTCATTGTGGCGGCACCAAAATAGAAGGACAAGACAGTTACTAATAATGATTAATTAAAGACAGATTTACCTAGATCAGTTTTAATGATGAGGCGATGTACATGGGAGAGATGCTGCGTCATTTTGGAGACTGCATGCGTCGTGGCAATTAAGCAGCAGCTTGAGATGACGTCCACCTCCCATTTGTACGCGACCTGCAATCATTGCGCTGAGTGGTTCGAAAATCCACGCCCTTAGGTGATGTCAGCGCCGGCTTGTGGATACTCTTGCAAATGATTATTATTCTAATTTAATTATTCTTTGTGATAAAGTAGGGGATAAGTCAGGATGACCTCATCATATGATGTGTCTACTTTACCCCCTGGAGAGGTGGTCCCCCTTATTATTGAGACTGACGGCATTATTGACAGAGCGCCGGAGGTGCTCCCAGTTGAAAAGCACTGGAGGTGCTTTAGTTTGAGAAGCGCCGGAGGTGCATTTGACTAACTCCTGGCAACTGATCATCTCTGGAGCTTAATTATTTCAACTGTCCTGAAGAAGGGAACCGCCATTTTATTGGTTTTCAACTCCCTTGGTCGAGAAGGACAGCCATTTGCTGGTTTTCCATCTTTCTCTATTTTTTTAAAGAAGGTAGCCATTGCTGGTTTTCAACCTTCCCTTTTTTTTAATCCAACATCGTGACAGAGGAGGTATCCCCTATATCAAAACACAAATTATTCAGAAACTCTTCTTTAGTAGATGGTCTTTTGTAGAGCCTGATTCGGTGACCATTTACTAGAAATGTGTCTGTGCTCCCATCAATAGGTTGTAATAATATAGTTCCATTTTCAAACACTTCCTTTATTTGATAAGGACCCAGCTAGTGAGTCTGCAATTTCCCCTTGAATTCCTTGAATTTAGAATCATAAAGAAGAACCCAATCACCTTGTTGAAATGTCCTCCTCTTGATGTGTTGGTCATGCCATTGCTTCCTCTGGTACTGAACCAGTTCTGTTTGTTGAATGGCCTCTGTCCAAATTTCATCCAACTCATTGAGCTAAAGAATTCTGTTCTGCTGAATTATAGACACTGGCAGACCAACATCCAATACAGTTTTAAGTGTCTGGAGTTTAAATTCTATAGATAATATAGGCTTTTTCCCATAAACCAATTCATATGGTGAGAACTTTGTTGTGGACTTCCAAGTGGTATTGTAAGCCCAAACTGCTTCAGGTAATCTACTAGCCCAATCTTTTCTATTCATTGCTACTGTCCTTGTTAGAATATTCTCAAGTTCCCTATTAGTCACTTCTACCTGTCCATTTACTTGAGGATGGTAAGGTGAAGATTTTCTGTGCTTGACTTGGTATAAATCTGTGAATGCCTTGATTACCTGTGAAGTAAACTGAGGTCCTCTATCTGAAACTATTGATCTTGGGGCTCCGAATCTTAATAAAATTTTATTGTAGAGAAAATCAACAACTTTTTTTTCTCTTGCAAACTGTAATGCTTGAACCTCAGCCCACTTAGTAACATAGTCTGTGCATACTAGAATGTACTCCTTGCCTGATGATGGTGGTGAAATTGGTCCCACAAAGTCTAGACCCCACTGCTCAAACGGTTCCATCATGACTTGAGGATGTAGCAGCATCTCCTAGGTAAAAGTTGGTTGCCCCATCCTCTGGCATTGGTCACAATATTGCACATACTTCTTTGTATCTTTATGAAGAGAGGGCCAGTAGTAACCAGCTCCAAGGATCTTGTGGACTGTCCGGTGGAAAGAGTAATGGCCACCAGATGGTTCATCATGACATGCTCTCAACACATCAAAAATCTCATCAGCTTTTAAACACCTGTGTAGAATGAAATCAGGACCACATTTAAATAGTAAACCATTCAACCATTTGTAAGATAAACTTTCTTTAACCAAACATTTTCTTTGTTTTGAAGTAAAATGGGATGGATACAAGCCTGTAGCTAAAAGATTAGCTATGTCAGCAAACCAAGGTGCGGTAGAGGATATAGCAAAAAGATGTTCATCTGGGAACTTGTCCTCCACTGGTTGGTTCTCTCCTCCTGTATGCAATCTTGATAGAAAGTCAGCAACCAAATTAAACTTTCCTGGATTATCAACTATGGTAATATCAAATTCTTGCAATAGCAATAACCACCTGATGATCCTTGCACCCACTACTGGTTTATTCATTAGGTACTTGATGTCTGCATGATCAGTGTGTACAAATATCTTATATCTAGTGATGTAATGCCTAAATTTGTTTATAGCATAGATGACTGCCAAGAATTCTTTTTCAGTTGTTGTATAGTTTCTTTCTGCAGAGGTAAGGTTTTTGCTGATGTAATAAATGGCATGCATACTTTCTCCTTCCTCCTTTTGTCCTAAAACTGCCCCAATGGACTCATTTGAAGCATCGGTATGTATGTGAAATGGCAAGGTCCAATTTGGTCCTCTTAAAATTGGTGTGACAGTAAGCTTCTCTTTCAAGGTTTCAAATGTTGATTGACATTCTTCTGTCCACATAAATTATGTGTCTTTGTTAAGCAGGGTAAACAGGGGGCAGCTATTCTACTGAAATTTTCTATGAACCTCCTATAATAGCCTGCATGACCCATAAAACTTCTAACATTTGTCTGATTTTTGGGTGAAGGCAACTGTGTGATTACCTCTATCTTGTTTTGATCCACTTTGATCCCTTTCTCTGAAATATGGTGTCCCAAAACAATTCCTTCCTCCACCATCATGAAGCACTTTTCATGGCTAAGGGATACTTGATTTTTCTCATAGCATTTCAGTACTTTCTTAAGGTTTGTGAGAGCTTCCTCAAAATTATCCCCATACACAGTAAAGTCATCCATATAGACCTCAATGCATTCATTAGCTAGCTCAGCAAAAATAGCTAAAACAAGTCTCTGAAATGTAGCTGGGGCATTGCATAGCCCAAAGGGAAGAAATTTATAAGCAAAGGTTCCCCAAGAGCATGTGAAGGTGGTTTTGTCCTGGTCCTCAGGTGCTACTTGAATTTGATTATACCCACTGAATCCATCGAGAAAAGAAAAATACTTTCTCCCAGCAAGATTGTCCAGAACTTGGTCAATGAATGGTAAGGGAAAGTAGTCCTTTTTTGTGGCCTTGTTGAGTTCTCTATAATCAATACACACCCTCCATTTCTCATTCTTTTTAGGCACAATGACAAGGGGTGAGACCCATTGACTGTCTGAGATTGGATATATGAACCCTGCTTGAAGTAATTTTTTTATTTCAGTTTTGACAATGTCCTTTAAAGCAGGATTCAATCTTCTTTGTGGTTGCCTTACAGGTTTAATATCCTCAGTGTATATATGATGGGTACAGATCTCAGGAGGTATGCCTTTCATATCTTGGTATTCCCAGGGAAAAGATGCTGAATGGGAGACCAGAAGTTGGATAAGTTTTTCTTCCTGATTTGCTGTTAACTGGGTATTGATATTAAGTGTTTTCCCTGGTAGAATCATGGCCTATTTTGTGATTTGATCCATAGATGTAGTTAATCCATACATTGGAGTCATGGTGTTGAGAGGACAAGAATGTGGAAGCAACATGTGAAAAGTAGCTAAGTCCCTATAAAAGGTTTCCCCACAAGAAATGATGTGGCAAGGGTACAATGAGAAGAGGTAAGAAGTTCTCTCTGAGAATTTTGGGCGAATTCCATCACATTCTTATTAATTAGGATGTGAGTGAAGTCTTCTGTTGTATCATAGTATACTTCTTCTTCTAATTCTCCCAGATGTTCCTTGATGGTTACCATAGCTACTGAGGCACTGTTGTCATTGTTCTTTGGTTCATCCACCCATACTCTTCCTGTGTAATGCATTGATGGTTTAGCTGGAGGATACAGAAATATTTCCTTTAGATCTATCCCATTAGAAATGACCATATCTCCAGTTTGACAATCAATAGATGCTGCTGCAGTAGGCAGCCATGGTCTTCCTAAAATCAACGGATAAGTATTTCTTTGGTTTCTAGGTTCTAGTATTAAGAAGTTCACTGGGAATTCCCATGAATCTATCACAACTAGTACATCAGTGATTACACCTTTTGGAACAGCTACTGACTGGTCAGCAAGTTGAAGAATTGTAGTTGTGGATTGGATACCTGATAGAGCTAATTTGTCCATTGTATGAACTATCATCACATTAATTGCTGCTCTAAATCAACCAGAACATTTGAAATTTCTACCCCTGAGATGAAAACAGTTATGACAGGATTTCTAGGGTCTCCATATTTTGGGAGGAGAATTTCTCCCATCAAGAGGTCCACTACTTTTCCTTCCACTTGTATTGTGGAGGGGACGTTTTTCTTTCTGCCCTGCGTTTTGATACAATACTGTTTAATGAACTGATTTAGTTTCGGTACATCTCTAATTGCCTGGAGAAGAGGAATTTCAATGTTTAGCTACTTGATTTCTTGTAAAAGTTCTAATTCCAGGTTGGTTTGGATTTGTTTTTGTAGGATCTTTCTCTGGGGAGCATTCTGTTTAAGCCATTCTGGGTATGGTTCTAGTTTTTCCATCTCCGGAGCGTCTCCGGAGCTCTTGTCAGAATTGTGTTCAGGACTGTTCTCCGGAGTCGGTCTTTTAGGAGTAACTCCAGAGTTGTCCATAGATGATTGTTCTAGCACTTTTTCGTTAGCAATCTCCTCTGGGGGTTGATTGGATGGATTTTCAAGTTCCTCATCATTGGTTACTTCAACTATAGTTGGAGGAGATGGTCTTGGGAATGCTTTCCCAGAACGCAGCTGGAGATTATTTAAATATATAGCGTTAATTCTAGCCAGATTTTCTTGCTCTGTCATGTAGACAGCTACTCCCTGTTTATTCCGTGGGTTTGGTATAGGCTGAGCTGGTAAAGGTGGTTGGCTAACTGGTTCATTCTGTGTTTGACCTTGTGTGTTGGAGGGTCCAGTTAGTAAAGCCTGCTGTTGAGGTTGGAAATGTCTAGGTTGTCCCCGGTATTGTTGATTATATCCATGTTGAGAACCCCATTGGGGTTGCATGTTTTGTGATCCAAACTGTGGTGGCCACTGTTGATTTCCCCAAGGTTGATTTTGCCAATTTTGGTTTTGCCAGTTTTGGCTTTGCCACTGCTGACTTGGCCAATCCTGTTGTCCCCAAGGAGGATTATTTTGAGGGCCATGCCAAGTTGGATTCCACTGATTATTTCCCCAATTAGAAGGATCCCTGTAAGAAGGCCGGTTTGGATACTGATTATAAGGGAAATTTTCAGTTTGTTTTTGCCCCACATAGTTCAACTCCTCTTTTATTACAACATTCTTTTTACTCAATCTTTTCAAGGCTAGAAGTTGACTACACTGACTGGTAGGATGTTCCCTATCACAGATCTGACAAATCTCTGATTTGTCTAAAGGGCATTCTCTCAACAGATGTTTGTTTCTACACCTAGGACAATAGATGGAGAGTGGTTCAGTTGCTCTGTTTTGATCAGTTGTTCTGGTTTTTGCTTGAATCCCATCCAATGTGGTATTTAATTGGACCAGAATGTCTGTTTTTAGATTTGCAATCTCCTCCATCAACTGTCCTATTTCATTCTTCCCTTTAAAAGTTTTGGATGACCTCACTCCATTTTGGGTTCTGGAATAGTTCCTGCAGATTTCCTCTATATCAGGTATTTCCATTTTGTTAATGTTCTCTTTTCCCATTAGGTCCAGTGCCTATTTTGATTCTTTATCCAATCCTTTTATAAACAGGGTTCTGGCCAAGGAGTGATCCACTAGATTGCCATACCTTCTCAAGGCAAAATTAAACCTATCCACATAGTCCTCTAAGGATTCTTCCTCCCCCTGCCTTATTTTAAACAATTCTTCATTTTTATTACTAGATCTACAGTAATCTTGGTATTTTTCTAAAAACTCTGTTTCCATTTGATCCCAAGAACGGATAGAATTATGGGGTAAACCCATAAACCATCTCATCGCAGAATCTTTCAGGGTTGAAGGGAATAGTTTGAGTTTCTGGTTATCTGATCCATAATCATAAGTTTGGAAGGCTACTTTGAATTCAAACAAGAATTGATCTGGATCCTCAGAAGAAAGTCCTCTAAAATTTGGCAGGTGTGCTGGTGAGATATTCTTCATAGGAGCATTATCTCCAACAGCCAAAATAATAGGGTAAGAGAAGGTTCTTGGAGCCTGATTTTCCTCTTCCCCATGATTATCATTTTCCATGTTTAGTACTGGTTCTTCTCCCTGAGGTTCTAGGAAATTATGTTCTAACAAAGGATCTGCCTGAAATTTTTGTTGTAATTCCTGGATATAATTGGCAAGTGGAATATTTGGAGGATCTAAAGGATTGTTGTTTTGAGGTGCAGGTTCCAAATTAGGCTCTAGGTTTCTTTCCTCAACAAGATTTTGTACCACCCCACTGCTTTCCCCTATGGTGTGTTGTTGGGGTGTATGCTTAATATATCTTCCTTTTAGATCTCTAGCTCTAACCATACAGATTTATCCTAAAAATTGTTTTAACTCAGTTTCCCTAATTAACACAAGATTATCCCTGACAACGGCACCAAAAATGACAAGATGTCACTGTACCTCATCATTTAATCTGTTTTCAGATGTCAAAAACCAGGGCTGTGTCCACAGCTGTCTGCAACTAGGGATTCTATAGTTACCAGTTTATAGCTAATCCTAACAGTTTCTATAATTTTGAAAAGAGATTAATCTATCTGTTTGCTAAATAAATTTAATGGATGCTAGAAACAGAATAAAACAAGAAAATTTACTTAAAGTAAAGAAAAATAGTAACTTGCATTTATCTATTAAAAGTAGTAAAGATTTTCATAAAAAGCTGAAGCAATAAAATAGTGGTACTAGCCTCTTGCCTTAGTGGTGAGAGTGGGCCCTTGCTCCACACCCTTGGGGCTGAAGGCTACAGTAGGAAATCAGCACAAAAGATGATCACAACTAGATTCAATCCAATTCATTCACTCTGCATTCATGAAAATATTGCTAACACAAAATTGAGATCTCCGAAAATTAGAATAATTCAATCATTGTCTCCCTCTTCTATTGTGTTTGAGGGTATATATAAAAAAATGAGTGATGATATATCACTGAACTTATCTACCAGTCTTTCTATGAGATGACACCATCTCTTTATTGTACTTAACTGTCTAACTATGAAAAAATAATCATGCGATAAAAGTAGACTTGAGTGGAACAGAAGTCCACTTAGAAGTCTAAGTTTGAGTCTTAATACACTTGGGCATCGAGGCCCTGAAAATAAGGATATTGGATCAGTTCCATCCGTAACTCATGCAAAAACTTTGAAAAGATAAAACTCCAGCAGTTTAACTTAAGTTGACCCTTCACCACTCAGGTGATGATTTAAGTGAAGTGAGGGGTATTAAGATTACTGCTGAGAGTGCCTGGTCGGCAGCTATGTTGGAATTATGCCCTGCTCTTAGGAGGCGTTGGAGATATCTGTTCCTGTTTGTAGCTCCGGAGATATGTTTGTAGCTCCGGAGATACTCCAGACTCTCGTAGAGCTCCGGAGAGGCATTCCTCATTTCTTCAAAACTTCAGGTGTCATGGTTCTTTGGTATTGTCTCTGGAGATCATTGAAGACTATCTCCGGATATGCACAAAATTGTTGTTCCTGGCATCTACACCTGTTGATTCAAAAAGAGAGAAGTTTCTGCATTTTTCCATCAATTCTACACACATTAGTCACTCAATCAGAAATTCTAATCTTAAGTAATCTATCTCAATTAATCATAAAATAGAATGATCTTGCTAGCTTATTTGGGTGCAGACACTAACAAAGATGAACCTAGAAAGGGGAAAAAGAGAGGCAAAAAGATGTATTTCATGAGTGCAATTTGGCACTCATCAGATAGAAGGGTTATTCTATCTAATAAAATTGACAATGAGTAAAATAAAACCCTAGTGTAGGGGAGTCATTCCTGGCCCCTGTTTGTAATTGTCAATCAAGTTCTCCAAGGATGGCAAAAGATAGAACGAGAAGGAAACTAACGTTTTATATTGGAAGTGATTTGACAACACAAAGTGATAGGAATAAAGAGACTTAAACCATCCTTCAAGAGTGACATACCTCATCAAACAGAGTGTCATCTCATCCCATAGTTTTTTGAGCAAGATTATGGCATGTCCAAAGTGAATTTTTTCAAGCTTTCCCTAGGCTTGAAGAAAATTGAAATTATATTGTCCCCTACTCTTATCCTTTGTTATCCACCCTTGCCCACATGAATTGTTCCAAAAAATGTAATGGTCTTGCAATAGCATGTCATAAATATCTAAAAATCCTTAAAAATCATAAAACATCCTTTAATTTTTTTAAAAAAATTAGAAAATCAAGTTCAAAATTTATAAATCTAATTTATTGCATTGTGTTTGCCCCTTTTGATAGGGGCGAATGGAACATTTTATGGGTTGAATCAAGGTTAGTAGGGGTGAACCAAGTATTGCTAAAATTGATGAATGCAACCCACCATGGCGAACTCATCGGTTGGCCCATTGAAGACCTTTTTGACTCAAAAAGCCTAAAAAATGAACATGAACAAATGAAATAAATAAACTTACATGCTCCTTGCCACACCATTGACATTTTGACTATCCCCATTTGAATTTTCATTAAAACAAACTTATAAATTTGAAGAAATTAAAACCTATGACATAAAATGTTTTTTTGTCAAATGTGCACTCATGGGGTTGCCTACGTTGGTGCTTGTGCCCTAATCAAGATTAGTGTCTCATTAGCTCTCGATGGATTGTTCTCATACTCAAATTTGCTATCATTCGATTTAAGCTCAAAAATCTCTTAGAATTTCTTAAATACACAAATATAAATGAACCTCTGAAACCCTAATTTTTCTACATATATGTTAAGCTAATCTTTCTATAGGGCACCATTTTACATGCAAGTGATCCACTAAGGTGATATAGTCATATCTCAAGCCCTACATAAAAGGTACATCCTCTTGTCATTAATTATGTTAAATTTTTTTCTCAACCATGTAAAAAAAAGCACTTGAGTTGTGTAGGGGTGTGTGTTTTGCAGGGTCAGGTGAATGAGAAAAGTGCAAGTTGAGGTAGTATTTTCAACTTTGCATCAATGGTAACTTTGTCCATGTTAACATTTTAAGTTTTATTTTCAAATGAATTTATACTACAGATGATTATTTTACTCATTTTTGTAGCTTTGAATGTAAGAAATCAAGTAAAGGTAAGTATAGGTAAGTTTTGAGGTCCTTATGTCATATTTTGGAAAGTAGCACTCATTGAGTTCTGCGGGATGTCTTTCATAAGGGGCAACATATAAGTGGCTAAAAATGAACATGACTATACGACAATCCAATAATGAACTAATAACATAGCTCATGACCTACATGGCATGAAAAATAATAAAAACTCATCTTCAATTTATTTCTCCATGGTGAAAATGTGTAGTCAAGTTCTTAGAGCCTCCTTCTTGTCAACTTTAGTCAACCAAAGTCACCCACAAAGTGTTTGTAGTCTTTTTTGCTTAGAAATCTTTGTTTTGGGCCAAAATCAACGAGTTCACCACCTAAGCCATTAATTTTCCTTGGTGAACAACTTGTCCACTTTGACAAACTCGAGTTTGCCCCAATGAGTTATAAATTGCTACCAAAAGGGGTGAACATGTGTTTTTAGTTTTTATTTGTGAGCCTTTGCATGCATTATCTTTTTTCTATTTTTTGGTTGTTTTAACTCAAGTTGGTGTTTTTTTAAAGCATTTATCTTGTTTTCATTCTAAACCTAATCATCCTTGCTATAGATACAAGTTTTGATTCATTGTGAAGGGTCAAATTTTTGTGATAATTTTGTCTAATTTGTTCCAACTTTTTCTTCAAGTCTTTGCATATAGACAACATGACACAATCAAGAATTTAAGAACAACAACTTCTAAGTTCCTATTTTGATTTATTTACATACCAGGCGGTACATCATTTATTCTAGTATTTTAGTCAAGAAGGTCTAGATTAGTCATAGAATTGCTCTAGCATTCTTGTGAATTTGAGACCACTTATTAGACTTCCTAGCTTCTACTATTAACCTCTTGCACAACCTTTGGAATCTTTTTACAACATCGATCCCAATTCATTGTGTCTTCCATATTTTTCACCATTGGAGAAGGTTCGGAAAGTTGGAGGAGAAGATACTAAACAACTCGGTTGTCGAGGATTTTGCCAACCATCAAAATTGCTCTAGACCATTGGATATACCTCATCCCAAGTATGGATTTTACAGTGATTTTTTTGATTAGGATTAAATTTTATTTTGTAGATTTCTTGATTGATTGTTGAAAGAGGTGCATAATTTAGGAGTAGATCTTATAGTTTAGATTTTTTTAGATTTGGTTTTAACATAGGATTTGAATTTCATTTCAAAGATTATGATTTAAACAAAGCTTTAAACTAAGAATACTTTGAGAACAATAGATCTAAAAATTTAAATATCTTCATACAAAGATAATATTTTAGTTTTGTATTCATAAATTACCAAATAACTAAAGCACATACCACACATACAAAATATTTAGGGAAAACATTGAAATTACACCTCAAAACAACATTGAATTTGAAAAGGAAAAGATTTGTTCATTGTTTAAAGGGTTTTGATTTTCAAATTAGATTCAATTTGTTAATTAGTTGCATTTACTCATAAAAAGCAAGACAAAACAAAAAAGATTCATTTATTTAGTTTCAACACCATTGATTAAGTTAGTTTTGCATAAAAGATCAAAACTCCAAAAAAGAAGGTTAAATTAGTTTATTTTTAGCTTGCATTTTAAAATGCCAAAATACATAAAAATATTTGAAATAACCACAAAACTACACAAACATTTACATTCCAACATCATTTCAAACTCTTGCAAGCAATCAATGCTTTGCACTCGACTCAAATGACTCGACTTAAACTTAAACAAAGAAATACTCAGTGAATCAAGGTATCAACTAAATGAATCAAGGAAGACTTTAAACTTTCCATCTTGAGTCTATAAGTCATATTTAGATTTTCATGCCTATGCGCCTTGGGTTGAGGCTAGATTTAATAGAGGAAACCTCAAGAGAACTGTTAAGGAGAAAATAGTGATCTAGCCTAAGGAGTTAAACTAGGTCAAACCCTCTTCTACTAACATTAGGACACAAACTGAGCTTGGCTTCTACCCAAGAAGGAGAACCAAACTACAGGGGTTCTACCCTTTTGTTGTATATAAATGGATCAACCAGGTTCAACCAAAGTCAAGAAAGCAAGCTAGGACTAATGATCAAACCCTAAAATGACGAAGAATAGACTATAACTGACTGTTGAAAATGAATCTCAACAAACATAAAGTACAACAGAGGTCAGAGAAGGATTCAAAACCTAGATTTTGTAGCAGAAAAGACCAGGACCAGGGCGCTCGGGTGCCCTAGGACTTTTCTAGGGTTTAACAGAAACTTAGATATCACTAGACTTGCACATGTCTACTTTGCCTTCTTCCTGGAAATCAACACCTAAAACCTGTTCCTCCAACCTACACACACAAAAAGAGGAAAATGTTGTGTTGTGTTTAAGAGTTTGCCTTAGTTAAACCCCATGTTGGTGTTCCCAATTCAACTATAGCGATGGTTAGATCCAAGAGTGCATGCCCTAGGAGGGTAGAGGCCATATCTGCAACAATATAATGAATAATGAATGATAATGATGATGATAAACACAAGAGATATGATTTTGGTTGATGAAGATCCTACACCAACAAAGGAGAGCGATGAAGAGGGCTTCAAACTTCCTTCAAAGCTTGCAAACAAGCTTTAATAGAATCCACAAGTAGATAACACTCCAAGCATGAAGAATACTTTGTCATCAAACACAATATCACAAGATAGTTCCTTCTCATAAGCTAGTGGTCATCTAGTGTATAAAATGAACTACAAAACTCATTTAAATATGCATTCCTGCTCACTTATGACAAATTAAACTTCATTAGGCCGACAAATGCAAACCAAAGGAGTGTCCCAAGCCAACACCACAAAGTGGGGCTAAAAATATCGAGTGGGATGAGGGCGCTTGGGCACCCTAGACCTTTAGCCCACAGACTCTAGAAGGTGTCCAATTTAGCAGGCTTTGTTTAGTCCTAAGTTGATTATATTGGATTTATTTATCAAGATCAAGATTTTCATTGCTTTAAGCTCAAAAAGGTGTTAAAATAGGTCCTGATTAACAAAGGCAACAAAATAGGTCCAACCAGGTGCTAAACTAAGTGTAAAATTTTAGTGTACACATTTTACGACTCAACAAGAATGAAGAAAAATTTTACCCACTCCAAGAACTACCATTATCGAAGAACAAGTAGTAGTAGTTCTTGAGGAAAATCAAGAAAAAATAATGCTTGCTTAGAGGTAACAAAAATTGCAAACCTTGTTGAAATATTTGATTGTGTGAGTGCTCATTTAGAAGCTATCTTTAACATAAATCAATAAATAATGAATAAAATTCATAAAGAAAACACACAACCTCCTTGCATCAACAACATCCTCCACTTGTTCCTTCCACATGAAGGATAGTCCACCTCACTCATTTCTATTAGACTAACTCTTTCCATGTGAGCAACAATAAACTTGCCTAATCATTCAATTAACGTGAACAATCCTATGTGAGCCAATTTTGAATCATACAATGTCTTCACTTCTTTTTTTTCTATACCACCTTTGGAAGTTTTTTCAATTCTCTGTTGTTGATGCCTAAATGTCTAAATGTTTGAATACATGAAAGGAGAGAAAGTTGGGGTTTGGCTATTTGGGAGATTACCTCAGTTAGTCCCTTAGGATGACATCTTTAGCCTTAACATTTAGCTATGGAAATATATGAGTGTGTGCTTCCTATGTGAGGTGTTTGTGGTGTGTGCAAGATGTTGTAACTATCAAAAATCCTAGGGGGATATCTATGGCTATGGTGGTGTGTGCTTGTGCAATGCAGGACAAGATAGGTGATGAAATATCATTGATATGTTTAGAAAGAGTCAAGAGTGTTTGAGTCCACAACAAAGGTTATGGAGAGGAGATTTTGGCAACAATGAAAGATTTGATGAAAGAGATTTTATATGAGCCTTAGAGGGTGTAGGAAAGGATTAGGAGCAAGATAGGGATCAAAGTGTGACGGGAAATGATAGAGATTAAAAGGGGAGCTTCAACTATGAAGGATCTTTAGATTTCTACCATGGAGGAATGTGGATAGATGGGAGAGATCTAAAAACTTAGTATTTAGAGAGATTAAAATGCTCGTACGAGAAAGTGTTAAAGAGAAAGATGTGTTCAAATGAGAGTGACAAGGTCTTTTATTCCTACATAGGTTGACATAACATTGGAAAACATATTAGGGCATCTTAAAATCTAGGGTTTTTGGCTCGTTTAGAATTTAAAATTTTTGAAGTTAGCCCAAACATAAGCATTTGAATTGAACATATGTCCAAGACACTAGTGTTTTGACTGCACAAGTGTCACCTATTTTTTTGAATGTTGGTCTAGAACTTTTGGGGTATGTTTTAGGGGTCTATAAAGGCATTGGAGTGGTTGTAAAACATAACAATGCTAGATTTAGGCTAATAAATAGGCAAAATGAGTCCTAAACATGTTTATGAGGATGGACACTGAAAGTTTAAAAACTAAGGTGGATCCAAATTGCACAGGCAATTTTTGGCCTTACAATGTGATAATGCATGAAAAGTTTAGTATGGTGAAGATGGGTGGCCAAAAAATATTTCTAATGCTGATGAGAATCTTGAGAAGATTGTACCTTGAAATGGGTCATTAGATAGTTTTGAAAGTGAGGAAGGAGCTAAGGCCAACACTTCTTACCTAGATGTACCAATCAACATTTTTCAAAAGTGGTTGCTTAAAGAGTAAATGGAGTTTTGACTGCAAGTTGGAAGAGATCAAGTTCAATTGGGGGTTAACACACTTGACAAAAGAGAAGTTAGAAAGAAAGGGAATGAAAATTAGGAATAAATCCATTTGGTTGTAGTTTTTTTTTATATTGGGATATTCTTAAACATGTCTACAAGGATGGATACTGAAAGTTAAAAACATAAGGTGTATCTAGATGGCATAGGCAATTTTTGGCCTTACAATGTGATACAACATATAAAGTCCAGTATGGTGAAGATGGGTGGCCAAAAACCATTTCTAATATTGATGAGAATCTTGAGAAGACTGTACCTCAGTGTGGGTTATTAGATAGTTTTGTAGGTGAGGAAGGATGTGAGGCCAACAATTCTTACCTAGATGTACCAATCAACACTTTTCCAAAGTAGTGGCTTAAAGAGTGCATGGAGTTCTGACTGAAAGTTGGAAGAGATCAAGTTCAACAAGGGTTAACACACTTGACAAAAGAGAAGAGGGAAGAAAGAAAGGGAAGGAAAATTAGGAATAAATCTATTTGGTTATAGTTTTTTATATATTGGGATCTTTTTAATTGTTGTTTAATCTATGGTTCTTAGGATTGATTAACTTTATTACCCTCGTTATGTATGTAACTCCATACAAGTTATTTTGACTAATAAACTTTTATAATTAATTTATTCTTTTAGATTTTTTTTTGATATGTTATATAATTTATTTCAACTATTGGAAAGAAACATATTTATAAACATTTTCCCCAATAAAAAAAGTAAAATTAGAAGTGGGAGGGCGACCATAATCATCTTTGATCTCTATCCCCATTTGGTAGAACCTCACCATCTAAAATAAACTCTCAATCAATATTAACATTATTTTCTTCATTCTAGTCCTCTTACCTCTTACTCACAAGTGATTATTCCCAATATAAAAAAATGACTAAAGCTAAGTGAAAAAAAAGTAGTCTTTGACTTCGAGGCATGGCACACCCACGTTGTTTAAAACGATGACCATCCCATGGAAATGAAATTAAAAGAAAGATTTTAATAACGTCCACTAGACCAAGCAGTCTAAGGGACTTAGAAAATGACTCCTCAAAACATCTTCAATCTCCTTTCGAAGTCATATCTTCTGCTATAAATCTTGATCAATAAACCAACCTTGAGAATCCCAACGTCCTCAAATAACTCACCACAAACTTGAGAGTGGGGCTTCAAGATTTTAATTATCACGTTTGTTAAATATGAGACTTTGCTTTAAATTCGATTACTTATGATAATGGAATTTAAAACTTACATTATTAGTTTTTAAAATGATGACTGATCTTTGGGGAACTACCTGTGATAATTGGAGCATGCTCAGCAATTGGGTCCTCTCCCCTATAGGTTAAGAGGTGACAAGTGTGATGTTGAGGGTGGAGAAAAGGAAAGGAAAGAAAAGTGAAGAGTGGGCGAGGCGAGAGTAGAGCAGGAGAGATGGTGATGTGGGTGTTTGGGTATGGTTCATTGATATGGAATGCGGGATTCGAGTACGAGCAGCGCCTGCGGGGGTTCGTACGGGGGTATCGCCGCGTCTTCCATCAAGGCAGCACCGATCACAGGGGTACTCCCGCCTTCCCCGGCAGAACAGTCACTCTCGAGCCTCACCCCGATCCTGCTCACATTTGCGTCAGTCATTCTATACTCAACTTCATTGCTATTTTCTTTTCGACTGCCCTTCCTTGCTCATTGCTCGATACTCAATACATAATTAACTGTGATCTGTCATCTGTAATTGACTTGGATATGCCAATGTACAATTGTTAAAAATGAATTTAAAATTTGCCCATGTGCTGTACCTATTCATTTGCCATTAAAATCAACATACATAAGCCTGGAAAAGTGATGTATGTTAGAGCTATGCGCTGCCATTTAGGTATATACATTGATATTTTGAACGTGGTCTCCTTGGTTAACCTCTTGGAAGAAGAAAGGATAACAAAAACTGCAATTTATTTGATTAAGATTCACAACAGAAGATGGAGGATTCTGAAGGAAAAAGAGGTCAACAAGAAGGCGCTGTTTGGGCAGCAGGCCCATCCAGGGCTTTTGTGATAGGCTGCGTTGTTGTTATCCGTTGGTCCCATAGGCTGTTTGGCCTCATGGACGTTATTAAAATCTTTCATTCATTCATTCATAATGGTTACTGACTTGTTTGCACGAGCATTTTGGTGTGCCGACTTACCATCATGTGAGATATCACGTGTTGGGGTGGGCTGTGGGCAAGCCCAGATCACTTCTGTAAGATCCTCAACCAGAGTGCTTTGAAAACCTTAAATAACCTCATAAGTGTCCTTGTAACCCCCTCTCACACACATCTCCACCCAACCTCCTAACAACTTACTTTTCCCATTCTCATAGATTGATGCTGACATGTTTGACTGCAGTCACACATGCCCCCAGGCCCTTCCTGCCTTCAGGCACCCTTGATGTGTTCAATCACAGTTGAACATGTCGTTCTTCCACCTTTTTAGGTGTTTGGAAGGGTATAACTAGGTGACTACTTAACCTTCCAAAATTAGATATTCTTATCATTTGAATCTTGTGATTGACAACTCTGCTCTAGTATACCTACTTAATATCATTTGAATCTTGTGTTTGACAACTCTGCTCTAGCATACTTACTCATGCCTATTTGATTTGAAGTACTGGTATTCTGATAATGCAACCAAGGTTCCACATTGTCCTTGTTACCGAGAATCCCAGTATGCATTAGGATTGCCATTTGCTTGCAGTCTCCTCTCAAGGTTTGGTCTCTTTAGCCCACCTAAAGGGGAGACTAATGCCCCAAAACCATGTTAGTTTTTGTTTGTGAGATTTATATTTACTGTTATCTATGTATTTTGATGCCTTGGACTAGCCTTTTGCAGAGATCAAAGCCACCTAGCGCATTAGAAAGAAGCTGCACTCCACGTATTCCCACAGTAGTAGTTGTACACAATTCTATCCTTTGCCCACATTCTTGCTATATAGGTTTGATTGGTGCAGCTAGACTTGTATTATTCCTTATTTTAATAACAGATTAGGGGAACTTTCAGCTTAATTGCATACGTTTTGGTGAACCCAAACTGAACCCTTCATTGGTGATTTTCACATATAGATTCTTTTGTTCCACCTTTCCAGGGTTTTAATCCCTCCCTATCACTGTATTATTCCTTATTCTAATAACAGATTAGGGGAACTTTCAGTTTAATTGCATACGTATTGGTGAACTGTAATGTCCCCTTCGTGTGATTGCCCTAAATCTTGCCCTTGAATCACAAGTTTAATATAGTTAGGGTTATAACTTACCAATTAAATGCTTTAAGCAAGATAAATCCTGGTTTAGGTCCTGCAATCATGTTATATAATATTGGAAATATAATCATATGATCAAAACATATATAATAAATATCTTATCTATTTAAACCATGTAAGATACATAATTATTTCAAATCTATATAAACTACACAATATCTATAGTACATGATAGAAGATCAGACATAATGCATAGTGGAAGTTTAATCATAATAGGACTCGGATGAGAAACATGATAAGTCCGCCCGAAGCTATCCATTCTAAGCCCAAGAGCGGATATACCATCCCTCTTGGCCCCAAGTGGCAAACACGTGGCCATCCAACATGGGGTGGTCTACTTAGTGGATAAACTTGTATCTGCTTTCCTTATCCATGTTACCTTATCCATCCCTCTTATGATTGAAACTCCTTGAATCCATCCCAACAACCAAACCATGTAGAGATTAAGGAAAACTACAATAGGAGGCCCGTAGATTTACTTTTCTAAGCCCAAGGGCGGACACTCACCCCCTTGGCTCCAAGTAGCAGACACACGGCCACTTGGAAAAGAATCTAGTATCTGTTCACCCTCTTGGTATATCCCACTCTCCTCGTGATTGCTTGATGAGAATTACAACACTAAATACATCCAGAATCATAGAGGTTATACAATCATAAAGATATTATTATACACCATAATCATGATAGAGCATACCAAAATATCTATTAAAATATAAGACTGCTGTATTCTCAGAAACAGATGTATTGACTGCTGATGCTGCTCCTGTCTGCTAAGTGCAGATATATTTTTTGATGTGATCTGATTTCCTTGATCGATTGATTCATGCTTTGGTGTTTTCCCTTTTATACCTTCCTTTAGAAGGGAGTCACATCCCTTTACCCATATCCTTTCTCTTTAAGGAGATACCACCCTTCCATAATAACTGCCGCTGCCTTTAGTTAATTTTAATTAACTTAACTAATGTTAAAACTGCTAGCGCCACCTCCTTTAATAGTTTTTCCACAGTCTTATGAGATAGTTGGCCGTTTTAATGTTAGTCGGCAAGCAATAAGGAAGTCGGCCGTTTTAATGTTAGTCAGCAAGCAATAAGGAAGTCGGCCGGAATTTATCTTAGGGAGGTCGGCCACTTCTTAAATCATTATATTTATTTAGATTTTAAACTTTCAGTCAGTCGGCCAGCATATTGCCAAGTCGGCCTACTTCTGGGACATTTCATGAACCCAAAGTAAACCCTTCATTGGTGATTTTCAAATATAGATTCTTTCATTCTACCTTTCCAGGGTTTTAATCCCTCCATATCACTCGTTAACATGTCAGATCTGCAACTTGATTTTCCTCATGGCTATTTTAATGACAACTCGAACTCCCATATCCAACATGTCAATGTAAGCACTTAGTAGATTTCAAAAACGCAATAACCAACCAAACCATGAAAAAATCTCCATACACGGTTGGGCTAGGGAGGATGATTTAGAAGCTCATGATGATTTTGTCAATCCCTATGTCTCTACATCCCCAACCAAATACATCGATCATGTACTTTTATCCATCCATCCCGAGTTTCCAACATTACCCATGTGAAAATTAGAAAAACTACTCCATGACTCCAAAGAGGATTTTATTGACAATTTAAATAACAGACCTTTACAGTCTCTCACAAAAAACAGAGACAGTCATGACATTCACGGATCACATGATGCACAAGCAAAACCAAATATCACACATTGTTGCCAACAGTTAATGAACATACACAATTACATTGCCAAACCATACAGCTACTTAGGGAACCAAACAATACCTATGCCTCCACACTCCAGGTCCCATCTCAAAATAGGCGACATAAATGAGACCCCATTGTGACACCTTTTCAAAATAAGCCAGGAGCACTTGGCATAGCCCAAGTAGACATAGGCTCCATAGTTCCTAGTATCACATTTGACAACAATGGTGATCCCATGGCACAGATCAAAGACTTCTCTTTTATAAACAAAGAGTGGTTACATTCAAATTCTCGAGCAAAATGCAAATTATTCACAAAGATCTTTATCAATGAAGCACAAGAATGGTACATCCAACCATTTCCATACTTGAATTCCAAATTGAATCATTTCTAAGACACCACTTTGAGTAATTTTGTACACATCAAGCAATATGACGATGAAACCGCTCACACTTTCATTAAAAGATGGAAATCTGCAAGTCTCAAAGCACAACACATCTTCGACAAAGAAGCCTTGTACTTTAACTTTATAAATGCCCACTTTAGACTTAATGATGAAGTCCTTTCATTCAATCCTAGATACCTGGATGACGTTATTGAACAAACCAAAAGACAAAGCAGGTTTATGTCCCTATACCATATGTTGGGTCCAATTAAGACAAACCTAAGTTACTGGTTCAGATTCGAGGTTCCGGTTCGCAATACAGTGGATTTTTTTGGAATGTGCACCCTTTGTTTGCAATAAGAAACTCAATGCAATTCATTAAAAGAAACTGATGCTACTGATTATTCTAAATTGTTTGTATTGAATGTCACAACTGTCATTAGATATCAGGACATAGAATGAACAACCAAATAAATTGTTTACCTATAAAATCCAGTGATCAGGCTGATTTGGTATAACAAGGACTGAATCAACTCCTATTTCAACAAAACCCCATGGTAACCCTGCTGTCATGCATCAGTGCTACAGCAAATCTTCTAATGCTGATAGACAGCTGCTCCATGAATGCCAGGTACTACAGAAATCTGATTTGAGCAAGCTTCACTCCTCTTCCAAAGTTGACATCACTGCATTGCTCCACATTTGAGACTGTTATCAATTACTTTGCAACCTCAAATCACCAGCGATTAGACCCAAAAGACCCACACCCAGCAGTTTGTTTGTACGGCCTTGTCGAAGTACGGCGAGCCACAGAAAATCATACACAACAGTAACACTAATGGAATGTGCTCAGAAAGGGTCGCCTCTTGGGATCTTATAATGGGCAATCTTCATTTTTATTCAAACTCCAGTCTATGAGTCACTGCAACCACCAACAACACCTGCTATATGGCCCTGAAATTGTTCGGTCTGAAGTAGAAAACAAGGAATCTCCAAGCAACTCACTCACACACAACACCAAAACTTCTCAAATGAATTGTCACAACAACCAAAACTTGCAAACCTGATTATATCGGAATATATCAAACTCCATTATACACGAGTATGATTTCTGAGTGAAATCATCTACTATCTAGCTAGGACTGATATTGCACAATCGAAACTGGAGGTGAATTTGAGGTAAACACCTCACAATACCTTGCTAAACAGCTCAGACTCTCAAAGAACAATTGGAATTATCAAAACTACATGAATCCCCTCCCAAATGAGCGAATGTTCTCTTAAAAAACCCCCAAGCCCAGCAGAAATAGCAAAGAATAATGTCAGACCACCTTCTGATGCCACACAGAGAATTTGGGACTAAAAATAGAATAGGATATGGTTAGAGCACTCTCTGACCCCACTCAGCCAATGCCAGCCCAAAATAGACAATGAATTAACTTAATTTTTCCACCACAGTGGAGCACTCCCCACAAACATACTGGGCCTTAAAATAGACATGACCAGCTGGAGGGACCCACCAAGACCCATGCCAATTTCAGGCAGCAACCACTACTTTTAAAAGAATATAAAATTAAAATGATATATTTTGGTCTTTTAAAAGTTATATTTTCTCTTACCAAATAGTTAGCTTTCGGGAAATAATTAAAAGCTAACATAATTTCAATTTTCTATTACTGAGGGAAAAGGGGACATTATGTAATGTTCAACCCCAAAATTTTTTACAGTGTTAGCATAAATTGCATAAACCAATTAAATGCCTTACACTTTTTGATCACCCAGATCCCAGAATGGGCAAGGTGAGAGCATACTGTGATTGGCTTACAATGAGCAACTATGCAACAAGAAATTATAATTCATCCGCTGCGGTGGGCATCCACTTATCGTGGGAATTCACCACTTTCCAGTGGGTATGAGAGCAAGAATGAAAAATACAAAACCATCCACTTATTTAGTGGGTATTCTCCACTTGTCCAGTGGGTAGAGTAAATAAGAAAAATAAAGATTCTTTTGCCCACACTGGCTGTAAACCATCCAGGGGTTCCTTAGTGAGTTTGCAAAATAATGAAATAATTACAATGTTTAGAATAATGCAACTCAAAAATCAGAAATATAAGCTAGGTCATTAAGCAAGTGACATTGAAATCTTGAATCATGGAGGCAACCTGCATCATAGAACAATGTCAATCATAACTCTATTCTGAATCACAGACCAAACTGATGATAATCTGGAAACAAACTGATCAATGGCAGTGATCTGAATTTTTCTGTCATGTGCTTATCTGTACGGACGACCCAACCATGAAGGAAAGACACCAAATGCCATCAATAACCCACTAAACCCTCTCAAATCAATGCACTTCTGATTTTGCTATTACTCAGACCTCCAAACTGATACTGAAACTCAGAAAACAGGATTATGTTTGCATCCCAAAACCCCCATTTAATTGCTGTACGACGCCATAGGAAGATGGTACGGATCTGCCAATATCAATTGATTAGAAACTGAGAAAAATCTGCTAATATCTGCAATGACAGCGCCGGAGGATGGGAATGAAGACTAGTGCATAAGGATTCAAAGAATCAGTCATTAGAATTTTCAAAATGGAATTATCCTCTTAGCTTGTACGGCGCTGCCAAGAAGTACGACCTGCTGAAAAATGGCTCAAAACATTACCAAATTCCTCAATGTGTTACTGATCATAGGCGCCTATACAATGCAATGACATTCCAAACAAGTTTAACATCAGAAATATCAATATTAAATTCAAATCATAATCGATCCAGACTGCATGGTACGGCCATGATGTATGGCCCAGCAGAGAACTGTCACATAACACAAGCAAATGCACCAAAACAACTCCCAAAAACTTCTAAAACTTATTACAATTATGCCAAATAGAATCACAAACAAAAACTCCAAACTCCATGAAGTGCAAAGGCAACTTTGTGTGAGATTGCTCCATTACCTCTGTCTTCAGGACAAATGGTGATTTTTGCATGAAACCACACCAACTTCAGCTAGGGTGGATCTCTCACCACTGAAACCGATCTACTCCAAGAGGGTTTTCTTCCTCAAGAAGAATTTCTACAAGAGGGTTTTCGTCCTCAAGAGAAATGGAAGAACTCACAGGTTCATTCCGACAACATAACAACACAAATCATAAGCATCCCCAACAATGAGCCCATCACCTCCTTTTATAACTTTTTTGAGGGAAATAAAATATTATTTCCTTTATCCCTTCATATTTCTCCTCCAAAATATAAAAAATAACTCATTATGTGTGCACAACTTAAAGTCACCTTTTTAATTAAAAGCTCCTTTTAGCTCCAAAGACCCTTTTTTATCAAAATAAAGGAAATATTTGATTCGCGAGGTCCCAATTTGATGCATCCATGATTTAAAGCTTTTCATCCCCTTTCCAACGAGCTATAACACTTAAGTGTTAAATGAACATTTCCCAACCTTTTTAACTTAAGTGCAATAATTAATTGTTTAGCTCATTAAATCAACTGATTTTACAGAAAATCCCAAATATCATCAAACTACAAAATTAAGCATACCAACATACTCCATGATGTTTGGGAAGATGAATGATGCCTTCTGGGTGACTTTCCAAAAATAGATGGCTTCTCCAAGAATCTTGGAGAGCAAACCGGGAACCCAATCAAACAGCAGAAAGCATCACTGTGAACTTGAACATCCACTGAGCTCATTGCCATAGAAAATTAATCCATTTTCCAGAAGGACACCCATTATTTAATTAATATTACACTAAGTTGCAATAATTAAATATAACCTTAGGCAACCTTAGTGAAATATTAATTAATTATTAGAATATTCCAAGCCAAAATAAGCACTAGAAATGCACTGATAAATAACTTCGACCAATCCCTGATGAAATGAGGACTTGAGACACACACAACTGCTCTGCAGATAGAACCACGACCACTCCAAGAACTTTGGAGTTCTTCCAACAGGCCGGATAGCCCTCACAAGGCTACGAACAAGCAAAATGCACATAATAATCAGTGTGCCAAAAATGGAACATTACACATTACAGTCCTCCCTCCCTGAAGTTGCTTGCCCTTACCAAATAGTTAGCTTTCGGGAAATAATTAAAAGCTAACATAATTTCAATTTTCTATTACTGAGGGAAAAGGGGACATTACAGTCCTCCCTCCCTGAAGTTGCTTGCCCTCAAGCAATGGGCAATCCATAACCAACAGAGCCATCTTGAACGATGTCACTCCAGGATCCCAGATTAATCTAGGAGGTTTGTGAACTCCCAAATACCATGTGCCAACCTGACTCACAATTGCAATCATCATTGTTCTTCCTCCAAGAGTCTCTGAATGGTGAACCCAAGCAAGCAGAAGTTCGCTGTCTAGACCGAACTTCGAAGGTAAACTATCATAATTTACGTTATATCCCTCTGTAAGATGAACTTTCAAGGTCTGGGAGGTCTGAAAAAACACATCCTTGCTGTTGTTCATGATTGAAATTAGCACTGAATAATTTGATTTTAGCTCCATACCTAAGGAGCAACAGTTGCCTCGAAGGAGTCTCCCAATAAGAACGTCCTTTACACATCCAATCCAAGTGCTTTCAACAAATGGAACCCCCCAAGCACTAGGATTTTTGTAACTAACATCACACATTGCATGCTTTCTGAATTCATCCTCTTGCTTCGAATGTAGAGTTGAGATAACTACATCAGCTTCTTCTTCCAACTCAGACATGTCAGCATTAACACTTAATGATCTAGGAATAATTGATGTCTCTCAATCCCACTCAAAAAGAGAATTATCAAATATCAAATCAGCACTTACTTCATAGGGTGGATTATCAAATGTATGAAAAACATGATTAGACCGTTGGCTTACCTGGTCTCTATGCAAAATACATTCTGAACTTGCATTTTTTGTTACTGTCCTGATTTTTCCAGCCAGCTCATCATCACCTTGTGGAAACTTCTCAGACCATTTGCGGCTGAATTCTTGACTTTGCTTATTTGGTAAGGCTTGCATAGCTGAAAGGTATTCCCTTTTCTCTTCCATTCTTCTTGCAGTGTGAACACGTGATGTATCATTCGACATTCTCCTCAAAACCACTGTTTTTCCATCATTTTGAAACTTAAGTTCCTTGGTTTGAAGGTTCAAATAAATCTCTCCCAATGACTTAAGCCACTGAATGCCAAGGACAATATTTGAATCATTAATACTTACTACGTGAAACACATCCTTGACCTCATAGTTTCCCAAATGGAGGCTCAAATTTGGAATTCTTCTTGTGCATTGGATTGTAAACCCATCCGCAACCATAACATTGAATCCTTCAAATTCCTCCGTCTGAAGGCCTCTTCGTGCTACAACTCCTTCATCAATGAAGTTGTAAGTAGCACCAGTATCAATGAGGGCAGCGATTCGCTGTCCACACAATACACCACAAATCCTAAAGGGATCATTCTTTGGTTGGCATGAAAGTTGGGCAAAAATACCATCATCAACTTTCTTGTTTTTTGGCCCTTCTGGAGCTTCATCAAATTCTTCAACTTCTTCACAATCTTCTAATTGAGCTTGCTGTTCTGTTTTTTCTGCTTCATAATCAGCATCTACATACACCTCCAAATTGCGTGCTTGACCCTTCTCATAGCACTTGTGACCCAGAGCCCATGGCTCTTTGCATGTGAAACACAATTTTGTTCTCTTGAGCTCATTTTTGACTTCATCACTCATTCTCTGCATAGGTGGCTTCTACTCATTGGAAATTTTTGAGATTGGTTCCTTATCTTTATTGAGTGGAGGAGATTTGACTTCCATCTTGACGTTTGGAGCTGAAAACTCCATGCTTCTTGCCTTTTTAATGGCCTCTTGCAAAGTTTGTGAGTCTAAGGATTTGATCCACCCTCTAATTGGTTTTGCTAGTCCTTCAACAAACAGAAAGATGAGTCTTCTTTCCGAGATGTTCGGAACCATTACGCTAAGTCTCTGAAACTCAGTGATGTATGCATCAATAGTGCCGGTCTGTTTTAGCCGTGCTAGGTCCTTGAAGCTTTGCTCTGGATCTTGCTTATCAAACCTCTCGATGAGTCTATTGGTGAACTCATCGTAGCTAGTAATCAGATTGTGACCCTGTGTCACAAGGCCATGATACCACCACTCATAAGCAGCCCCATCCAAGTGTAAGGTTGCAAAGTTTAAGGCTATCTCTTCTGGCATAGGCTTCAGAGTAATATAAGTGTCAAGCTTTTGCACCCAAGCTCTTGCAGTGCATCTTCCACTACCATCAAATTTCTCCATAGACACTTTACCTAGAGCATGCTTGTAATCCTTGTTCTCTCTGTTGTCTGGTCTTCCACCATTTCTTTTTTTTCTGATTCAGAAATTGATCAAATGTTAGACTTCTATGTACAAGAGCAGGAAGGGTCATATATTCATCATGATTCACCATGATATCATCAGTGAATGTAGTTCTCTCCTCATGTTCAGGTGGTATTTCTTCCCTTCTATTTGTGAAAGGTTGAAGGGGTCTTGCAGCTGATCCCACTAAGGTCCTGGTAGGTGTTCTCACATGATCATTTTGTGCTCCATTGTTTTGCGAGCTGCTGGGTTCAGTGTTGTTTCTTGTGCCTGAAGCTAAGTTCTGATCCAGTTTTCTTACTAACCTTGCTATCATCTCGTACATATGGTCAAACGTCCTCTCCATTTTATCTGGGCTTTCAGGTGGACAGTCTTCTTTATCCCCATCTACCATGACTGATTCCTCAACTGTATTTGAGATAATTGTAGTTTTCAACTTTTTCTCCTCTCTCTGCTTATACCTCCTTTCCCTATCACTGGATTGCTGCATGCAGAGATTAATGCGACTTCACAGGCTGGCAGGATACCAGCTCTGATACCACTGGAATGTGCACCCTTTGTTTGCAATAAGAAATTCAATGCAATTCATTAAAAGAAATTGATGCTACTGATTATTCTAAATTGTTTGTATTGAATGTCACAACTGTCATTAGATATCAGGACATAGAATGAACAACCAAATAAATTGTTTACCTATAAAATCCAGTGATCAGGCTGATTTGGTATAACAAGGACTGAATCAACTCCTATTTCAACAAAACCCCATGGTAACCCTACTGTCATGCATCAATGCTACAACAAATCTTTTAATGCTGAGATACAACTGCTCCATGAATGCCAGGTACTACAGAAATCTGATTTGAACAAGCTTCACTCCTCTTCCAAAGTTGGTAGCGATCAGACCTAGAAGACCCACGCCCAGCAGTTTGTTTGTATGGCCCTGTCAAAGTACGACAAGCCACATAAAATCATACACAACAGTAACACTAATGGAATGTGCTTAGAAAGGGTTGCCTCCTGGGATCTTATAATGGGCAATCTTCATTTTTATTCAAACTCCAGTCTATGAGTCACTGCAACCACCAACAACACCTACTATATGGCCCAGAAATTGTACGGTCTAAAGTAGAAAACAAGCAAACTCCAAGCAACTCACTCACACACAACACCAAAACTTCTCAAATGAATTGTCACAACAAACCAAAACTTGCAAACCTGATTATATCAGAATACATCAAACTCCATTATGCATGAGTATGATTTCTGAGTGAAATCATCTACTATCCAGCTAGGACCGATATTGCACAATCGAAACTGGAGGTGAATTTGAGGTAAACACCTCACAATACCTTGCTAAACAACTTAGGCTCTCAAAGAACAATTGGAATTATCAAAACTACATGAATCCCCTCCCAAATGAGCGAATGGTCTCTCAAAAAACCCCCAAGCCCAACAAGAATAGCAAAGAATAATGTCAGACCACCCTCTGACGCCACACAGAGAATCTGGGACTAAAAATAGAATAGGATATGGTCAGAGCACTCTCTGACCCCACTCAGCCAATGCCAGCCCAAAATAGACAATGAATTAACTTAATTTTTCCACCACAATGGAGCACTCTCCACAAACATATTGAGCCTGAAAATAGATATGACCATCTGGAGGGACCCACCAAGACCCATGCCAATTTCAGACAGCAACCACTACTTTTAAAAGAATATAAAATTAAAATGATATATTTTGGTCTTTTAAAAGTTATATTTTCCCTTACCAAATAGTTAGCTTTCAGGAAATAATTAAAAGCTAACATAATTTCAATTTTCTATTACTAAGGGAAAAGGGGACATGCACATAAAATATTAAAAATATATAAATATAATATATTAAGTACAAATATATAATTTTTAATATAATATTACATTAAAAATTAAAATATATAAATATAATATATATAATTTTATAACTATATATATATATATATATATTATATAAATAAATATAATTTTATTTTATATAATATATAATTTAGATTGTTGATATTTTGGCATGTAGGTTTGGTGAAGGGGAGGGAGAAAGCTGGTGCTAGGGGAGACGATAGGTCACCCTCCATAGCCATGCTTTCTTTCTTCTTGCTTGGTTTCCTTGGTGTCCTTTGACTTTTGGGGTTGTTTGTTTTGTGTTTCCTTTTGTTTGTTATGTTTTATGTTGTGGGTTTTAGTAGGGTTTTTAATTAGTGTTTGTTATCTTATTTTGTGTCCCCTGTGGTATTACTTTGACCCTGGGTGTTTGTAGGCCTTTTGCGTTATTTCCCTGAGAGGGGAGGTGAGGTACAAGAGCAGGGTCCCTTGTTGCAGGTATGCCATGTCCTATCGAAGGGGTTGGAGAAGGTGCAGCTGCCCAAAAGAAAGGTGAAAATGGTGGCAAATCCTACAAGTCTGCTTTGATATTTGATGAGAGTATTGCAGTGCTTGAAGGAACAGTGTTCTTTGAAGATGGAAGGCTAGAGCAAGGAGGTTTTGAACAAGGTAATATCCTGTTTCCACCTTGAAAGTATTCCCTAATGATGAAATGCTAAAGGCTATTGGGAATGAAGAAAATAGGTTTAAAAATGTGGAGATATTATTTGTCTGCTTGAGTAAAGACTTTATGCCCTCCCGCAAGTTTTGTTGACTGGGTCATTTTGCTTTGGGGGAAAAAACTAGGTTTATACGTGAATATGTGCAGGATGATCCAGAAAGGGTTGCTTTTGTTTGCTTTAAGAGTAATGGGATGCAAAAGAGAGTGGCTGCAATTTTTTTTGGAATGTTGATAAATCCATATTTAGGGCTTTGCCATGGGATCCGGTGGTTCAACTAGAGGATGTTATTTTCTATTATTCTCCTAGATGGATAGAAATTTGTAGCCTGCCCCCTCATGTATGGTTTCTTCTGCCTCAGTTGCTTAAGCCATTGGGGGAGGTTATAAAAATTGAGAACACTAAGTCCTCTTTATCTCATATGAATGTAAGAGTTAATTTATTTAGACCTGGCAAAGGAATGCCTAGATAAAATTGTATTTCCACTGCATGGTAAATAGGTGTCATGCAAAATCAATGGTTTAGGTGGTCTTGGCTATTGTTTCTTTTGCAAAAAGGATGGTCATGTGAGAATGGACTGTCCTAGTCTTAAAAGCGAGAAGAATACATCAAAAGATGGAGGTAACATAAATAAAGATGTTAGTTGTGAAGAAAATTATATTTCCCAAACTGATATTATCCCAGTCAGTAATAAGGTTGCTAAATGGGATAATGTTGAATACGAAGTGGTTGGGTTGTTTTCTTGTATGAGTCAAACCGTAATCCTAATGGCTAATATTCTTGATGGCATCCTAATGACTAGTAATCCTGGTGTTGATATTAAGAGTATGGAGACTGATGAATCCCTTAAAAGAAAGGCTTGTCCTGAACATTCTTTGATTCGTCTAGGCCAAAGCTCTACTAGTATGGTTGTTAAGGGTTCCAAGTGGTCCTCTGCTAAGAGGCCCAAGCATAATATTGATCCTCAGGGTGTTGAAGGCTCTAGACCTATGGCTTTTGAAAATAATGTTCAAGTTGACTCTTTGTCACTTGCAGGCCTAAATGAAGGCAGTAAAAAAGGGTCAAATACTCCCCACTTTTGAGAACTTGTGTAGAGGAAAGGGTGGTACCCTAACTAGATATCTCCTCCCTCTTTAGTGTTTTCATGGAAATTGTAAGTTGGAATGTTAGAGGGTTGGAAGCATATGAAAGGAGATATGCTGTTAGATCTTTTCGTAGGTCAAATAATGACTTGGATATTCTTTTTCTTCAATAAGTTAAATCTGTGGAGTTTTCCTTGGAAAATGCCTTAAATTTTATTTTGGCCAGACAGTAGACTCTATTTTTGTTACTTCTGAGCATGCTAAAGGGAAAAGGGGTTCTGTCATCTTGGTGAATAAAAAGTTAGCCTGGTTTACTGTGGGGAAAGTGTTCTCTCCCTGTTCTAGGATTGTTTGGATTAAAATGTCTATTAACAGGAAGGAATTTGGTCTATGTTTTTTGTGGCAGTAAATTGATTGAGATTTCTGTTAAAAATGTGTATCATATGCTGTTCCAAATTTGATAATTTTCATGCACACTTCAACTCCATTTGGGAGGTTAATGACTTGGAGGCCATGTGGACATCCAAGCTCAATAATGTTTGATTTAATATACTTGAACCTAAAAAGAGTTTTTTAGATGGTCTCTATTATGTAGAAAGCTGGCTGTGGGGGAGTATTTGTCTGTTGAGAATAGTCTTTGTTTGGTATGTGGGGATAGCGAGTCCATTAAACATCTCTTCTTTGATTGCTCTTTTGCGAAGTTGGTTTGGTCTAAACGGGCTGGTGGTAAAGTTATTTATTGGTGGGATATTCTTTTTGGGTTTATTGAAATGTCTGATAATGTTGTAATAATCAACTCCCAAAATTTTTTCAAAATGACATACAAGGATATGACAATGTTAGCTCAAATGCATAATCAACTAAATGCCTCTCACTTTCTGATCACCCAGATCCCAGGATGGGCAAGGTGAGAGCACATAGTGATTGGCTTACAATGAACAATTATGCAACAAGGAATTACAATTCATCCGTTGCGGCGGGCATCCACAATGCTGTGGGAATTCACCACTTTCAGTGGGTATAAGCAAGAATGAAAATCACAAAACCATCCACTTATTCAGTGGGAATACTCCACTTATCTAGTGGCTAGAAGTATGAAATAAATAAACCAATTTGCCCACACTGGCGGTAAACCATCCAGGGGTTATTATGTGTTTGTGAAAATTAAGGAAATACAAAGAGTATCAGCTATATGCAACATCAAATGAGATACATAAGAGCATTATAGTCTTCAATGCATGAATCTTTGCATCAGATTATATCCCTGCATAAGAAAGAATATTAGTTGCACTAAACACCATTGCCCAGGCTGGAAACAATGTATAGATATCACAGAGAGAACAGGCCTGAGTTATAAATCAGTCACTATCATCAGCTGTCCGGCGACCTGTATACCAACAACTTTCCCAAATGAACATGCCATATACCAAACTTCAACAGTCCTATTCATTCTTTAATAATCATCATACCACTATAAACAAGCAATGATGACTCAAATCTGGAAATCAGACTGTAACATGAATGCAAGGCATCATCTGTCAGGTCTGTACGGCCTGTAGCAGCACTATCTCACCAAGAATTATCAAGACTGCCCAGCAGTTCAAGAAAATGAACTTATATCATTATCAATTCTCTAATAATGCAATTCCAAACACTATTGGCACCAAAACAAATAACACTCACAGCAAGAATCACCACACAGAACAGTCTTAAACACCAATAAATCTGCTCAGATGTTGTCGTCTGTAGTAAACAAGAAATCTCCAAACATCAAAAACATCAAACAACTAAAATCTGATCACTTTCAAATTTCAGTCCCCTTTTAGGAAGTACGGCATTCAAGGAGTACGGCCACATTATTTACTGTCCAAACCCCAAACAAACTCCACAATATAGATTCTACTGTTGACGCCTATAACAGCCTAACATATCCCAATCATTAACGGCTCTCAAAAGGCAAGAGACAAGTCTCAATAAATTTTTTGACCTCCATGAATGGTACGGCGGAAGTATGGCCCAGCAATGGTAAAAACTCCCTTTATTATGCTCCAATAAAAATCTAAGACACAATACATCTCCAACAAACCAAAAATCATAAAAGACTCATCAAATAAACCCAATCAAACAACTACTCCAAAACTCCACGAAGCTCCATGTGATTCCTGCATGAAATCACCATTAATCTCAAGAGGATTTTTGTCCTCCAGAGCATTCTACAAGAGGGTTTTTGTCCTCAAGAGAATATGGAAGAACTCATAAGTTCAATCCATCTGCAAACAAAATCAATTCCAAAGCATAAAACATCCCCAAATGAACTCTCATCCCTTATTTATAACCTTTTGAGAAAAATATAATATTATTTCTTTTTATCTCTTCATATTTCTTTTCACAAAAGGCTTTTTTTGAAATAATAATAAAATATCAAGTGTGAGGCCCCCTATTTAAGTGTCTAACATTTAAAACACTTAAAAACCTTTCCAATGAGCTATAACACTTAGGTATTATTTTCACCCCTAGGAGCTAAAGTGAAAATAATAATTAAAATAGTTCATTAAATATTAATTTTTGTGGAAAATCCAAAACGGCCTCCAAATGCAATTTAAATTGAACCAATATGTTCTGTAAGGTTTGGGATGTGAAACGATGCCTTTCGAGAGACTTTCCAAAAATAGACGGCTTCTCCAAGAATCTTGGAGAGCAATCCGTGAACCTGATAAAAAATCAGAAAGCATCATTGTGAATTTGAACATCCACTGAGCTCAATGCCATAGAAAATAATCCATTAACTCAAGGGAAACCCATATAACTGATATGCAGACAGAACCACGACTACTCCAAGAACATTGGAGTCCTCCCAAACATGTCGGATAGCCTCCAAGAGACTAGGAACTATCATAATAGGCACAAAAATCTATGCGCCAAAAAAGGGACATTACAAATGTTTCCTCAATATTTTTGCGAAAATATGGTTGGTTATTTCCACAAAGGTGCTATGGTTTATTTAGTCATGGAGAAACAGGGATATTTTTCAAGGTGAATGCAAGAGTATTACTGGCTTTTGAATAAAAGTCATAGTTGCTCTCGTTTTATTGCAGGTATATGAACAGGTCAATAAGTCTGTGGAGGAGCTTCAGCAGATTGTTGAAGAGCATTTGAAGAGTGAGGCAAAGGAGAAGTTGGTGGTGGTGATGCTGGCAATGCTGGGGGTGATGCTGCTGGGGACTGTGCTGGTGGTTCCAAAGTCGTTGCGGAGTCCTCTCATAAGGTTTGTGGCTTCTCCAAGATTGGAGATTATGACGACATTCCCATTTCAGCTTTTCCGGAGTGGTGGATTAGAAAATGTATGAGGTATATGGTTCAGGACTTGGCCCATAAAGTTGTTGCCATTATTGATGTTGAGGAAAAAATTGAGAAGGCTAAGAAGAAGAGGAGTGATGGACAGTGATTTTATATTGGAGCTCTTTTTTTTTTAACTCTTGCTTACTACTGCTACTATTTAATGTCACCGTTGCTTTATAACTGTTGGTTTGTTACTGCTGGAATGAATATGCTGATAGGTCACTGCTGATGTGTAATAGCTGGTATATAACTGCTGATTTGTAACTGCTGTTATAATACTTTTGGCCTATATAAAAGAGTGAGCTGGTTATTGCTGGTTTTTGGCGTGCTGACTTACCATCACTTGAGATATCATGTGTTGGGGTGGGCTGTGGGCAAGCCGAGATCACTTCTGCATGATCCTTAACCTTAGAGTGCTTTGAATACCTTAAATAACCTCATAGGTGTCCTTGTGACCCCCTCTCACACACATCTCCACCCAACCTCCTAACAACTTACTATTCCCATTCTCATAGATTGATGCTGACATGTTTGACTGCAGTCACACATGCCCCCCAGGCCCTTCCTGCCTTCAGGCATCCTTGATGTGTTCAACCACAGTTGGACATGTTCTTCCACCTTTTTAGGTGTTTGGAAGGGTATAACTAGGTGACTACTTAACCTTCCAAAATTAGATATTCTTATCATTTGAATCTTGTGATTGACAACTCTGCTCTAGTGTACCTACTTAATATCATTTGAATCTTGTGATTGACAACTCTGCTCTAGCATACTTACTCATGCCTATTTGATTTGAAGTACAGGTATTCTGATGATGCAACCAAGGTTCCACATTGTCCTTGTTGCCGAGAATCCTAGTATGCATTAGGATTGCCATTTGCTTGCAGTCTCCTGTCAGGGTTTGGTCTCTTTAGACCACCTAAAGGGGAGACTAATGCGCCAAAACCATGTTAGTTTTTGTTTGTGAGATTTTATATTTACTATTATCTATGTATTTCGATGCCTTGGACTAGCCTTTTGCAGAGATCAAAGCCACCTAGCGCATTAGAAAGGAGCTACACTCCACGAATTCCCACAGTAGTAGTTGTACACAATTCCTTTGCCCACATTCTTGCTATATAGGTTTGATTGGTGCAGCTAGACTTGTATTATTCCTTATTTTAGTAACAGATTAGGGGAACTTTCAGATTAATTGCATACGTTTTGGTGAACCCAAACTGAACCCTTCATTGGTGATTTTCACATATAGATTCTTTTGTTCCACCTTTCCAGGGTTTTAATCCCTCCCTATCACTTTATTATTCCTTATTCTAATAACAGATTAGGGGAACTTTCAGTTTAATTGCATACATATTGGTGAATCCAAATTGAACCCTTCATTGGAGTTTTCAAAAATAGATTCTTTCATTCTACCTTTCCAGGGTTTTAATCCCTCCAGATCACTCAACATGTCAGATCTGCAACTTGATTTTCCTCATGGCTATTTTAATGACAACTCAGATTCCCATGTCCAACATGTCAATGTAAGCGCTTAGTAAATTTCAAACACGCAGTAACCAACCAAACCATGAAAAAATCTCCATACACGGTTGGGCTAGGGGGATGATTTAGAAGTTCATGATGATTTTGTCAATCCCTATGTCTCTACATCCCCAACCAAATACATCAATCATGTGCTTTTATCCATCCATCCTGAGTTTCCAACATTACCCATATGAAAATTAGAAAAACTACTCCATGACTCAAAAAAGGATTTTATTGACAATATAAATAACAGACCTTTACAGTCTCACAAAAAACAGAGACAGTCATGACATTCACAGATCACATGACGCACAAGCAAAACCAAATATCACTCATAGTTGCCAACAGTTAATGAACATACACAATTACATTGCCAAACCATACAGCTACTTAGGGAACCATATAATACCTATGCCTCCACACTCCAGGTCCCATCTCAAAATAGGCAACATAAATGAGACCCCATTGTGACACCTTTTCAAAATAAGCCAGGAGCACCTGGCATAGCCCAAGTAGACATAGGCTTCATATTTCCTAGTATCACATTTGACAACAATGGTGATCCCATAGCACAGTTCAAAGACTTCTCTTTTATAAACAAAGAGTGGATACATTCAAATTCTTGAGCAAAATGCAAATTATTCACAAAGATCTTTATCAATGAAGCACAAGAATGGTACATCCAACCATTTCCATACATGAATTCCAAATAGAATCATTTCCAAGACATTACTTTGAGTAATTTTGTACACATCAAGCAATATGATTATGAAACCACTCACACTTTCATTAAAAGATGGAAATCTGCAAGTCTCAAAGCACAACACATCTTTGACAAAGAAGCCTTGTACTTTAACGGTATAAATGCCCACTTTAGATGTAATGTCCCCTATAGGTACAATACTAATTTTACCCTAAATTATCAATTTCCAAGCAAAGAAAGATTTAGAGTGTACCTTGACTTGATCTAATCCAATCAATTTAGATATCTTAGAGGACTCAACCATAAGAGATTGGAGAAGTGTGACTTTGATGGGGTGTCTCGGATACCCTAAGCCCAGAGCGGATATACCATCCCCCTTGGCCTCATGTGGCCCATGCCATCCATATGAGGTGGTCTACCTAGTGAGGTATTCGTTATCCCGTTCCCCCTCATCTTGTCATTTCCTTTTTCTTTCTCTATGATTGGTTCCTTTGAATTTGCATGTCTATGATAGGAGAATAAGATCACAAAAGGGTGCCCCAGAAGCCATCTCTTCTAAGTTCTAAGCCCAAGGGCAGTACCCTTTGTACCCCCTTGGCCCCAATGGGATTATTCAATCCCCCCTAGAGGGGTGGTGTACCTAGAAGAGTGCCCTATCGCCGTATCCCTCTTGCCCCACATTCCTTCTATCATAGTCACCATAACACTCATGCAAGAATCCACATTAATCAAACTCATAGTTGCAAACAATCATATCAGCAATGCATAATGAATTATGAAGATGATATCATAAACTATTGTTGACCCTGATTTTGTAATTCAAAATTTAAACTTTTTGTGTCGAAATGGCGTGCCTAAACATGCATTAAATCCTTTTCTCCTTTGACTCCACGCTTCTGAGAGTACATAAAGATTATACTATATCAACACTTTAGAGAGGCTACAAAAACAGGTTCAAAAATCTGAAATACATTGTGTTAGATGTTTTTAAAGGTTTGAAGCTTATTTAAATTGCTCACAAAGCCTTGTAAAAAGAGATCCCTTCCTTGATCAGGTGTTGAAGTTAGTTATAGGAATTCATTAGACCTTTTAAAAGGTTCTTAAAGCTCATTAAATCACCGACAAAGATTTGTAAACGAAAGTAATCTCTTCCTTCATCAGCCATACAAATTGGTTTTAGAACTTTAATCGGTTCTTTACAAAACTTTCAAAAGTGCCTTAAAATCTCGATGAAGGACTAGCAATGTTTATTCTTATGACTAATGAGTTTTGAACTTTGGCATAGTGGAAAGTTGAAGTATATTTGAAAGTTGCTTCGTAAAGTGTTCCCAAACGCCAAAAAAGGAAGATTTGGTTATTTTAACTACCTATGCCAATCATATTTGTTGAGAAAGATTTTTGAAATTGCCAATGAAGACTAAGGGGAGATGATTAGAACAAGTAGTTATTATAACTACTTTTTAACTAAAACCTACGTGCAAATGATATCAGAAACTCTAGACAAATGCCATCAGCAAGTGTAAAATCAGAATGCACCACCTCCGCCAGCATTCTTCCTGCCTGCGCCATAGAAGTATACAGAAATAGAGAATTTTATCAGATATTATAGTGCTCTGGTAAACATGCATGCAAAATTGGGAGATTTCGAACTGGATATGGACGCCTAACAAAGCATAATGGAAAGCGAATTTTGTCAGATATGGCGGTTACAAGTGCCTGGGTTGATATATCACAATATGCAAACCGTTTGATAAAACCCCTCAAACAAATATGGTCTCATGGACTACGCTGGCTGCATGATGCATCTATTGTAAAGGTTTTTTTTTTGCAATGATTGCAGAGTATGTATAAAATGGATTTGTTGAAAAGATTTATCAGAGACTGCAAAGAAAATATAAGCGGCTGGTGTAAAGCCATTACTCACAACTTGGCCAACATACTCCAGCCCTGCTTTGGAGCAGGGTATAGCCGCCCATCAAAACATATTGGGAAGAAGAATTTTATCTTATATTGTGGTTGGAATCACTCTAGCAGACATGTATGAAGGATACAAAAGCATAACACATGCATAACAGCGCCCATAAATCCATTGACAAAATGCCCCAAAGAAAAGCGATCTCAGGGATTGCCATGACTACAGGATACGTATAGAATGGATTTAAGGACTCTATAAACTTTTAAGCAAATGCAATTAGCTGGTATAAAGCCAAATTTCACAGCGAAGAGCATGACTTAAAAATATTTATAAGGCATGCGAATTGCTTAACAAGCTGTCTCAAAGAATTGTTTTTGTGGACTGCTATGATTACATAATGTTTGCAAAATGGATGTGTTGAAGAATCTTTAAAAGATTTCAAACAAGAGACAAGTAATAATAGAAGGGTTTCTGTCAGATATTTCAGTTATAAATGATCTGATATACATGTATGCAAAACGTTTCCAAAGCACATGAACTGTTTGACATAATCTCTCAAAGCAATGCCACCTCATTGGTTATGAAAGATTGCAGGTTATGGATAAGAAGAATTTGTTGAAAAGGTTTTAGAAACTACAAGAAAATGGAATTCGCAGGCATGAAGTCCAATTTCACAAAGCTTGTGTGCATACTCCTATGGCCTGTAGGGTTTAGACATCCATTAAAGCATAATAAAAAATGAATTTTTATCTGGTGTAGCAGTTGTAAGCGGCCTGGTAGAAATGTATGCATAACATGCAAGTATCGACAATGCATGAGAACTATTTAACATAATGCGTCAAAGAGATGTAACATCATGGAATGCAATTACGTGGTTTTATTGAAAAGGCCACAGAAACTTTCAAGACAATGTGTTTGACTGGTGTAAAGCCAAATTCCGCTTTAGGACGACCTATGGACATCGATCAAAACATGATTTGAAGCATTGTTTTTTTTGCTTGAGAGTGTAGTCGCAAATGCCATCACGAACATTTATATGAAATGCGGCCTCATAAACTACCACAATTACAGTTTGTAGATGAATACGAATTTGGAGGCAGGATACATACAAATGAATGTATTAGAAATTTTAAATCAAATGCGCTTGGCAGGTATAGCACCTTATTCTCATACTTCACTAGCATCCCCTCAACCTCTATCAAGAATGACGAGTTTTAAACAATAAAAAAAATGGTAAGTTTAGAATGGAGTACAAACTTCCATTAAAACATGATCAATGGAAATGCTCTAGTAGATGTATCTTTAGACCGTGGGAGCACATACAAAGCCACACCTAAATGGGTCTACTGAAAAAGCATGGGAAGATTTTTATCAAATACAATTAGGAAGCATAACACTCGGGATGCAGTGATAACAAGGTGTTCCCAAGATAGCTACAATAAAGAAACTTTGCAATGTTTCCTCAAATGAAAATGGCCCCATAAAACCCAATATGGTTACCATTGCCAGTGTTTTCTCAGCCTTTGCCAGTTTAATGGTTTTACAACACAGGAAGAAGGTTCATTGTTATATACTTTGGAATGGATTTGAGTCTAATGTTTCTTTATGCGGGGAGTTCATTAGTCAACATGTATGCAAAATGCAAGCATAGAAGCTGCAAGAAAGGTGTTTAACATGCTGCCTCCAAGAAATATGGTCTCCTAGAATGCGATGATTGTAGCTTATGCTCAAAACAGGCACAGTGATGATGCATTAAAACTATTTCATCAAATGCAAGGAGCATGCCTGAAACCTGATGTAGCTGCCATTACCACTGTTTTATCAGTATCTAACAACCATATGGCTCTGCAACATGTTATTCAGGCATGAAGTGAGTCTAGTCAGAATGAAGGCCAGGAAATAGTACATAATTTTTTGTGGAAAGCATAGATCTAGAGGAGGTGGTTTGGGAGATGATGATGGTAACATTTTGTGACTGTATCAAGCAGGAAAATGTGTAACTATTCTCTTCATCTAGGTTTTATATGCACGGACACAAGAGTTTAAGATTCAGGTATCCAGAGGAGTTTTCAACATTCGGTGAAATTTTGATTGATGAAAAGAAATGGATGAAGATGGAATGGACCTAGCGAAATTTACAACTCGAAAGCTCCAAGTTTAATGTTACCTTTTGAAAAAGTGACTTATGTCACTTATTGTAACTAAAATTAGCCTTTTAACTTTGTAAAAGTTAGGTAAATCCTAACTTATCTTCAAAAAGGTAGTTATTCTAAACATTGGCTTAGGTAGTTATCCTAAGTGATTAGCCAGGTAGTTATTCTAAGTAGTTACAAAAGTGGTTATGAGGTAGTTACTAGGAGCAAGCCTATAAATACAAGGCTATTTCATATGTAAAGGGGGACTTTTAGAAGAGACTTTTTGAGGGGAACTTATGGAGAAGTTTTTTAGAGACTTTTGATGCAACACTTTGTACATGAAGGCTTTCTGAAGTTGTATAATTTTATGAAAGAATAATAAAGAATGCATTTGGTTCGTGTGTTCCAATGTTACTTCTAAGTTATTGTTGCTAATTTTTCGTATGTTAAATTAGTAATACTTCTGTGTCATCGTGTAGATCATGAGTCATCCATTGAAACATTTAAGTGTGCAATTGATGTAATGAAGCACAATCATTTCTTGGTATCTTGATTTGAATGTGTCATGATTACATCTCTCTTCGTCTGTTGAGTCTGTGTTTTATCCTTCTTTCATCGTTGTCGCAGGTTAAAGCATTTGCTGTGCAATTCATCATACTGGTTTAGGAACGTAGTTTCTAGCTTCTATGGTGAAATGCCCTCATATCTTGTTTCGACTTTATGAAATCCGAACCAGTATTTGTATGTCTACTACTAGGGTTTCTGTTAATCATTTTTATTGTTAGTTTTTCTTTTTCTCCTTTTTGTACTTTTAGGTTAAAAGTACACAAAAACCACAAATACCCCCATCATACGAGGGAGCTGCCCCTCTCAAACGCAGAGAGGAATCGACATAGTCCTGCGATTCTTCAACTGTTGTGAGCAGTTTGTTGCTGATCCAAGGGCGAAATGGAGTTATTCATGAAGGTTATTTAAAAGCAACAAATCTGTTTACCAACAACTATAAACAACAATATGCATGATCATATCTAAACAATACATTATATTCCCTATAGATCCTACCACAAGTAGATTGCAAGTCTCTCTATATATATACTTTCCTCTTCTTTGCTGTTATACTCAGCCCCACATAATCAGTATTATCTATCTTTTTTTCCATTTTTACAGATCTGTATATTACTTCTCTTGATGCAGATCTGTATGTATGTTCTCTTGATTATTCTTATATGTAGATTGTTATACTTGTAGTATATATGCATATCAGAAATATATGTATATATTTAACTCAAGAATATCTTCTTCTTCCCTTCTTATTATTCTTCTCTTCTTATTAAATCCTCCTCAATATTCCTTGCCTTATTCCTCCACATCTCTGAATTATGTTATTACCCTTTCCTTGACTGCATCTTTTTTTTATTCTTAAATCCTCATATCTTCCTCTCTAATATCCCTTTCTAAATCACAAAACTTATATCTTATATATCTTCTCAATTGGAGGCAATGGACATACCTTTGCACAAAGTTACCACTTTTCATTATGGATACAACCCATCAGAATAAACACATACCTCTTTGATAATTCACTAAACATTCCTTATAATATTTATGGCATCCTTAATAAATCATTTCTCTGTTAATAGATCGCTGCTGCTTAATAGATTCTAATACCTTTTCATTATGTAAGTTTAAATGAATAAGACCTTTGTATTCCCACGGTCTGCTGCCTTGTTCTATTATTTAATCACTGTTTACAAGCACTGCCTATTATATGAATCGCAGCCTTAACATGGGATCGCTGCTTTTATCCTATGCGTTCCCTTAGTTTCATATAAATCGCTGCTAATGGGGATTCGCTGCCTAAAGTCTTATGGTCATTATAATTATATTTGTTTATTTATAATAATATTTAAATTGATAATATTTATCTTTGTATTTATATTTATTATTTATAAATACAATAAATATATTATATTTTAATTATTAAAAATATTTATAAAATAATATTATTTAATATTATTATATACATGATTATCATCCAAATTGATGATGACAAACACCATATTTGACGAAAGCGACTTCTTCGTCTTTATCATGATGTTTAAATCTTTAATTTAAACAATGCCTTAATATCGGGACGTCACATTAGACTCCATGATGAAGCCCTTCCATTCAATCCTATCCTTGGATGAGGTTATTGAACAAGCTAAAAGACAAAACAGTTTTATGTCCTAATACCATATGTTGGGTCCAATTAAGACAAGCCTAATTTGCTGGTTCAGGTTCGAGGTTCGGGTTCGCAATACAGCAGATTTTTTTTCCTAGGTTCGGGTTTGGGTATGGCCATATATATACACATAAAATATTAAAAACATATAAATATAATATATTTAGTACAAATATACAAATTTTTAATATAATATTATATTAAAAATAAAAAATATATATAATCTTATTTTATATAATATATAATTTTATACTATTATATTTAGATTCTTGATATTTTGGCATCTAGGTTTGGTGAAGGGGAGGGAGAAAGCTGGTGCTAGGGGAGACAAAAGGTCACCCTCCATAGCCATGCTTTCTTTCTTCTTGCTTGATTTCCTTGGCGTCCTTGGACTTTTGGGGGTGTTTGTTTTGTGTTTCCTTTTGTTTGTTATGTTTTATGCTCTGGGTTTAGTAGGGTTTTTAATTAGTGTTTATTATCTTATTTTGTGTCCCCTGTGGTATTACTTTGAGCCTAGGTGTTCATAGGCCTTTTGGGTCATTGCCTTGAGAGGGGAGGTGAGGTACAAGAGCAGGGTCCTTTGTTGCAGGTATGCCACATCCTACAGAAGGGGTTGGAGAAGGTGCAGCCGCCCAAAAGAAAGGTGAAAATGGTGGCAAATCCTACAAGTCTGCCTTGGTGTTTGATGATAGTATTGCAGTGCTTGAAGGAGCAGTGTTCTTTGAAGATGGAAGGCCAGAGCAAGGAGGTTTTGAACAAGGTAATACCCTTGTTTCCACCTTGAAAGTATTCCCTAACGATGAAATGCTAAAGGCTATTGGGAATGAAGAAAATAGGTTTAAAAATGTGGAGATATTATTTGTCTGCTTGAGTAAAGACTTTATGCCCTCCTGCAAGTTTTTGATTACTGGGTCATTTTGCTTTGGGGAAAAAAACTAGGTTTATATGTGAATATGTGCAGGATGATTCAGAAAGGGTTGCTTTTATTTGCTTTAAGAGTAATGGGATGCAAAAGAGAGTGGCTGCAATTTTTTTTTGGAATGTTGGTAAATCCATATTTAGGGCTTTGCCATGGGATCAGGTGGTTCAACTAGAGGATGTTATTTTCTATTATTCTCCTAGATGGATAGAAATTTGTAGCTTGCCCCCTCATGTATGGTTTCTTCTGCCTCAGTTGCTTAAGCCATTGGGGGAGGTTATAAAAATTGAGGACACTAAGTCCTCTTTACCTCATATGAATGTAAGAGTTTTAATTTCTTTAGACCTGGCAAAGGAATGCCTAGATAAAATTGTATTTCCACTGCATGGTAAAGAGGTGTCATGCAAAATCAATGGTTTAGGTGGTCTTGGCTATTGTTTCTTTTGCAAAAAGGATGGTCATTTGAGAATGGACTGTCCTAGTCTTAAAAACAAGAAGAATACATCAAAAGATGGAGGTAACATAAATAAAGATGTTAGTTGTGAAGAAAATTATATATCCTAAACTGATATTATCCCAGTCACTAATAAGGTTGCTAAATGGGATAATGTTGAATACGAGGTGGTTAGGTTGTTGTTTTGTATGAGACAAACTGTAATCCTAATGGCATCCTAACGGCTAATATTTTTGATGGCATCCTAATGACTAGTAATCCTGGTGTTGATATTAAGAGTATGGAGACCGATGAATCCCTTAAAAGAAAGCCTTGTCCTGAACCTTCTTTGATTCGTCTAGGCCAAAGCTCCACTAGTATGGTTGTTAAGGGTCCCAAGTGGTCCTCTGCTAAGAGGCCCAAGCATAATATTGATCCTCAGGGTGTTGAAGGCTCTAGACCTATGCTTTTGAAAATAATGTTCAAGTTGACTCTTTGTCACTTGCAGGCCTAAATGAAGGCAGTAAAAAAGGGTCAAATACTCCCCACTTTTGAGAACTTGTGTAGGGGAAAGGGTGGTAGCCCTAACTAGATTTCTCCTCCCTCTTTAGTGTTTTCATGGAAATTGTAAGTTGGAATGTTAGAGGGTTGGAAGCATATGAAAGGAGATATGCTGTTAGATCTTTTTGTAGGTCAAATAATGACTTGGATATTCTTTTTCTTCAATAAGTTAAATCTGTGGAGTTTTCCTTGGAAAATGCCTTAAAAATTTATATGGCGAGACTCTATTTTTGTTATGTCTGAGCATGCTAAAGGGAAAAGGGGTTTTATCATCTTGGTGAATAATAAGTTAGCCTGGCTTTATTGTGGGGAAAGGTTCTCTCCCTGCTCCAGGGTTCTTTGGATTAAAATGTCTATTAATGGGAAGGAATTTGGTCTATATGTTTTTTGTATGCATCAAACAATTATAAGGAGAGGTCAGACCTTTGGATGTGGGTGTGCTCTAATTTTCCTAGGGCCCCTTGGGTTTTTGGAGGGGACTGCAATATGATTGAGAACAGAGATGACAAATTGTGGGGTTTGAGATTTGCTTGGAAAGGTAACGAGTTGTTTTCTAGTCTAATTTTAAGAGAAGTTTTAATTTGTGTGACCCATTGAGTGACAGTAAAAAAATAGTAAATGCATTTGGTTCGATCGGTCTAATATCAAAAAAGGGAATAAGAGAGTTTTCTATAGATTGGATAGATTTTATTTTGACAAATCATTTTTTAGTGTTATTCATGCTGATGGTAAGAATGTGGTAAATGTGGTGCCTTCTCCATTGTCTGACCATCATCCTATGTGGTGTTTTCTTGAGCTTGGGTTTTCTCCTGTTCAAGTTAAGTCTTGTTTTCAAGGGTTGTTTAAGTTAAATGTGTTCCTGCTGAAGGATAGGTCTTGTTGTAATGGTGTGCAAAGTCTGGAATATATGCCAGGTTGAGGGTAGAGGCAAGTCTTATATTTCAATCTGGTTTGGGGTTGTGGAGGCTATTAAGAGATTTTTTAGGTTTTATGGGAAGAAGTTGGCAAGGAAGAGGGCTGCTTGGTTTAGGAAGGTGCAGGTTATTTTGTTTGGTGTTGAGAAAAAGCTTCAAAGTGATCCTTGTAATAGTCTCTTTTAGGTTAAAGTTGCAGATTAAGCACAAAATAAACCAAACATTATGGAGCCTGGATGTCCACATGGCCTCCGAGTCATTAGCCTCCCAAAGGGAGTTGAATTGTGCACGAAAATTATCAAATTTGTACAGCATATGATACACATTTTTAATATAAATCTCAATCAATTTACTGCCACAGGTCCAAAGTTCTTATTCCTTTATTATACCACTTAAAAGCAAAACATCCCTTATCCAATGCAAGATGCTTGCTATTAATTTCAAGAGACCTCCATATAGACTTGAAAGGGCAAAAGGGATCATTCCTGATATTGCTCACATCCCATTCCATCACAAATTTTTCTACTTGTTCCCAAGCCTTCCAAATTGAACTAAACACCAAAGATCCACTAGTATGGGTTTTAAACTTCCCAAATAAAGGTTCACGAAGCCAAGGCCCTTCCATTTAGTCTTAGATTTAGGAAAACCACTACAAATGTTATGCCTCACAAGAATTTTCCAAGAAAGGCATCAAGGGCTTTAAGAATCCATTTCACTGCAAGAGAAACACCCTAAATATACAAATTCTTGAGGTCCATCCCTCCCAAATTCCTAGGCCTGCAGCACCACTCCCAGCTGACCATGTGCCTTCTTTTGCATGCCTTCCCATCAGACCAAAGGAAGGCTCTAACCAATTTTTCAAACTGCCTGCCTCACAAGAATTTTCCAAGAAAGGCATCAAGGGCTTTAAGAATCCATTTCACTGCAAGAGAAACACCCTAAATATACAAATTCTGTAGGTGCATCCCTCCCAAATTCCTAGGCCTGCAGCACCACTCCCATCTGACCACGTGCCTTCTTTTACCTGCCTTCCCATCAGACCAAAGGAAGGCTCTAACCAATTTTTCAAACTGCCTCATATGTGAAGAACAAACCAACCAAGCAGAGGAAAAATAAATAGGAGGAGGAGGAGAAAACCTTTTGGCACACTTGAAACCTTCTAGTAATAGAAAGAAAATTAGTATGCCACTTATTCATTTTCGTAACCATCTTATCCATAACCCATGCCCACATGTCCTTCAAAGAAGAATTTAAGGCAAAAGGAATGCCAAGGTACCTCGCCTAATTGTTTGGACCACCCCACCCATCAGTAACAAACCAATTAGGAGAATGCTCCTTCCAACTAAGGATGATAGATTTATACACAATAATTTTGGATACAAAAGCAGTGCAATAGCATTCCAATCTTTTCTGCAGGTTTTTAAAATTATCGTCCTCAAGCACAAGAAATAAGGTAGTGTCATTAACAAACCGACACTTTAACAAAATCTCATTACTTGGCAAAGATAAAACCTTTAAGGTGCTCATTATATAGAGAATAGAAAGTCTAAAAATAGACTAAAGCAGAAAAACTACAACGAAAAAAGCAGAAAAGATAGAAATAAACTAAACTTAGAATAAAAGCTAAGATTGACCATTATCTAAAAGAAATAACTAAATATTATCTTAATACCCCCCCTTAATGGTCAATCCACTAACTAAAACTGAGTTGCCCTTGAAAGATGACAACCGAAACTGACGTAGACTGGTCCATAAGCAACTAAATAACAGGCAGAAGAGTTGGCCAAGAAGGCGTAGAAAGTAGACTCCTTCTGCTCAGAGTGCTCGGCGACATGGGCTGATGATGGTGTTGATTCTTCAGGCTTGGACTGTGCAACAGCCAAGCGTTTCCGGCAATCCTTTTTCATATGGCCAAATTTATGGCAGTAATTGCACTGGATGTTGTACTTCTTGGAAGGGTCCTGTGACTGGCCTTGACTGAATGGCTAAGAAGGCTGATTGGTGCCCTGATTCTACTGAAAGGACTTAGTAGTAAATGCCTGCTCTGAGGAGGAGGAAGTAGCATTGCTACTGAATTGTTGTTTCCATCGATCCTGCTGCAAGAGTTTGTTGCAGAGATCTGAAAACTGTAGGGTAACATTAGTCGAAGTAATGTTAAGTGTCTCAATAAAGTGCTCGTAAGAGTGGTAGACTTTTCAGAGTGATAACTACCATATCTTCCTCGGCCATGTCACGACCAATCGCTGTCAACTGATCACGGATGTCCTTGATTTTGGTGAGATGCTCCTGCAGAGACATTTGTTCATCCATCATGATCGAGAAAAGCATGTTCTTCAAAAAGAACGCACGGCTCTTGTCGGACGTTTCATGAAGATCCTTCAACAAATCCCATATTTCTTTCGCTGATTTCCCAGACAGAACCTGAGGTAGCTGATCATTGGTGATTGAATCCTTGATAAGCATCACCGCTTCATGATTTTGCTCATCAAATTTATCCTGATCTTTACTCGCCATTTGAGGACGTGTAGATTTGCCCAGAACTAGCTGGTCAAGACGTCGATACTCGAAGATTCTCACCATTCGCTGCTTCCAGGTGTTGTAATTCTTGCCGTTGAACTTCTGACTGCTCTCCAACAAAATGTTGGTCAAAGATGCCATACTTCACGTTTTTCGAGGCACGAAAAAACAAATTATAAGCTGATGGCACATATACCGAAGCAGATAGACAACACAGGGAAAATTGAACCCTTACACGAGTTACAAAGCACAGATTCCGAAAACACGGAATAAATTTGAAACACAGATATTGAGGCACAGATCTCGAGATAACTTTGAACACGGATTTCACAGCACGGATTTCGAGATTGCAGAGAGCATAGGTTCAGAACATTTGAACACGGATTTTGAAACAAGTCTGCATGTCTGTTGGGCACAAATCTCGAGGCAAAAAAAAAGATATTTTGGCAAAATCCTAGCACAACATAGATTCCAAGGATACTTTCCAAATGCATTGACCAGACCTGAAACAGAAATTAGTGTTCAAAAACAGAAACAACTCAGAACTAGCCATAAAAGACGTGATTAGAAACTGGCGAGCATGAATCCGTAGATGATTTATCCAAACGCTGACCAAAGGCATAGGCAGCGATCCAAAGTTTGAAAAGTTTGCAAACGTGAGCATAAAGAGACACGTGACCACAAGAATAAACATAAACTGCCAATAATCTGCACTTTGTCAACTATAGAGATCGTGACCAGGAAGGATCCTCTGCAGATCTGCAACCCAAAGCACCAAAAAGGAAAACGCGACTCGAAACTTAGAGGAAATCGCGATCTGGAGATTGATGAAAAAGCTTTCAAATTGCGGCCAAAACCTGGAGAACCGCAACCTAGACACAGACGCGAACACGCTAGGGTTTGGAAAATCGCGATCACAAAGATGAAATGATCGACGTCACAGAAGAAAAGATGAACCAGCCGCGACCCAGAAGAGAAAATCACGACCTCAACAGAGATAAAACCCTAATCCGCGCACTCAAACAAGATCCGCGTCAGAGAGTTCGAATGAAAGAATGTGGCTTCAATCTTGTACACAAAGGCAGCGTGCATGGTCACGCGACCAAAATGGTAAAAATAAAATCCGTGAATGAAGTTGAAGTCACATCCGCCACTGAAATAGAAATGGCACCTAAAAAAGACGCGAGCTCAGAAAATACGACCTCCACAGGAAAAATCGCGAATCACAGAAGGCTCAAAAGATGGTGCTTTAAAACCTAGATCCGTACGTCGTACGGAATCGTACGGACATGCGCCAAAAAAAGAACCGCTCTGATACCATGTTACATGATTAAAACATTGAATAATTTATTACAGAATAAGATAGATACAATGAGAGAGCGAATGCTCATTATATAGAGAATTCAAAGTCTAAAAATAGACTAAAGCAGAAAAACTACAACGAAGAAAGCAAAAAAGATAGAAATAAACTAAACTTAGAATAAAAACTAAGATAAAGCTAAGATTGACCATTATCTAAAAGAAATAACTAAATATTATCTTAATATAAGGGGCAGCCCTAAACAATTATGCTTTAAAACATAGTGCAAAGCCTTAGCAGCAATAACAAAGAGAGAAGGAGCCAAATGACAGCTTTGTCTAATAGACTTCTGAAGCTCAAAAAGAGAGGACAACACCCCATTGACACTGACTTGAGTAGTGGCATCTTGAAAGAGCATCTCAACATACCTACAAAAGGCGTCATCAAACCCCAAAGATCTCATAACAACCAATATAAACTCCCATTCAATTCTATCATATGCTTTTTCAAAATCAATTAGAGCCATACAAACAGTTTGATTAGAATCTTTCCCCCAATTCTGTGTTACTAGATTCTTTACCTGCAAGCTTGGTTTCAGATTCAATTCGAACTAGATCCGGATTCGGATACACACCGCTGGGGGATTTTGGTAGGAGATGCATAGAAGCTTGTGGATTCATCAGGGATGAACCCTGGTGAATCTAGGGCAAATCCATGGATTTTGATGGGTCAACTTAATTTTTTTTGCATTTTTTTAATATTACAACTCATTTGACTATGAGTTGACTTCGTCCTAACCCTAAAAACCTCTTTCCAATGCATTTTAAAGACAAAAACATTACTATTTCCCTCATTTTGAAAGCAAAACACAAAACTCAATTCATTTTGGCTGAACTTTCATTGTTGTTGCACGTGATGTTGAGGACAAGCAAGCTAGCGAGCATGAGAGTGCTAGTGCCAGTGCCAGTGCTAGTCCTAGTGCCGGTGCCACTATTTGTGGTTCTTCTAATATATCACTACCTGCGTCATCTAATATGAATGATGATGATAATGATTTTTTGGAAGACCCATATGACACTGATGCCTGATCAGTGATCTGGCTGATTGTTGACACTCGACATTATTATTTTTAATTTTAATATATATCATGACATTCGAGTTTGACTAATTGACATTGTAGTATTTTCAATTTTTATTGTTTTATGGAGGTTTTGTTTATTATAATTAAATGTTCATGATGCTATGTGGTATTCTGAACTTAAGTATTGCTGCAAATATGTATATATTTTTTATTTTTATATGTTTTTGTATTAACGAAACCAAAACGAATCCACACCAATTTTTTTTTTCCTGATCAAATCCGCAAATCGAACCTGCGAATTTGAACCCGAATTAGTAGCAGGATCGGTAACTTAGCCCCAATTCATCCCTTCCCAGCTTGTAAGGAGATTCTCTAATATGAACCTTACCTTAACAAAACCAGTTTGAGAGGGGGGGCCTATACTAGGGAGAACATCCCTAAGCCTATTTGCAATCATTTTAGCCAAACTCTTCTAGGAGACATTTAGCAAATTGAATGGCCTCCAATTGTTTATTAAAGAGGAGTCACCCTCCTCAGGCAACAACTTGATTATCCCTCTATTTATATCCTTTCCCAGTGTCCCAGCCAAAATGGCCTCCTTATATAACTACAGTAAAAAGGGAGAAATGCATTCTTTGTTGCATTTATTGTAATGCCCCCTTTCCAAGCCTGGTCAGTGATGGGGCCATTAGCCTACTTCATGATCCCGATGGGCTAGTGGATGGTTTGGGATCTCTTGTAGTTGATCTCTTGGTTTAGTTTAATTATCAAATTGGAGTTATAAGGTTTATTTTATTTATTGTGCACTAAAGTCTAAGGTGGATTATTTTAAAAAGTGACTTAATGTTATGTTTTGAAGGGGAAAAAGGGAAATGTTATATTTTAATTCCCTAGTCACTTAAGTGTGCACATAACTTGATTTTAGAATTATTTTATAAGTGGAAGTGCAAAAAGGCTCTAATATTAAGAAAGATTGGGTTTGTAACTCCCAGGTGCTTGTAAAAAGAAGAGGTGAGCTCATTTGGAGACTTATGCTTGGAATTGATATTGTTATGCTGCTGGATTGAAACTAGAGATCAATTTGCCTTCTTGTGGACGAAAACCCACTTGAGGATGATCAGTTTTGGTGGTGAAATATCCACCCTAGCTGGAAATTGATGATTTCCACTCAGGGAATCACATGGTGCTAAATGGATTTTTTGGAATCACAGGGTGCTAAATGGATTTTTTGGGAGTTTGTGAAGTTCGTTGTTGTGATCAGTTTTTGGTGTGAAGATTGTGTTACTTATGAATATTGTTGGGTTTGTGGAGTTTGTATGAAAGATGGTATTTCCAGTATTGGCCGTACACCCAGGCCGTACATTGCTGTAGATGAGGAATGCTCATGATAATAATGTCTTCTAGTATTGAAGTTGTTATTTGTATTGTGTTTGTCTCCATTAGATACAACTCTCAAGGGTGATTTCGTATATTTTGGTGAGTTTTCTGGAATTTTATGAGGATCGTACCATTTTTGGTGCCGTACTATGCTGATATAAACTCTTGCATCCAAGAAATTATTAATGGAGGATTTGAAACTCATGTTGATGGCATAAATTTTGCCAGCTTTAGACGGTTCTTTTAAGGGTGTTTTCAGTTTGTTTGGTGCACATTTAAAATTTTTGCAGTTGTCGTACCTGTACTTGGCCGTACGACCCAGAATCAAGAGTTTTTTTCTCTCTGTGGGTCTGTGATATCAGAATTAAATATGAGGATTGCTCAGAAGGGTTTTGTGTGTTGGTTTATCTGAATTTGCATCATTGTTAGGGTTTTGTGTGTTAGGGCCCATAGCAGAGGGAAATGACTTCATTGTCATCACGGAGACACATGAACATGAGGGCTGTAAGGTCCCAGAGTTTGAAGGTTATAGGAAGTTTTCAGTGTGGAATGAACTAACCGAAAGCGGCAAGGGGCATGGTGGCGTGACAGTGTTGGTGAGAGAGTCTTGGGAGAGAGTCATACATGTTGAAAAAAAAGATCCAAACAAACAATACATATGGACAAAAGTGAAAGAAAAGGAATCTACAATATATCTTGCTGCATGTTACTTTGCTCCTCGTGGATCAAAATGTTATAAGAGGAGGAACCTAGACAAAGAGGATCCATATGCAGCCCTGAAAAAGGACATACATAGCTATAGTGCGGTAGGTGACATCATTCTTATGGGAGATTTCAATGCAAGGACAGCAAATAGCCAGGCTCTATACCTTAAGAACCAAGAAGGGATAAAAGACAATCCATTATGGTTAGAAGAGGAAGAGAATCAAAAGTGGGAAAGAGACTCTCAAGACAGAAAAGGTGGTATCTCATAGTATGGGGCAGAATTGCTAGGGTTATGCAGCTTGTGCGATCTAATCATTTGCAATGGCCTCAAAATGTGGCCAAGTTCAGGGAATATTACGTGTCAAATGTACAATGGGCAAAGCGTGGTAGATTATGTTATTTGTTCTCAGAACCTAGTGGCAAGGCTAACTGAAATGGAAGTGAGACAGTGTCCTATAGAAATGAATTCAGACCATAATCCCATTCATGTAAAGATCAAATGCAAAAAGACACTCAACATTAGCATCAAAATAGACCGCAACATAGCCAAGAGAAAATGGTACCCCATGGCACAATCCTCCTAACACAGGAAAATCAGGAAATATTTAGAACATCAATTGTAAAACAGATGCAAGGAATAAAAGATACTAGGACAGCCAATATAGGTAGGAGAACAATATGCAGCGATAAGTTGACATTGATAATTCATAACGCTCTCAACAAGTGCAAGAGATCTAGACCTAAAAGAAGCTTTAAAAACAACTTTCTGGCTGACCCATGGTATGACGAAGATTGCAAGACAGCAAAGAGAAAGTTGAAAACCCAGGGAAATAAAAAGGAATATGTAAAGTTGGTTAGAACAAAAAAAGAGGCCTACATGCAAGCAAGAAGAAAAGAGTTGATCTCTCTTGGGAAGAGCAACCTGAAAGGCTTCTGGAAAGAATTGCAACAAAAAAACACAACTGCTGAAAATGACATTACAGATTCCCAATGGTTAGAATATGCAAAACAACTGTATGAGCGTGATCAAAGTAAAGACGTTCCCCCAGCTATCAACTCAATGGTGAAGCTCTTTACTACAAAAGACATTAAAGAGGGAATTAAAAAGCTAGTGGTGGGTAAAGCGCGTGACATAGACGGTTTACAAGCAGAATACATAAAATGGGGCTTGGAAGTTCTTACACCGCACATCAAAAGGATTTTTAATGGGGTCATCAGGAATGGTTTCCTTACAAATTGGATGACCAGTGTCGTCATTCCTCTATTCAAAAGTGGAGATGTCAATAACCCTTCGAACTACCACACTATAATGATCAACCCTCTTTTTGGCAAACTCTTTGGGAGTATGGTTGAACGCCGTATTAGTTTGTGGGCAGAAAAAGAAGGAAAGAGAGCGAAAGGACAAGTAGGTTTTAGGCCAAAACACTCCACAATCGACCATTGTATTACCCTTAGGCACTTGATTGAAAAGGTTTGGGATAAGCAAGGGGAAGAGGTCTTCTGTTGTTTTGTCGACTTCAAGAAGGCGTTCGACACGGTTCCTAGAAGCAAATTATGGTGCAGAATGGAAGAGCTGGGAATTCCAAAAAAATACAGGGTTGCTGTTCATAGGTTGTATGATCAAGTACGTGCTAAAATTAGAACCAAACAGGGATTATCAGAATGTTTCGGGAGTGACATTGGGGTAAAACAGGGATGTCCGCTATCTCCCACTCTGTTTGGTTTGTACATTGACAAATTAGAGGAGTGGATTGACAAGTTTGGTGGGGAGGGTGTTTGCTTGGCCAGCTGTGTTATAAAGCTGCTTTTATATGCAGATGATCTTATTTTAATGGCAAAAATAGCGCACGACTTGAAGGAACACTTGAAAGCTTTAGAATCATTTTGCCAAGAGGTTGGGATGCAAGTGAACACTAGTAAAACTAAGATCGTGATCTTTACCTTGAAAAGAAAGAAGGTTTTGATGCAGTTTGTCTTTGATGGCAGCCCCCTACAGGTTGTCAATGAATACAAGTATCTTGGCCTAGATTTCAATAATAAACTCAGCTGGGAGACATGTAGAGCTAAAAGGATACAAGGGGGCTGGAAAGCTCTATTCTCCTTGCAAAACCGGTGCAGAAGGGCCGAATTGTGGGATTGGAAAACTAAGAGAACTCTTTTTGGGTTGCTTGTGGTGCCGGTGGTGCTCTATGGCTGCGAGGTTTGGGGTGGTAATACTTCGGAGTTGAAGTGGAGACAAATAGAGAGGCTACAAAAGCATCTAATCACAAGTAGCCTCAGAATTAAAGCATCGGTCCCTTATGAGATTGCTCTAGCTGAGGCCGGGGCCTTTCCGATGGAGGCATCAGCGCTGATCCGAGTGTTAAGTTATTTAAAGAGGCTTGAGAACATGGAGGCATCCCGATGGCCCAAAATGGCAGCAGAGGAAAAGTTAGAAAGGAGTACATGGATGAAACAGAATGACAGGTGCATGAATAAGTGGGGTATTAGCATAAAAGAATGTCCAAATACAAAAGGGGATATAAAAAATTATGTGCAAGAAAAAGTCAAAGTAGGCATGTGGACAAAGCAAGTAGGAAGGAAAAAACAATATTACATAACACATCTGAATCCCTCATGGGACCACACGCAAAAAAGCTACTTAGGAGCGGACATAAAATGGAAAGCGAAAATGTTAATGGCACAACTAAGAACTAGTTCGCACCAACTTAGATGTGAAACCGGAAGGTGGTCGAGGCCTAAAGAAAAATGGGGGGAAAGAATCTGCTGTTTATGCAATCTGGATTTAGTGGAGACAGAATGGCACTACATCATGGAGTGCTCAGCCTACGAGGATATTAGGGTCAATTACAGGGATACTTTGAATGTTGACTCCTTGACCAGCTTGTTTGAAGAAGAAAGGTTAGTTAAACTCGCGGTGTATTTGATCAAGATACATAGCAGAAGATATAAGATCCTAAAAGCAAAAGAGTAAAGTGGGGAACTGTGTGTGTGTTCTTCCTTTTGTGGATCATGGCCCTCCTGCGGGTTTTGGGCTCTCTTTGCAGCGTGTTTTGGCCCTCTTTTGCAGCGTGTTTTGGTTTCTATGGTCCCATAGGCTGTTTGGCCTCGTGGACATTATTAAAAGCCTTCATTCATTCATTCATCATTGTTTTGGTTATTGGTTAAGTGGATCAGATTTTTGGTATTCAATGCTTCATATTTGGCAGCTGTACCATCATAGACAGTCAGCAAATAAGCAGTAATCAGCCTCCAGTCAATTGTTGGAATATTTTGATTCTTCATCAACAAAGAAGTTCATCTTGGCATTTGTGATAAATGGTATGTTTCTCCATCAAAGATCTTCAGGGGAAAAATATTGGCAAGATACCATTTCTTGTGTTTTGATATTGAACTAACTGAGCATATTTGTATTTCATTGTAATTCTTTCACATTGAAGTACCCTTGGATGGTTTACCGCTAGTGTGGAGAATGAATCCTTTGTTTATTTATTCTACCCACTGGAAAAGTGGAGTATTCCCACTGAATAAGTGGATGGCTTGTACTTTCATTGCTCTCTACCCACTGGAAAGTGGTGAATTCCCACATATCTGTGGATGCCCGCCGTAGCGGATGAATTGTATTTACATTATTGCATGATTGATTAGTTGTAAGCCAATCACCGTATGCTCTCACCTTGCCCTTTCCGGGATTTGGGTGATCAGAAAGTGTGAGGCCTTTAGTTGGCTTATGTTATTTTATGTTAGTATTGTTTATCATTGTGTTTATTAGTTTGAAAAAGAAAAAAAAAGAAAAAAAAAAATTAGGGGTGGATTGTTACATTTATAAAACTCAGCCGGCAAACCATCAACCCTAGGAGCTTTCTCATTGTTAAGGGAACTAATAACAATTTTAATTTCATTCAAAGAAAAAGGCTCATCCAACTTTAGAGCAACATTGCCATTGATTTTCTTAGGAACACTTTTTTAATGATATCACTATTCTTAACAATGTTAGAGACTAAGCTAGCAGAAGCAAAAAGATCCTGATAAAAACTCTTAAAAGCATTCTTGATCTAGTCCTCATCATTCAATCTTATACCAAATATCTTCTTGAAGAGGAACTATGATACCAGGTTGTGGCACAAATTTTCATGGTCCCGTGGCAGTAAATTGATTAAGATTTCTGTTAAGAATGTGTATCATATGCTGTCCAAATTTGATAATTTTCATGCACACTTCAACTCTCTTTGGGAGGTTAATGACTCGGAGGCCCTGTGGACATCCGAGCTCAATAATGTTTGATTTAATATACTCGAACCTGAAAAGAGTTTTTAGATTATGTAGAAAGCTGGCTGTGGGCGAGCATTTGACTGTTGAGAATAGTCTTTGTTTGGTATGTGGGGATAGCGAGTCCATTAAACATCCCTTCTCTGATTGGATGGAGTATGTACTCCAATTCTGCATAGATAAAGACAAACTAACAACCTATTGAGGCAAAGTTTGAGAGTTAGAGTTATAAAATTATGAATAAAGCTTTAAACTTGAAATAAATTATTTCAAAAAGAAATTCAAATTTAAAGAGTTCCATAAAGAATAAAAAACTTACTTTCAATACAACTTTGATCACAAGAGTTTGTAGGTGTTGGAATGTTTGGCCATGGAGGCACCACTAAATGTGAGTATCCTTGGTATACTTGTCATGAAGAGTGGAAATACTTTTACCATAGGAGTGTACGAAATCAACAAACTCATTCATAACTACATCCTCCAAATTAGGATAAGGGAAGAGTCTATCAAACGTTAGCTTGTACCCTTTGCTAACTCCACACCTCTTTATGGTGCAACCCTCCTTGGCAAAGAAAGGATCTTAGTGTTATAATATTTTGGAGTCAATGCAAAGGCAAGAAGATGCAATGGGGTGGTCATTTTGTTCCACTACTCAACAAGAATTGTGTGCACTTGTTTGAAGAAAATTTCTTTAGGATTTTGTTCTTTCTCATTTATGATGGTCTTCATCTTCTTAATAGAGTCGATGCCATCATATACCTCTCAAAAGCATGACTTATGCATGTCAATATATGTAATGTTCCCTTTTTGGCACATAGACCTTTTGTGCGCATTATGCTTGTTCCTAGTCTTCCGGAGGCTATTTGTCATGTTTGGGAGAACTCCAATGTTCTTGGAGTGACCGCGGCTCAGTCTTGCAGAGCAGTTGTTCGTGGTTTTGAGTTTGGCTAGTCATTTGGAGTTCATGGATGCTTTCGGAATTCAGTTCCGACCTCTCGGGTGCTCTCCAACTTTCTTGGAGAAACATGTTATTTTTAGATAGTCACCCGACGACCTCCGATTTTTGTCCCAAATCTTCTGTTACACTTTGGTTTGGTCAGAGTTCGATCAGTGCATTTCTATGCTTTCCATAGCTTGGGACTATTATCTGGCAATTTAATTAATGTCACTAAGGTTGCTTAAGGTTTGGAATAATTATTAACAACTTAGTGTAATATTAATTATAAAGTGGCATTCCCTTCTTGAAGTGGATTATTTTCTATGGCATTGAGGTCAGTTGGTGTTCAGGATTACAATGATGCTTTCAGAAGCACTTTCAGCTTTTCGGTTTGCTCTCCAAACTTCTTGGAGAAGCCGTCTATTTATAGTAAGTCACCCAATTGGCGTCATTTTTCATCCCAAACCTTCAAATTCATGATGATATGGTTTAATTTGCGATTCGCTTCATTATGGGATTTTTCGTAAGTTGGGTGAGTTATTAAGCCATTTAATTAATATATTTGCTTAAGTTATCTAAAGTTGGAATTATTAAAAGATAACTTAAGTGTAATAGCTCTTTGAAAAGGTAGTAATTAAGTGTTTTAAAAGATAGACACTTAAAAAAGGTGCCTTGCACATGAAATATTAATATTGTTTCAAAAAAAGCCTTTTGGAGAGGAAAAATAGTATTATTTTGAGGAGAAATATGAAGAGGTAAAAAGAAAATAATATTCTATTTCCCTCAAAAGGTTATAAAAAGAGGACAGGAGCTCATTGTTTGGGTATGCTATTGTTTTGATATTGTTATGCTATTGGATTGAACCTGCGTGTTCTTCCATTCCTTCTTGAGGACGAAAACCCTCTTGGAGAAGATTAGTTTCGGTGGTGAAAGATCCACCCTAGCTCGTTTAAGGTGATTTCAACTAGGAATCACATAGAGCTTCATGGATTGTTGAGATTTTTTTGGAGTTATGGGGTTTGGAAAAGTGTTCAATTTTTTGTAATGGTTTTGGTGTGGGTTTTTGAGTGGATTTTTGGAGATTTATGTGGATTACTGTTTATCCTTTGCTGGTCGTAGCTTTCTTGGCCGCACCAGTTCAAGGAATGATTTAATATTTTGATGAGATTATGGATGACCATGCTGCAACTGTGTTTTGGCTGTTATTTATCATGCTGAGCACTAAATTTCTGCCTACATTTTGACAGTTGCTGTAGATACAGCTCCTTCTTGACAGTCCGTACTCCCTTGCTGCGGTACATGCTGAGAAAGGATGTGAGTTTGAGGGCAGGAATCAATTGGGTTTGTGAGTGGCAATCTTCATAGTTTATGGCGCCTCGGGGAATAGATGATATTCCCATGTTTTGGAAGGAGGATCGGTTGGTGTTGGAGCTGATATGAGTGTTGTGCATGGCTATTTAGGGAAGTCGTAGACCTATGATCAGCTACAACAACATTAATAAGACATCAAACTAAACTCTCTTCTACACTGCTCTTATGTGATATACTCATGGTGATTTTATGATCATATTTGCATGTTTCCTTCATGGTTTCTCAGGGTTTCTATGCTCTAACTGATTGCAGCTGGGACTTTGTATACAATCAGGGGGATTGATTTTAGTTTGCATGCTATTTCATTTCATTGTAATCTTTCATTCTTGATGCAAACACTTTGTAACCCATGGATGGTTTAACCGCCAGTGTGGATAATAGTACTCTGTTTCTCTCTGGCTTACCCGCTAAATAAGTGGATGTGCTTTGCTCTTTCCTTGTCATTCACCCACTGAATAAGTGAAGTAATCCCACTGAATAAGTGGTGATTTCCCACTAAATAAGTGGATTCCCACTGAACAAGTGGTAGTTGTTATTTGTTGTTTTGTATTTTAATTGCTAAGTTTGAAGCACTTGCAAGCTCTCACCTTGCCCATATCGGGAACTTGATGATCAGAAGGTGTGGAGGAGATTACATGGTTGCATTTTGCTAACATTCTTGATAATGTTGAAAAATTGGAAAAAAACTGGGGTAGAACATTACAATATAACAGATCAGACTCATGATGGAGTCGGTGGAACTAAAAAGATATTCATAGTTGCTAGAAGACGGGTATTGGTGCTAGTACAAGAACATGAGATTGGTATTGGTACTGACACGTTATTTTAAAAAAAATAGGAGACTCGCACTTGGAGATGCCAATATATGTATACACACACTAAAATTAAAATAAAAAATGTCAAATATATAATTAGTATTTGAGCTGAAAAACCTAAACATAGCTTTTAATATTTAAATTTTCTAATAATTTGTGCTCACTTATGGTTTGCCCCCACAATAATATTGTAAAGTTTTTAATATTAAAATTTAAAAGTTTTAATATAAAAGCGAAGTTTAATGTAATGGGGGGAAGGGGGCAGATTGATCTATTTGCACCGTCCAATCAAATCTTTCTACTAAGAGAACACCGGGAGAGGAGAAAGAAACATCATTCAAGTTTAGTGTTTTGAAATCGGCTATCTACCCTTTCGTTGCTCTCCTGTTGCTAGGTCTCAGTGGAACAACTTATAGATTCACATGCACCTCACACCCTGGCCTTGATCTATTGAACGGGGTGGTGATAGAAATGTGTTTTAAAGTTTTAAATAAATAACGAAGAAACATTTTGGTAGTGGATTCATGGGAAATATAGAGTCCCGAATATTTGTGCCTCACAGAAAGCTCAAAAAAGTCGAGACGCAAGTGATGACATGGAGATAAAAGTGCGTGCAAAATCCGTTAATGGCTATAAATCATAGAAATAGAGATGTGCTTTCATTATTTAATGTTAAGGTTTATTTGGGGGATCCATTGTGATTAGGTTTTTTTTGAGCTAAGATGCTTGGAGATGCTGTCGGGACGTCCTCTGTTATTGGAGACGTCTTCATACCCGTCTCCTATATAGGAGATATGTTCTAGCATCCAAGATGTGTCCTAGGAGGTGGGAGATGCATCTCCTTGCTACTATGAAGATATTCCACATGATCCCACCAAGTGTCATCTATGATCATTTGCTTAACATTTGTTGCCCTTTTAGTTTTGGATTATTTCCATACTTACCAAAGTTGGCTAATGACTGTGTCAGAAAGTGCTTCCTGCACCTCCACAAGTTGCCTCAAGAGAATTGTGTTGGAGGTGATTTCGGTCTTAGCAACCTATTTCAAAATTAAAATCAAAGAGTTAAAACAAAGAAAAAAACATACTTAATTCTTAAAAATAAATTACTAAAGTTTAACATAAAATTGTATTGTTTCACTTACCTTCAACAACTCCAAATATGAGAATGATCTAAATATGAATTGTGGCATGTGGTGGTTGGTGATGAACATTTGGATCTCTTCGACCTTGGCATACACCTATTTGATTCAATCAATTTTGTTATCAATCTTTTGTAGCATATGGTTAAGCAAATGGACCACACAAGGTGTCCAAAAGATGTGTGAATAGTGTGTCTAAACCAACAAAGCAGTTGCTCTGTGTTAGTAAACAATTTTGTCGCTGTTAAAAATGATGACTCGCCCAATAAATAGCGACAAAATATTACCAACAATGGGAGAAATCCTTGTGAGGTCAACAATTTTCTCCTGTGTGTTTGAGAGGGGCACCTTCCTTGTATGATTAAATTTGGGGTTTTTGAGTACTTTTAACCAGAAAGTACAAAAAGGAAGGAAAGAGAAAAAGATAAGAAAAGAAGGGAAATCTGCTTGCAAACATAAGAAATACAACACAAATCTCCAAGAGAAGAAAGAATAATGCCAACTATGGAAGTACAAAGTCTTCCAAAACACCTGAATGCTAAGAGCAAGCAAAGGAATTAATAAAGATTAAGATAACTAATTGAATGTAAGAGCAATCAGCTACCAAGAAGAGGTGACGAACATAAGAACATCCATTCTTCATCAATATTAAAAACAAAACCCAGAGCTCAAAGTCTCCAGTAACCCCTTTACAATGAACAACAATGAGTTTTAAAAGCTGCCTTTGGATGAGGGATCCCAAGTCACTTTTCCTCCCCCAAAAGGAAATTACAAAATAAAAGAAAATAAAGAGCCACGGATGACTCTTGGCATTCCACTCCCATCAATATCACTTAGAGCATGTTGAATGGCCCTTAAACTCTCAAGAACCTGCATTTTAATTGTGCTTAACTATGTCTCTCCAAATTATTGTGTTTGCTCCTCAAAGCATCCATAACATCCTTCGTAGCATAAAATGCTGTCACTGTTGGAGCTCCCCAGATAAGCTCAACATTACACCTTATCCTAGCTTGAGAATCATTCACACTTGCAGAATTCGTCTGAGATGATTAAGACCTTACAGGAGTGTTCCTGTCAATTGTTGGTGCTTTATTTGATTCTTGTGCTTGTGTATTTGTATCATCATGAGACACAATCAGAATCCCACCCTGTGTAACTTGACTACTTTCAACATCTGAAGGCAGGTTATTTGCATTTGGATTTGAAGTTATTGGATTGCTTTCCACTGAATTTATAGAAGCTAAACTAGCAACAAATGCAATTATCTACTGAACTCGTTGCTGAGCAACTGCACCTCCCCTTTCCAATTCTGACTTGTTGGCGACATCATGAGGTTCTAGCAAATATGTCCGCAACCAATAATAGAGTGCGTGTGGATGCAGTGTAGCTACTTTGAGAAGAACAACCTTGCAATGAACTGCCTCAGGCCTCTGCAAAGAAAGGAGTAACTGGGGTATCCATGAAAGCTAGACCCAGTGGGGTATGTGGTCCAAGTACTTATCAAATGCCTTTCCCACTGGCTCAGTCGAGGTGTCAAAGCTCAACAAATATAAAACACTAGCCAAGTGACTTCTAGCAATTGATACAACATGCTTAATGCCCCGAAGAAAGGAGTTTACAACATATTCCAGCCATATCTCTTCATTTGTCTTCTGATACAGCTTGTCACAATAATTACCCTGCTTCCACATCATATATTTTATCTTCAGGGTTGTCCTTGTTATGTTCAGAAATAGTAGCACGAGTAGTGTGAGGAAGATGATGGTTCTGGTTGTATACAACCTTCTTTTGTAAAGATCTCTATCTTAGAAATTTGGGTCCGTCGAATGTTTGTGGGTTGAAGAGAATCAGAGATATCGAGGACTTTGGACAGTTCGTTTACTTCCACAAAAGGCAAGCCATAAGCTTTTGTATTTCTTCCATATGTTGAGATGCAAACGGTGCAACGAAACTCCTTGCATATTGAAAGGCATCATTTCTGCTACCTCCTTATAGAGTTTTCACAAATCGCAACTGATGAAGCTTAAGTTCAAATGAAGACCTTTTTTGAAGGAGTTTATCATGGTGAACACTAACCCAAGCAAGAACCGACTGAAGATTTCATTCTCTCATTTGCTAAATTATATGATATATTTCAACAAAGGGAGCTTTCAAAAATGCTGCAACGGGTTCATTAGCCTCCCTTATGAAGCTGTCTCCAAGTTCAAACAACCCTTGGCCGTGCTTTCACATTTTGCATGCATGTTTGTCGAGTGCATTTCAGTTATAACATCTGGCAAAAATTTCCATTCCATTATGCTTTGATGGAAGTCCATACCATGCTTGAAAACTCCCAGTTTGGCGCGGGCAGGAGGAAGTTGGCAAACGGTTGTGGAAGTTGGCATTATACCTGCCATTTGCATTTGCTCGAAAATTTCTAAAGTTTTTCAACAAATCCATTTTGTGCAAATCCTGTGATCATTATTATGAGATAATGTTTCTATTTTAAAATGCTTTGCCTATTTTGAATAGGCCCCAACCTATACTCTCTATGCATCCACGTTTCACATACATGACCACTTGAGCATTTCCAGCTGTAATATCTGCTAGAAATCTTATTTTAATTGTGTTGTCACTATTTTGGCTATGAAAATGCTGGCAAAGGGTGTGGTATTGGGCATTACACATACTAACGCGTCTGCTTGAAAGTTCTAAATGAATCCAATTTTATACATATCCTGTCCATCAGAGGATTTGAAGCTATAACATCCAATAAAACTCCCCTTCTATTCATTGTTTCCAATTTGGCATAAGATGAGTTGTGGAGTTGGTCTTTACATCTGCCAAAAGCATTTGCTTGAAAGTTTCTAAATGTCTTTAATAAACCTTCTTTGCAGAAATCTTACAATCTTTGCATGATAACAATTCTTTTTGACAACTCACGACCCTGCCCATATCCATACGCCTTCCTCTATAATCATGGCATTCCATTTAAAAACAGAATTCATGAGAACAATTTCTTGTTTTCATAATCAAATACTCCTTAGCAACGTTTACAACTTTTCAACTATTCAATGTGCCTCCACAAAGTGAGCATTTCAATTAAATGGCATCATTCATGAAAACATTTGTTCTACTCCTATGATGCCGAGTATTCATGAGCCGTTGCAATTGCTACTGGTGAAATCTTGTGTATTGCCAAAAGTCCTTCCATCTCAATGTCAATGGATTTTGCATCTAGTAACTTCATTATTCTTTTGTTAATGCTTTTCTGTTTACTTCTCTATAGATTTTCATAGAACTTATTGCATGCAGAATGGAAAGCATCAACTATTGCCACATTTGTGCATGATGTATCCAACCAAAGCTTTACACCACAATTTGCCAACCTTTCTACTTCTAAAAGAAGACTTCCATAAGGTTTTACTGTCACATTGGAGTTTTTGAGATCATCCATTACTTTAGGAGTGGTCTTCGACGGATCAATGAATAGTGTTGTCAAATCAAGTTCCACAATTAAATATGCATAATGTGCCACATCATTTCCTCTCAATAAATTGCATTGAGGGTGGTCTTGAAGTTGTTGTACTCCTCACATAAACAAGAATCTTTGCAGAGATGAACTTGACACAATCTAGTATGATTACATCGAGAGCCCCTGTTGCATACACCAACTGCAAATGGTATTCCAACGAAACACCTTTGAACTGCCTTAGAAAAGGAAACCCAAGTGCTCCAATTTCTTTAAAGAGCAATTTGTAATGTCTATTTCACCATATCCAACTCAGGCTTTAGAACATCAATCCAATTCACAACAATATTTGCCAAACCTCCATCCTTCATCATTACATAAGCCATCATAACTTTTGCAGATTTAGAAGGTAAAAACAATGAAGCCAAGCATTTTGAATGCATCCGAATTGCTTTGGACTACAAATACAAATTGACGACCACAATTTAACAAGTGATTGGACTTTGAGGATGATTGGGAATTTGCAATCATGACAAATTGACAAAGGAATTGGATGGATTATAACACATTTGTCAATTCAAATGACAAAATGTTTTATAATGTCCAAGTTCAAAATTGTGGGTAACACTCTGCAATTTTTTGCATTGTCTATTATGACTTGGACACTGTTATTAGGTCCCACTTCCTCAATGGCCGGTATGAGGATGTCAACAATGAATTTTACATCCTTTTCCAACCCTGCACAATCTACGACTTTCAAAAACATTGCCCGTTTAGGGGGCACTACAATCACATTTCTCAAGGGCCTATTTTTGGCATCCTTCCATCTATTGGAAATAATGGACACCTTTGTCTCTTTCCACAAATCTCCAATGAGCTGCAATGATTCTTCTACATTTTTCACCTCCTTTGCCATTAAGGTGTTGTGTGTAGCTTCTCAAAACTCGAGCCCTTATATCCTTTTGTAGCCTAATTAATTTTCCTCACCATTTCTTGCCAATTTGGTGACCAAACAATGTTGAAGGTCAAACCATTCACATAGACATATCTCGCAATGTGTTGGTTAGCAGTCTCTCAGGATTCATTTCGTAGTGTCTTTTCCATTGCCCTCTTTGTTCTCTTATTCGTAGTTGGCTCTTTTTTATGTGTGGCCAAAAATGGGTGGCTCTCTAGCACAACATTAGGATCACGAAGAGATAGGCAAATTGGGGGCCACCTTGATCCTGTCTTTGCTAAAGAATTACTTGTTTTAAGGGCAATTGCTCTGTTTGTTTGCTCGTACTCTCTAATATATTCCAACACTTTAGATGTTGGCATAGATGCATCCTTCTTGCCTTGGCTAGCTTTGATTCCCATGCTAGGAATACCACACAAATGGGTTGTCACTTGACTATATGAGCTTGTATACACTATTGTACATAATCTTAGATGTAGTAGGATGATATTTTATATTTTATATTTCCTAGATACATTAGAAGCTGAATAGTCATCTAGAAGATGAATTGAACAATCATTTCATATTGATAAATATATACATTGTATCACTTTTTGGAAGGAATGGAATATGTGTTTCATTGAATACTTTCTTGTCTAAATTCCAGTTCATTTCATTTTGTTAACCTTTCATTGGCATTTCATTCGCAAGTGTACATTGGTATCATAGCTCAAGCGTTTTCCATTTATTTTTCATCTTCCACTATTCCTCTTTGGCTGTAAGTTTCATTTCCAGCCTCACACAATAGCTCTCAGGCTTCCTCTTTTCATATGCTTCCCATACAACTACTGAAGGTGTTTTTTGAAATAGAAGGCACTATTGAAGGCGTTTTTTGAAGTAGAAGGCACTGGTGAAGGCATTTTTGCTGCTAGAAGGCAATTTTACTATTATAATGACCTTCTAGTAGCAAGAAAAGACTGCTAGAAGCAAGAGAAGATTGCCACAACTTGCTGGAAGCAAGATAAGTTTGCCACGTTTAGTTATTTGATCAATACTTTGCCTAAATTGCCATTTTTTATGTAGTTTAATTAAATTTGAGGATAATATGTCTCAGTTAGAATCATAGGGCAATTGGACAATGTTATTTTGTAAGCCCTTTCATTTCCAAGAGGTCTAAAGTTCAGAATTTTCCACCTTTCATTTTGTTCAAATTTGTTAAATTTTGAATTAATTGTCAAAACCAGGAAAATCGGTACCTCTACCTATATCTACCATCATATCTAGGCCATTAGGTCAAATTTTTCTCTAAAACTTACCTTTTTGGAAACTAGACTTATCCATGATTCCAATGAGTACAAATGCTTAAGGGTCCAATTTGTCCACCTAATGTTTTTAATCCTTGAAAATCAGGAAAGTTTGTTGAGATTGCATTGGAGAGGGGTTTAACTAGTTAGAATTTTCAAAACAAAATAACTTTTGCATATGGTTGCCAAAATTGGCTTATGACCACTCGTTTTTTATGTATCGAAGATTCTGAGATCTATGTGAGTGAATTTTGTTTTTTAAGCTTTTAAAACGTGTTTTGGAGGAATAAGGGTGTAAAATGTAATATCCCTTGCAGGACCGTTAGCTCAAATCCTCTAAATTTTATTTGTGATCACTCAAATTCTAACTCTTTTTGATCACTGAGTTCCCGATATGGGCAAGGTGAGAGCATACAGAGATTAGAACGAGGACAGTGAAATTGACTGACAGATGTTGGTGGCTAGCTGACCAACTTATAATATAAGCAAAGTCATAGAATTGATCGAGCCAAATTGGTTGATAGTGAATGCAAATCCCGATCAAGCCAAACTGGCTGAATATGAGTAGGATTGTGTCAACACCAAATTGGTGGACTAATTCATCCAATTTTGGTGCATGCCTTGCAAGGTGGAAAATATATTGAAAATGAAAGAAGGATCCAACGGATAAACCAACCAAGATCTATTAAAATGAAGTGCAGGGATTTGACGGTGAACCATCCAGGATCTTCAAAATATCAAATATTGGCAGTAAACCATCCAGTAGTTACAAGATGATATGGAAAGCAATTATTTTTCCTCAACACTTATATTTAGGCATTTTGTTAAACAATTATCCATCATTTAGAAAGAAAGCATTTCGTGAAATAGATGAGAACAAATGTTGAATCTCCAATTAATTGATCAGGTTATTACCCATGATCAATAGATATAAAGTGAATTTTCTGAATTATATACCTGAAAGTTGCAGTTCTAGAGATTAATTTCTGATTTTAATAGTTACCCAACTGTTGTACGACTCCAAATTCATACCAGCAGTACTTGCAATTGCCAAAACTTCAAATATACCAGGAACAATAATACGACCCCCTTCAATATGTAGCGCCCAACTCTTCAACACTTATATCAGCCTTAAATTTTGACGTCTAGGCTTGGGAAATATTAAGCAGCAATCACTAACTCATGTTGAGATTTTATTAAACCATTTACTCCAAATTATAGATATGCAAAGTTATGGCTTAGCTAAAATGGAGATATTGTTGTACCCATCCAAAAATTTCAAACTATGATGCAAGTTCGTGTGTGTCACTTGTCCAAAATCATTAAATTGTCAAGTTGTGTCATCATATGGACGTAGTCATGTCTTGTCGTAATCGCCTATATCGAAATATCATGTCCTTCAAATTGTCGATGTTGTTTGGTCTAATCAAATTTCCAATGTCAAGTTGTATCGAGTCATCGTGTGTGATTTGTTTAATGTTCATCATGTGTCTTGTAAATTTTAATATATTAATTAATTATTAATAATTCGTTATTAATTATTTATTAATAATATTAAAATAATTATTGTCATTGTTAGTGTCAAAACTCCTAAAAAATTAAAAATTATAAAATATATTATTATTTTTCTTAAAATGTTATTACTAATAATTTGTTGTTAGTGATAATTGTTTTTAAAAAATAATAAATAAAAATCCTAAAAATTAAAAAACTATTATTATTTTTAATAATATTATTAAAATAATAAATAGAAAATCTAAAAATAAAACAATTGAAATATAAGCATATGAAAGCCGCTTCTCAAGGTGAAAATCAAAATCAAAGCAATTTAAAGGTTAAAAAATCAAAAGCCTTGTAAATGAAATATGTCAAACTCGAGATCAAAAAAAAAAAAAAATATTACAAAGAGCAAGCGCGTGAGGCGCCTCTCATGTCATGTTCCCATTTTTCTAAGTGACTTAAAATTGTTTTAATTGTAAATTAATTTTATAAGGTATTTTTATTTGCTTTATAAAATTAATATTTTATTAAAAGTCATTTAAGTCGGCATAAAAGTGTTATAAACAGGCATTTAAAAAAGTTCATGTAAAAGCATTTAAAAATGCTTGGGTATGTGTGTATATGTAAACTCTCATTTATAAAATTAGGCCAGGCCTAATTGATGAGAGACCTTTATAAGGAGAGGTTAGAGTCATAGTTCAGTATGTATGTTTTGGATGTTTATGTCTTGGTTTTTCTGATTGAGTCTATGACTTATGTTTTTTATCCAGTCAATGTCAAAGAGAGGTTTCTTTGCATTTGCTGCATAGTTGAGGAGAAATCATTCAGATTTCTTAGTTGGGCTTTATTGTATTTTGGGATTTCAATAATTGGTCTGAGACCATTTTGCAAGTCATTGAAGATTGAATAAAGATTATGCAGATTTGATGTGCAGAGAGTTTCTTTCACAAATTTATTGATTTATAAATCAATATAAATTTGTCTTTATTGAATCGATTCATATCTCTGTGTTTTAAGTTTATATATATATCCAGATTTTAGATTATGTGTTGTAGGCCCTTAAGGAGACAAACTGATGCAGAGAATCAAAAATTAATATAATATTCAGGGCTTCATTGTAGTGGATCATGGGACCCAAGCTAAGCAGTGGCAGCATATTAAGAGGCGTCTGAGGCATAAATTGTGGGGCGATTGTTATTGTATAAAGTAATCATATTGAAGGCTTCATCGTTGGGCAAAGAGAATCACAGTCTCGAAGGATTTGTGGGACTCAATTGAAGCTATTTGCCAGCCGTAGAAGTGAAGACTCTACATTCCATTGAATTCCGTCTGGGTTTGCTGATTGCAAATGATGTGTGGAGCAGTTGTGGCGTCGACTTCAACCTGGAGATATACCGTCCAAAGTATATAGTGAGGACTCCCGTGGCTAGTTAAAGACTTGAGGAATTTGTAGAATATAAGGAAGTCAACATCAATTCAAACTTCTATAACCAATTTGATTGAAGACTTGAATCTGTTGTTGAAGAGTCGCTTATACTTAAGGCGTCGATTTGAGGAGCCGAGTATATGAAAGATTGATCGCCGAGTGTATTTGTCCTGATCATGATCACGGGAGATATCAAAAGAAATTGATTTGTCTCATATATCAAGGAGTGGTTACATTTCTCAATAAGAAATTTTGTGTGCAACCCAACTCCAGTCACAGCATGTTTTGAAATTGATTGAATATCAGACAGAAGACTGCAGCCAGCAATCAACATTCACATTAACCGTCAAAATTGAGGATGATAAGTTCACATTGAAAACCAGTGATAATACAGAGAATCAATTCACAGGTCTGAGTATAAATTTGTATTGCATTTGATCATGGTATGTTGGCATTTCTGAATTTGTCACAGCATATGATAGTTCTGGTCATACAGTCACAGCAGAAGACAATAAGGCAAGGCATTGTGGACTGAGATATAGCTAGAGGTATGTAATCACTTGTGGTCTGCAGCAGTATATGAATGAAGAAAAATATATAATCATCTTGGATAAGTTATGTTGTCCAATTGTCTTCATAAGCTAGTATGAAATTGTAAGATCTGATTTGTAATTGCTTTCAAATCTTTAATTTGAAACAACTATTTCTATCTACAATTTGGTAGTAAGTCTCTGAGTTGGTCACAGCAATTAGGTATTTGCAATTCATAATTGTTTTCAATCTTTGGGTTTCTTTGAAAACATTGCAAGATATCAGAGTTCATTTGTAAATCAGAGATATAGCCAATATCCTTAAGAGGGATATTACATCTCACTTGTGCCTTACCAAAGGCACATTAAAACAAAAATCAAACGCTTCAAAGCTTATTTCAACGCGCCTGTGGAGAGTGGAGCGCTCCAGCCAAAGGAAAATCACGTCAGAGAAATCAAACGCTTCAAGGAAATTTCAAGCGCGCAAGAACAAGGGAAAATGCGCTTTAGGAAAGGATATGATGCAGGAGCAAAGAGCCTCACGCACCCACCAGAGAGGGGACGTGCCAGTTTGCTTCAAATGCACCTCCTCTACATTCATGCGCCAAAAGGAAGAAAATGACGCCCATAGTCATGCCAACGCGTGCTCAGAGAGAGAGAACGCGCTTTTTGAAGCGCTACAACTGCATCAGATGTGCTGGGATGAAGGAAATTTCAGGCACCTGTGTGAGCCCAAAATGCCATCAGAGGAGATTGATTGCGCTTAGGGAGGGTGAAGCGACCAGGAGAATAGGAAAGTCAGCAAAGAAATCAAAGTCTTTTAGGCTCTTTTAAACTAATATCTTTTTCATCAAATATCTAAATGCCCTCATCAGATCAGCAAGAAAGGAGTTTCAAGTGCCATTTTGAAGGAGTCACACCATTTCAAGAAATCATGCCCATTATTAGAGAAAAATGCCTCTTTCATATCTCACGTGCACCATTTCAGCAAAGGGAAACATCTTGAGTCTAAAAAAAGATGCGCTCAGGTATAAAAATAGAACGCACAGGAGCAGAAAATCACATTTTACACAGAGATCATACAAAGGTTTAAACGCTTGCAAGAAGATTTCCTAAAGCGCCTCATTCAGCATATCAAATGCATTTTGCAAGGAGTCTCCCAAAACGTGTTTTGAAGGAGAAAATGGCGCTTGTTCCGAGAGAAGTCACACCTCCAATTATTTCAATCAGCAACTATACATAGAGGTGCCCATCACAGCATGAAGGGATACGTTTTGCAGGAAGGAACAAACATCACTGGTCTATTTCCCATACGCCTCTTTTGAGAGCTAAGCTCATGCCGCAATAAAAATCAAAACACTTGCATATCACAGGTAGTCCTTTTAAAGATATGAATTTGTCTTCTTTCCTTCTCCAAGCTATCATCCTCTAAGCGCCAAGGAATAGATATTACTTCATTCTTGTTTCTCCTTCATAGGTCGTCCCAAACCCATAATGCATCAAATAAGTTCTCCTCAAAGTTGGCTTACACACATTATCCAAACATTATCACTTATCCTTCCTCAAGGTGGCATTAGATGTTAGCAAATTCATCACATGGAAAATCTCCTCAAATGACAAGTCTCCACACTCACAACTCCTCAAAATGGTTCACTCCCATGGAAAGAAAAATATATTAAGTGAAAGGAACACATCAAAACCATCAGAAAATTATGCCAAGTCAGCACCAACCTTCAATTCTCTTTGTGAAAACCAACCCATCCGCTCTCTAAAGGTGATCACTCCGAAAATGGGGACATTACGCAAAGTTTTTGTCTTCTAAGTTCATTTTTGCTACCATCTTTTTCTCTTGCCATAGGAGAGCTCTGTAAGTTGAAAGGAGATGCCTTATAATAAAATTTGTTTCTAGGCATCCACTGCTCAAGTGCTGTAGCTCCTTTGATGGCTTGTTTAGGCTTTGGTTTTAGTTGTTCTTCTTTCTTCTACTAAATTAGTTCTTTGTTGAATATTTGGAGATTCTTGTGAGGTTGGTTTTGTTGAAATCTTCTTGATGGATTTCTCATTTCCAAACTGCAGAAATATGAGAAATAGATATGTTTTCGAATATCATGATCAAGATTTTTATACCTTTTATGACAAGCTTTGATGTCCTCTATTAATTGACTTTTCTCTACCATACTTTCTTCTCTTCTAGAAATACCTGATTGAATATTTGCCGGTGATCTTTCTTCTTCAACTCTTCTGTACTTTTGCTTAATCGGATTAATCGACTCTTTCTTCATATCTTGTAAAGTCGGTAACATCTCTTGCAAACATTCTTGAAATGACTTCATTTCATTGTCTTCCATACTTTCTTCTCTTTAAGAAATTTCTAATTTTTTTTGTTAGAGCACTGAACATTGTCATGCAACTGAAGATCTGCAACAAGGTGTTAGCTTCCCAATAGGCTAGCAAGATCACTAGCTTTGATACCACTGTAATGTCTCTTGTAGGATCATTAGCTCAAATCCTCTAATTTTTTTTTGCAATCATTCAAATTCTAACTCTTTCTGATCACCAAGTTCTTGATATGGGCTAGGTGAGAGCATACAAAGATTAGAACGAGGACAGTGAAATTGACTGACAAATGTTGGCGGCTAGCCAACCAACTTACAATATAAGCAGTCATAGAATAGATTGAGCCAAGATGACTGATAGTGAATACAAATCTTGATCAAGCCAAACTGGTTGATAGTGAACGTAAATCCCGATCAAGCCAAACTGGATAAATATGAGTAGGATTGTGTCAATGCCAAATTGGCGGATTAATTCATTCGATTCCGGGACACACCTTGCAAGACGAAAAATATATTGAAAATGAAAGAAGGATCCAACGGATAAACCTACCAAGATCTATTACAATGAAGTGCGGGGATCCAATGGTGAACCATCTAGGATCTTTGAAATATCAAATATTGGAACTAAACCATCCAGTAGTTACAATATAATACGGAAAACAATTATTTTCCTCAACGCTTACATTTAGGCATTCTGTCAAATAATTATCCATCATCTAGAAAGAAAGCCTTTCGTCAAACAGATGAGAGCAAATGTCCAATCCCCAATTAATGGATCAGGTTAGTACTCGTGAACAATAGATATAAAGGGAATTTTTTTAGGTATATACCTAAAAGTCATAGATCTAGAGATTAATTTCTGATTTTAATAGTCACCCAATTGTTAGACGGCTCAGAATTCATACCAGTAGTGCTTGCAACTGCCAAAACTTCAAATATACCACTTGCAGCAGGAGCGGCCAGTCTAGCTAATGATAATGCAGACCATAATTAGAAGAGTTCTTACCCCAAACAGCATTGCTTCATCTTCAAAGATCAGTACGACTAGGAACAATAGTACAACCCCCTTCAATATGTAGCGCCCAACTCTTCAACACTTATATCAGCCTTAAATCTTGACGTGTAGGCTTGGGAAATATTAAGCAGCAATCACTAACTCATGTCGAGATTTTATTAAACCATTATACTCCAAATTAGAGATATGAAGAGGTATGACTCAACTAAAATGGAGATATTAAGTTCTAAAATATGTACAGCCAATCAACATCAGTTATGTTTATTACTGTGCACTAGACATAATGGAGATCCTTGCTCTATAAGAAAGGGTGAATGATCTATGCAAAATTCCACACAACTTGATCTCTTGCACATCGGCTCAACATAAGCTTGTCTCATGTCACAATCTTTTGTTGCAAGCACAATACTGTGCCAAGATGCTTTGCACATGGATAAGACAGTCAAGGAGAATGGCATCACGCACATCTGCACAAGCATTGATTCCAATAGCACAATGCAACTTAGTGCAAGACAAACCGTGTGTGCACTCTTCAGTCATACTGTGCAACTTCAAGAGTCTATACTTCAACTTCGACAACATTGCTAGCTCTTGCAATCCTTTTCACGTTGTGCGTGACCTGCACATGGGTAGAACATGCACTTGCACTAATATGTTTAGTTCGGCTCCATGTTCATCAACCAATTGGCACCATAGGGATCCAACATCTGGCACAAACTTGGCCACATAGGAAGTGCACCATACACGCATGACACTTGTCAGCATATTGTGGAATGCTTAGTTGAAAACCTATTGTATAAATACACCTCACTGTACATTTTGTAAATTAGTCTACCAACTAGCAAGCCCAATCACATTATTGGGCCTAGTTTGGTTGTACTCCAAGGAGCTCTGGAAAATTAGGTGGATGCATTCTTCCTGCTTGATTACAAGAACATATTTTCCTGCCATAGCCTTTGTAATTATTTGCACATTCACACAATATCATTGAATGGAGGACAACACATTCTTCATGATGTTTCGCATGGCTTGCTCTTATAAATCTTCCATTTAATGTGCACCTAATGGACATAAATGTATCTCTATTTGCATTACTTCATAACCTTGTTGCAGCTACACACAAGGTTGTTCTCTAATCTCAAACAAAAATCGGATCATGATAGCGGTTCATCAAAATGTAATGAAAATAAACATGGCTAAGACTTAGTGTTTAATGTGTTTACTTCCAGTTATCACAATGTTGTAATTTACTAATAAATCTAAAATAGACTACAGATAGGAATAAACTATAGATCTCGGATCTAAATATAGCAAACTAGACAACTAGAGTCAAGAATGATCAAGAAACTATTAAGGAAAAGGAGAAAGGTTAGAGAAAATGTGTTTGGAATCATTGTAATGGTCTAGAATTAGTTGTAGAAGACTATAAAGTTGGTTTAAGGAGCTTCTAGATGTGTACAAGGCTAGTGTTTGGTAGGGGCACTCCTCACCTTCACTAGACGTTGGTGTTTGATAGGTATCAGCAACCTTCTACAAATAGTAGTGCCCTTTGACAATGTGGATTTGAAACTTTCTGGAGTTGCTTGCCAAAATTAGGGCTTCCTTGTGGTGCTTGTAGAGTCTAGAAATGTGTTGGTAGTAGTGAAGAACAACTTCTCAAAGTTTGAGGGGGAATAAAAAATGGCCGTTTCAATTAGTCCCTTTGTTTGGCATGTTTCACCCTCAAGTATGGTAATTGCTTAGATGTGAGCTTCCTAGAATGCAAATGTTTGAGTGATGCGTGTAAATGGTGTAGGGAAAACCCTAGAAGGCTTTCTAGATTGATAGTGGTGTGTGTAGCGCCATAGAGGAAGGAAGGGTGATAGAATACTCAAAGATGTGCCAATGAAGAGGTTCTTGGAGTGAATGATTAGTGGGGATTTGGCAATGGAGGTGAGTGGAAGCTTAGTATGAGTAGGATGAAAACTTAGTATGAGAGAACAAGGGAGTGAGAGGGTGTGAAGGAGAACAAGCAAGAGAGTTTCCAAATGAGGAAGGGTTCCATAAATAGACCAACTTGGACGAATGGACCATTAGAAAACATACTAAGGCAAGGAATAGGGTTTTAATATTTGTTGGTAGGACAAAATAGTTCAAATTGGCAGGGGACACTAGTGTGGGCACGTTAAACGTCCTTGAGGGCATAGCGACAGAAATAGAGGGGAATGTTAGGTTTGAAGTAGAGTGGGTCTGGTTTGGGTGGTCTAGCACCTTATTGAGGGGGTTTAGGCTAAAAAATAGGTGAAATGGTTCCTAATATGACTAGGGTTTACAAACCAGATATTTATAAGCATAGGGAGATAAGTGAGCCATATTCTAGAAATGTATCATGCTTGCTATTATATCATAAATTTTGCAATAGCATTAAATATTTTTACAGGAGATTACCTTATAGCATTTACTTTAATTATATCTAAAGGGCTCATTATGTTTTGATGTATAACAGAGTTAACTGCATTAGGAACTCCAATTGTAATTCTAATTATGATGGGCCACAATGTATGACTGAAATGCTGATACAGACATTTTGTAATGTAATTTTTCTTGAAGCTCCTTGCTATTGAATTTATAACTACAAAGCTTAATAATACCATATTAATACACACAAGATAAACATTACAAAATAAATTATTTGTTTAACATTCTTATTAATGAAGAAGTATCATGCATTCTCATCATAGGGGAATCATAAGACCTTGAATGTATTTTATCAGATATGTTTAACATTTATACAGATTAGATTTCATGGAATGATTAACAAATGATTTTTATTGTTTCTTGTGATATAGACAAGCTTGAATAGTCAAATAAATTTTATCGGCATGTTGAAAACTTAAGTTCTTTCTCCCAAATATTCTCCATATAAAGTTCAGCACTGAGCACACGAACCTTTACAAGTATTGTTTTCCTTAAGGATCAAAGGCATACAAATACCACTTTGGGGGGATGTTTTTATAGTTCTTAAGCTGGTTAAATCTATTGAGTTCACTGCTTAGGAAAACTTAAGGGAATCAAAATTCTTTTCCTACGTGCGCAAGATGTTGAACTGAATAGTTTTCCTCCTTTCCGTGATTATTTTGGTGTTTTTCAAATTTGTTAATATTTCATGTGCATTTTTTCTAACATGAAATTACACATAATTGTATTTTAGTTATCTGATTTTTGTTTTTGTTTGCTGTTCTCTAGTGGGGAGTTGCTTACAAGGTTTCTGGACATGAGGCTGAACAGATTGCACTTTCTGTAAGAGAAAAATTCTCCTTTTTCTGCTATGTGTATTTTCCATCCATTGGAGGATGCTGACACCTGTTTCTTGCTCCATATAGAATGTTTTGTATGCATCTATACTGTATAAATATATGTTCTCTATCATATGTCAATATGTTATTTAACTAACAACACTTAGCTTTGAGGTCGTATGTCACACATCTTTGAAGCCTTTGTTTGCATGAGCTTGGAAGAGAAGTTTTATTGTATCATAGTTGCTGATCATCAAATGATATTTGTCATTTTTCTTGAACTTAATTGGGCAGTAAAAGCTACAAACTTAGTACAATGGGGACCACAAAGAGGCAAATGGGACCTAAGTAAATAGTTTCCCTTGTATCGTTGGAATTGTTATTAAGGTTATTCAAATTCTTGCTATGATAATCTTGATAGGAAATATAAGGTTAATTATCTTTTTGTGAATACTCTTTTCAAAAAATTCAGGTATGGAATACATAGACAAATTTGTGATGTGTTGTACCCATACGAAAATTTTCATCTATGTATACAATCATCCCAAAGTGATATCAAACCCACTTTCAAGCATTGTGTCGCCTTGTCATTTTCTTCTAACCCTGCAGGTTCAAGATATGGCAAAGAAGATCAAAGGAAGGTTAGATCAAATTGAAGTTTCAAGAAGCCAAAATGGCTATGGCTATAAAAGATCGTCGAAAGGCGGAGGTCATAATCATCAAGTTGAAGACCGAAACATTGCTAAAGAACGGCGAAAGGCACAGAGGAAAGGCCAAACAAACCCAAGATCAAAAGTAAAAATTTCGTCAAAAGTCAAAAAATTTTGAAAAATTTTCGAAGGCAAAAGCGCGCCTAGCTCATGGCGTGCGCGCTTGGAGGAATTTTAGAAAACTCAAGACAAGAAGAATCAATGCAAAAAGCGCACATCTCCTGAGCAAAGCGCTCCAAATTTCAAGCAAGATGGATCCAAGATGAGAAAAATGCATAGTGAGAAAGAGGAAGCGCACTTTAGAAGTTCTGCTTCTGCCAAAAGTGTAATGTCCCCATTTTTGAGCTAATTATAATTTTGGCACTTCATGTGGGAATTGCAATTTCTATTGTAATTTCTCATATTCAGGGGGGTAGGACCTATAATTGAGGGGCCAAATTAATAATTGTTTTCTAAGGCCAAATTGTTAATGGGAAAATGAAATCTTTTAATTACATTTTCTCTAATTTACTCTTAGATAGGACCTATTGGTGTTAAGTGTGTTGAAGAAATAGGTCCAAGCCAAAAGGTGATCAAAGGCAAATTCAAAAAGGGCATCGGTCATCATAAGATCCCAACGGTTGAAAGCAAGTTCAAGAAGGGGGTCATTCGCCTAAATAGGTCCAAGCATAAGTCTAAGCTATTGAAAAGACAAAGCAAACATCTCCAAACGGTGGCATAGGATAATTGGAGGGAAAATAATTCAAATTCAAATTATGGAACAAAAGAACCCAAATGGCTATCTTGGAAGCACTTGGCCAAGGAGGAAGGAGATATCAAATTCCATTTACCAAGGATGGTGATTCGCCCAAGGAAGGTTGCATTCCTAAGGGGTGCGAATGGTACAAGGGACTCCATAAAGGTATTCGGCCAAACCCACAATCATAGGTGGTCCCAAATGCATCATTCGCCCAAGCTAAGCACTTTCGCCTATGCAAAGAGGAATTCACCAAGAAAGATCGATGCATATTGTCATTCGCCCATGTTGATTTGTCTAGCATTCACCAAGGTCAAGGTTCATTGGAGATTTGATGTTGCATTCGCCCAAGAGGAACAATAGCTCAATCCCATTCGGCCAAGGCATGATTTAATGCATGCAAGAAACATGAATCGATGCCTAGAAGTCCTCATGCCAATATAATCTCATTCGGCCATGATAGAAGACAGACATAACCAGCCAAGGAAATGATAAAAGAAAAGCATTTAAACAAAGTTCAATGCCAAGCACATTCGCCTAGAGGGGAAAAAGCAATCATCAAACCCAATGCAATTGGAAAGAAATTAAATGCAAGCCCAATCGGCCAGGAGAAGGAGGAATAAATAGAAGGCTTGGCTTCAATGCAAGACATGACTGATTTGGTATGTTTTTCCTATTCATTTCAAGCTTGAAAATTCCGATTTTCATTGCTTTCTTTCAAGGAGATGTGCCCTTGCCAATAGGGAGATGATCCCCTATGATTTATGAGGTGATATTGCTCTAATTTCACCATTGGATTCAAACTTGCAGGTATTAGGAGAGATAGAGAGAGTATTGGCGATCATTGTTGAAGATTTGGCATCAAGATCTAGGACATTTGAACATTCACTATTCTGCTGATTGCATACAGTATTTTCAGTCACTGGCAACAGTCATAACAGTCAGCATACAGTGTCATTGGAAGGAGTTACAAGGTTCATTGAGAGCTGAAGCTACTTGACATTCATTTGGCAATCGTCCTCTATTATTGGGCTATCATTAGAGCCTCTATTTGAAGTCAATTGTAATCATTTGAAAGCCTGATTTGAAATCTGTATGTGACTGTCATAAGGGACAGCGAATCAGTATTTGTAATTGCATCATTTGAATAAGCTAATAAAGCAATTGGAGTTTGGAGTTTCATTGACTATATGTTGTACTTGTTTTCGTTCATTGAAGAGTTCAATTTCCTAGCTAAATTGCAACAAATTTCAGTAACTACCACTAAGGAACATTATAGTGTTACCAGAGCTACAATCCTGCCAGCCTGGAGGGTTTTCCATGGAGTTTGCAACCATGAGCTCATTTCCGTTTGATAAGGAGTTGTTGAGGGAAATGATTGATAGTCAAAGAAGAATGACGGATAGCCAGTGTAGAATGGAAGCACACCAACAACAGATAAATGCAAGCATACGACAAACAAGTATCAATATAGAAAGGATGTTTCAGGCTTTGACTGGCAACAAGCCTAGTCAGAGAAATGCTCAATCTAAAAGAACACACACCATCAATCCCAAGAAGGAAAAGATCAAGTATTCCGTTCAGATTCAGGAGATTGAAGATGAAAGAGTGATCAAAAATCTTCACGAGGAATTTGAGAAGCATGTGGATAAAGAACAAATTTATACAAGTGGCATAGAGATTGTACAATTGGAAGATGAAGAAAAGAATGCACAAGCTGAAGATAAATCAGATAAAGAAATTTCAGTTGGTCATACCATTGAAGATCAATCACACTTGGAAGGAGAAGACATGATGATTGCCACCAAGCATAGCCACAAGGTGTGTGACCCACTTCATGATGAAGAGGATGCACAAGAAGAGTACATAGACAAGGATGGTACATTTGAGCATGAACCTGAAATTACAATTGGTTATGAAGGACACACTCTTGGTGTTCAATCATACATGCAAGGAGAAGATATAATATTTGTCACAAAGATCATCCATGAGGAAGATGATTCACATGAAGAACTCATGACACTTCATAATGATAAGGAGGACACGATCAACCATGAAACAATTCATGAAGATATAGGTGATGCACATGAAGAGAACAAGGATCAATTTATACATGTTGAAGAAGTCGAAGCCCTAGTTACACATCAGCCCCATGAAGAGGAGTTGGAAGAGTTACAACCTATGCATGTTAAAGACCAAGCTTTAGAAGATGCCACCATGAAAGATAAGGATTTGTATGAAGAAGCTTCATTGGAGGTTATCATTCATCAAGGTATGGGTTTGTTAGATAACATTGTTTCATTCCCTCTACATGATAGTGGTATGGAATCAAGTGGTGGTGTAGGTATCCTAGAGATGGATCTTGTCCATAAGGTGGGAAGTGATCAAAGTGGATTGGATGAGTTTGATGCGGCATGGCAAGACAAAGAGGTCATAAGGATGCACTCATCTTCATCAACCATCGGAGAGGGTAATGAGGTCAAAGACTCTACCTTCTACTTTGATGGAGATCCCTTGATAAAATATCATAAAGACTTCACATTTGGGCGTCATAAAGAGGTTGGCTTACGGAGGAGTGATCATGAGCACATGGAAGATCTCTACTTAGCAAGGCTTCAAAGGTTCGAGGATGATTACTTGCAGCCTCTAGAGAATTGTGATTACCTATTCCACTTGTGCAACATTTATAGAAGAAGAGAAGTCATAAGACAACTTGTTGGGATGGATGGCAAACATGGAGACATAATATGCAGCTACAGGACTGAACTAGTTACACATTAGTCTTCATTAGAGGCTTGCTTTAGTCCTATCCGAGTTGATGGTCACCGAATGGAAGAGAAAGAGGGAAGTCAGATCTGCAAGGACATCTCCCAGGGATATAAGGTTAAAATGGCAGTCCCAAGGCACATAGACAAGTCTATTTTTCTGAGTTATAGCAGCAGTTCCTTTCTTTTTGATATATCAGACATAAGGATCAGTATTAAGATCAATGTTTTCCATGAAGAGCATTACACTGGATTGGCCTTAATTGATGAAGTTGCTACAGAAATAATAGAAAGGATTGGAAAAGATACTATAACAGGGTATAATAGAGAGTTTGGTTTTCTGATTTGGAGCAGCAGTCAGTGGTACTTGCATGAACTATTATGGGCAGCCTTGACACATGAGCATGAGATGATAGTAGTATCCTTACATGATGACTTCTATGACAAGCTAAGATATGACTCCGAGTTCTTTATCCGTTCATTTCACATGGAACTGATATCACATATTACAGGGAGCTGCTTCATGGGATATGATGATATCATTGTTGGTAAACATGATGCATTTGTGACCCCTCATGGGGAGCTTGCTTGTAGTAGTCTACATTATGATGACTTGTGGATGAAGAATTTATCGAGACATGCTAAGGAGGTGCAACTAGATCATGACACAAGGTGTGAAGATATTAGTGTTACTTGGGGAATGCTAATACACATACACCAGCTGAGTTGTGTCATTCCAGCCCTAGCTCATAAGGCTTCATTCTTCGCATTGTTAAAAGATGGCTGCTACACTTCACGATGCATTGACATTTGGCAATTTGGTGGAGTTTTGGAGGTTAGAGATAGTGGATCAGCCACTCACATCATGGCCTTTGGAGAGGAAGTCATAATAGTTTCCATTCATGGTTACTCTTTGATCCTTCATAGAAATGGCACAGGTTCGGGCACTCTTATGATTGGGTGGATAACCAAGGTTGCCTTAGGTTCATCCACGGAGGCCTTTGCATTGGAGTACACCTTAGAGGTATGGACCACTCTTGCATCAGGGTATGGTGTTACCATTTCTTCTTTGGAGATGTTCGGGTTTGGAGATATGTATCATGCCTTCGAAGGGTTTGATTCCCGGGGATTGACCATTCAATGCAAAGAGAAAGCACACAAGCTGAGCATCATAATTGGTGAATACACTCTTGATGATAAGGTGGAAGATAATGAGAAAATGGTAAGCATGCAATGGCTATTTCCTTTACAACAAGTCATGGAGTTAAGTTTCCAACACAATGGGAAACTAATGGAGTTGAAGGCTAATAATCATGAAGTCATGTGTGATGGTGGGCATTTGATTTTTTATATTAATGGGCATGACAAAATTTCTGATCGGTTTGAAGATAGCAATCATATGGCTTGGTATTTTGATGAGATGGACATACTTACACTTTGTGGAGGTAGATATTTGTGTTCTACTAATATTGGCATGCAAAAATGGAGTATTGAAGATGGTCATTTTGCGGAAAAACAAGGCATTACACATTCTGAATTTTCATATCAGACCATTGAGGGTGAAGAAAAGGCACAAGGAAAATATGATTATTGGCTAGTATGGATAGAGAAGATTGAAGACAAATTAATTTTGAGTGACATATGGAGTTATTCTGATCAGCCTATTCATGTTGTTGGCGATGCATATGTCATGATTCAAAGGGTTGCCTATGATGCTTCATTGCTAGTCAATTATGATTTCAGTTTCAGTACAGCTGAGTTAGGAGCATTTTCCAATGTAGGAAAAAGGGATATCATTGCAAAAGAGAAGGCCAATGGCAATTTTGTGTTTGCATATACTTTGGATCACACTTTCTATATCATTTCTGGTGACATCTTCAGCTGGTATGTTGCTGGTCTGAGTTACTACAGCGAGATAATTTGGATGGATTCACTCTCATTCACGATTGTATTCAACATTCACTAGGGGTCCATGATATCAATCTTCAGTTTCAGTTTGGATGGTGGAAGAGGTCCCAGGATCGTCTACATCAACATCTTTGAAATGATATATGTGAGTTCATGTGGAAAGGAGAGATGGGTTTGGGATCCTGGTATCCATTGATGATTGCTTGGGACAAGCAATCTTGGGGAGGGAAGACTTGTAATGTCCCTATTTTTGAGCTAAGTATAATTTTGGCACTTCATCATGTGGGAATTGCAATTTCTATTGTAATTTCTCATATTAAGGGGGGTAGGACATATAATTGAGGGGCCAAATTAATAATTGTTTCCTAAGGCCAAATTGTTAAAGGGAAAATGAAATCTTTAATTACATTTTCTCTAATTTACTCTTAGATAGGACCTATTGACAATTGGTGTTAAGTGTGTTGAAGAAATAGGTCCAAGCCAAAAGGTGATCAAAGGCAAATTCAAAAAGGGCATCGGTCATCATAAGATCCCAATGGTTGAAAGCAAAGTTCAGGAAGGGGGTCATTCACCTAAATAGGTCCAAGCATAAGTCTAAGCTATTGAAAAGACAAAGCAAACATCTCCAAACGGTGGCATAGGATAATTGGAGGGAAAATAATTCAAATTCAAATTATGGAACAAAAGAACCCAAACGGCTATCTTGGAAGCACTTGGATGGTGATTCGCCCAAGGAAGGTTGCATTCCTAAGGGGTGCGAATGGTAGGATCTATTTGCATTATGAAACAAGGTACTCCATAAAGGTATTCAGCCAAACCCACAATCATAGGTGGTCCCAAATGCATCATTCACCCAAGCTAAGCACTTTCGCCTATGCAAAGAGGAATTCACCAAGAAAGATCGATGCATATTGTCATTCGCCCATGTTGATTTGTCTAGCATTCACCAAGGTCAAGGTTCATTGGAGATTTGATGTTGCATTCGCCCAAGAGGAACAACAGCTCAATCCCATTCGGCCAAGGCATGATGTAATGCATGCAAGAAACATGAATCGATGCCTAGAAGTCCTCATGCCAATATAATCTCATTCGACCATGATAGAAGACGGACATAACCAGTCAAGGAAATGATACAACAAAAGCATTTAAACAAAGTTCAATGCCAAGCACATTCGCCTAGAGGGGAAAAAGCAATCATCAAACCCAATGCAATTGGAAAGAAATTAAATGCAAGCCCAATTGGCCAGGAGAAGGAGGAATAAATAGAAGGCTTGGCTTCAATGCAAGACATGACTGATTTGGTATGTTTTTCCTATTCATTTCAAGCTTGAAAATTCCGATTTTCATTGCTTTCTTGCAAGGAGATGTGCCCTTGCCAATAGGGAGATGAGCCCCTATGATTTATGAGGTGATATTGCTCTAATTTCACCATTGGATTCAAACTTGCAGGTATTAGGAGAGATAGAGAGAGTATTGGCGATCATTGTTGAAGATTTGGCATCAAGATCTAGGACATTTGAACATTCACTATTCTGCTGATTGCATACAGTATTTTCAGTCACTGGCAACAGTCATAACAGTCAGCATACAGTGTCATTGGAAGGAGTTACAAGGTTCATAGAGAGCTGAAGCTACTTGACATTCATTTGGCAATCGTCCTCTATTATCGGGCTATCATTAGAGCCTCTATTTGAAGTCAATTGTAATCATTTGAAAGCCTGATTTGAAATCTGTATGTGACTGTCATAAGGGACAGTGAATCAGTATTTGTAATTGCATCATTTGAATAAGCTAATAAAGCATTTGAAGTTTGGGTTCCATTGCTCATGTGTTGTACATTTGAATTGATAATTGTTTGCAAGTTTTGATTTATAAATTTCAGTAACTACCACTAAAGAACATTACAAAAAGGTGAAAAAAACAAACTTCAAGTCTTTTATAAAGAAGAGGAGGCGCGCTTTAGAAGTTCCACTTCCGCCAAAAGAGGAAGCGCACTTTTAAAATTCCTCTTCCGCCAAAGCTCTATAAAAGGTCAAATCACTAAGTTGTTTTGCACATCAAGAGGAAGCGCATCTTCTCATATGCGCTTGCGCCAAGAGCAAAACAAAGAAAATTACTAAGGCAAAAGAGGAGGCGCACTTCCCCAAGTGCGCCTTTGCCATAAGAAATATAAGAAAGTTTTGAAGGCAAAGCAAAAGGAGGAAGCGTGTTTAAAAAATTCCACTTGTGCCAAAGTTCTCAAGAGGCCAAAAAGAGGAAACACGTTTTTGAAAACCCTCCTCCGCCAAAAGAAATAGAAAATTTTCAAAGGCAAAATCTATTAGGAGGAAGCACGTTTTAGGAAGTCCTCTTTCGCTACAAGGAAAGGAAAAAGTTTTCAAAGGCAAAGTCACTTGAAGGAATCGCACATTCCAAGTTCCTCTTCCGCCAAGCAACAAAAAAACGTCAAAGGCATTTGAGGAGAAAGCGCACATCTAAGAGTCCGTTTCCGCCAATTGAAGACAAAAGAGCAAGTAAAAATTGCAAAGGGAAGATGAAGTCGGCGCACTCCTCCATTGGTGCGTGCACCTAAGGAGAAACGCGGCATTTATTGGCGCTTTTTCAAAAGACATTCAACAAAAAGAAAATCAAACAAAAACTGGCCGACCCTATAAAGGAGGAGTGCACCTCTTCATGAGTGTTTGATCACGTGCTATTTAAAGCATTCAACTCTAAGTTCCAACTTCACTCTTCACAATTGCATGCCTAGGGCAAATAAAAGGACTCTTATTTTTAGAATAAAAGCAGATTTGAGAGTTTATAAGAGCAATGCTTCATTTGTGAAGGTATTATTGCCATAGAAGCTTGTATTTTTGAAGATTGGAGCTGGTTTTTCTTTGCTACAGCAGAGAAGAAGGCATTTTTTTTCATTCCCAGCCATATAGAGGTGGATTTTGAAGATATTTCAAAGGAGAGCTTCCATTTTTGTGCAGGTCCAACTTGAAAGAAGATGGATTTCATTGTTTTAGAGCATCTAAAGGCCAAAATTCAAGAGATTTTTGAAGGACATTTGTCACAAATTGCAAGGGCAGCATTCAAAAGGTCAAAAATCAGACTTTTTCACTAACTTTTTCTCCATTTTTGAGCAGTTCCAGCCACCTTCTAGGGCAAGATTGTGACCTAAAAGTGTCATTTTTAGTGTTTTTGTGCTTTCCTAGCACCTAAAAACACTTCAAATCGACATTTGCATCCGTTTCTAGGGGCCAAATCGAAGAGAAAACTCTGAAATTTTGCTTCTCAAGGGCAAGTTATACACTTTTTCCAAAAAGTTCTGAGTTGGACAGCGAAGAAAAAGGTTTGATTTTCCGGGACAGCGAGCTAAAGGAGGTCTGATTTTGCATTGTTTACTGCGGGACAGCGAAAAAGAACACTTCTACAAGCCCTAAAGTCAACATGCAATATTCTTCTATGACCATGGAGGCCATTGTATCTCGCGAAGACAGTATGAAATGCGAGTGTCATCCTACAGATGAAGACTGTGCACCTTGATTCTATCATTATTCCAGAGAAGGCTAAAGTTGATGAATTTGAGCAAAATCTCAATTCTCAGACTTAGCCATTTTTCAGTATTTGCAGGGAAATCTATTTTGAGCAGCTGGAGGGATTTCCAAAGTAGTTTCTATTTTGAGAATTGACTTTGCTTTTCAAAGATAAATTTATTTTTAGATTTGTTTTGGAAGTCATGCAAAATATCTATTTGTGGAACTCTTTTTGTAATAACATGCAAGTTCAGTTAATTGAATTGCACGAGACTTATTTTATATTTTTAAATGCTAATAAGCTCTCATGCTTGCGTGCAACATTAGGGTTAGGTTTAAGAGTATTAGTTCAACTCTTCTTTTCTATTTCATGCACCTTTTGTTTTAGGGTATAAATAAGTGTATTCTACACACTTAATTTCTTAATGGTAAATGCTGAAGCTTTTATTGCTCTCATTTTATTGTTCAACTGTGTTGCATAGTTTATTACTTCGAGAACAAATGTATGCTTTATCTTTGTGGAAGTTTTGTATTGTTGAGGTTGAAAGCGAATGTTTATGATTTTATGCCTAAATCTTTCGTCTTTTATCTTCCTTTGTTCTTTGTGTTTCCTTTCAAATCAGCTCGCCAATGTCCATTTGATTTCTTTGATCTCTGGATTTAATTGAAGAAATCAAAAGTATGTTTTTAGATTTAGTTATTCTTTTGCAGTACTTGGAAAATTCTTATAGGATTGCAGAAGAGCTTGAATTGCCTTGTGCTTGTGCCTCCGAGAAAACAAAAAGATAGGTTACTTGTATTGTCTTTTTAAAATTTCTTGTCTGAGGGAGCTTCCCCTCCTAATTCGAAGAACAGTTCTACTGTACATGCTGTTCCGTTTTGTGTTGCACCGAAAGGTGCGAATTAAAACGCTAACATGATGATTGATTCAACGTAAGTGGTACTAAAGCATTCTTGATGAATGAATATTCCTCCTCATGCTTTTCTTTTTTTAATTGTTTGATTGTATTTCCTTAGCCTTTTTTTTGTCTCCTCCATTTTGTTTCTTGAAAAACAAAAGATCGTAATCTTCCAGTAAAAAACAAGGAAACATGATTGCATGGTCCTATAGTTATGGAACCAAGCACTTGCATCTCTCCAAGCAGCAGAAAAATGGGTGCACTTTTATTTGGTTTTAGGTCATGCTACATAAATATTACTCACAATTTGGATCTTATTCTTCATAGGGGCTGTGGAGGAGGTGGTAATTTCCTCTTTCCCTTTTATAAACTTGATAAAAAGTAGTGCTTTTGAGAAACATAAAACTTCAAATGCTGCAAATTTAATAATCTACAATGAAATCACATTAGAGTTTTAAAAAGAGACACAAGAAGTCCCCCATAACTAACTTGAAACAATTAAATATGTTTAGTGTCTAAATTACACATTAATGACTACCTGACTTTATTGAAGATCACTAATAACTAATGCCAAGCATTAGCATATACTATATACAAGTGCGATATGGTTATTTAAATGTATTATTATGCCCTCTTTTTGTGATCATATTGGAGGTAACTCCAAGCTTGCCCCTAAGTTCTATGTACATATTTGGATGAAGTGTTTGGGGAGAATGCCAGCAGTCTGCTCCAATGTTGGAAAATATTGCAGTTCTATCTCAATACTGTCTACCACCTTTTGTATTAGTGATAATAAGCCTCCACATGCTTTGTTTAAGCACAAAGCACTAGGTTCCTTGCATGTTTTGGTACACTTTGATTATCATATGAAGTACAGGTGCTTGGTCCTGTTATATCTGCAAAACAGCAACTTTCTTTGCAACCATGCATCTTCATGGGCTTTACTTACTGCTGGCTTCTATTCAATGTTGGTAGAAGAGAGTTCTATAGTAGTTTTTTTGTTTTTTGCTATGGCCAAAAAGATCACCTGTATCTAGGCTGAAACAATATCTGGTTGTTGACTTTTTATCAGCTGAACCTGTGCATGAGAGTTTGTAAAGCCTATCAACTAGAACTCCTTTCTTCTGCTCGAGATGAGACCAAAATCAATGCCTCTTATTTATTATTATAATCTTTTCTTGGTTTCAATTCAATGAATAGCCTTTGTAGCTGCAATCAAATATGAAATACAGCTGATTGCATAAGAGATTTCCAGCATGGTTGATGTTAGATAGGCAACTTTTTAGATCCCAGGCTACGCAGCAAAGCTACATGCCCTATGAAACCTCCGTTGTAGGATCAAGGAAATATTTCACTTTACCTTATCTATACATATAATTTCAAAATTGTGCTTCCTTGGGTCTTATCTTCTTAATAGCATTGACTGCATGTTTTGTAATGATAAGGTCATCCACATACACCACTAAATCTGTAATATCCCTAACGGATATTGGCTAAATCACTGATGCTATTTGGATTGAACTCATTTGTGTATCTGAAATTTTTAGTTGGCCTGGAACTTTTTTCTGTCTGGATATAACACTTGAATGATATATTTTCTATGCAGTTTCTATCTCAGAACAAATAGACATTTTGACAAACAAGTTTCATGCACTTACAAATCAGAGGTATAGCCAGATTTGAACAGGCTATAGAGTAAAATAGATAAGTTCAAATTAAAGATTTGAACTAATCAATTATTGCTATTAAAATCAGACTGCCAATGAGACTGACAACTTTAAACAATGGAACATTACATACCTATGAGAATGAACTGATCAATATGCATTGCCTGTTGATGCTCACACAAATGATTACTTATTCAGTCTGCTGTACCAATCTCCTTATCTGGCTTTTAGATACAATAGATACCAGGAAGTTGGACTGATTCTGTGTTATAATTCAGACCTCTATTCTATCTGCTGTTACAAACCTCTGAATACCCAGTTTCACAATCCCCTATACCTTGATATTAAACTTGGCTCCTGAAGTTGTGACTTCCACTGTCAAATGATGCTTCCAATCACAATGATCTCAATACTCTGTCACTAAGCCTGGCATATTCGACTCCCTGTTGAATGATCGGCCTTCTGTAGATTTTGAAACTCCTTTCTAGAAGGCGAAACACATTTGGAGCTCACAATTTCCTTATATGATTCAAACTATGACGCCTGCTCACGTTTTCTTCATATTGGCGTCTTTCTTGGTTAAAGGCGGTTCCTCCTGATACGGTGCACCTACAGTCTTCAAATAACTCCTCAATTATGATATATGGATAAACCTGCACTTACAAATGATTTCAAATCGATGCTGGCAACAAATGAAGTCAACGCCTCGGATGAAACTCGAACAACTAGAGCCTCCAAGATAATCGATTGTAATGTATGCCTGGACGACGCCTCCACTCCTTACGTTCTCTTGTTTACTATGTGCGGATCGATACTTCACAAATGTTTCTTATCTGAATTTTATAAGCATTGCTTTTGGAGAAGGCTCATACGACTCTTTGACAAATGCTCCACTTTATCATGAATTGGTGTCTCCAAGCTATTCCCCTGAGATCGAATTTACTTGTTATTTCCAGTATCAACTGCAATCCATTCAGTCTTCATAGACGCTAATATTTCCTTGTGAGTTTCCTTAACCATATGCGTGTATCTTGGATTTCCGTTCCAGCTCCATGATTCCTGAAGACTCCTGATCAATGACCCCCATCAATAATCTTTAGCTGCGCCGCTTATGAAAGAAGCTGCAATTACTGCGATTTGATTCATTTGAGAAATGAACACTGAGACATAACTCTGAAACATTCAACTTACAAGGACCCATGAATATATGGTGTTTGTCTATTAATGCATGCGTCTCAACTTTATCTCCTCAAAGTCACGATATGTGAATCCATAAAGTCTCAAACATTTGATAATGCAAACAGAAATCTAAAACCACACTTTAATGTTCAAAGACTCACAAACCATATACAGATACAAATCGAGAGAGCTTACTGGGTCCCGCAATCCACTAACCAGAAATTCCTGGATTATAATAATCTTAAGCTATAACTTATGTCAGACATTGTCTCCTATGAGGATACCAACAGATAGCAATTTGAATTATATATTCATTCTATAATGCACAATTTAGAAGACACATAAAACTCCATTGAAATACCACATGAAATAGTCACAGAGATATCAGGAAATTTATTAACTCAATTTCAACTCAGCAACTCAATAAATTGGCATGAACATAATTCTAAAAACTTCATACAAAAGATCTTCAATGATATCGATAAAATGGTCTCCGACCCAATATCGAATTATTTAGCAAAATACCAAATTCAAGACACTTTGAAGCACAATTGTGAAGTCTGAAACAACTTCACCTCAATGACAGTAAAGGAGCATCACCAAATCGACTTCTGCAAATGCAAGGGAACATCATCTTGACATGAGCTGAATACAACTTGACAAAAGTCATAAACACAAAACCAAAACATACAGATTTCCAAACATGACTTCAAATGACTCTCAGGCCTTCTTTTAAAGCCCTTACATCAATTAGGCCCAGCCTAATTTTATTAAATGCAAGTTTATGTGTACACAGTCACACTTAACCTTTTTAAATGCTTGCACTTGCACTTTTTAAATGAGTGTGTACAATAACACTTTAATTTATAAAGTGTTTTTAATACTGACTTAAGTAACTTAAAATAAAATAGTAATTTTATAAATCAAATAAAAATACTTTATAAAATTAATTTACAATTAAAACAATTTGAAGTCACTTAGAAAAATGGGGAGATGATAGCCCTCCCTTCCCGACATTGCTTGTACCCAAGCAATAGGAAGAAAAACTGAACTCAATCAATCCTTGGATCCCAAATCCAACGAGGCTCCTCAAGCATGCGCAACCACATCTCTTCAAGGCTGCTGATGACGAAGATCTTGAGACCACTTCCGCTGTCGCACAATGTAGCAATCACAAATGTATCCAAGCTGTCATGAATTAGAACACTATGCAATCTCAAAGTATCATTCCAAGTGATATGCAAAGTGTCATCTTCAATGCATGAAGATAGAGAATCATCATGAAACCAATTGCCAACAAGAAAATATGGATTCCCATCGTCATAAACTCTTCCATACACTGTTGTTCCAAAATTGAAACCATAGGCTTCAATATCCAGCAATGAAGAAAAATCATCAACCCATGGAGGAAAAACTATCACATCATCCACACATTCCAATAAACAAATATCATCACAATCATGAATACGCTGATTTAGTTCACCAAATGGAACTAATGCATCAATCAAAATTGAATCTTTTTCTACTCCATTATTATCATCATTGGCTGCCTCAAAATCATCAAGTAGAGTTGATTGCAAAGGAATAGTACTGCTGCCCTCAAACAAATTAGGGATTATATCATGCCATACCATAGTATTTTCTTCATCAAATGCTGATTCAATATGTGTCTCTTCTTCATGTGAATCACATACTTCATGGATGATCATGTCCTCTTTATCATCATGAAGTGTCATGAGTTCTTCATGTGAATCTTCCTCATGGATGATCTTTGTAACAAAGACTATGTCTTCTCCTTGCATGTATGATTGAATACCAATAGTATGCCCTTCATGACAAATTGTAAACTCTGATTTGTCCTTAAATGCATGAACATTCACATCACTTACATTACTTGTCTCCATATCATCATGTAGGAGAGATGAAACAACATAATTATTTTCAACATGAGAAGCCATACCTTCATTTACCATAGCTGATTTGTCTTGTACATCTTCTTTATCAAACTTGCAATCATCATGAAGTTTTCTGACAATCCCATGTGGCTGAGATGAAATTGTATCAACTTTTCCTCTAGAGCTGCTAGCTGGTTGCTGGTAGTCCTCTTCATCACTATCAAATGATTCTTCATCATACCACGAACTCTTAAACCTCATGTAGTCTTTGAAGCTAATTCTGTTTTGCACATACTTGGAAGAGCATCATACTTGTTTATCAAGGCTGTCAAGTCTTCTTCTATAGACTTGTCCACTGTAGGTGTATATGATCTTCTTGTATTCATGGCTTCAGCTCTTCCTTAAAAAAAAAACCCATAGGCTGGTAGGACAAAGGCTCTGATACCACTGTAATATCCCTGACGGATATTGGCTAAATCACTGATGCTATTTGGATTGAACTCATTTGTGTATCTGAAATTGTTAGTTGGCCTGGAACTTTTTTTTGTCTGCATATAACACTTGAATGATATATTTTCTATGCAGTTTCTATCTCAGAACAAATAGACATTTTGACAAACAAGTTTCATGCACTTACAAATTAGAGGTATAGCCAGATTTGAACATGTTATAGAGTAAAATAGATAAGTTCAAATTAAAGATTTGAACTAATCAATTATTGCTGTTAAAATCATACTGCCAATGAGACTGACAACTTTAAACAATGGAACATTACATACCTATGAGAATGAACTGATCAATATGCATTGCCTGTTGATGCTCACACAAATGATTACTTATTCAGTCTGCTGTACCAATCTCCTTATCTGGCTTTTAGATACAATAGATACCAGGAAGTTGGACTGATTTTGTGTTATAATTCAGACCTCTATTCTATCTGCTGTTACAAACCTCTGAATGCCCAGTTTCACAATCCCCTGTACCTTGATATTAAACTTGGCTCCTGAAGCTGTGACTTCCATTGTCAAATGATGCTTCCAATCACAATGATCTCAATACTTTGTCACTAAGCCTGGCATATTCGACTCGCTGTTGAATGATCGGCCTTCTGTAGATTTTGAAACTCCTTTCTAGAAGGCGAAACACATTTGGAGCTCACAATTTCCTTATATGATTCAAACTATGACGCCTGCTCACGTTTTCTTCATATTGGCGTCTTTCTTGGTTAAAGGCGATTCCTCCTGATACGGTGCACCTCCAGTCTTCAAATAACTCCTCAATTATGATATATGGATAAACCTGCGCTTACAAATGATTTCAAATCGATGCTGGCAACAAATGAAGTCAACGCCTCGGATGAAACTCGAACAAATAGAGCCTCCAAGATAATCGATTGTAATGTATGCCTGGATGACGCTTCCACTCCTTACGTCCTCTTGTTTACTATGTGCGGATCGATACTTCACAAATGTTTCTTATCTGAATTTTACAAGCGTTGCTTCTGGAGAAGGCTCATACGACTCTTTGACAAATGCTCCACTTTATCATGAATCGGTGTCTCCAAGCTATTCCCCTGAGATCAAATTTACTTGTTGTTATTTCCAGTATCAACTGCAATCCATTCAGTCTTCATAGACGCCGATATTTCCTTGTGAGTTTCCTTAACCATATGCGTGTATCTTGGATGTCCGTTCTAGCTCCACGATTCTTGAAGACTCCTGATCAATGACTCCCATCAATAATCTTTAGCTGTGCCACTTATGAAAGAAGTTGCGATTTCTGCAATTTGATTCATTTGAGAAATGAACACTGAGACATAACTTTGAAACATTCAGCTTACAAGGACCCACGAATATATGGTGTTTGTCTATTAATGCATGCGTCTCAACTTTATCTCCTCAAAGTCACGATATGTGAATCCATAAAGTCTCAAACATTTGATAATGCAAACAGAAATCTAAAACCACACTTTAATGTTCAAAGACTCACAAACCATATACAAATACAAATGGAGAGAGCTTACTGGGTCCCGCAATCCACTAACCAGAAATTCCTGGATTATAATAATCTTAAGCTATAACTTAATGTCAGATATTGTCTCCTATGAGGATACCAACAGATAGCAATCTAAATTATATATTCATTCTATAATGCACAATTCAGAAGACACATAAAACTCCATTGAAATACCACATGAAATAGTCACAGAGATATCAGGAAATTTATTAACTCAATTTCAACTCAGCAACTCAATAAATTGGCATGAACATCATTCTGAAAACTTCATACAAAAGATCTTCAATGATATCGATAAAATGGTCTCTGACCCAATATCGAATTATTCAGCAAAATACCAAATTCAAGACACTTTGAAGCACAATTGTGAAGTCTGAAACAACTTCACCTCAATGATGGTAAGGGAGCATCACCAAACCGACTTCTGCAAATGCAAGGGAACATCATCTTGACATGAGCTGAATACAACTTGACAAAAGTCATAAACACAAAACCAAAACATACAGATTTCCAGACATGACTTCAAATGATTCTCAGGCCTTCTTTTAAAGCCCTTACATCAATTAGGCCTAGCCTAATTTTATTAAATGCAAGTTTATGTGTACACAGTCACACTTAACCTTTTTAAATTCTTGCACTTGCACTTTTTAAATGAGTGTGTACAATAACACTTTAATTTATAAAGTGTTTTTAATACTGACTTAAGTAACTTAAAATAAAATATTAATTTTATAAAGCAAATAAAAATACTTTATAAAATTAATTTACAATTAAAACAATTTTAAGTCACTTAGAAAAATGGGGACATGACAAAATCACAATATTATCAACTGAGTTTTTGGCATAATGATTTAGATCAACAAGTCTTTCTAAATCACAATATTATCAAAAGAAAATGACTGCCTTGCGAGTAGTTTGTTATCGTCACAATGGCTAAGGGTTTCTTTCTGGTCTCCTTCTCGAATCTTGGATATCGTGACAAAATCCTTTCAGATGGCCCGTGGTTTATGGGCAAAAGGAGGCTTTTTCTCAAGAAGTGGTCGCTGGGTTTTGATCTGGAGAAGTGCATTAGCAATGTTCTAGTGTGGGTGAAGCTTGAAGTGGAGGTTCTAAAATGTATTATCTTTCGCTATTGCTCAGCTCATCTGCATTGATTCGGTTACCCTTTCTAAGAGATCTCTACTTTCTGCCAAATCTTGTGTCCTTGTTGACTTGGGTAAGAAGCTTCCTTCTTTCTCCTTGTCTTCAAAATTTGGTGTTTGGAATCAACACATTGTCTATGAGGACTCTCCGGTCATGTGTCAATTTTGTCAGATGGCTGATCACTCATCCCTTGGATGCTTGGCTAGAAGGTTGGATAAAAAGATTGGTGGTCTGAGAAGAAAAAGATAGTGTGCCGTTTGATAAGGAACCAGTTTCTTTACTAGATGGTCGTGTTGAGATTGAAAATGTTGCTGCTTGGGACTTTGAGGATGTGGTTAGGCAAGCAGAGCCTTGTGAAAAAGATTTCAAATCTTTTGGTGACAGCCAAAATTTGCTCATTGGGCCTTCTTCTAATTCAGATGTGATTGGGAGAGGACACGGACAACCTATGAACCTCTCTACGAAAGGGTAGGTCCATAAAAGGATGCTTTGGCGAGGAAGGTAAGCCACCTTTCTACTTCTATGGATGGTGTCAATGGACGACTAGCCAAAAAGAAACATAAATGTAAGAACCTATTGGAGGGGGTTGTTCAATCCCTTCTAGAACGATTTGGTTTCAAACTGCCCTGAGCTAATGTCTCACTTGTTGTGCAGTTTTGGATCCGTTTGCTCTTAAGTTGTTGCTCTTGTTGTAGCTTTGCTGCAATTTTGCCATTGGTCAGCCCTGGGTTTGCTGATGTCTTGCTTTTTGTAAAAGGGTTCCAGGATCCCTTCAAAACTTGTTTTACCCCTTTTAATAAAAAACAAGTCTTTCTAAATCTGAATGAGATAAGATGTTTGGCAATTTTCATGTAACATGCCCTTGGAGCCTACTTAAACACATAAAGAACATTTGATGTCCATCACTATATCTTTTTTGGTGTTAGGCATACCTATTTTTGAATCAACCAACTTGTCATGCTATTGTTGCAACCTTGGATTTGGTTTTCATTAAGGATCCAAGCCAACATTCTTTCAAAGGGTTAAGAATCCTCTTGCAGAACTAAAATGGCCTACTTGAATATGTCAATTGCAATGGGATATAAGCTTGCATATTTTTATAGGGGGGAGCATAGATTTTTTTTGAAACAAAGAGAAACATAACACCACAGATTTATGGTTATATGTAGTGTTTGGAATAAATGTATGTTACACACATAGTTTAAAAACTCATGAGAAAACTCACTGAGTTGCAGGTGAAAACCCTCGGCCAATCACTCGCAAGAAAACTTGCTGGTGAGTTTTTGCTGAGTTCTTGATGAGTTACCAAAAAGCTTGACAAAACTCGCGAGTTAGTGGGAAAAACTCACCCACAGTCGCATAATGATAGTCATTTTGCACAATTTTTTCTTTCGATTCTCACTCTTTCAACACATGGACAAAATTGTCAAAAACTCACCCTTGCTCTGATTTTAAAAAGCAAAAATAAAAATTGTTTTGGGTCCTTTTTTTCCATAGATGAAACTTGTAAAAATAATAATATGGTTTTTTAATTTATAATCATATGGCACCATGACATGCATTGAACTCATTTTTTGATCTATGAATTAAGGAAAAACTCCTTATGGCTTTTGTAAATTCAGATATTTATTGTTTTTATAGATAATTTTTGCAAAATTATGTGTATTTTGACATTCAGAAATTTTGCCGAGTTTTGCCTAATCACCAAGTCCGAGTTCTTGAACTTAAGGTTACATGTAGTCTTTCTTTTAAGTATGACTTTTATAATTGATTTCTTTATTCGAGCATATGACTAGATTTCATAATGCCCTCCATATGGGTCATCCTTTTTGATCCTCTCTTGTGATGACTTGTTCAACAAAGTGATCTGTTCTTGTTGATTCAAGGGTTGCTTTAGGGAATGCTTGGAGGTTTTCAAAAAGGTGATTGAGATCAACTAAGGGCTTTGTTCCCTGAATTTCTTTATAATAATGCCATTTCTTTTAGGAAAAGTTTATCCATCTTCAATTACTTGAAACATACTATTTGCCATATTATCAATATGAAGTATTTTTGTGTCATAATAATCCTTCTGAAGTACTTATTTTCAGAAACTATCTGCCTTTGCAAATTGTTGTGTATTGACATCCTTCCCATTGCTAGACAACTAGCATCTCCAACTGTGGAATTTTGTACTTATGTCAATCTGACTACCACTGGAATAGGAGAATGCACTTTAGATTGGGATATAAATACATGTTCCCATCTACCTAGAAGGCTAGAATGCTTCCTGTAATTTACCTGCCTAACTTTGTCTACATGAAACAGGGCTTAACTTTGCTCTATATAGTCATCTTTTATGCTCCTCTCTTTTGCTGGATTGTTCGATAAATTTCCCTATTTGGCGGGCTCAATGATGTTTTTCTACTTGATACTTGGAAGTTTAAAAAAAGCGAGCGAGATGAACTAGAGGCTTCTTTTTCTGAATTTATTTTACAGCAATGCCTTTTCTTTTCCCAATATTAAGATTTTTTTAGTTGCTTTAAAAAAAATACTGTTTGTTATTTGGTCCACATGGGTTTTTTTCTGTGTGTCATAATAGTTCATTTGAAGAATTTATTTCCACCAACTACAAGCTTTTGTAGGTTGTCCTGTAATGACCTCCTTTTCATTGATTGACTCCTCACAACTCTTATCTCTATTTAAGTGACCTACATGTTGTAGCAGTGACTTATGTTTACAATTGTTTGATTTTCTTTTCGTAGACATCAGTAAGTGCTTGGAATGTTCTGTGCATTAGATATGGATCCCTATTTCTAGGCTGCAATAGAAACCAAGAAAGTGAAGGCAGTTCATCCAATTGTACTTTCTTTATTCTAGAGGAAGAAGCCCACTCTCTTAGAATAGGGTTAACGATTTCACTTTTGCTTAGATTTGTATAAAGTAGATATAAGACATGATTTAAGTGTAAACAACTAATATATTCACTTCCATAGTTACGAGACTCGGCAAGCTGATTTTTGACTTAGTCTTGTACTTGGCACTTAAACTTCGTTAAGACTCAGCAAAGACTTGACAAATAGAAAAAAAAAAGAAATATAGAGATTTTAAGTATTTAAAGATTTTATTAAATGCACCCTTCAATAAATAAAATTGAAAGACAATAAACCAATCAAGTAGAAGCTTCTTTGATCACATATAGAAGTATGCACGATCACAAGTGCAATAATGGATTTTAGTTTAAGGAAACAACTTTTTTAAATATATAAATATTGTCAAGTGTATACAAAACTCATCATTATGAAATCCATGACATTAAAACAAAATATCAAATCTAAAAGTATAACTATGGCTTAGAGGAGCTTGCATCACTCATCCAAATATCTGTAGTTGTATGAGAAGTCCTACACGGGTATCTAAGATAGGTCCTTGTTGATGATGCAGCCATGATATGTGCCTATGTCTTAGTGACACCAACATCTGAGGGGTCTGCTTGTGCTCTATTCTCCTCCTTTGCCGTGGCTACTGTCTCTACTTTTGCCTCTACATCTGCTTGATCAACCCATGCAAGGTCCTCCTCAGTGAAGATGGAATTCTCAGCCTCAATAATCCAATCTAATTGTGGATCAACCTCCTTTAGAGTGATGGAAGATAAGTTAGTGCCTAGGAGTTGCTTGTGATGGAGGTGAAGGTTGTAATGAACATAAACAAAATCATTCAACCTTCGCACTAACAAGCTCTTGTGCCTCTTAGAGTGAATGTGCTCAAACATATTCCAATTGTGCTTGCATCTTGAAACATTGCATGGTTGGCTCAAGACATGAATTGCAATCTTTTGAAGATTTGACACCTTAGCACCAAACCTTTCCCACCATGCATCTGAAATGAGAAAAAAAGAACTCAATCTCATTGTTCAACTTCAAGTTTCAATATTAACATAAAAAAAGAAAAGTTTTAAACTTAAAGTATGCTCTTAATAGACTTTTACTTGGTTGCAATGTCGTCCAAGTTGCCTTACATATATTTCGCTCAAAGAGGTCTCAATCTCAAAAGGTGATCTTCACTTAAAGTTGAGGATCAGGTTCCATCTATTCTATGACTGTGTAAAGTCCACTCAAAACCTTCTCATCCACCTTGATATTCGAGTGTAATTGGAACGCTAAATTTAAGAAATAGGTAGTTGCATGCAAGTGCTTGTGAAGTTGATAGTGTCATCACTAATCAATGATATCTCATATGGGAGGATATTTATCCTCAACCCCACCATAGATGGATCTAATGGCCTCTTTGGTCCTATGCATACCTTCATATAGATAGCCCATCACGGGCTTCTCCCCATCAACAATTTGAAAGAAGACAAATAAAGGCTTTGTGAACTGCAATTATATTAAACCTATGTTCCACGACATTTGGGGGGACGGGGATGGGGGGACGACAGGGGACGTGTTTCAGGGACGGCAGTCCGAGGGCCAATTTTTGGGGACGGCGATATATGAATTTTTCAATATATATATGAATTTTTCAAAATAGAGATATGAAATAGAGATATCATATATGTTAATAACTTAACAACAATATCAATATGTGAATAAATCATGACAGCAGTAGTGTAACAGCAGTATAAACTTCAATAAACTAGTATAACAGCAATCTAAACAACAATAGAATTAAAATTTAATGATAATCATGAGATTGAAGATTCATAACAACAATATTAAAGCATTTTGTTGTTCAAATTCTAAAATTAAAGTTCAAAGTTCAAACTTCAAAATTAAAGATAAAGTTAACTCAAACTGTTAAACCCAAAGTCTCAAACTTCAAAATACAACAATCTAAAGACTAATATCTATGCCTCATTTAGGCTATCAATATGATGATCAAAAGAACTATCTGTGTCACTGTCACTCTTTGCCTGAAGTGGATCATCCAATGGAACTCCAACCATTCCCGGTTGTACCTCCTCCTCGTCAATTTGCCTAACATCTTCAGGATCAACATCCCGTGCTGCTGGAGTTTTGTTTTAACTTTTAAACTTTTATGTTTTAGTCTTTTAGACTTTAGCGTTTTTACTTTAGGGTTTCCGTTTCTCATTTGTATAGTTTTTAATTTTTATTTGATGTATAGTTTTTCATAGCAATCGATAGTTTGGCGTTTAAATTTTTTTTATTAAGAAAAACCATCGGGGATGTCTGACCGTCCCCGGGACGGCCAGGCATCCCCGATACACTGCTAGCCGTCCCCACTATTTCATACGCGTTTCGGGGACGTTTCCAATATTTCTGTTTTGTAGGGGATGCCATGGGGACATCCCCAACCGTCCCCCCATCTTGGAAACGTCATTGGGGACGGGTACGGGGACGGGGCTGGAGGAGGTGGGGACGCGTCCCCATGTATCCTTGTATTAAACATTAACGTGTCCTTGTATTAAACATTAACATAAATAAGTATTATAATGGATTAGAGAAGGGAACATAAAATTTGTAAGCAAAAAAAATATTATAAATGATAAACTAGTAAAATAAACAAAAATAGAATGGAATCATGAACTTACATATATGATGTCCTTCATCGAAATCCAAAAGCTTTCATTAGAAACCCAATCAACCACGTCAACCCTCCATTGGTCTGAGCATATAAAGATGTAGACCGCTCCTCGCCAACAAACATGTGCCTCAAGGCAGTCTTTGACTGAAGCAAAGATTACAACATGATGATGTTCATTGCAAAGCATGTTATTTCAGGACGAACCAATTCCCTCTTGTCCATGTATTTTCTTATTAAGTTGAGGACCCAAGCATGGTTGTATACATATTTGCAAATTTTTTTACCATGCTCCACACATGCTTTGGTCCATGGGATTTTGCCAATACAAGGTCAAGGCAATGAGTAGCACAAGAAGTCTAGAATATGATGGGGCCCTATCCATGAGAAGTCTACCTACAACAACATAGTTTTTTGCATTATTTGTAACTATTTGCACAACATTCTCCTCACCCACCTTTGCCAAGACTTTTTCTAAAACCTCGAAAAGGAAATCAACATTTTTTTTCTAAAACAACAATGAATTTTAGGAAAACTGTACCACTTGAGGAAGAAACAAAAAAAATTGAAATGTTAATGTTAATCACTAAAGTAGAAGTTTGAAATCTTAATCACTAAATCAATAGATTTTAGGAAAATTGTATCACTTGAGGAAAAGATAGGAAATTCAACAATGTTTTGTTTGGCCTATCAGTCCAATCATCAATAATGATTGTGCAACCCTTCTTCCTCCATTTCTCAAATTGCTCATCAATTTTGGTCTTCACATTGGCCACCTTTTGAGTCAAAATCCAGCCCTTTATCTCCTCATCATCAGGACCTTTGAACTCGGCCCCAGAAATAATAAAGACATCTACTAGGTTTTGTCAATAAGGAGACCTAAATGTTTAAAGAAAATAAACAAAATAAGTATTTTAAAATTTAGAATTTAAATTCTAAAATCCTATTAACTTAAAAATTCAAGAGACAAAGAAATAAAAAAATGTATTTTAAAACAAATTAATAATTAACTACATTGCTGCTTGAAATGGAATGAAACAATGAAACCCAAAGTCTCCAATTGCATTGCTTGCTGCATCATGCTTCTTGTTGTTCCAACCTAAGTCACAAGGTTCGAATTCGAATTCGAGTTCGGCAAGCATGAAATTCAGAATAAATTCGGCAAAGAAAAATTTAGAAAAGAAATTCGTGATTAAATTCGCCTTACATAAATTTGAACTTTTTAATATTTAATATTAATTTTAAATAAAATAACTATATTTTAAATTAAAAATATACTACATAGTACATACACTACATTTTAAATAAAAAATATAAATAAAAAAATATTAATTTTATTTTAAAAATATAAAAATAAAAAATATATTAAATAATATATACATTACATTTTAACTTTGAAGTTTAAAAAACAAAATAAAAATATTAAAAAAACTTAAAATTAAAAAAAAAATTACACTATATTTTAATAAATATAGTGCATTTATTAAAATACAGTATACACTACATCTTAAATAAAAAATACTAATTAATATACTAAACCGTAATATCACTACCTGGCTGAAAAAACATTACGACATTACTACACTACATTACTCTTGCGATCCCCCTTACCGAAATACGCTATTAGGAACAAGTGACGAGTTTAGAAAAATTTCCAGCGTGAATTTTTTTTGACGGTGTGAGACAATTCCGAGCCCATATATAATTGCATTTTAATAACTACATTTTAAACGATTATTTAACTGTGTAACGGGAGTTGGGAGGCGACAGAGATGTTTGAGGAAAAATGAGGGCGTGGGGAGTCGGATGCAGGAGACGTCAAGTTCAACAGCCATTAGGTTTCCGTACAAATTTCATGCGAACTTTTTAGACTTTGTATAAATCTGCCGAATTTCAAATCCCATGGCCGAAATTCGGCGAATCCTGTGACTTTGGTTCCAACCATGCTTTCAATTGATGGTTGGGAATCTGGAGTAGTGTGTGGTACAATATATGAATCCAATTTGGATCATAAGCTCTAGGCCCAACACTAGCATTGCTACTACCGCCACAACTGCCACTGCCATTACCACTAGCAGTCAAAGATCTTGGGAATGGAGGAACTGAAGAACAAGAATTTCCATGAATGGCTGTTATCTCTTCTCTATCTCTTTTTTAGTTCCTTTTGCTGATCAAAGTTTTCTAATTGACATTGTACCTCACGCACAAAGTCAATAGGTGCATCTGGGCATAATTGGGCACAAAGTAACATCTTGGCATGGTGTTTGTGTGAGATGATATTTCAATCTATTAATGTCTCTGACTCTCTCCTATTAATTTTCATCTTGCAGAATTTGCAAACCAACTACACTTTCTTAGACCTTGGGATGACATGTTTCCAATAAGGGTCCTTCTAAGTGGGCCTGACATTATAACAATTTATAAATTTGAAGTATGGTGCAATAACAAATAAATGAGAAATTAATTAACATTTAGGGTTTCTAGGTTAAAAAAATGGTTATGGTTTGTAGCTAAAACATAGATAAAAAATTAGAAATAATAGGAGGGTTTGTTCATAAAAAGAAATTAAAACAAAAAAATCCATTATGGAACAAGAAACAAAGAGGGAAAAATGAGTTCTCTTCATTTCCCTCTTTTATTTCTCGTTCTATGAATTTAAAATGAAAAAATTAAACAAATATAGAAGACATGCAAATGAAAAAAAAAACGGGATTCAAAATAGGAAAATACCTCTTCAAATTAGCTCCAACTTGATGGTGGGCCACTCCAAATTAATGATGAACTCTTCCAAATGCACTGTAGGCTTCTTTAGATGCACTAAGGGCTGCTACAAATCTGGTCAAGTTGCATTCAATCAATGTTAGCTGCTCAAGTTGTCCACTAGTTTTTGCTTCAATGGAATGCGATTTTAGCTCCAATACTCTTTTTTCTTCTTTCTTGTTCTTGCAAATGAAATGAATGTCTTTTGAGAGTATTAGAGGTCATTTTAGAATGTTAGTTTTGAGTGCTTATTTTATTTTTCTAATTTTTGTGGCTGACTTAGACAACAGAGTCAGCGACAAGACTCGCAAGGTTCAGCAAGTCTGGCAGACTTGGCAAGTTTGACCAGACTTGTTGAGTACTCGGGCCATGAATCTGTTGGCCTCGTTTAGATGCAACCACCTCGGGGCTCGCCGAGTCTAGGTGATTCTAGGCAAGTCGTGTAACTATGTGAATCACTTTTGTTATATTGGCTGTTATATTAAACTATAGACACTTCGCATACATTAGTAGGCCGCTTCCCTTTTATTTTTTAAATTGAGGAGGAAAAGATATGTAATATACATAAAATATTAACATAGTTTTAAACTTAATAAATATATAGTTTTCTTATTCTATATCGTGTGTTTCAAAGCATTTGAAAGTTGTACTTTGTGGAAATGATGTCTCCTATTCTTGTAATTAATGGTTCTGTACAAAAAAATGCATTAGATTATAAACACAATTTTAGGATATGCAGTTTTGGCTTGTAAAGTTTCAATACCCATGATTGACATTTTCAATTTTCATGAACAGTATCTAGAAGTTAGAGAGAAGCAGTACGACAAAAAGGTCTACCTTGATTTCTATTCTGTAAGTAAATATACTGGTGTTATTAAGTAGAACCAAACTATAGGTTGAAATGTGATATTTTTTCTAAATGTATTTGTATGTTTAACTGAAACTATTATAGGTATTCACAAGACAATATCCACTTCTGAGTTTAAAAATCTATTACTAGTACAATGACTCATAATATGTTGAAAAGAGCTTATTTATAATAAGTGAATACTTGTCGACAAAATGTGTAGAAAGAAATATTAGGCATTGAGTTGGGAATTGATACTTAAATACAAAAAACAGAAATGCTACAATAATAAATGGTAGGACATAAACTTATTAAAAATTTGTTTGTGTTGGGTGCCTAGAGATTAGTGTGTCAAGGATCAAGCATTGGCTCAGCATGGGTATAGTCTCGTTGATGTTATATGTTGGAACATCCCCTAGGATTTGATAGGCATTTTGTGCGATACCTTGAATCTAATATCTAGTTGCTCACTAGTTGATGCAGTCCAAGGTAGGAGCCAACTGAAAGGTGACCTTTCCATTGCAACAAGACATCACTACACACCTCTCCAAGTGACTCATTATGGGGTATAAAACGTGAATACAAATTAATTTGAAAAACAGGATCAAGAGATAAATATTTAGCTTTGGAATTTTGGAAAACTAGCTACACAAACTTAACCCGATCAAGCTAAAATTTGGATCGGATTTAAATGGGTATTCAAAGACTGATATTACTGATTTACAACTCCTCCAAAGGACATTCCAAGACCCTATATTACTGATCTGAAATCTGAAACAAGCCAAATCATTCACTTCATGCTTGCTGATTTTAGCACCAAAATAGAGACACTAGACATGGGAAAAATTGCTGATTTTTATTGCATAATATTTGAACAAGATTACATTTGATTTCATGAGAGAATTTGAATAGAACCTCCCCTTGTAAAACAGATATCCAACTGATCTACAACTTTTCAAGATCACACAAGATCAACTCTGAAACATAATTTAAAATTCACATGAAATCTAAATCGCTCTATGCTAACACTAGCTCCAATCGATGACTCTGAACTTCTAAATAGCTCTATGCTTTGTTTTTAGATTCATATCTGATGAAAATACATTTTAGGCCTTTATCATTCAACTTAGACCTTTTTTCTTTTGGTATGTGTGCATAAGCAACACATCCAAACACCCTTAAAGGATCAATTGATGGCTTAATTCCAGACCAAGCTTATTCAAGAGTCATTCCTTGAACTGCTTTTGTGGGATTCTAAGTAAATAGACTATTGTAGTTATTGCCTTTGCCCAAAAACTCTTATCCAATTTTTTTCTTTCAGCATACTCCCTACCATCTCAACAATAGTCCTATTCTTCTTTTAACAACACCCAAGTAATATACCCAAATTTTATGTGAAAAATCATCAATGAAAGTTAAAAAATATTTTGACTTATTCAAAGAAAGTGTTTTCATGGGACCACATAAATCTGTATGAATGATTTCAAGATGTTGTTTAGCCCTTCTAGATTACCAATTGAAAAATTAGCTATATGTTGTTTCTCAACAATACATTCTTCACACACTTCTTTTCTATTTTCAATAAAAAAGCAAACCTTCAACCATTTTCCTTTTTTTAAGTAAAATCAAACCATTAAAACTAAGATGTCCATACCTCTGGTGCCATATTTGACTTTCATTCATTTCACTAGTTCTTAAGGCTTGGTTTTTGTGAGGGAAATAAAGAGGAAACATTCTATCACTTGTCATGGTTGCTCTTACAACTACATTCCTATGTGATTCGTCTCTAATTATGCACTCATCTTTATCAAAAAAACACTTGATAATTTTGTTCTAACATTTGGCCAACAAATAACAAATTCTTTTTAAGTGTAAAAACCAAAAGAGTTTCAGAAATGTACTATACCTCACCATGCTCAATTGGACTGCAATAGTACCTTTTCCTTTGCTTCCATGAGACTAATCCAATACCACTACGCTATTATGCTTTTTATCTAAATCAATAAACAAATTCTCATTAGATGTCATATGAGAACATCCAAAATCAATGTACCACACATCATTTCATTAACATTTGTATTGATCATCTTCTATAGTATTATGAGCAGTCTGTTTATTCCAACATTCTAGTTTATAGTGACCCAACTTATTGCAATGAAAACATTGAATAGTTCTTTTATAATTATTATCTCTATGATCTCTCCCATTATCCCTGCTTCTACCTCCTCTTTCTTTGAAGATGCTATTTCTACCTTTGAAATTGTTACCTCCTCGAAAATTGCTAGATTTTCCTCTAGGTTCGTTTTTATTGCAAGAGTCATCTCTATATTCATTGTTATGATGATTCTTAGAAAAATTAATTCTTTTGCCTTTGATGCTTCCATGATGAAAATGTTTGTTCGAAGCTTTCTTCACTATTTTTAATTCTTTTTTCGGCAGTTAACAAAATGCCACTTAATTCATCAATTTGCATGGTTGTAAGATCTTTATTTGACTAACTAGACCTTCCACTTTTGTCAAAAAATCATTCACCAATTCATTGCGACACATTTTTATATTTTCAAAGTTCTCTCAACTTTTGTAATTTTGCAATTTGTGAACCTTGATATGCATTAATGAATGTATTCCATGCTAAGTTCTCTCAACTTTTGTAATTTTGTAGTTTGTACACTTTGATATGTATTAATGAGTATATTCCATGCTTGTTTAGAATTCACAGCACTACTGATCCTATTCCATGCTTTTTAGAATTCACACAACACTAATCTAAGGAAACATTGTTTGGTTAAGTGCACCTTGAATCAAAAACAAAGCTTCATTGTCCTTTCTTACTGTTGCTTTATATGTTTGTTTTTGTTGATCGTTAGAGGCATCTACATCTGTTGGTTCTACATACCCTACTTGTACAATGTCCCATAAATCTTGAGATTTTAGGAGAGTTTGCATTCTAGTGCACCGATAAGAAAAGTTATCCCTGTCAAAAAATATGAATTAACAATGGAGAAGTCCTTGCTATATTTTCTGTCACAAAATCATAGCAAAATACTTTGCAAACAAATAAAAAACTTCCCTTGTCAGAATTTCTTACAAACTCCTTGCAAATCTTTACAAACTTATAGTAAGTTTTTCGTCACTTACAATAGGATAAAAAAACACAGAGTCCGGTACTTCTTGAAAATAGATTCAATGACACACACAAATTCCAATTACAGATAAGGCAATGGCAGATGACACCTGATATAACACAAAAGAATGGTTGTGGTTGAATTCACGGGCTTGTCTCCTCTACACAGCAAGAATTGCCCTCGCATCCTTACCCCTCAGAAGGCAAGGCTAACAGCGGAATCTGCACAGTGCACATGCAAGTTGGATGGGCACCCTGCTCCCTTGCAAACACTGAATACACTATGAATTTTCTTGCGTTGACAAAGAAATCTGTGAAGACTGCAGGCCCCTTGGGGGAAAAAGGCTGACTCGGTGGATCCCAGTATATGCGAGATTTTGTAGTTTCTTCCACGCAGCGCCTTACACCCTTGCGTCTTTATGCACTTGCGGAATATACAGAATAGACCGTGAAGACTCGCCGAAGACTTCTGATTCTGGAAACCTCTCTACATCTTTTTCTCTTCTGTGGGACTCCTTCCAATGTTTTATCATTGCAACCTCTTGCATTTCTTTTCTCAACTGTGCGTGTCTTTGATGCAGTTGTTTCTCTCAACACAAATGGGACTACACCGATCTTCAATGTCTCACGGGACCTCCCAACAGCTTTGATATACTAGATGATGGGATAGAAAGCAACAATAAACAAGATGATCTGCAAATCATCAACACAATACAAACACAGAGCAAGAAATGTGCAAGGGCCCAAACATTCTCCGCCACATTTATAAGAAAAAAATACAAACTGAACAAGAAACTAATCCTATATTACTGCCCAACTAATAAAAACTACCAGTTAACTATTACTAAACAAATATGTTCATTATTCTTTCAGGTAACGTGGATTCCCTCAGTGCTCCTCTTACTAATATACATAAGATTGACACCATCATATTCAAGTTTTTTCCTTATTAGATTCCAAGTTAAAAACCTTGGTGATCCAAACAACAAATAAAAGAATAACCACACTCCCATCTAGTCGCCCGGACAAACTTCTTATCAAAGTCATAATTGGATGTAGAGTAGATGACTATATCCACATTGAGATGACAATTAGGGATTTCTTGCTTCCCTAAGTCGACAATTTTGGTCCTTACGTTCCAAGTAAAGAGAAATAATCCTGTTGAAAATGGAAGAGCATACATAATACTGAAAAATTAAGTTATGATTGGACACTAATAACACCAATAATAATTATAATATTAAATTCATACGGGATGATTACAAAATATTATGCAAATGTTTATAAAGCATTGTATTCTGGTATAACTTGTCAAAAAACCTCTTTACAGAAAACTAACTGTGATGTCCCCTTTTTCCGAGTGATCACCTAAGAGAGTTGGTTAGCCTATTCTATTCCTGTAGGCTAAGCCAGAAGGGCTAGGGAATAACCTAATTGGTTAAATCCTATATTTAACCAATTTTCTTGGGCCAAATCGAGATGTGAAATGACTTATTATATTTTTGTGAGCCTATTGGTGAATTAAAAATAAATAAAGAAAATTGCCCAAGAGGTGGACAACCCAGGTGAGAGAAAAAGAAATAAAGAAAAAAGAAAAAATTAAATAAAGACAAGAAAAATAGAAGATGGGTGCCCAAGGAGGTTGGCCAGGTGAAGGAGAATGCCAAAAAGGAGGTTGGCTAGGAGGAGGTTAGCCAGAGTTGAGTTGGGAGGAAAATTGGCTATAAAAGAAAGGTCTTTTGAGGTCATTTCATCATTTATTCACATCTGATTTTATCATTGGAGTTTTTACTCTTGGCTGCACTTTAGGTTAGCATATTCCAAGGACGAAAACCCTTAAGATTATTAGGTGGATTGGACGGAAACCCAATTCCATCTTGGAGGTGAATTCACACGGAGTTCACACTTGCACTTCATTGGAGATTTGGAGGAGTTCTTGAGCTTTCACGCCATATTCTTTGGAGCAGATTTGAGCACCTATTTTGGAGGGAATTGGATGGAGATTGACTAGAGTTTCTGTCCTAGGTTGAGTGCCACTTCCCAAGGAGGGCGACTTCATCATTTTGGAACACCCAACCCTAAGCGCACACCATGGAGGATTCACCCATCTAGGGTTTGATGTTTGAAGTCTATTTTGTATATTTTTGGTATGTATAAAACTAGTTTTAGGTCAGACTTGTATGAGCAGAAATCTGGGCAATGTTTGGCATGTTTGAGCCCATGAATTTGATGTAATTCCAAATCAGCATATTCAGATTTGGAGCAGCAGACGTGTTTATTCAGAAATCAGATTTGTTTGTCATATGTTTGGCATTTGGATGGTTGTTATACATGGTTGGAATCATGGTTGATGCTATCTAGATGTTTGGCATATTTGTGTGAATGCTTGGCACATGTTTATTTGCTGCCCATAAGTGTTTATACTTCAGAAATAAAATCAGAATTCAGTCCTAGGGTTTGAGCAGAAAACTAAATCAGAAAATTAGGGCAGAAATTCTGAATTCTAGGGCAGATCCTATTGGGGATATTTCAGTGGTATCAGAGCCTTTGATCTTGCTAGTTTGGAGGCTTTACTATGCTCAATGTTGACCTATGAATCCCGAGAATAGAGAATATATCACATATAGGAGAAGGCAGTAGTTGGGTGGTTCAGATTCTGAGGGAGAAGACACCATGGGTGATAGGAGTCATGAAGAGCCTAGCACTAGAGACATCCACAATGATCTTGCTCGAGGACAACGTGACCTAATGCAGCTCATGTCTCAATTTTTGCGGCATAACATAGGTAACAACAATAATACCAGGGACAATTAGCCTGTAGGAGGAGACAATGGAAATAATGGAGAAACTAGCAATTTAGGAAATGACAACACTCACACTAGAGCTACTCAAGCTCGGTGGTGAGGCCTCTTATGCCAACTTTCTTGGATCAACTAGGACCACAAGATGGTGGACAACCGGTTGCCGGTGAGAGCTTCAACGATTACATGAGGGAATGGCAATCCCTAGGTAATGAATTCCAAGCTGCTATGTCTCTACAAGATTTTTGTCAATTGAAGTATAGGAACATGCCTAGAGCTGAAAGGAATCACAATCATGATTTGCAAAGAAAGTTGGGAAAGGTAACTATCACTCCCTTTGATAGTTCGGATAGATGCACGACCCGTGCATGTATTCAAAAGATGGATAACTATCTCACCTTGAACCCTATGTTTGAGAAGGACGCAATTCAATTTGCTACTCTACACTTGGAGGGAGATGCACAAGATTGGTGGTACAACAGTATAATCACATAAGGTCATAGTCTTGTTACTTGTTATGTTGATTTTACACAGAGGTTGATTGACAGATTCAACAAGACTAATCTCGAGCAATACTTTCGTGAGTTAGCCCAACTCAAACAGAGGGATTCCGTGGATACATAAATATCTGAGTTTTAGAAGCTTGCAGTTCTGGTGCCAAATGTTTCAGAGAGTAGGTTGACCTATCTCTTCATCGAAAGTTTGGAGGAGCCACTTCGTGGTTGGGTGAAAGCCCTAGATCCACCTTCACTATAGGATGCTATCAAGAGGGCAAGAGGCATGCAATTTTCAGCACCTTCCAAGCATAAGTTGCAAAGTAAACCTTTCATTGCATCAAGGAAGGATCCTAGGAAATTTTTTTAGAAGGAATAGCCTAGAAGGATGACTCTTGATGTCGAGGCTAAGAACGAGCTAAGGAGGAAGAAGCTATGTTTCTAATGCAAGAAGCCTTGGGAGCCCGGTCACAGATGCCTTGGGAAAGGCAAAGCACATTACATAGAGGTCACTTCCGACATTGATGATGATGAAGTCCAAGACACTAGTTCGGATAGTGAGCACGAGGAGCAGCGGTTAGAGCTTGATGCTACAACCACAGGTGATACAGTTCATGGCACTATTGCTACATTATCAGGAGCCTCGAATTATCATCCTTTTATGGTGAGAGGTGTCCTTAAGGGATAACGGGTCACATGCTTGGTGGATAGTGAAGCCACTCATAACTTCATTGATGAGGGCTTAGTGGTGAAGCGAGGATTGCAAGTAAAGGAGTTTTCTGGTTTCAACGTGATGGTTGCCGATGGATTCAAGATGAGTTGCACCAAGAAGATCTCACAATTAAGTATCCAGTTGGGTGACTATACTGTTACTGATGACTTCTATGTGGTTGGAATTGGTGATACAGATGTTTTGGGAATCCAGTGGTTGCATTCACTTGGCAGGTACATCTAGAATTTTTAGAAAATGGAGTTGGAGTTTGTGTCAGACAGGAGGAAGGTAGTATTGAGAGCATTGGTGAATGGTGCGCCAAGGATAGTGACAGCGAAGAGGATGGAGACATTATTCAGACACGGTGATGTGGCATGGGCAGCCCAATGTTTCGTGTCTTCTAAATCCTCTCCCAGTAGCGACCGACTGTATCATGTGGACATCCAATCAGTATTGGATAAAGCACAACATGGTGTTTGAAGAGATTCCTCCTGGTAGACCTTCGGATTGCAGCTTTGAGCATGTGATTGAGTTGGAGGGCTCTGAGCCCGTCATCACCACTCCTTATCGTCATCCTAGAAGATTCAAGAAAGAAATAGAGAAGACAATTAAGGAACTTTTGGATATGGGACACATTAGGCCGAGCTCTAGTCCCTTTGCTGCTTCGATGGTTTTGGTGAAGAAGGATGGCACGATGAGGATGTGCATTGACTACTGTGCTTTGAATAAGAGGACCATCAAGAATAGGTATCCTATACCCAAGATCGATGAGTTGTTTGATGAGTTACATGGAGTAGTATACTTCTCCAAGACTGATCTTTGATCGGGATACCATCAGATTAGAGTCCATGATGAGGACATTCATAAGATTGCATTTAGGTGTTATTACGGGCATTATGAGTTCTTGGTTATGCCTTTTGGTCTTACTAATGCTCCTGCGACTTTCCAGTCCTGTATGAATCACATCTTCAATAGGTAGTTGCGGAAGTTTGTATTGGTGTTCTTTGATAATATTCTGATATACAGTAGGACATGGGAGGATCACCTCAGGCACATTGATGAGGTGTTAGGTATCATGGAGGCACAGTCCTTGTTTGCTAAGGCTTCCAAATGTGAGTTTGGAATGACAGAGATTCTATACTTGGGGCATGTGATTGGCGCTGGTGGAGTGAAGGTACACTAGGAGAAGATACAGGGTATTCTGGATTTGCCACCGCCAAAGAACATTTCAGACTTGAGAGGTTTCTTTGGGCTTTGTAGTTATTACAGGAGATTTGTGAAGGGGTTTTCACAGTTGGCGGCACCTCTTACAGATCTCACCAAGAAGGGCACATTCAGTTGGTTGGATGAGGCTCAGGCAACATTTGATAGACTCAAGGAGGTAATGCATACTTGTCCAGTATCAACTCTTCCTGATTTCTCTTAGCGCCTTGTTTTGGAGTGTGATGCTTTAGGTGCAAGGATAGGCGTTGTTCTCATGCAGAATAGACATCCCATAGCCTAGGAGAGTAGGAAGCTGAGAGATACAGAGTGCTTGTATTCCACCTATGGCAAGGAGATGCTTGCCATCATGCATGCATTGGCAAAGTTCAGATAGTACTTGGTAGGTGGGAAGTTTGTGGTCACGACAGACCACAATAGCTTGAAATACTTCATGGAGCAGAAGGACCTGAATGAGAGGCAACAAAAGTGGGTAAGTAAGATTCAGGCATATGGCTTTGATATTGAGTATGTTAAGGGTCAGAATAATGTCGTTGCCGATGCATTATATAGGAGGCCCACACTTTGCTCTATGTTAGAGATTTCAGCTGATTGGAAGGCTCACCTTTTGGTTGAGTATTCCAAGAATTCTTTTGCATGTGAGCTCATGGACGGCAAGATTCAGGATGACAGTTACAAGGTAGTTGTTGATGTGATCTACTACAAGGACAGGATCTACTTCGTACCTGAGTCAAAGATGAAGGATAAAATTTTGAGAGATGTTCACGACACTCCATTAGCAGGTTATCCAGGGTTCGCCAAGACCGAAGGCTCACCTTCTAGCTGAGCATTCCAAGAATTCTTTTGCATGTGAGCTCATGGATGACAAGATTCAGGTGACAGGTACAAGGTAGTTGATGATGTGATCTACTACAAGGATAGGATCTACTTGGTACTTGAGTCAAAGATGAAGGATAAGATTTTGAGAGGTGTTTATGACACTCCGTTAGCAGGACATTCAGGGTTCTTCAAGACCTACAGGCAGGTGTGAGAGAGATTCTCATGGAAGGGTCTCAAGGATGATGTCTTGCGACATGTTCGAGAGTGTATGACTCTTCAACGGAACAAGTTAGAGCATACTTTCCCTGCAGGTTTACTTCAGCCATTGTCAATTTGTTAGCGTTTAATTTCGCACCTTTCGGTGAGAAAGAAAAACGGACAGCGTGTACAGTAGGATTGTACTTCGAATTAGGAGGGGAAGCTCCCTAAACAAGAAAATTAAAAAGACGTTTACAAAATATCCTATCTTTTTGTTTTTCAAGGCACGAGCACAAGGCAATGAAGCTCTTCTGCAAGGCTATAAGATTTCCTAAAGCTTTCCAGAAGAAAATAACTAACTTTATCTCTTAAAACAATTCCAATTTCAAGTAAATTCAAAGCATAAAGAAATCAGAAGAACAACTTGGAGGTTTTCAAAACAAAAGAACGAATACAACTCACAATAATTGCTCATGCACACAGTCATGAACAATTTATATAACTCTTGACAACAATATAGATCTCTGAAACTATGATTTGTATTCTCATTAATCAAAAAGCAAGAATCAATAACAGTGCTTGAACAATAAAATGCGAGCAAAAACTAGTCTCAGCATTTACCATTGATAGTTTAAGTGTGTAGAATACACTTATTTATACTTGAAAAGCAAAGATGCAAGGAAATAAAAGGAAGAGTTAACTAACACTCTCCACTCTAGATCTACTAACACTCTTCACTCTAGATCTAATGGCTGCATGGGAAGCATGCAAGCTTATTAGCAATTAAAATTAAAAGTATCTTGTCATGCAATCAGTTAACTGAACTTGCATGTTATACATTGAGTTCCAACTCAAAGATATTTTGCATGATTTCCAAAAGTAAAATCTAAAAATAAATTTAACTTTAGTTAACAAAAATAGTTCTCAAAATAGAAGCTGCTTCAGAAATCTCTCCTACTGCCAAAAATAATTCCCTTCTGCAAAATGTGAAAAATAAGCTAAGTCTGAGAATTGAGATTTCTCTCAAATTCCTCAACTTTGACTTCATCTGGCATAATCATGGAATCAAGGTGAATTGTCCTCATCTGTAGGTCAATGGCAGCATCCTCTGTGATTTCTCAAAAACTTCAAAGTCTTTTTCAGCCTTGGCACACTTTGATGCAACATCAACCAGGAGGTACATTTTGTCTAAGTGGGGATCACCACCAAACCTTCCGTGGATCAGCTGTATGAACTTCTGCAAATTGTGAACAAGGCAATTCACGCCTTCTTCACTGAAATACCTGCATGGAATGTTGTGGACAAGATCATATTTGAGCAAAGATTTGGCCTCAATGGTGACTGATGAATATTGCATGATGGCTTGAAGAAGCTTGTTTTGATGACCTTTCTGCTTTGAAAATAGCCAACCTGGACCTCTGTGTGTTCGCTGCCCAAGAAAAACAAGTTTTCTTTTCGCTGTGCAAAATTTAATTTTTGTGAAAAAAATTAAAAAAATTTCCCTTGGAAAATGAAATTTTGGAGCTGCATCCTCAAAGATTTGACAGATCTGAGATCAAACCTGTCTTGGCTGATGGAAAATGCCTTTTGCCGAGGTGGGTATGTGTCAGAAATGAGAAATTTTGGACAAATAAGCCTCAAAAATCAATTTTATCTTGGCTGTAGGTGGTGATTTTGCCTTCGAAAAACCATGACCAGCGGTGAAAATCCTTGAAAATTTATCAAAAATGACCTCCTGGGTTTGGATGTTGCCTTAGGAACATGAAGATGGACCCTGTGAAGGAAGAGAATGAAGAAAAAGAAGAATAGAAGTGATCGAATTGCCTTCTTTATATTTTGCTGATTTGAAAAAGCTTCAAAAAGCTTGAAAAACCCTCAACAATGGCCGCCAGTGCAAGAAAGAGGCCTTCCAGTGGACAAATTTTCCTTTGAGTGTGATAGAAAGAAGTAGAATGATGCAAGAATGGATGATCTTTGCCCTGTATGTGAAGATCTAATCTTCAAAACCTTCGAATTCGCCTCATGCAAGCTTTTATTCATTCATTAATGGCCGCCATGTGAGAAGTGCAGCCCCAGTACCATCCTCTTGCCAAGAAAATGATGAAAATTATGCCAAATATCTCCTTTATAGTGGATGCCCTCCTCCTAGGGTTTCATTCTTCTACTTGGGCCTTGCTCTGCCTCTCCAACCTTGCAAAAATAATGAATGAAATGAGAAGGATGAAGAGGTATATTTATAGGCTCATGCTCTCTCTCTCCTGGCGCCAATTTCCATGCAAACAAACTCCCTCGAAAAGGCGTGTAAATGATCCAAACTAGGCGCCTTTTGCTTGAGCCAAATAGGCATGGGTTTTAGGGTTTCTAGGCGCCTTTGGGAATGCCTCAAAAAGGCGTGAGAAATAGGTATTTTGAGCGCCTATTCATGGTCACAAAAAGGCGTGGCTTTTTGGTGTTTTGAGCACCATTCTTGAACATGAAAAAAGGCGTGACTTTTTGTGGATATGAGTGCCTTTTTTGGGGATCACTAAATGGCGTGGGTTTTAGCCATTTTAGGCGCTTTTCCTAGGCAAATGAAAGGCATGCTTTTCCTTCAATATGAGCGCCTTTTGGAGGTGAAACAAAAAGGCGTGAGATATGACCAAGTTGAGCGCTTTTTAGGAGTGGCAAATAGGCGTGGGTTTTGGCTAGAATGAGCGCCTTTCTCATGGTGACTTTGAGTGTCTTGGGTGGAAGTATATTTCAAAATATATTTAAGTATATGTTATTTCCTATACTTTAAATATTTTGAAATATACTTGCAGGATGTTTGAGATAGGTCCCGGATCCATGGGATTTAACATGCAGATTCTAGATTTTTGAGGATCCACCAGATTTCAGACTTAGACAGATTTCAAGATCTCAGAATATCAGGTTTTAGGACACCAGACTTAGCTAATTTCAGGGCTCATATTTATGATTCTTGACCTTGGAAAACTTTGAACTTTGCCTTGGCCATTTTGATGGAGGCTTCTTAGCTCACTGCTGTTTGCCTTTGCCTCTGGAGCTTCTTTTTGCGGTAACTTCTTCGTCTGATGACGGAATGTCTTGAAGTTTGGAAACCAAGCTCATATGATCCGAAGCTCTTATTGAAGCCTCTCCTCCATGAATTATACTCCAAGATGGAGCACATTTTGGCCAAGAACGCCCAAAAATGCTTTAGAAATTTTTTTGAAAATTTCCAAAATTTCAAAATTGAATTTTGATTTGCTAGATGTATTTGCATTGCTTCCCTTGGTTCCTTTATGTCATTTTGGCCTTCAATTCACTGCTTTGACTTCCTCTTTTTTGATGTTCTTTCACTGCTTCAAGCCTGATTGGCTTGTCATAATCTCCCTCCATTCGAGCCTTTCATCGCCATCTTTTGATATGTATTGTACCTGCAGGGTTAGCACAGTAATGACAAAGCTACACGGTGCTTGGGAGGTGTGTTTAGGCATCTTTTAGGATGTTTGTATGCATAGACGAAAAATTTTGTATGGGTACAACACAATTCCAGAGCGGAGATGGGAGAGTATATCTATGGATTTCATTACTGGTTTTCCGAAGGTTTAGGGCAAAGATTGCATATTTGTGGTTATTGATAGATTGACTAATTATGTACATTTCTTTGCTATCTCATATGAGTATAAAGCACCTCAAGTTGCACAGTTGTTCTTTAGAGTGGTGTTTAGACTCCATGGACTTCCCAAGACCATTGTCAACGATCGGGATAGTAGATTTCTCAGCGTGTTTTGGCAGGAGCTATTCAAATTGGCTGTACAGAGTTGACCTCGAGCACTAGTTACCACTCAGATAGATGAATAGATTGACATAGTAAACAAATAGGTGGAAGGGTATCTACGCAACTATATTGTGGGACAAGAGAAGGCTTGGGTTAGGTAGTTGTATTTGGGAGAGCATTGCTATAATACTACTTATCACATGTCGATAGACATGTCACCTTTTAGAGCCTTATATGGATATGATGCTATGCCTTTTGTAGACTTAGCATTTGATGACAACAAAGCTCCCAGAGCTAGAGAGATGATGCAGGACAGCCAGGACAATCTTAAGGCACTTAAGGATAATCTTCACCATGCTTAGAATCAGTAGAAGATGTATGTAGATAGACACAGTGTGGAGAGGACATTTGAGGTTGTTGACTTAGTTTTCTTGTGCCTATAGCCATACAGACAGTCTACATTGAAGAAGAGTGGTGCTGAAAAGCTAAAACCTCGATTCTATGGCCCCTACAGGGTTGTGAGGAGAGTTGGAGAAGTTGCATATGAGTTGGAGTTGCCCGAGGGTAGCCGAATTCATAATGTATTTCATGTGTCTTGCCTCAAAGGGGCAATTGGATAGCATATTATATCTTCTCCAGAGCTTCCACCATTGGACGAGGAGGGGAAGTTGGTACTAGTACCTGATGCTATTCTGGATGTTAGGGAGCACAAGTTGAGGAGCAGGGTGATCAAGGAGAACTTGATTAGACGGAGAGACTTGCCTCTTGAGGTTGCTGCTTGGGAAGGCGAACAAATTCTGCAGCATCTAGGTTTGCAATTGCTTGAGGGCAATTGATTCTGGGAAGGGAGAACTGTAATGTCCCCTTTTTCCAAGTGATCACCTAAGAGAGTTGGTTAGCCTATTCTATTCCTGTAGGCTAAGTTGGAAGGGCTAGGGAATAACCTAATTGGTTAAATCCTATATTTAACCAATTTTATTGGGCCAAATCAAGATGTGAAATAACTTCTTATATTTTTGTGAGCCTATTGGTGAATTAAAAATAAATAAAGAAAATTGCCCAAGAGGTGGATGACCCATGTGAGAAAAAGAAATAAAGAAAAAATAAAAATAAAATAAAGAACAAAAGAAAAGATTGGTGCCCAGGGAGGTCGGCCAGGTGAAGGGAAAGACAAAACAAAAATAAAATAAATGCCAAAAAGGAGGTTGGCTAGGAGGAGGTTAGCTAGGGTTGAGTTGGGAGGAAAATTGGCTATAAAAGAAAGGTCTTTTGAAGTCATTTCATCATTTATTCACATCTGATTTTATCATTGGAGTTTTTACTCTTGGCTGCACTTTAGGTCAGCATATTCCAAGGACGAAAACCCTTAGGAATATTAGGTGGATTGGATGAAAACCCAATTCCATTTTGGAGGTGAATTCACACGGAGTTCACACTTGCACTTCATTGGAGATTTGGAGGAGTTCTTGAGCTTTCACGCCATATTCTTTGGAGCAGATTTGAGCACCTATTTTGGAGGGAATTGGACGAAGATTGACTAGGGTTTCTGCCCTAGGTTGAGCGCCACTTCCCAAGTAGGGCGACTTCATCATTTTGGAACACCAAGCCCTAAGCGCACACCATGGAGGATTCACCCATCTAGGGTTTGACATTTGAAGTCTATTTTGCATATTTTTGGTATGTATAAACCTAGTTTTAGGTCAGACTTGTATGAGCAGAAATCTGGGCAATGTTTGGCATGTTTGATACAGCCAAAAATTTTTCCACAAGCACATGAAGAGCTGTTTTTGGTGCCATAATTAACCCCTTGAAGTTCAATTACAAGAGAAGGTTATAGAATACTCTTACCCGCTAAATACACTGATTTCTTGAAATTTGTTCTTCCAATCAATTCAACGTCTCAGCTTACCAAACACTCTTATCTATTCACAATCGTCTTACAATGGTTTGCTGGTTCGCAATTCTTAGTAGTCTTTTATATTTGTAGAGTATCTACAACAAGCACTTTGCAATACTTAAATTTGTGTGTATTAGATTGTGTAAAACCATGTATAAAATAGAAGTAATTTGTTGGCAACATCCTCCCAAGGGAGCCACATTACTGATGCCGCCACCCCATGACTTGGTAAGTTGGTTAAGATTAATTCTGGGCAATAGCAATACTTTATTGTTTCTTTTAACTGTCCTCTTCCACGCGTATCTATTGTTAACCTGCTTGCCTTTTGGGGACCCACCATTCGATAACAACCATCAATTAGTCATTATCAATAGATTGCTTAATACGATCCAATGTTTGTCGGTATATTATTGCTTTACAAATCATTCAAACATTGAATGAATGAATGAATGAAGAATTTTAATGACGTCCACGAGGCCACAACAGCCTATGGGACCTAGAAACCACACGCAGCCCCACCAAAGACGGAACAACGGAACAAGCACCCCCTAAGACGCCTGTAACTCTTTCTTGAGATCTTCTCTTCTACTGTGCAATTTGATCAAGAGGTTTGCAGTTCTGCTCACCCTTGCCTTTTCAAACAAGGTGCTTAGATTGGTGATATTCAAAGTGTCACCATAGCTAGAACGAATGTCGATATACGCCTCACACTCCAAGAGGAAGTGTCGCTCCGTTTCCACCAAACCTTTGTTGCAAAAAAGGCACAATGTTAGAAAGGGACACTCATACTTGTAGCCCCTTTGCATGTTGCCACCTGGTTGAGTCAGATGCACTGGTGTCGTTATCAACGAATTTATCATTATTGTGCGGATTCAATGTATTTTGATCAATGGCTCACATGGAAGTGCTTATTAGTAACGATTAATCCTTAAAACCAAACAATCTCCAAATCAAAATTTTAGTTTTGTATGAGATTTAATTAGTTGAATTTTTTTTTTTTTTTTTTGTTGGAGGTATTGGTAATAGTTTCGATATTAAGTGACTTAAAAAAAAAAAAAATTATGGCAGATTATTATTGATTTAAACTGTGATAGTGAAAAATTAAAGAGAAGGAATGAAGCATCAGCAATAAGCAAAGGAAGAGTCAGCAGTAAGGAACGATCAAAGGTATGCATCATTGCACCCATCCACAAATAAATCCTATAGTATATATATTGCTTAGCAATTTCTGAGATATATGCTAATTTCTGATGTTAACAAAGAGGTCTACAAAGTATCGAATATACTTTAATAAGTGTAAATACATATTATCTGTATGAAGCCAAACATTTATATATATAGGGCAATATCATCCTATTAATCAGCATTAGCAATATAGATGCATTTAATGATGAATTTATAAGGTAGATCTATAAGTAGAATATATATGAATGTTTAAAGATCATAAGATCTAATGCTTCCAACTAAAGTTATGAACATTAGGCATAATCCATTGAATATTAGGAAACGTTAATAATCACATATAGAGTAAACATTTAATGAAATATGCATTCAAAGAGGAATATCAATATATACTAATTATTGATTATCCAAGAAAGTGAATTGTAGGCGTGATGCCTAGAATGATAAGTATGTTCTATCAAGGGATTGATTATGAAATCATCCTTAAGAAGCAATCAACATGACCCTGGAGTACTAGGCTAGGACTAGTAGCCTTCCCCTTAATCCACCTACACACCTTATTAGTATGAGACTGGTGGTCAGAAGGAATCTAGTGTCTAGCACTCAAGCTGGCAAGTCATGGCCCCTCCGAGCTAAGAGCAAAGTATTGCCGGGTGTAGCATGAAGCTCTCAGACCTAGGGTAAGAATGAAGTATTGCCGGGTGTAGCATGAAGTTCTTGACCCTATGGTTGCGTAGGACCTAGATAATATTAATGGCCTAACGGTAGGTGAACCTCAAGCTGGCTATAAGCCCCTCCGAGCCAAGAGTGAAGTACCTCCGGGTGTGAGGTGAAGCCTTGGGCCTACGGCCGTGGGTCTTGGAATCCTTAACCCACCCTCTCATATTAGGTGAGTGGTCTGATTAATTGATAGGATTACGAACGTCGTCCCCGAGGTATGTCCATGACTCATGTGTGATTAATGAGATAAGATAGATCATGAACCAATGATGAAAATGAATAACATATATGTGAATGTGTGTTAATGCATAATGATGAAATGAATTATATGAAACTTAATGTGAATATAATCTAATATGTTCCAGTCTTAATGATTATATGTTGAAAGAAATGATTAAAGATTACTAATGTTCTCTTTTACTAAGTTGGAGTTGTGTTCAAAGGTGAAAAATTTCAGCTTACTAGAAGGGGACATTACAATCTTTGTAGTAGAAGTGACTTTTTAGGCATATTTTAGGAAAGAGGGGGTTTTATTGAATAAATCATCAATTGTGATAAATGGATATTTATTTTCACTATTTATTTTATCTAATTGTTTAATTTTTTTCAATATTTATTTTATCTGATTGTTTAAAATCAATCTGCATTATGAGTGAAGGATTCTCTTTTTCAACTTTTATTATTTTGTGTTTAAATTAGAGTTATAGGAACTGAGTTAGAAATGTTTCAAAGATTGTGTGTTCTTATGAGAGATGTAGGTTCTAATTTGAGTATGAGTTCGTCTAATAAGATTTTCTTAGTAAAGTAGAAAGCAATCTTTTAACAATCCAGGTTAATACCTTTTCATCAATTGTTGTTTGATTTAAAAAATTATTGCCCTATATTTGTCTTTATTATAAAAGTATATTACGTATTGCATAAACCTCCTTTCAATTGTCTCTTGATAGAATGTGTCAACCTCTTCTAATTGCCCCTTGTATGACTTGAAACCATTACATTGGATGCAAATGTGGGCAATTGGTGGTAACTAGTATATATGTCTCATAATTTGTACACTTTTTAACACTTTTGCAAATTAATGTTGCCTTAGAAATAATAGATTGCAAAGAATAACTATTGTCAAGAGAAATTTACTTCATGCCAAATCTCATGTGATTGCTGGTTAAATGGTACTTTTGGTGGTAACCTTCTTCATTTACATTCATGATCACTAGCCGAGTTTTATTGTGTAGGATGAGAATGCGACAGAACCAACTATAAAAGACGTCCTTGTGTAAGTACTCTTATATATCAAGTTCTCAGTCATTAGATTATTCTTTTGTTTGCAGAAAGTCTCCCTAAAAGGCATTTTAGTTGAAAGTTAGAAAGTTCAGTTATGCCTTATTCTTTGAAAATAGAATTCTTTTACCATTCATGGAGGCCACTAATATGGATGTATGTTTTCAGATATATTGCATCAACTAACAAGGAGCTGAATGTAAATTACTTGGGCCCTGCACCATTAGAAACAATGGCTCGGTACGTGTGTCTTCTCATCATATGTATTTACACAATTGCAAGTTCTTATGAATGAATATGATGATGAAACTAGCTAGTTTTTGGTTTTATAGTCAAATTATTGCAGCTAGAGGTCCTTCAGGGCCCAATATGGAGTATCTTTTCAAGCTCGAGACAGTGCTAATTGAGATGGGTTAGTTTTTCTTTTTGTTTTGTATATTTCTTTTATGTTAGAGACATTCAAGATTTCTCTATACCCTTCTTTGTTCATTTTCAAATTTTTGTGTGCAGGGTGCAAAGATGAACATGTAACAGACGTTGCAAATGCAGTTAGGAAAGCTTTGACAGAGAGGGATGAAAATGGTACCCTAAAGGAGAAAGATGCCAAATAACAATATGTTTTATAATCTTTGTAATATTGTCAGAACACATCATATATTCTACCAATAGGAGGTACAGATTTTTTTTTTACCATTTTCTATAATTTCTACCATTAACAATCACACGAGGTTAAAAAATCATTGGCTTAAAGAGAAGAGTTTGGCTAGCACTTAAAATAGAATGTCCAATTATGAAGATTATTTCACGTTTAAAGCACCATAAAGATGTAATTACAACAAAAGTTTGTATTCATCTTTCTTGGAAGCTAAGCATGCCCCTTTCTAGGGGCATGCAACTAGAATTATTAAAAACATGGCCGGTTGTTCAAAATTATCCTTTTTCATGTCTGAAATTATCATTGTTTGAACTAAAGAAGTTGATATGGCAAAGAGAAACCCTCATCAAGCCTTGTGCATCTTCTTGTAATTACTAAACTATTGGTATCTGAAATGACCCATCTAAAATTTCTTGTCGTTTACCTTGATATTCTTATATTCCCTAAGTTATTTGGCCTCTTTGAGAAATTTAGGTTTGCGATTGGGTCTGATTTATCCAAAGATGGCTTGTGTATGTTGGCTGGAAGATAAAGAAATTGTCTGTGTGTGAAAAATTCTACATGAGAGTCTTCAATCACTTATTCGGGCTTAAGGTCTCAAGTGATGGAGTGAATAGCTGAATATGGGATCGAAAGAATTGTTATTTGACTCTTCGATCAGTTGTAAAATACTTGAATATGGAAAACTCTAAATAAGCGATTAAAGAGGTGTTTGTAAAGAGGCTTGGGGGTCTTTGATGGGGGAAGTCATATGCCTTAAGTTTGAATGTGCACACAAAAGAGGTTGATCGAGAAACGAGGTATCGGACATTTACTAGACTAATCTAGCAAGTGATATTGCTATATCTGAATGCTTGCTTAAGGGTTCGTGTATTGGTCAAGGAGACTTGGTCGATGACTCATTAAATCTGGACCATCCATCTGGTTGATCTTAAAGCTTACACGTTAGAGATGGACGGGCCGGTATGAACGAACAAAGAAAGATAAGTTTCTTCGATCAAAACAGTGACTTCTCGTCAATCTTTTCGATGGAAGCTCGTTGAAAATAGTGGAAGAATATATGTATCTTGGGATCGATTTCTACAATAAGTTGAGTTGGGAGACTTGCAGGGCAAAAATGATTTAGGGGCTGAAAAGCTTTATACTTACTACAAAACCAAGAAAATTCTTTTCAACTTGCTTGTCATGCCAATAGTCTTTTATAGGTGTGAAGTATGAGGTAGTATGTCAAATCATACATACATAAGAAGAAAAAGTTTGTATTCCTTGGGATCGGTGTCACGATCATAATTGGGGATTCCCTGAACTTTGAACCCTAATGACTTCACGAAGTTTTAATTTTGTAGTAAGTTTGGGATTTCTTTCTTTTGTCGAGCATTAGACTTTCGAGATCCCCAATACATGGGCATGAATCACGACACGATCCTCATGTTCAACTCCCCGAATTCATAAGTATACTAATATATTCTCTCTAATGATAGACCCTAGGCTAAATAATGAATTAATCTTAGTGAGTCTAATTGTGATAGTGCACACCGATACTTGGATTGATTATGAATATCTGGGGCTACCTAATGGATGATTTGTTTGCCCTTTTGTAGTGCTATGCAAGGTGATCCTCCACAAAGAGAAATGAAATACAAATACAAGGGATGCCACCCCCCTTGCAAGATGTTCTCTCCCTACAATGAGATAGGGGATATAGACTTAGGACATGTTAATGCCCAGGAGTTTCTACAAAGGGTATACAGGGAGGATGATAGAACCTTCTAGGCTCAATATATAGTTGGTTCAAGGTTGATCCAGGCTGCTACTTTTCCCATCTTTGTGCAATCACATGAGTTGGTCAGGGTTGTAGTTGAGAGATATGATTAGAGGCAAAAGAAAGTATTTGGCCTAGCAGGGCAAGTGGTGTTGGACATAAGTGCAGGCATGATTGAGAGTCTTTGGACTCCCCACTTATGGACAATATGACAAGGTGGATATGAAGCATGCCTTGGATTATCATGAGAAAAAGACCAGTATTGTAGCAAATTTCATCAATCAAAACGTCCTAGTGTAGAGAAAGTCTGCACTCAAAATGGCTAAGATACAACACGAGTGAGTTCAAGGAAGATGCCAAGGATGCCATTACTCTTTTGAGTAGAGTATATGGATTGCCTAATGCCAAGGACTTCTACCCTTGGATGTGCTATTTTTATCTGAAGATGCTAGAAAACAAAAGGATAGATTGGGGAACCATCATCAATGGCCAACTTCATGAACAACTGGTGGATGTCTTGGAATCCAAGAAATTTCACATGACCTCCTACTTGGTGTATCTCCTTGCCTTCTTGCCTTTTAGGCAGATTTTTCAAGATTGAAGAAGGTTGGAAACCTCTAGTGGGGAGAGTCCTCAATCTTCAAATATTATCTCTAGCTTGAGCTCAAAGAGAGCCAAAAACACTATTGTATTGTCAATGATGCGCTTGTACATGCAATAATCAGGGCCTTGACGAATAACTATGGAAAGAGACTCTCCTTGGAGGCCAAAAGTGAACTAGTGAAATGGGGTAGTTGGTTCATTCAGTTCAATACCTTCTTTTATATCAGGGTTGTTGGCTTCCACAAGGCACCCTACAAGCTCCCCAGGTATCCCAATGATAAAATTATTCTAGTAGAGCTCTATAAACAAGTTGTGGAGATACAGAAGCTAGTGGTTGGTAAGCACAAAGGTAGATTTGGCTTCCCCATCAATATTGGGGTATATTCATGTGCCAATATGTAGAATACCAAGACTACAGAGTTGGAAATGGCCCCATTGGCTATGGATTTATATGGAGAGATAAGAAACAAGTTTGATCCCATTGGAAAGATAAGCCCACTAATTGGGACTTTCTATTCATATGAGTTGGCCCTGGAGGATCACTGGGAAGATTGTTGGGATGAGCATGAGGTAAGGATAAGAGACTATTGCAGGCTGACCTTGCCCATGGTAAAAGAGTGCCATGTGGAGAAGGTGCCCAAAGGAATGAAAGAATATGGAAAGGTCCTAGACCCTTCCTACAATACAAACAAGGTATTCAATGAGCCCTTAGATGACATAGACTAGTCTAAAGAGGAGGATTCCTCAATGAAGAGTAGGGCTCAGGTGGTGGTGGATTGATTGTTCAAGTGGCTGAAGAAGCCTATCCTATGCTGGATCCCCACCCTACAACAAAGACATCCAAGGCTCAAAAAAATAAGACATTATGTAGAAAGGGGAGTCCTCTGCCCCACCTAAGACAAAAGTTGCACCCAAAGAGGCTCGACAGAGGCACCGAGAGAAACTAGAGCCCCCTCAAAGAGAAAAGAGGAGGTTGATGTAGAAATCAACTCAAGTGAGGAGGATCATGTGCCTCTTATCATGAGGAGGATAGCAACCCAAGATCCATCCACTACTGATAAACCTCTCTCCTTAGCCACCGAGGGATCTATTCCCTCATCCCATCCCACTTCTCCACTTCCATCCCAACCTTAATCTCAGTCACTTCCCTAATTAGCTCCACCTTCAAGTTAGCCCCCACCTTGGGTTCCACTTTAACTTGTACACCAATCATCACTTCAACAACCACCCAGTTCACCCACATCACCACCGCCTGTCATTCCTCCTCCCAAACACGCAGAGGTGCCATCATACTCTCATGCCATAGAGCAAGAAATTTAGCCCAAGGGTGGTGTAGGACAACAACAAGAGGAACAACCAATCAAAGATCCCCTTGCCTTAGAGGCAAGTAATGAAAATCTGGATCACTTAGTGCAAGGTATTGACTTGCAAGAGTTTGAGTAGGATGAAGGGTTATACGACATTGCTCACACTATTGTGGGGACCCCTTCTCTTTATTCTTCCCTAGACTCCACTTCCTGGAGGGCCCATACTCCTCAGATAGAATCTACAGGTGCAAGATTGCCAGTGTGGTTAAACCGCACAATGGAGAAGAGATAGAGAACATATGTGCAAGAAGATGATGACTTCTTCGACGTGGTGGAAATGTTCAAGGCCCAACCTAAGCATAAGAGGGAATGAACATTGTCCACTATCAATGTGGATGCACAAATGGCTAGGATAACATAGGTGGCCACCCCATTGGTAGACAAGGAAGAAGCACATATTAGACCTAAAGACTACCAGGTGTAGCAAGTCAATCTTGGCCATGAAACTATGGAGGAAAAACATTCACTACAGGCAGCAGTCTCCACCATCCTCGAACAAATGAAAAAGGATGAAGTTACCAAGGAAGAGTTAACGACTCAAGTGGGATAGGTGACTGCTTACATCAATCACCTAGTGGGTCTTGTTGACTCCAATGCTCCAGCCTCGACCTTATTGGTAGCTCTCCACAAAGATCAGAGGGTAGATGTGGAAGGCATGATCCCTGCTACCTTGGAGAGACACATTGGAAACCCTAGGTAGTAGGGTGATCAGGGAAGCATTGAGAGCTTTTCACAACATTAGTGATGAGGCAAGTGCCATGATAGAGTTTGAGGAGTTGGTTGTGAAAGGAAAAATACAACAATAAACAACATTTCAAACAAATATTAACCATGATAACCAAAATCCACTCTCAAAAGAATAGTGTAAGAACCAACTCATTAGACTAGAGTAAAATAATAATATTCTCATAAAATAGTGCGGAAAAAGGGAAGAATTAAAAATTTTCCCATAAATAATACAACTCATGAAAAACAATTTCATCAATATAATTAAATATGATTCTATACATCAGCTAATCAATTAGCTTAAGAAAAGGACCACGCCTTTACAATATCTAGCCATATAGGCTCATACAAAAGACAATCACACCATACAATGTCTTTGATGCCTTACCTTTTCTTCAACATTAAACCTGGCGGAGAGAGAGCATCATCAAGGTGATTTACCGCCTAGCCACAAGGCTCATGCCTCCTCGGTCTTCCTCCTAAATGATGCAACATGATATATCTATCATCCCTATAGCATGTATCAAATGCATATTCTGATCTAATATCATGATATGACAGAGAAAAATAAAACATCAAATAGTAACTATTACTATTTTGACTGACAAGCTTTGGCCAAAGCAGGTTCAAGAAGGAACCTACCCTTCTCTGTAACTCTATATACGGGATGCTCTTTCTCTAACTCATTATACATAATGCAAGAATACACTCAAAACATAAAACAATGCATACAAGATCACAAGAAAGATAACTTACTTATGCAATATACCACACATCTTTTCATGGAAGCATTCAAATGATTGAAGAGAAAACAGTAACATGCAATTGAATACAAGCAAATATATTATAAGTCATAAGATTGATCAAGTGGGTATGCAACCCTTTCTAGTCTAGTTCCCCTGACAGTTTCCTCGTTGGCTACCACCCAATTAGGTGAACAAGGACGGATTTTTGAAGAGATAAAAGATTAAGGAAATAATTGATTTGATGTGTGTTTAATAAGATTCACAAAACATTATGTTTCCATATCATAAACCTAATTCTACTTGACCCAACATTATTTATGTTCTGATTCCTACTTAAAATAGATCGACATAGTCTTAACCATAATCATCATTGTAAACAAAATCAATTAATTTCTATTCCTCTTTAGAATATGAAAAGGATCTTCTACCTTATCAAAATAAAGGTTAGATTAGTATAACATGTTTTCATTAGAAGTTTTCTCATAACTATCCTAAGTAATTCAACTAAACAATCTAGTTGCCCTATTTAGTACATTGCTATGTCTAATAATGCAAGCATGTCCTAAATAGTCTAATTGATAATTTGATAAAAGGAAACTACTTCTTGCTTAGCGTTATTTCCCAATCCATGACATTAATGAATTTATCAATAATAAATTAGATGAAACACATTAATATAATTATCAATTCTTATAACATCAATCTGTTACATTAATTCAGCCTAAGATGCTTATTCCAATAATCTAATCATCCTCACATTTATAGACTTCGTGACACAATTTATGCATCTAGCACAAATGAGGTTGCCTAGAATATAGTTTGTTATTAAGTCGTATCATGCAAGGATATAGTCTATATTTGAACAAAACAAGAGTATCTTCTTAAGCCAAGATTTATTAGAGTTCATTAACTTTCAAGAAGTTAAAACTATGCAGTAAAATCTTGATACAATAGTTTACTCTAAACAAGCCTATCAAACTAACACATTCTTCAATCAGATTCGCATGGTAACACAAATGTCATCTTCCTCAGCATTCACGTATAGTAAGTAATAACTTTCCTAATTTGCAATAGAGGCATTTACAAGATTATAACTCGTGTTCAAATCCCTCTCACTACTCTTACCCCAATAAAGCAACTCATAAATCATGATGTAAGTGAAGGTTATACTGAAATGATTACTAAGTACATTTACGCTGGATCCAATATATTCAAATATTAAAATGCAGTAGATTTACCCCAACGACATTAAAGACAGCCTGTTACCTCACACAAGGATTTTTAGCAAGGAATTCTAGATCAAGGCGTTGCGACATTACATTCAGAAGGGAAAAATGCATAAATAGATATCAAAAGCAATCTATCCTATTAAGTAATCCAAGGGATTGTCGTGTAAAAGCAGGGCTTAAATTTGACAGTTATATAGTTGTATTTAAAGATTTTAGCTGTAAAATACAATAAAAATAAATATTTGACTGTATTGATATACAAGTAATTTATTTTAAAAACTGTAAAAAAAACAACTAATATGAAAATATGACCGTATATTATATATATGATTTGTTTTTGAATAGAATATATCCCAAATTTTTACATTTGTTTTTTATGAGTATAATTATATATTCATTCTAAATATATATCTTTTAGATTTTTCTTTTAATAGAATAAATCCCGAATTTTTAGATTTGTTTTTTTATGAATATAATTATATATTCATTCTAAATTTCTAGTTTTTTACTTTTATTTTTAAATTTTTTAATAGGAACTTCTATTATTTAAGAAATAGATTTATTTTTAATAGATTTGTTTTGAATTGAGAAAACTTCAGCTTTATATATAAATTTTGACTTGCATTTAAAAAAAATAATTGTCACGTGACAGGCAATAAGACTAAACTGTAAGAAAAAAATTCCTTGACAGGGAAGGTGGACTGTCAAATTTAAGCCACGTGTAAAAGTGATGGAGGTCTCGAACATGCTTCGTGTTAAAACATCCTCACATGACCCGTGGTAAGATTGTAACATAACAATTAACCAATTCGTATTGAGATTTTTCATTTTAAACTTCCAACAAAGTATATAGGGGAAAGATAAATAAAGAAGTCGCTACAGTCTTGGTACACTTACATGCAAAACATAGAAACTTAATCAAGATATGTGAACAAATCACAGAATGCTCGAGGACTGGTCTCTTGGAAAGCCATGATTGCAGGATAAGTACATTTGGATTGTGTAGAGAATTTAGAAACTTTTATGCAAATGCGATTCGCTTGAGATAAAAAAAAAACAATTTAAACGACTTAAGAAACTTTCATGGAAAAGCAATCGGCAGGCGTTAAGCTTGAATGGAAACTTTCAAGGAAAAGCAATCGGCAGGTGCTAAGCTTGAAAGGAAACTTTTCAAGGAAAAGCATTCGAAAGGCGCTTTGTTAGATATAAAGTTGGAAATGCTCTGGTTGACATGTATGCAAAATGTGAAAGCATAGACACGGCACACGATCTGTTTGACAGAATGCCTCTAGGAGATGTCATCTCATGGAATGCAACGAAGGTAGGATTGCACAAGACGGATTGTTGAGTAGGCTTTAGAATCTTTCAAGAAAATGCAATTGGCAGGTGTTAGGCCAAAACCACGACCTTGGGTGACTTCCTCTTTGGAAGTTTGGAAACAGGGTACAAACATCCATTGAGCAAAAAGGGAGGCAGAAATTCGTCAGATAAAATAGTTGGAAATGTTGTGGTAGACATATAGTGACTAGGCACTCGTACTGTTAGGCAGAATGCCTCTAAGAGATGTCATCTCATGGGATGCTATGATTAGACACGGAGAGTAGCCAATCAAATAAATGTATCCATCCCTAAATATATAATCCAAAGAAAAGATTTTCATATGATGAAAACCGTCAAGCAAAGCCATAACAGATAATTATGGAGCAGGATATTGGGCTCTCACTAATCTACGTATTCAGAAAATAAGAATATTCAAGGAAATAGAAATAGACAATTTGAAAGCATCATAGCATAAAACTCAAAGGTGTGTCATCAGTGAATCCACTCATCCAAATGAACACCATTTGCATGCACATTCCTCCATCTTCATCAACATCCTTCCTATTGTGCACATTCACAGGGGAGTTTATTTTTCCAGAGGAATTGTCTTGGTTTGAGCAAGCTTCCCTTAAAAGGATATCCGCTCAAAAACAAAATAGAAAATATAATAAATGCCCACAATCTTTTTCCTCCCACTCAAATAGGAAAAACCAATAACTCCCCTTATCTTTTCTAAAATTAACCTCCCTAATTTAAAAAAGGGGCAAAAAATAAGGATTTTCCAAGATTCTTGCATCGCCACCTCTTCCTTGTGGCAAAAATAGAATTTATGCATTAAAAGAATCTTTTCAAAAGATATTTAAATAAATCTAATAATTACTTTTGAAATAAAGCAAACAATATTTATTGCGACTAATTCAGTCTATCTTCATTCTTCTACTTTTAATAAAAAAGTATCAATTCAACCACACATGTCTATGCAATTTAAATCTACATAAATTCTTCTACTTTTAATAAAAAAGTATCAATTCAACCACACATGTCTATGCAATTTAAATCTACATAAATTCTTCTACTTTTAATAAAAAAGTATCAATTCAACCACACATGTCTATGCAATTTAAATCTACATAAAACTATGTGGTGTGTGGTCAGGTCCCTTCACAACAATTCACATTCAGTCGGCTAAACACCCTTTGCCTCGATGATACTCTCTCTGTCGACTGTCGAGAGGGTGAGAGAGTGTCCCTGTTGCACACACACAAGCCAAAATTAGTCGACTTAAGATTAAATAATAGTATTTAAATTCATGTCATTATTGAAAAATAAGAGTTATGACAAATAGACAATCATACCACAAGATATATCCTAGGAACACCCTCAAAAGAGAAAAAACCTAGCCTCCAAAAGCATCCATACTCTATGTATTATTCAACAATAAAACATTACAATGCACTTATAAAGTCTCATGAATACTTTTGAAACATCAAGCTCCTCCAATGCATCCTCCATGTGTCTAAGCATGTAACCACACATCCCATGCCCTACTTCATATATGCACTCATAAGAGAAACTCAATACAATGACAACCCACTTAACCAGCCAACCCAAACCACTAACCATGTGCTTGTTTTTATAGACTCAAGCTCACACAAATACAAATTGTGATATTGGAAAAACCATGAGTACACAAAACCATTGACCCCATCATTTAATTTTTGATACTAAGTTTTCACTTTATGGTACTAAGTTTTCCACATAATAATTAATAATTCTATGTCTCCCACACATAAAATAACTAACTCAATGTTACATACACCTTTACAAGTGGACCCAAATAAGTATTTAATGTGGCTAAACACATCCCCTAGATGCACCAGAAATAAATATTTATTTTACATAATTTAATATTTCGTTTTTATGCAAGGTGTGCGACACATCCTTTTCCTAACATTCTCCTTCTTGTTGTATACGTTGCATAAGGGTCAATCAATGAAATACATCATCATAGCCATACATGAAACCACATGAATCTCAAGCATGCTCTCATGCTCCATCAAGATACATGCAATAAAACCAAAGTGACCACCATCTCAAGCAAGAACTCCTTTCATCCTCCAACATGCCATCTATGGAAGAAAAGGAACATGCCAAGATGAATATGCACCAATCCAAAGAACACAAGCATCAAATCCAAGTGATAACAAAGGCTCCAAGCTGTTGTCCAAGGGAAAAACCCACATGACTGTAAATAACATCCACAACAAATGCTAATGCATCCAACCATCCATACCCCCTAGGTATCAAAAACATCAGTAAACTCATGCCAACAATATATCCAACCCATATACCGCAATCACAAGTTCCTTTTATAAAACCTGCCAATGAAGAACATACACGTCCAAGAACTCTCATTGCATGGGTAATGTCAGTCTAAAAATAGATCAAGGCATACCGAGTCTACCAATCAACACTCAAACCAAGGCATGGGTAATGACATGTAGTACTAAGAACAATCACAATGATTCACAGATGCAACACAAATCACTACATACTTTCTCACAATATGTCACCATAACTCTCCCATGTCAAACCATATGAATATGAACCTCCAGGAAGTAGCCATAGAACAAAGAGAGAAAACTTGTAAATCATACCATAACATGTCCTACCAACACCTCAAAGTGCTACGCTGTGTCAAGTATGATCTCCTTTACTACCCCAAATGAAAATCCTTATCAACACCCAACCATTCAATCTCATCGATCAAACAAAACATATGTATCATGAATAACCAACATGGATGTAAGCCTCTCTAACCAAGGAAGATCAAACTCAAATATCGATTCCCAAAACTAGGAATAAGCCCAATAAACATCTCCTAAATCCTCATAAATAATCATCATGAATCAAACTCATATGCATAAGCCATGCCAAACATCCCTCAAATTAACCCTCCATAACTAACCACCATAGCTAAAGATCCATAACCATGAGAAGATAAAGCATAAAACAAAATGCATCTAAAAAGATGGGTAATACCTATTAGAAGATAATTTGTCGAGTAGACCAAGAGTGGGGAGTGAGAATGCTCCTCCAGGATACATGAAGTCATAATGACTCTCCAAGAACAATCTCCTCTATGGTCCATGAACTCATGCCTATATCTAGGTGAAAGGCTCCTCGATCTTCCTACTGAAACCTCCAATGAGTAACTGTCTCAACAAACGTCTCTAATCTCAAGAGAACTCTAGCCTCACCCAAGTCTCCAAGTATCCATGAGCGCCTCCAATCGATCAATCCATATTAACTCCAAATGCAACACTGCACTATCATGAAGCTCCCAAGCACATGACCAATGTAATCAATACAAAGAGAACCAACAAGATCATTGTCAAAGCTCCCATTGCACATTTGCATAATCTAGGAACACATCATGACATAATGATCTAACATCTCCTCCTAGGAGATCACATGCTCCAATGAGCACATATCCTAGTCTCAAGAGAACTTGTATCATGCCAACACTCAAACTAGTATCCAAAGTAAACCAAGGCACAATACGAAACACCTCTAAACCAAGGATCAACATCTCCAAACACATGAATACAACCATCTCTTGATAACAAAACTCAAGATCTCAATGCACTCATACTGCATAAAGGAATCATGATCCAAGAGTTTGTCCATGACATCGAACCACTGTAGAAGATCATCCATCACTAGGTGATGAATACACATCACTACCAAAGCTCCCCCTGAACTATGATATCAAGCAACACATGGCATCGTGATAACCATCTCTTAAATGAAGATCACCCATGGTCCACACACAATTGTAATACCAATAACTCCAAAGTAGAACCAAGATCTTCAAGCCAAGAAGATAAATTGTCACTGTCAAAAGCTCACACTAAACCGTGTAACCAAGTTATCCATGACATCATGATAAACATGTCACAAGTCCCAATAATTGACTATCTAAGCACTCTAATCGTCTATCCTCTTATCCCAATGCAACATACCAGTGCACAAATAACCACAGACAAGGACAACTAACAAAGTTTGCATCAACACTGAATCAATCTAGTGGATATAGATAATCCACATCCAAGTCATCCCAATGCAATCAAATAGGTGATCAACACACAAAACTGCATAACTCATAGATCACAAACATGAAACATGCAAACTCATCATTACATCAATAACCTACAAACTGAGATAACAAAGAAGATAACCTGTAGACCTCAAGAATCAAACACAAAATCAATCACAGATCTGATTTGCCAAACAAGTCCACAAATAAGTAACCATAGTGAAGAACCAATTAAACATCTAGGAGATAAGAACCTCCTAAAACTGAATCACACCACCACATGTAAACATGAATCAATCATCATCATCACAAACCAAAACTATATGAACCACATACATGATGTCATGCCGATGCTCAAATGTACATGCATACCCATGACACCATAATTATCACCATCACTGTACTTGTACTCAAATCCCATTGAAAAAGACTGGAAGTCTCTCAAGTGTATCAATCAAATCCTCAAACTAGAAGACAACCTGTGTACATGTCTCCATCAAAGTCCAAACTTTGAAAACACATGTAAACTTGTATCAAGAAGCATTGAATCTAAAAACCTATTGTACCATTATATTGATCTCATAAAAGCATGTACTACCACAAGTTTGTGCCCATAAAAATCATTTGAATGCTCTCACAATTACACTTTGAATATCAGGGTCTCACAAGTGCTCAAACAAGTACAAACCTCTCTTTGCACATTATACTTGATCCACAGTGTAGTACTCTACAAATTCTCTTCAATGCCTATTTGAAATCCAAAAATCAATTTCGTATACAAAAGTCATGACTGTTTTATCATTTTGGAGCAATGTCAGCTTTAGGTACCAAAATATAACACAAACAACAAAATATGATCACCAAACCTGTACCACTGTTAGTGCTTAGAGAGACCTTTCCAACGCCTATAAGAAGTTGAAAATTTGATACCGTATGAAGTTATGCCCCTCGAAAAATTATTCCTCCAATAGGTTTAGAGGTCAAAAATTGGTGGCGGCCAGGGGGTATCTTAGCGAAGTCATTGGTGGTTGGTCGGTGGAAACAATGGACAAGTGGCAAGAGGGTGGTTCATGGGTAGCTGACGCCTTGGAGATTAAGTCCTTGCGGATTGTGCATGACTGCTTACTGAGCATTTTTTTTAATTTAAACTTTTAAACTCTAATATTGATTTTATGATTTTTTTAAAAATATTTCTGCAGATGTTGTACTTGCATATGTGCAGGACTTGTGAAATATTCCATGAATATTCTACCAATTGTACCGCCATACAGTTGTATGGATATCGTACGAATGTATTCCGTTAAGGTTTCCTGCAAGATTTTCCTAGGGCAAAAATGGTGAAATTTTTTCTATCATCAAAATATGTCATGTTATATATGGATCCATAGGTTTTTGGGCCTTTTGGACTCAATGGTTAGATCTATTTTTTCCTAGGAGGCCTCCAACGAAAGTTCACCTCGAAACCCCCACACAAAAAGCCCTAACAGAAAACCCAATTGTCAAATCTCCACCAAACCTTAGACCTGCAACAACCCAAGTCTACAAACACATTTGTGACCTTGAAAATGCCTTCATTCTCATCCTGCAAGACCATGGATTCACTATGCACAAGGATCTACTCATTGCAAGGGTGTTAATACCAGGGAGATCTTCCACAACCTGACAATCAGGCTTTGATACCACTTGAAAGGAAAAATACAACAATTAGGAACATTTCCACATAACCCCATGAGAGACAACTATGCAAACAAATATTAACCATGATAACCAAAATCTACCTTGTCAAAAGAGTAGACAATCATACCACAATGTGACACAAGATATAACTTGGGAAAACCCTCAAGAAGAAAAAATCCAACTTCTAAAAGCATCCATACTCTATGCATTATTCAACAATAAACATTACAATGCACTTATAGAGTCTCATAAATACATTTGAAACATCAAGCTCCTCCAATGCATACTCCATGTTTCCAAGCATGTAACCACACATCACATGCCATGCTTCACATATGCACTCACAAGATAAACTCAATACAATGATAGCCCACTCAACTAGCCAACCCAAACCACTAACCATGTAGTTTCTTTTATAAACTCAAGCTCACACAAATACAACTTGTGGTATTGGGAAAACCATGTGTCTCAAAACATGAGTACACAAAACCATTGACCCCCTCATTTAATTCTTGATACTAAGTTTTCACTTTATGATACTAAGTTTTCCAAATAATAATTAATTATTCTGTGTCTCCCACACATAAAATAACTAACCCAATGTTACATGCAAATTTATAAGTGGACCCAAATAAATATTTAATGTGGCTAAACACATCCCCTAAGATGCACCACAAATAAATATTTATTTTACATAATTTAAATATTTCATTTTTATGCAAGGTGTACAAAACACCCTTTTCCTAATAGGTTGATGAAGAACTCCTAGTGTGGAAGGAATATCTCCCAATTTTGCAGATAATGAAGGAAGTCCCCTTTGATGAGTTGCATAAGTTGGGCATTTTTGATAAGAGTGATCAGGATTTATTGCTTGAGTGGCTACATGCTTGAGGTTAAAGATAGTAAAGGGTTGCAAGGCCAAGTTTGCCATAAAAAGAACACAACTGATACGACCATGACAAAGATAGATAAATTCATTGAGGGCATCCCTTGCTCCTTCTGAAAATGTAGCTTTGGTTCACCTTGCAGCTAGAATTATTTAGGATTTCACCAACCTACTTCATAGGAAGCTAATAGAGCAAGCAATTGATGATATGATGGAGATGAAGGTTGCATTCCAGGGTTTCCAAGAAGATCTGTCTGATCTTAGGGAGCTCCCAAGAAAAATCCAGTAGATAGTTTTATCCTAGAAGGTGCGCATCAAGTATCACAGAGGGCCAAATCATAATGATCTAAATGATCCCATCACATCCTTCTTGAGTCACTTCCTAGGCAATGCTTAGTAGGGGCAATAGACACCAATTTTGAGGCATATACTTGATCCAATTCTTTTCATTTGTTATTCTTTGGCAATGTACTAACTCAATTCAAGATGAATTTAAGTGTAATATAGGGCTTACCTATCAAATAAAGTTGTTGTAATTTGTGAATCAAAATTATGGGCCTAGGCACCAATATAGGACATAGGATGACTTGTGATGTGGCTCAAGTTTTGGGCACTCAAGTTAGGTATACATTTCAAAAGCATTGTAAAAGGGGTAATCTAGGAGGTTTTGGCTAGAAGCTATCATTTTGCAATTTTGAGTGAAGGCATGTAAGCGAAATTTTAACACATCTTCGGTGTGGAGTTTCTACTGACTTATGTAATTTGATAATTTTATTTCCAATTAATATAATATATACCATTTTTTCTATGTGTTCCTACCTTTGGTGGTAGTGTGTATTTTCAATTTAGTATTTGATTCATCTTGGTGAGATCCACACAAGTACTTAATTACTTTATCTTTAGATATGAGATTGAGGAATAGGGTATGATTTCTTCACATGCAATATGGTGTTTTCATGCTTTCATTCCAATTTCTCACAATCTTGCATCTATAGTGTTAATGGTTGAGTGAAATATTGATCATTGCATTGTAGGTTAAATTAAATTTTACTAGGTTTATCAAGTGGGTTGGAAATTAGATATAGAGGATGTCCATTTAGTTTATTGCATTTTCTTAACCTTACACTCTTTTTATATTATCTTTAGGATCAAAATTAGTCTAGGGTTAGAAGTAGGACTTATTGAGGTTAAATAAATATATATATCTTTCAGAGAGATCTAATCACATTGGTCAGGGATTTGAAACTACCAGCACATGCCCCTTGAACAAATAATCACATAGACCACTTAGTGGTTCCAACATCAATGTGACCCAACCAACAAGGACCTTGGAGGCAACTAATCCTATAGATCAACCACCTTTTCAGGAGAATTAGAGTGATCTTCATTCTACTTGCACATAAAACATGGATGATTTGCATTACTTACGTTTATGTATGTATATAGGCATGAACATGAAAAGAATCTAAATAAGATAAACATGATAGATTGTTTTGTTTACTTCATGATTAGTGGGTTATTAGTTTATCACTTCAAGCCAAGCTAATGGTTGGAGAGAAAAGGGATTCATTTAATTTGTGGGTTCAAATAAATTCTCTATATGTAGTAGGAGATTGGAGGGAGTTGTTTGTGGTCAATGAGCATTTAATATCTTAAAGTTTACATTGCTATATTGTATAATTTTGGATATTGTGTCACCAATGTTTATGTGGTGGTTGGGGAATGTTACCTTTAAAAATCAATATTTGTATATTGTGGATAAATTGATGGGTTGTAGTTGTGATCCTATACATTGTTGGATCATATATTCGTGGTTTTGTTGTATGATAGAAATGATCGTTAGATGCAATTATTGAGTATGTATTATCTTGAAAGTTAATGGAAGTAGTTATGAGTTGATTTTAGTACATTCTATTGTATGCATGATTTATTTGATTTTGTTAAATTATAAAAAAAATGAGGTTGAATTTTGGTGGTTGTTATATTGGTATTAGAGCATGGTTCACACACTAGGGACTTGAGCCTACTAGTGAACTAGAAGTAAATAGTGTTGTAAAACACTTAAGATATTATCATAAGTTCTCCTTGTTGATAATATTGGAAGAGTGATAAAGTGGAGGAATTATTATGAAACTTGAGAGCATACAACCACTTGAAATCAAAGGTAAATGTTTTGGGCTAAGCTTAGCTATTGTGATTAGAGAGCATACTCTAAAGAAAGAACTAATTTTGGAAGAGATTTGGAAGGATAGGCTTCAAGTGCTAAATGGTTGAGAGTGATCAAGGGAGAGGACCTAAACATTGCTATATTTGAAGTTTTGTGAGAGGGTTTAGTATTTATTTCTATGGGATTAAGCATTGGATTAAATTATGTGTGTCTTTAGGAGAAGACACGTTGGTAATGGTTGGAGGTTACAACAATATAACTTTCCTAAGGGGGAAAGCTTGAGTGATAATTTACATACTTGGAAGAAGTTTGATATCCTTGGTGAGAATGAGAAAATTGGATACACGAAGAGCTTTGAGGTTTATCTTTAATGTCAAGGAAAAATGTTACAAATCAAGAATGAATGGTGATTCATTGGGAACTTGAATCTTTTTTGCCTAGTTGGTTCTTGTGCATGAAATTTAGATAACATCTAACCTTAATGCAATTAAAGCTAAGTAAGAAGGAAAATGCTTGTCCTTGCTTGATAAATGAATTGTTGAATTTATGTGTCATTCTTTGTGTGGAAGCACGAATGAGACACCATGTGATTGTGTTTTGATGGCTTCCTTATGTGGTGTATGGTAGTCTTGCTAAATAGTGTTTTATTAAGTTATACTGTATATTTTCCATGATTAGATTTTTGTTGAGTCTTGAGGACTTGTGAATGTTTTCATGATGACACATGTACACATAAGTGTGAATGATAAACCTATAAGTGGCTAGAAAATACATGAAGTTGCATGATACTTATAGATTTCAAGATGTTTTTGTGCCCCTTGTTTCATGCATTGGTTGGGTGATGAAATCTTTTGTGATAATTGTTGTAGACATTTTGTGGCAGTATGATTTCCTTTGTGTCTATTGTGGATTTTAAATTATTGTGTGGCAATTCCATGTGTACACTTGATTTTTTTCCTATAATAAATTTATTGTGCTTATGGTAAATAAGGAAAGTGTATGTTATATGGAATATATTTCAATATTCTTAAGAAAGTTAAATTTTCTTGGACAAATGCATTGGTTGAGTATGATTTACTTATGATATATTGTGTAATGTCTGAGCTAACATTAATTATAGGGAGAAGATGTAACATCCATCATTCTCAACCCTTTTGAATAAAAATATTTCAATAAATATTTATGATGATGTGAAATGTCAATAAAAATATTTGTTCTAATAGTGCTACTAAGGTATGTGTCAAGTTGTGTTGCTTGGTAGGAATAGATACTAGGGAAGATGAACTAGGTTTGGTTCATGAAAACGATAAACTCATAATCTAGAGTGTGAAGTAATGTGTTTGAATTAATTAATTGAGATGATTTAATTAACAAGGTTAGATAAATTAATAACTTTTTCTTAATTAATTGATTTATAGATTAGTCTTTATTTGAATAAATTAATTACTTTGGTAAAAATTAATATTTATTTTAGAAAAAATAAATTAAAATTAAAATTTTAATTCAAATGTTTTATTTAAATAACTGGTTGTGTAAATTTCAATTTTAAAATTTAGAATATTTATCTAAATCAAATTCCTTATTTGATTTAAATAAAAGATTTCTCTAAAATTAGTTTTGAAGAGAGTTTAACATTAAAATTAATTTGTAATTCTTATTTCAAATTATTCATGGTGTAGAATTTAAAATTATATTAAGAAATTAAAGAAAAAAGATAAAACTAATTCATTATTTGAATAAAATCTTTGTTCTAAAATTAGTTTAGAAAGGAATTTAGAATTAAGATAATTATTTGAAACTAATTTCTTATTGATAAAAAGCTTTAAGGTAAAATTAGTTAGAAAGGGAAATTATTAAATTAGAATTGAATATTTTTTATTATTCTCAATTATTAAGTTGAGAGATAAACATGAATTAAAAATACATGATTAAATATTATATTTATTCAGTTAATGAATGCGCATGACATTATTTAGAATATTAAATTGTATTTTTGGAAGAAAGCTTTTATTTTCTATGTAGGGAACTTTAAATTTAAGGAAAAGCTTTGGAAAGAGTTTTTATAAAGCCTATGATCATTTAGAAGAGAGCACACTAATATTTTTGTTTTAGTATTCACATACTCATAGGGTTTTGGAGATTTCAAGTGCTTTTGTGTTCTAGAGTTTTATACACCAAAGGTTTAGCATCTTCTTGGATTTTACAAGTTTATCTTTGAAGAGCTTAGATTCTTGTACATGAAAAGGCTTTAAAAATTATTTTATTTTGGATAAGATGAATTTAGGAATTCATTGTGAACTTATGTTGAGTGTTGACTAAATTTTGTATATGAAATTGATGGACTACTTGTTAGAGAGGAACTAGTCTCGGAATGATAAATTCTTTAGGGTTTTAAGTGTAAATCTATTTATGAATAAAATAGAATTTTATAGAATGTTCTAAAATTATTTTAAAACTTTATTAAATCTGATTCTCAAATGCTCAAATTTGAAATTGGGAATTAGAGGTAAAAACATAGGTTTTGGTATAAGAATAAAGGTTGGGAAACTTAGGAATAGATGGTAGAATCTTTTTGGAAGAATTTAGATTTATTTCCTATTAATTTTTATGAATTTGAATGCATGATAATTCTATTTTTTTGATACATGATTAAATTTTAAGTTTGAGAATGTATACTTAGTTTTCATGACATAGTGAAACTTCTAGGTGAAAACCTAGTGAAGAGAATACAAACCTTTTATATGGTTTGATCAAATTAAGAATTGAAGAATCAGTCTATGATAAATTTATGACTTTAATTAATGCTAATTTTTTATTTAGAATAGTGTGGTTGTAAATGGATGTCAATTTAGATTAAATTGAGAATTTAGGAAAAATTGTTGACTAGTGTACTAAGAATTCATTGCATTGAAAATCAACAACATACATTAGTTTGGTCATATCTCTTAAATGACGATTTGGGTTTTACTAATTTTTGGATATGTGATTTTAAACTAGGAGATAAACTTTACCTCCAAGTTCTAGAATTTTATCTTGTATTGTTTGTCTTTAGTGATTAAAATTTTGATTGTTTTTCTAACAAACTGATAAAACCCTGTCATAAGACAACATATACTATCCTTAGTGGAATTTTAGATGTGAATTCATGGATTGTAATTTAATATTGTAATCTAACTTCCCATCAAAATGGAATGTTGACATTATGTTTGGGTTGTGATTTATTGATAGTTTTGTGTATATTAGGTGGTTAGTGAATAAGCCTAATGGGAACTCAATTCCTTGCTTCTACTACACCGAAGTAATTTTGGGGTTTAATTTTTTATTAGAAAGTGCTTCTATGGTTTTAGAAGTGAATTATGTAATTTATATAGAATTGCTAGCATGAAATTTGTGTTTGGTTTATGTGGTATCCCAACGTAGTTTGGTGAGTTTATAATTGTTAGTATGCATTATATGTGTTTAGGATGTGTGAATAGGTATTAGTTAGATTCACTCCTTGTACAAAACCCATGTTTGAGCATTGTGTGTGTGAAACCTAAATGATGCATGAGAGGTCTATCTCATGGGTTATATTTGAAATAATAGAATGGCTATCGAAAGATAGTGTTTCTACTTAAAAGAGTAGGGGTTCCATTTCAAATAATGGAATGACTATTGCAAAGTAGCATGTCTACCAAATGGCTATTTTAATATAGTTTTTCTACTTGAAAGAGTAGGGGTTCCATTTGAAATATGGAATGGCTATCGAAAAATAGTATGTCTACTTGAAGGAGTAGGGTTTTCATTGAAAAATGGAATGGCTATTGAAAGATAGTGTTTCTAATCAAAAGAGTAGGGGTTCCATTTGAAAGAATATAATGGATATTGCAAAGTAGTGTATCTATTTGAAAGAGGGGGGGTTCCATTGAAAAATGGAATGACTATTGAAAGATAGTGTGTCATTGTGTCTGCTGAAAGGTAGAGGTACTATGTTAAAGAAGTAGAATGGATTATTGAAAGTTAGAAATGTCACTCAAAAGGGTAAATGTTCTATTCCAAAGGATATGATGTTTTGTGGAATGATAAGTTTACCTTGTACTTTATGAAGTACCTAGTTGGGTATTCTTGGTGAGTGTGTTTGTTGGAAACTTACTAGACAATTGTGTTAGTATGGTTACATTGTCTTGTTTTATACTCTTGAGTCTTATTTTTTGTCTTGTTATCTTATAGTTTTGTGGTTGTCTTATTCCATGCTTCAGACCAATTCTTTTCTATTTCATGATTGTCTTGTCTTGTAATTTCTATTTCATGTCTGTTTAATTTGCTTGGTGTGTACTTCATGTTCATGCTTATTGTGTTGTAGGCTTGTAAGTTGGTTCTATATGAGGTGAGTGACTTGTGAGCTAAGGTATTTAAAATTGTGTATTATGGGTTGCATGGGTGTTTTACCTTGAGCTAGTTTAGTTATTTAAGACATGTGGAATGAAGGATGAGTTCTCTCATAGTATGGGATATGAGTAGTGCTAGTACAATCATTTGGAAATGTTGCATATGGTCTTGAAAGTAAGGATTTATTTGTACTTGATTACTTATGTTTTATATAAGTTTCTATTCTGTGGATGATTTGCATTAAGCTTAAGTTTATGTATGTATCTAGGCATGAACATGAAACGAATCTAAATAAGATAAACATGATAGACTATTTTATTTACTTCACGGTTAGTGGGTTATTGGTTTATCACTTCAAGCCAAGCTAATGGTTAGAGAGGAAAGAGATTCATTTAATGTGTGGGCTCAAATACCTTCTCTATATGTAGTAGGATCTTGGAGGGAGTTCTTTGTGGTAGGTGAGCATTTCTCCTCGAGTTTACATTGCTATATTGTATATTTTTTGATATTGTGCCACTAGTGTTTATGTGGTGGTTTGGTCATGTTGCCTTTGTATATCAATATTTGTATATTGTAGATATTGATAGGTTGTATTTGTGATCCTATACATTGGTAGATCATGTATTCATGGTTTTATTCTATTATAGGAATGATCTTTGGATGCAATTATTGAGCATGTATTATCATTGAAGTTAATAAAAGTTGTTATGAGTTGATTTTGGTACATTATATTGTATGCATGAGTTATTTGATCTTTTTAAATTATAAGAAATTTTGAGATTGCATTTTGATAGTTGTTACATTGTCCTTGACTTTTTCCCTCATCTAAGTACAAATATTCTCTATGTTTTTTTGTGTTTAGGTGTGGTATATGTGATTAAACATATTTTCTAAATGTTTATTTTAGCATATACTTTCATATTGTAATGCTAATTAGAACTTTTCTGAAGACAACAACATAGTTTTGTCGATGTTTATGTAATCGCATTGACATCTTGTGATAGTATGACTATACAGAGTTAATATAACAGACCAATTTGGTGATGTTTTGACTTCGTTAATTTCATAATAACCATTCAACTAACATCTATCAAATTTGATTGATTGGAAGAGAAAATCAAGAGACAACATTTGAAGCATAAGTTCTTCACTCCAAGCTTGACAAATTTATACAATTTAATCCCCCCTATAATACAAGATTTGGGTCCTTTTATAGACCAAGCAACCCAGAATTGTTTACAATGAATCAACGGTAGGTATTACGCCCAAAAAGATTAATGACAGATTTGTAGCATGTGAATGCCAGTTGAAATCCTTGATAGTTGGCACTTTTGTCATTATGTGGCACTCGATGTCTGTTTAATAAAAAATGTATCTAGAACTGCATGTCTGGTTAGACTATCCTTTCTCCCTTTATCCATATATCCAATTACCAAAGAATACAAAGCATGTTTGGATAATGAAATAATATCATGCTAGTAAAATAAGGTGAACTATACAAAAGAAGTGTTACTCAGTTTATATGCTTGTGGCACATTCAATTATATACTCCCCTTTCTCTTGAGCTCTATAGCTACTATATACGATCAAAACTGGAGTTATCTCCTTCTTATCATAAGCCTGTGCTTTGTTCTTGATGAATTCATGCACTTCAAAATGGATTTCTATTGATGCTCTTCTTCTAGATCTGGACTTCACTTGTGTATTATATGCTTTGATCTTCATATACTTATCCATGACCTCATCTATAGCCGCTACATTGAAGTACTGTACATGATTGGACCAAGAATCCTTTGATAGTTACCTTTGAGTTCTCCAAGGGCTATTTGGACATCATACTTGGCCTCAACACCTATCAGATGTCCTACCAAATCTTCAAGTACTTCTACTTTTTCAATCATAAGTTCTCAAGCCATTTGATTTAATTGATTCATCTTCTCCTGACATTCCTTCAGGAGATCTTGCTCGAGCTTCAACTCTTTGATCCAAATAGGTAGCAATGTCACAAGCCTATGTTGGAATTAGACCAGACAACTGAGAAGGGGGGGTGAATCAATTGTCACACAATTTAATCTTTTTCTACTTTTAACCTTCTTTACCATCTTACTGCCAGATTAGTGATGTAAACATTAAAGCATAGATCAACAACATAAGAGCAGAAACATAATCAACACACATGACACCAAGATTTTGACGTGGAAACCCGGTTAAGGGAAAAACCATGGTGGGGGTTAACCCACAAAGATTTGTACCCTGTTAAAAGTACTTTAGAAAAATAGAAGGCACATGCCTTCGGGCGCACTACCCAGAGCTCACTACTCAAATGAGGAGGCTCACTGCCTACAAAATTAATTTAGAATAGAATGAATTAATTGAGAAATAACATCTACTTCATGTCTGGTTCAGTTTCAATGAATGCTCAAAAACTTCTACTTTGCCCCAGATTCTTCTTTACTATCTTCACATTCTATACTGCTCTCACTCCTTTTCTTCTCTGCTCTGCTTATGATCCTTTATTAAGATTTAATCTGTTTTGCACAAGGATGATGTTTGACAACTCTTCAACAAGTATTAATACACTTTATCCATCTTGGAATGATCAACAAGGTCGGCCAAACTTAACGTGGATCTTTACACTGTCAGCCAATCATAGTTGAGACTTCAATCTTCCTCCATTAACATGCCATGCTTCATAAAATGATTTTTAGATCATCTACAACACGCTAGGAACATCCAGTCGGCCAAGACTAGGAAGAACAACAACAACCAAGAGGAAACCTTCAATCACGAGCTCCTTTGTCAATGCGGACGACCAACACAATAGCCACACGATCCAGAGACCACCACAAGCATAATTAAGTCAATAAGAATAATCACACCACTTCGCATTACCAGAATCACTCGCATCTTCATACTGAACTTCAAGAACACACACTGCCATGACTATCGAACTAGAAAGATTTCTTCCAGATCTCTAAACCATGAACCACGCAAGTTGAGGGAACATACCAACATCCCTGACATGCCTCTAGATCCGCAGATCACAATATTCTCATACCAGACCAATTCAGACCAACTTCTTGCCACTCTGTCACAACAGAACAGCTGCAGAAACCTGTTCTACTCAAAGGGCCATAACTTCGTGAAACCTTCATGCGGACCTTTCAAATCTTAACTAGAGCAACACTGGGCAACCCTATACAAACCCTTTAATCTACGAACTCTGATCTTCACCTTACTGGACATACTGATCACTCCTCTGCATTGTCTTCACTATTTCTGATAGAAGGATATGTTGGCATCAATGACAACACATCAGGCGCATATTTGAAACAATCTTCCCCTTTGTCATTGATGGCAACATATGATGTGAAAAAATGATTTAGCCATCAAGACAAGAACTTCTCCCCCTTTCTCTTGCCACACCTGTAACCACTTTCTTCACTACTCCCCCTTTCACCAGCAACTACTTACTTCCAAGTTTTTCACATGACTTCTCTTCCCTTTGACATCAATGGCAAAGGGTGCATATTTGCAATCATCTCTTCCCCTTTTTATTTCAGACTGATCTCCAATGTTTACATACTAACTACTCCCTAGAGTAGTATTCTCTCAACATCAATCTGAATCTCAAGATATGACTGAGAATTCCACCAGACTAATGCACCTTAGTGTATCTTAGTTCTTAGTTATGATTTGGAGGGATAATGACCCCTAACTTCTCTCTAAGATATTCAAAGGTATCCTTGGGAAGAGGCTTAGTGAAGATATTTGCAATCTGATCTTTGGATGACACAAACTCCAACTTGACTTCATTCTCATTTACCTTCTCTCTCGAGAAATCAAATTTGATAGATATATGCTTTGTCTTTGAATGCAACACCGGATTCTTTGAGATACTTATTGCACTAGAATTATCACAAAAGATTGTGTCTGGTTCCTCAAACACAACTCTGATGTCCTTCAACATTTGCTTCATCCATAGAAAATGAGTACAATTGTTTGTTGCTACTATATATTCTACTTCTATAGTAGACAGAGATATTGCCTCTTACTTTTTGCTTATCCAAGAGACCAATCTCTTTCCCAAGAAAAAGGCACCACCACTAGTACTTTTTCTGTCATCCACATCTCCTGCCCAATCAGCATTTGTGTATGCATGAAGAGTAAAGTCATTGTCTTTTGGATACCACAATCCATAATCAATTGTCCCCTTGAGATATCTAAAAATTCTTTTGACTACCACAACGTGGGATTCTTTTGGATCAGATTGAAATCTAGCAACAAGTCCAACGACGTTCATGATGTCAGGTCTGGTCTGGGTCAGAGAGAGCAGTCCTCCAATCATTGATCTATACCTTTTTTGATTTTCCTTGGGTGAATCATCATCTTTACTTAACTTGCATCCCGTTGCCATAGGAGTGCCTACTAGTTTTGAATCTTCCATTCCAAATTTCTTCAATAATTCTTTCATATAATTGGACTGAGATATAAAGATACCTTTGTCTGACTGAACAATTTGCAGACCTAGGAAGAAATTCATCTCTCCAAACATAGACATTTCAAATTCACTTTCATTTGGTCAGCAAATGTTTTGCACATACATTCATTTCCACTAAAAATGATATCATCAACAAAGACTTCAACAATCAGGATGTCCTCATGATTAATCCTGAAGTAAAGATTACTATCAGCAATACCTTTGCTAAAACATAGCTTGAGAAAATATTTATCCAATCTTGCATACCAGGCTCTTGGAGCTTGCTTGAGTCCATACAATGCTTTTCTCAGTCTACAAACCATGTCACCCTGATCAGACAACTAAAATCCTTCTGGTTGCTCAATGTAGACTTCTTCCTCCAAATCTCTATTCAGGAATGTTGATTTGACATCCATTTGATACACTTTAAAATCTTTGAAAGCATCAAATGCAAGAAACAATCTAACTACCTCTATTCTTGCCACCGGAGCAAAAGTTTCTTCAAAATCAATCCCTTCTACTTAAGAGTAGTCTTTGCATACCAACCTTGCTTTATTTCTTACAACTTCACCATCTTCATTTAGTTTATTCTGGAAGATCCATTTGGTTCCAATTACATTTTTGTCCTTTGGCCTAGGAACAAGATCCCAAGTGTGGTTCTTTTCAATTTGTATTAATTCTTCTTCCATTGCTTTTACCCAATTTTCATCAGTGCAGGCTTCACCAACTGATTTAGGTTCAATCCTTGAAATCAAACAAAACTCTTCTTGATCTTCAACAACTCTTCTCCTAGTTCAAACACCTTTGTTTCTATCCCCTATGATTTGATCTTCAGGATGATTCATTCTTACATACCTGGGGGTTTTGGGAATTGCTTGAGCTTGTTCCTCAACATCCGTATTAATTTCTTGAGTCTCTGGAGATTTTGGATCAGTCTGCATCAAAGTTTCAACTAACCTTCCTTGATTTTGACTCTCAGTTTGATCATCTAAATCATATCCGCAGAACCTGGAATGTCCTTCCTTTCTCTCATCAACTCTAACATTAGCACTTTCAACAATCTTTTTCAACCTCTTGTTAAAGCACCGGTAAGCTTTACTTTGAGTAGAGTATCCCAAAAATATTCCCTCATCACTTCTTGTATCAAATTTGTCTAAATCCTCATCTCTTTTGATATTGCATTTACTACCAAAAACTCTGAAATATCTCATAGTAGGAGGATGACCAAACCATAGTTCATAAGGGGTCTTACCAGAATTACCTTTGATCTACACCCAGTTAAGAGTGTAGACCGCAAAACTTACATCTTCTCTCCAATAATCTTGAGGAACATTTGTTTCCATCATCATGGTCCTGGCAGCTTCTTGAATGGTTCAATTCTTTCTTTCCACAACTCCATTTCGTTGGGGAGTCCTAGGGGCAGATAACTATCTTTTTATGCCATGCTTTTCACAGAAAGCATCAAACTCATGGGAAGTAAATTCTCCACCTCTGTCGGATCTTAGACATTTCAATTTTTCACCAATTTCATTTTCCACCATCATTTTGAACACCTTGAATTTTTCAAGTGCTTCTGATTTTTCTTTTAGGAAGGTTACCCATATCATCCTGGAGTAGTCATCTATCAGCAACATGAAATATCTATCTCCTTGCACACTCCTAATTCTAGAAGGACCATAGAGATCAGTATGTACCAATTCCAGTTGTCCATTTGAGACTTGTTCCTTACTTTTGAATGAAATCTTGCTCTGTTTCCCCAATTGACATTCTCTACACATGCTATTAGGTTTCACAAGTTTTGGAAGATCTCACAACCTGAGTGGTACTTATTTTGATAATATTATCAAAATTCACATGACACATCCTCCTATGCCATAACCAACTTTGATCTATCTGAGCAATCAAAAAACTTTTGCCAGAGCTACTTAAATGAAAAATGTTACCTCTGGTTTGAGTACCGGATGCAATTTTAGTTCTGGAACTTTCCAAGATTCTGTACTTTTCATCTTTGAATTGAAGATCATAACCTTTATCAACCAACTATCCAACACTGATAAGATTATGTTTCAGTCCTTCCACATATAGAACATCATTTGTGTTATTCTTACCATCAAAAGAGATGGATCCTCTACCACAGATTCTACCAGCTGAGTTATCTCCAAATTTCATAAGCCCACCTTCATAATTTTCAAAATTCATAAACTTACTCTTGTCTCCAGTCATATGATGAGAACATCCACTATCAATCACGCATTCATCTTTCTCAACAACCTGAGGAGCCAAGGCACTTTCCATATTTTCATAGCTAGTAGATTCAGTAGACACCGAATCTTCTTCTTTAATGGTAATGAACACCCAATCATTTTTAGGGGACCCTCCATGATTAGATTCATCATCTGTGACTCCTTCACCAGTTTCTTGGACATAGTAACAATTGTTCTAATTTTGATATCTGTAGGGTTTGGTTTTGAAAACCTCTTCGGACATCTTGAGGCGAAATGACCAATCTTATTACAAGCAAAACATTTGAGTGGCAATTTTCCTTCATACTTACTAGATCCTCTTGGTAATCTTTTGGCGAGAAGAGCTTCATGATCAGTAGTTTCAAGTTTAATATCTTCAAGATCCTTCCTTGTCTTCATTAATTTGTTTGATCTTGCAGAAGAGCTTTCACCTGGATCATATCTTTGTTTTCCATATACACTGGCCTTAAATGTAGATTCAGATTTGGGAAGAGAATCACCAAACTCACTTAATTCAAAAGCTGAAATTTTGCCAACCAGATGATCTCTTGTAACATCTGAGACAATCCTGATCTCCTCTATAGCAACAACCTTATGTTTGTAAGAATTAGGTAAAGATCTGAGTACATTTGATACAATCTCTGATTCTTCCAAAGTTCCACCAACACACCTGATACCACACACAAGTTCATTTATCTTTTGCATGTAGAGTGTGATGTTTTCATCTTCACTCATCCTCATAGTTTCAAATTTTCCTCTCAGACTTTGCAGCTTCACAAATTTGACATACTTATCACCTTCATACAGATATTCCAACTTTTTCCATATTTCATAAGCAGTTTTAAGACCAAAGACATTTGTCATCTCGGAATCAGTCAGGGCACTCAACAAGGCTTCTTTAGCTCGAAGGTTATTTTCAGCATCTTTGACTTGATTTGGAGTTGAAGGACCTTTCTCTGGAGGTTTATACTCAACACTGGTTATCACCCAATAGGCATCACCCATGCATTGTAAATGACACTCCATGCGATTCTTCCAAACAGAATAATTTATTCCATCAAATCTTGGACTATCCTTCTTGTAGGTCGACATCCTGGATCTCCTCAAGCGGTCAGGCTTTTAAAAGAGGATCTGGATCTGATACCAATTGTTGGAATTAGACCAGACAACTGAGGAGGGGGGTGAATCAGTTGTCGCACAATTTAATCTTTTTCTGCTTTTAACCTTCTTTACCATCTTACTACCAGATTAGTGATGTAAACATTAAAGCATAGATCAACAACATAAGAGCAGAAACATAATCAACACACTTGACACCAAGATTTTGACGTGGAAACCCGCTTAAGGGAAAAACCATGGTGGGGGTTAACCCACAAAGATTTGTACCCTGTTACTACTCAAAAGAGGAGGCTCACTGCCTACAAAATTAATTTAGAACAGAATGAATTAACTGAGAAATAACATCTACTTCATGCCTGGTTCAGTTTTAATGAATGCTCAAAAGCTTCTGCTTTGCCCCAGATTCTTCTTTACTATCTTCACACTCTATACTGCTCTCGCTCCTTTTCTTCTCTACTCTGCTTCTGATCCTTTATTTGGATTTAATCTATTTTGCACAAGGATGATGTTTGACAACTCTTCAACACGTATTAATACACTTTATCCATCTTGGAATGATCAACAAGGTTAGCCAAACTTAACGTAGTTCTTTACACTGTCGGCCAATCATAGCTGAGACTTTAATCTTCCTCCATTAACACACCATGCTTCATAAAATGATTTTTAGATCATCTACAACACGCTAGGAACATCCAGTTGGCCAAGACTAGGAAGAACAACAACAACCAAGAGGAAACCTTCAATCACAAGCTCCTTTGTCAATGCAGACCACCAACACAATAGCCAAACGATCTAGAGACCACCATAAGCACAATTAAGTCAACAGGAATAACCACACCACTTCGCATCACCAGAATCACTCGCATCTTCATACTGAACTTCAAGAACACACACTACCATGACTGTTAAACTAGAAAGATTGCTTCCAGATCTCCAAACCATGAACCACTCGAGTTGAGGGAACATACCAACATCCCTGACATGCCTCTAGATCTGCAGATATAAATATTCTCATACCAGACCAATCTGGACCAACTTCTTGCCACTCTATCACAACAGAATAGCTGTAGAAACTTGTTCTACTCAGAGGGCCATAACTTCACCAAACCTTCATGCAGACCTTTCAAATCTTAACTGGAGCAACACTGGGCAACCCTATACAAACCCTTCAATCCACGAACTCTGATCTTCACCTTACTGGACATACTGATCACTCTTGTGCACTGTCTTCACTATTTCTGACAGAAGGATATGTTGACATCAATGACAACACATCAGGCACATATTTGCAATAGCCTATTGATCAATATCCCTTTATCCAACATGACATTGCTGTCAACATCATGAATGGCCTTTAGCCTGACCAACTTAATGTCATTTTGTTCTAACCTCTCCTTGCATTCTTCTTCTAAGGACTCAATTTTGTCCTTCAGTGGAGCTACGACATCCCAATTTGAGATAGCCAGTTTTATTATAGGCAACAACATAGTTTTGTATATGTTTGTGTAATCGCATTGACATCTCGTGATAGTATGACTATACAAAGTTAATTTAACAGACCAATTTGGTGATGTTTTGACTTCATTAATTTCGTAACAACCATTCAACTAACATCTATCAAATTTGATTGATTGGAAGAGAAAATCAAGAGACAACACTTGAAGCATAAGTTCTTCACTCCAAGGTTGACAAATTTATACAATTTAATCCCCCTATAATACAAGATTTGGGTCCTTTTATAGACCAAGGAACCCAGAATCGGTTACAATGAATCAACGGTAGGTATTACACCCAAAAAAGATCAATGACATAGATTTGTAGCACGTGAATGCTAGTTGAAATCCTTGATAGTTGGCACTTTTGTCATTATGTGGCACTCGATGTCTGTTTAATAAAAAATGTATCTAGAACTGCATGTCTAGTTAGACTATCCTTTCTCCCTTTATCCAGATATCCAATTACCAAAGAATACAAAGCATGTTTGGATAATGAAATAATATCATGCTAGCAAAATAAGGTGAACTATACAAAAGAATAGTGTTACTTAGTTTCTGTGCTTGTGGTGGATTCAATTATATACTCCCCTGTCTCTTGAGCTCTATAGCTACTATATGTGATCAAAATTGGGGTTATCTCCCTCTTATCATAAGCATGTGCTTTGTTCTTGATGAATTCATGCACTTCAAAATGGCTTTCTATTGCTGCTCTTCTTCTAGATCCGGACTTCACTTGTGTATTATATCCGTTGATCTTCATATACTTATCCATGACCTCATTTATAGCTGCTTCATTGAAGTACTGTACAAGATTGTCAAGAATCCTCTGATAGTTACCTTTGAATTCTCAAAGGGCTATCTGGACATCATACTTGGCCTCAACACCTATCAAATGTCCTACTAAATCTTCAAGTACTTCTACTTCTTCAATCAGAAGTTCTCGAGCCTTTTGATATAATTGATTTATCTTCTCCTGACATTCCTTTAGGAGGCGTTGCTTGAGCTTCAACTCTTTGATCCAAATAGGTAGCAATGACACAAGCCTATCAGTTAATATGCCTTTATCCAACATGACATTGCTGTCAACATCATGAATGACCTTTAGCCTGACCAACTCAATGTCATTTTGTTCTAACCTCTCCTTGCATTCTTTTTCTAAGGACTCGATTTTGTCCTTCAGTGGAGCTACGACATCCCAATTTGAGAGAGCCATTTTTATTTTAGACAACAACATAGTTTTGTAGATGTTTGTGTAATTGCATTGACATATCGTGATAGTATGACTATACAAAGTTAATATAACAGACCAATTTGGTGATGTTTTGACTTCATTAATTTCATAACAACCATTCAACTAACATCTATCAAATTTGATTGATTGGAAGATAAAGTCAAGAAACAACACTTGAAGCATAAGTTCTTCACTCCAAGCTTGACAAATTTATACAATTTAATCCCCCCTATAATACAAGATTTGGATCCTTTTATAGACCAAGGAACCCAAAATCGGTTACAATGTATTACACCCAAAAAGATCAATGACATAGATTTGTAGAACATGAATGTCAGTTGAAATCCTTGATAGTTGGCACTTTTTCATTATGTGGCACTCGATGTTTGTTTAATAAAAAATGTATCTAAAACTACATGTTTGGTTAGACTATCCTTTCTCCCTTTATTCAAATATCCAATTACCAAAGAATACAAAGCATGTTTGGATAATGAAATAATATCATGCTAGCAAAATAAGGTGAACTATACAAAAGAATAGTGTTACTCAGTTTCTGTGCTTGTGGTGGATTCAATTATATACTCCCTGTCTCTTGAGCTCTATAGCTACTATATACAAAGTTATCTCCCTCTTATCGTAAGCCTGTGCTTTGTTCTTGATGAATTCATGCACTTCAAAATAGATTTCTATTACTTCTTTTCTTCTAGATCTAGACTTCACTTGTGTATTATCTACTTTGATCTTCATATACTTATCCATGACCTCATCTATAAACGCTTCATTGAAGTACTGTACAGGATTGTCAAGAATCCTTTGATAGTTACCTTTGAATTCTCCAAGGGCTATCTGGACATCATACTTGGCCTCAACACCTATCAGATGTCCTACCAAATCTTTAGGTACTTCTACTTCTTCAATCATAAGTTATTGAGCCTTTTGATTTAATTGATTCATCTTCTCCTGACATTCCTTTAGGAGGTCTTGCTTGAGCTTCAACTCTTTGATCCAAACACGTAGCAATGGCACAAGCCTATCAATCAATATCCCTTTATCCAACATGACATTGCTGTCAACATCATGAATGACCTTTAGCCTGACCAACTCATTGTCATTTTGTTCTAACCTCTCATTGCATTCTTCTTCTAAGGACTTGATTTTGTCCTTTAGTGGAGCTACAACATCCCAATTTGAGATAGCCATTTTTATTGTATTCTCTCCAATAATCAGGATTTTCTGGATCCACTTGTCCATCACAACTGCTTCATACTTCTGGACATCCAGTCTATCAACCTGTTCCTGTGTGACCAATCCAAGATTGGATGGAAGCTCCAACATTATTTTTCTTGGTACCACCAATCCCTTGATAAAACTATGAAGTAGGACAATTTGTCCCTTCAGTTCTCTTTTTCTCTTCTTATCTTTTTCAACTCTAGTTGTTGTCACTTCCACATTCCCTCAGAGATCTTCAATTTCTTGCTCTCGAGTGGCATGACCCAAATTCATGGTCGTTATCTAAAAATCCTCTAGATTTATTTATCCTTTATTCTTATCTCCAATAGGAGTAGCCAATTGGGCTATCCTTGCTCCAGTCACATCCCTCCGAATGGATGAATTATCCGTGCCTTCCTCTTGGGCTTAGGAACCTCTTTAGCAAAAATAATCTTGAAATCAAAAGGAACTAACTAAATGGGATGAGGCATTACCTCAGATGCTAACCAATTAGGAATATATCAATCTGGTTATTCATTATGTTCACCTTGACCTTCATTTGGAACTTCTTCTTCATTGTTCTGCCTAACCTGATGTTCATCTTTTTGGTCTTACATTTTTTCCAGTTTCAGGTCAAGTTCTTTTTGATGTTGGTCATCCGATTGTTCTATTTTCACTTCTTACTCTTTATTATTTTCAACCAAATGTTCTTATCCATCTGGACCTTTCCCATGATCTACATGCTCTTCCTGTTGATCAACATGTTGTTGATCCTACATGTGTACATCTTGCGCTTCAAGCACTTTTTCCTATTCAACTGGATGTTGAGAAGCATCGGGTTGAATATTTTCTTGTTGAGGTCCTTCTTCTTTTTGACTCGAAGCTAGCATGTCATCTAGATGTATATCCTATTGAGGAACTGCATCTACTTGGTGTGTATCCGGATGTTGAATATCTATTTGCTCCTCTTGTTCTACTTGTTCTACATCTAGTTCTTTTGTATGTGGAACTTCTTCCTATGAACCATATATATGTGGAACGTCAGCTTGTGAAGTATCTGGTTGCAACACTATATCTAGAATACCAATATCTAGAACTTCTTTATTAACTTCCTCCTCCAGAAGGATGTTCTCTTTCACCCTCTCCTCAACCTGTTCAATTTGAATAGTAGGAACTTCTGAACCAATCAAAAGAATAGCCTCCTAGCTTATTGAAAGGACTTCATCGAACATAGGGTCATTCTTGACAATGGTTTGTGGTACTTTATCCGCAGTGGCAGTTGTTCACATTTTTTTTGACATTCATTCCTTCAATCACCTCGTCATCTCACAATTCAACTACTTCTGCCAGATGAAACTGTGAATGCGCAGTGGTGGCTACTTGAATCTTCACTTGCTCTGATTTCTCCTCCCTTACCTTAATGAATCCTTGTAACTTTACCTATTATGGATTAGTCAAAGCTCGTGGTGCCGCTAGGACATCTTGAATTGGCACTCATTGCATATCTCCTTTTGACTCTTTTTCTTTTCCTTTAAGGGGGTCTTCTCCATCGAAATGTTTGGTTGGGCAATTACTTCAGTGGACTAGGCCGAACCGATGAAAGTTATTGGAATGGACCTTACTAGTTCCTTTGGATTTGTAGGGGCTTGACTAACTAGATCTTGTTGGCTTATGCCTGTGGTGGCTATGGCCACACTTATGCCTTCAGTTGTAAACTTTGCAAATGCAGATGTTTCAGCCTCGGCTAATTTTTCCTCCTAGACCCTTCACTTCTTGACTGAAAAATCATCATACTCTATATCTTCTTGGTTCTTTCTCTTACCTTTCTTCTTTGGGTAGGTTATCTTTACACCCCTATCCTTTAAGGCTTAAATATGGGTGTCTAGCCACATTTTGGTTTAATCTAGCACTACTTTTGAAATAACATCTAGAGATGTCTCCTTAGCTTGTGTCCAATCTAGACACTTATTACTTGTTTGAATATTTAATTCATTTCATAGCTAGAATGCAAGACTTTTTTGTAATCCTTCACCTGAGGGGTACTTCATATGTATCCAATGTCCTCATTTACTCGATGGTATTGCCTCTTCCAAACTTCACATTCATCCATGCAATCTGTCCAATAATCCTCAATGTGAGGTTCATGCTAGATCTTCTTATTAATATATTTATGGATCCTATCATAAGGATCATATACCTCTTTAGCATGAAGGGTTGCGAATAAAACACTTGAACCTCATGATCTAATGCCTCTACATTTATCAGATATTGACATCTGTATCAACCTATTTCAATAGGAAACTTAATGTTCCCTCTAACAAATCTATTATTGAATGCTTCATAAGATTTGATTATCTATCAGGTGAATTCCAATAGGATAAACTTATCTGATGGATACTGAGGTAACATGTATGGATAACCAATCAACCCCTCCATCCGGATGTACATGAATGTTGGGAACTAGATGAACTAGATACCATAAGGGTCTATTATACTTTGCGAATCAGCTGATATCCTTTTGGCTCAGTCTCCTTCGATCATCCAGACCTGCCACATATGGAAGCAATCATCTACCCTCATGTAATTCAACAACAATTAACTCCTTTCTAGTAGGGGTAATATTTATATACTAGATTTTTGTCCCGATTTATTTCCTAGGGTGCCAACCTTCACAAGTCCATTGAATTATGCCCTAACTGCACATGAGTATACCATATATGAGGACATGTGGAAGACTTTGGTCTTCTTGAAGCAGAGGATCTAAAAATTAATGGCATCACTTATTGCTTGTGCCCAGTGCATCATGCTTGTATCTTCCTTCACTATTTGGATGCAAGAAAACATCCAAGGTTTGAATGTACTGGCTTCTAGAATACCAATCATCCTGCTCAGTACAGTGACCATCTATCTGACTTCCTCATTGAAGTCACTTCTGTAAAGTGTTTGTGCCATTTTTGACACTACCTTTGGATTTTATTTACCATCTAGCTAGGATGCGAAAATCACCCTCCTACAAGCCTCCTCATTCGCCTTCTAGTCAGCATCCATTCTGTCCTTCTCAAAATTATGCATCTGTGCCTGCATGAGTAGATTGCAAGTTTGGTTGATGCCTTTGGGAGACAATTCTGCATAAACCTTTCCCTCTCTTATCACAAGGCATTTAATTGGATCGTATTTATGAATGCATTGGAAGACTAGATCTTTGGCATCCATTGCCAGTGGGAATCTTGGGGCTTTGAGAAGTCTAGTCTTTACAATATTTTGGGCCATTGGTCTTGCATCCAGTGTGGTGAATTGTTGTTCATATGTAGCTAGGTCAAAATGCCCTAGATTTGTATCTTTAGTTATCTTAAACATAGGCTAGATTTATGATGAGTAACCCACATTTATCCATCACACCTATAGACATCCATTAAAATCATGAATTAACCTAGTCATAATTAACTAGGATTTACCATTTACTTTGCCTTAATTAAATCTGAAATTAGATTTACCCTATGATGAAACTGAATTAAATCAATTTAAACCTACTATAATTTTGAGAATTAGGGTAAGTAGATTTATTACATATCTAAATACTAAGTATTTCACCTTTATATGCGTATAATACCCCTATCCTGTGTAGATATCTAGTTAGAAAGTCACTTGCACTGTCGCTTTCAGATCACAACTTCACTACTCGCTTCATAGCTCTACAACCCGCTCGGCTAATCACCTTGTTAATCACTTTGCAAATCACTCTTTTATTCACTTGATTTATTTGGTGAATAATTATGACGATAAAATTTACTTTTAAACAATCAAAATCACTAAGTATAGATTGCATTTAATGAGACTTGCAGTAGGTGAGTATTAATGACAGAGGAGCAGGGAAGCTTACAAATTTCCACATGCTTTTTGAACTTTGTGAATTTAAACTTCAACGGATATTCTTTTAACCTTTTGTTAACAAAGATTTGTCTCAACTAGATGTGGATATCCAACTGGATGTGGAACTTTCGTATCATAATGTCTATTTAGGATATATCAGGTTGGAAATGCCCTGTTGGAAATGTCATGTTTGACTAGATTGGGTTTGACTTCCATGTCTAGTTTTAATAGAATGTCTAGTTTGACCAAGGTGTCCATATCGGGTTGGAATCAAGTAGGTATCGAGATACTAAGTAATGTCATGAATTTTTTTTTGAATACTCCTAGATGTGAAAGTCCAACTAGATGTGGAACACTATCTAGATATTGACTTGGTAGAAGACCGGGATTGAGTTCACATGTATACACTTTATACTGTGCGAGAAATGTCTAGTTAGAAATGCTCTATTAGGTAACTGGATTTGGATGTGGATCTTCAACCGGATGTTAAGTTTCAAATTTCATGTCCGAATAGAAGATTAGGTAAGGTGACAATGTAAGTTCAAAAGGTTTAAACTAGGTTTTATAATATGATCAGGTCTGGGGTGATTTCCTTAATTTATTGTGAACACTTACAGGCCACTTCCAATTGGAACTATTCAACATGATGGTTATGAATATCTTCATCCATTTGGATGTGGATCGTTACACCTACAAATGACATGTCCGATTGGAAATATCCGGTTAGGATGTCTAGTTGGAATAACTTGCTTATTTCAATGAATTTTAAGAAAATTTTGAAGGTGACCCTAGCTAAATTTTGATTCTCTTTCAATCTAAAACCTTACTTAAGATCTTTGGCATTCAGAATGATGGCTTTTTGTAACTTCACCTTTTGTCTTTATCGCTAACCAACACGAAAGAGGCAAACAGGCAAAAAACAAGAAAAGAAATTTGGGGGGTCCTCATTTTGCTAGGAGCAAAATAGAGCATGTTGTGAGACTATACAACAATTATAATGTGTAAAAATATATTATGATATTGTAATATGTGGGAGTAATTAAACTAAGATAAATTTGATTGTTCCTCTATTAATTTTTTTTATTTCTTTAGATAGAAACAAAACATATAAATGTAATGTACAACCATGACATGACCAAAAATAATTTCTACCTAAATGTATTTCACCAAATTAAGAGTTACATTTATTTCATTATTTAAATACTATTATTTTGCTAATGGATCGAGAAAATTTAGAATAACAAAAAATTAAGTAATATATTAAAAAAAATAGAGTTAGAAATAGAAATATGGAAAGACACAAAACCTAGAGAACTTCTTAAAAGTCATTTGAGGCATAGACATTCATGCAATTCATGAACAACATTGTAATTGCACTTGCATCTAAACACACTATGGTTCTTCATACATTAAGAGATAAAATTTGAAGTATAACTACAAGATCTAGGACACATGAACAAAAATACACAATGATAGTACAAAGAAATAATAATAGGAACGCTAAAATATGATTGAATAACCTTAAATGTAAGCTAAATCAAATTAAATGATAAAAATATAACAAAGGTAAGAGACTGCAAAACCTCCCTATGATTGTTCCACTAAATGATACCTATAGTTGAATGGAAAGAATGGGAATGACTACTTGTGAGCTTGCCAAATAGTCAAGCCCTTCAATGGTCTTTTGACCTCCATGTGCAATATAATAGAAATACAAATCAAAGTTGGATAATGTGTGTGAGCTTCAAATCCTAAGTTCGTCTAGAATTAGAGAATGATTATAATGCTTACAAAATGAACATTTAACAACTTTGGTCTACATAGAAGTTAAGTACCCTATGTGTATGGAGAGGAAATGTGGGAATTGAAGAATCCAAAAGTACCGACAATGGGTTTTATGGACTCTTACAAATGAGATAGACAATGATCCAAGCACTAGTTTTTGAGATAATAGAGAATAAAATAATAACCTTATGATAATCCAAGTAAATGTAGAAATGAAAGAGAAAGAAGTTAGAAACAAAGAAGAGGGTTTTAGTGAGGACAACAACAATATCATCAAATCAATGAATTTTAAGAAGAAATATCTTCCTTGGATAGTGAAGAGAAGCTAAAGTTTCCTTAAACTATCTACCTCAAGAAGTATTCAACCACCAAGAATGGTTGATGCCTCTAGATTCCTATAATCTTAGAAGAGAGAATATAAGAAACTATAAACATCAATATGATACAAAATAAAATCTAAAACTCACAATGGAGAGTGTACTATAGAAGTGTAGTAACCTTAGATTCATCTAAAAATGTTGTAGCAAATCTAGAAATTTGTAGAGAATTCACACCAGCCAACATCACTTTAAATATTCAAAAATTTTAACAGTTGAATGCATGTAGGAATGGAGGAAGGATACCCAACAATCATTAAGGTGGCTAATTTTAGTTAAGGAGTTATGGAATCACCTACCCAATCTGAATCTGTGTGTCCCACCAAGTCAATATCTGCATAGTGAATCCCATAACTATGAGTTCCCTATACATAGTGAAGAATCTTCTTAGCTTCTTTCCAATGTAGCTCATGTGGCTCCTACATGAACCTAGTGACCAAGCTCACAACATATGACAAATTAGGCCTTATGTGAGTCAAGTAATGAGACTCCCAACTAATTGGTGATACAATGTTGCATCCACAAATGGTGAACAATAATGAGTCTCAAGTTTGACCCCTGACAAAAATTGAGTCGGCACAAGCTTACAATCTGCCATGAAAAATATGGAGAGCATATCAAGTGCATACTTAGGTTTTGTAATGAAGATACTAGGCGCAGACCGAGTGATCTCAATCCTGAAGAAGTAGTGTAGAAAAACCAAGTATGACATCAAAAAATGATCATAAAGGGCAGTTTTCACTGCCTTGATGGTGGATGAGGAACTCCCTATAATCAACAAGTCATCAAAATAGAGAACAAGGAACGTGAGAGTATCATCCTACTGCAGAATGTACACATTTAGAATAGAATGGTATTGAGTGAACCCAACTGACAGAAGGAAGGAGTCTATCTTGGCATACCAAGCCTAAGGGGCCTGTTTGAGGCCATAAAGAGACTTTCGAAGCAGAAAATAAGTGAAGGATCATGTACGAACCCATGCGGTTGCTCCATATATATCTCCTCTTGAAGTTCATTGTGAAGAAAAGCACTCTTCACATCCATTTGATGAACTTCCCAACAATGGGTTATAGCAATAAAAAGAACAAGTTGGATGGAAATCATTTTGGTAATTAGCACAAAAGTCTTAGAGTAGTCAATCCAAGGAACTTGGGAGAATCCTTTCATGACCAGGCGAGCCTTATGCTTATCAACCAACCCATCTATGGAAAATTTTGTCTGATAGATCCACTTGCATCAAACTAGTTTCCTTCCCTTAGAAAGGGGGCTAAATCCCAAGTATGGTTCCTCTCTAAGGAACTGAATTCTTCCTACATAGTAGCATCCCACTCGGGGACTCCAGAAGCTTTCCAAAAAGATTGTGGATCAGAAGCTGAAGAAATGAAGAGATGTGGAGCCTGCTTGAACTATGACCTTGTTCTTCTAGCATTTGAAGGATCACCAACCCAATCACATTTTGAATCCAATATCTGATGAGCCTAAAGAGGCCCAGTATTAGAATTTGGAGGAGAATCATCACCCTTTAAATGATGACTAGGAGAGGAGGAAGATGAATCCTCATCATCATCATTACCATCTAAAGTGGAGGAAGAAGACTCCTCATCAAGAGCATGGGGAGTAATATCCTTGGAAGAACTATCATCATGTCGCAATGTCTCCAAAGTGATGGTAGATGGAGAATTGGTAGGAGAAGAACTAGAACCATCCTCCTTGAAATGGACACTCCTCTTGATGAAAACTCATGAGTGGTGGGGTGGAGAAGTTGGTACTTTGACACCATCTGGGTACCCAACAAATATGCAAGGATTGCTTTGCAGATCCATAGCCTTACGTTTCTCTATTGGAATGTGGCTCTATGTAGGAGAACCAAACACCCAAAAGTGCTTTATTGTGGGCTTCTGATTGGTCCAAGCTTAAAAAGGAGTGACCCCCTTCACAACTTGGTGGGGAACCTGATTCTGGATGTAACACATACAGTTGATGGCCTCTGCCCAATAGTGAGGTTCCATTGACTTGAATTGAATCATACAATTGGCCATCTTTTTCAAGCACCCATTCTTTCATTCTATGACACCATTTGGTTGTGGACTATGGGGAACTATGTGCTAAAGATCAATGCCTTATGAGGTACAAAACTACTCAAACCTCTGGTTGACATACTCCCCCATTATCTATATGCAAAATTTTGATGGCCTTCCCAAACTATTTCTCTACAAAAGCTTTGAAGTCCTAAAAAGACTCAAAGACCTCAAACTTCTATTTGAGAAAATATAACCATGTGCATCTGGAAAGATCATCAATGAATGTCAAAACATATCGAGCCCTATTAAAAGAAGGATGTGGAAATGACCCTGCAAAGTCACTATGTACCAACTCCAGAAGCTGTGTGGCCTTCCATGCTTTGACTTTATCAAATTTCTCTTTAGGATTCTTACCAAGAATGCATCCTTGGAAAACTCCATCAAAAAACCAAATAGAAGGCAACCTTGAAACCATGTCTTTTTGATTGAGTTGTTGCATGTAGCGGTAGTTCAAGTGGCTAAACCGCTGATGCCACAAACAACTCACCTCATCTAAGTGAGTGATCAAAGCAAGTGAAGGAGAATCAGGAACAAAGTGAGAAAAATGATATAGTTTGGACTGATGATCAACTTTTCCCACAACAACGATAGACCCATTGTGCAAATCACTAATTACCACTTTGTCTGGAGTGAACTGAACCCGCTTGCCAGAGCCAATGTGAGTGATCTAATAGACAAATATGAGATTAGTTGACAAAGATGGTGTAGACAACCCAAAAATGACCATTGCATCGTTCACCTTGCATACATCAATTTCTTCTAACGCACCTTCATCCAACATTAATTAAAGAACCTAATTATTTAATTAATTTCCTCAATTTCATCAATTTCTTCTAAAAATTCACTTAAATCCAACATTAATTGAATAAATCCTATTTATTTAATTAATTGTATCATTTCACTATATTATTCTTCTATTTTCCCATTAATTAAATAAATCAATTATTGAATTAATTTAACATCTTAATTCCTCCTATCCACACAATTAAATAGCTTTAGTTATTTAATTGGCTAATTATTCTTCTAAAATTAAATAAATTATCCAAATTTATTTAAGTTGACTTTTGACTATCTTCTAAATAAATAAAATCAATATTCTTTTTTATTTCTTATTTTCCTCCATCATACACAAATAAATTAAATACATTTATTTATTTAATTTATAATTATCTTCTCAAATCTTCTAAAAATATCTTTTTCCTCCATGCACACAAATTAAATAATTTATTATTTAATTTTATTCATAGCATGTCAAAAAGCAAAACAAAAGTTGAGTTAATTGGTTTTTAAATCATTGTTTTTATCAATCAATTCATAAAATAATAAAAAAAAACAATCTATTTTTATGAAAACCAATCCTATCTGTAGTCAAGAAAGCAATTAGCTTAATAAACAAACTTTTTGCATGGACACTTGTCATGTGCACGTTCCTTCATGTCTTCTCAATTTATCTCAACCATCGATTTCATTGAATTTCCTCCACCGTTGATTGATCTTCCCTAAAAGCTATAAATATGCTTATTCACCTCTTCACAAACCCTTCACAATTTTTGAGCATTGGCATCCATATCTTCCAATGCTTTAAGCATTCGTTGAAGCACCTCACATCATTTGAGCTATCATCCATCCACTTGCAATCATTGTTATGCTACATTTAGAGCAATCCACATATCAATACACCAAGGAATAAATATTGTAGTGCGGTAACTTGCATTTATTGTTTGTTTTGGATTTCATTATTTGTTAATGCGATTATTTATTAAGTTATTTAGACATTGGAATTAGGTTCTTATGTGTCTTGTTTGCATTCCAATTTCTAGCATACACATTCTGGCACGCCCGGTGGGACCCACTCCCTGATTTAACATCCATTTGCTTGAGAAAAAAATGATTTTTAAGCTACAGGTATGGAGTTGCACTTTTGGTAAATACAGTTACACTTTTGGTGGACAAAACATTGCTTATGGCCGACAAAATGACACTTTTGGTCAATAGAACTGCACCTTTGGTTCACAGAGTTGCACCTTTGGTTTCTACTATTTATCTTGAGTTTTCTAACTTTGCAGGGTTTTAGGCATCTTATTTACATTTTTTGCATGCAAGCTGACATATTTGTAGTCATTTATCCTGATTTGTTCACAAGATGATGTATTTGTGGATATATTTTTCCTTTTAACCTAATTGATCACTCATCTCTCTCTTTGTTGTCTGATTTTTGGTACAGGGTAACAAATCCACACTTCTAACCAACCTCTAGCCCATTAGAAGCTCACTTATTCACCTTTTGATGACACGATTGACCTTTATTCCCCAATATTGCAAGACTGAGATAGCGTTGCACTTACGATAGATAGAATTGTGCTTTCAGTTGACAGAACTATGCTTACGGTAGAAAGAGTTATGCCTTTAGTCAGTATAATTGCACTTCTAGTCAATAATAATTCACTTCTGGTATAACTCTCTTTGCCTTTGGTTAAGTTTACTTCTCTTTTGGTTAATAGAGTGTCCACTTTTGGTCAATATTACTGTGCTTTTAGTTCACAGAAGTGCGCTTTTGGTCACTGTAATTATGCTTTTGGTTCTAATAGTCCTGATTATTGCTTTTTATCTAACAAGTGGCTTTCTTGGAAACTAATATCATTTGTGCAACCTCTTATTGCTTGACAAAGAAGAAAAAGTGAAACTACTAATGAGTTTGGTGTAGGACGCTTGACAAAGATTTATTTTTCTCACTAATCTAGTAGCACACTTCATTTTCTTAAGGGAATTTACAAACTTGTATGCCATGTATTGAATATCTATGTATGTATACTCTATCCTTGCACCGAAAGGTGATCTTGGAGATCAGAAACACTAGATCATTCACTTTTTTGCTTTATTTACTTTATTCCTGGGAACCTGAGAGTCATACGTATGCTCTTCTCTCGTGTTGTAAAACAATCTTAAGAATCAAAAGTACTCAGTATCCTCTATAGAAGGCCTATTAAGGGATTTCATCACCCTTAAGGATGACCTTAACCACATGTTCTAGTGTGGGATATATATGTTATGAGAATAGAAAGACTCATTTCAAAGGAAGGACCCCTTCTTACTTAGCAAAAGCCTCAAGATCCTCAATCCGTCGAGACTTGGTTTGGTTTGTGCACAGTTGTAAGTTGGGACACCCCCGTTCACAAACTTGAACCCCACCATATGTTGTGTATATTTGGGAGCTCCCTAGACACCTTGTAAACCTAGATAAGACCTTTGGCCATCATATCCTTTGGTACATCGCAACCGCATGGAGGAGAAGAGCTCACGCTATTACCTTCATTGTTTGAGATAGTATACACTTTGGGAAGACTTTGTCTCTAAAGTAAAGGGTGTAAGGTGTTACATGACCTTGCATTCCATACCTATCAAATCAGTGATAAATGGTATCCAGGGGATGGAAACCACCATTATTTAATAGTGGGGGTTGAAGTCACACCTGAGAGAGTCCGCAGGATATGACACTCCTACTTGAATAATTTATAGGCTTGTGCAAGAGTGTTTGGTGTGTTTTCATGTGCTCTACTAGTATTTACCATTTGTTATCTATGGAGGTTCATAGCCTTGCACATCCAATTCCAAAGAGTCAATAGCCATTGTGTCTTACTTATTTGATTTTCTTGCCAAAGAACTAAAAAACCATCTTCCAAATAAACAACAGTCACATAATCCCGCTTTTGAGCTACAAAATTACACTTTTGAGCATTTTTACTGTGCTTCTGGCACATAGAACTAAGCTTCTAGAATAATAGAAGTTCACTTCTGGTTGACAGAATTACACCTTTGGTCAACAGAGTCGTGCCTTTGGAAGACATTGTTGCGCCTTTGGTTCTGTCACTTTTCCCACTATTTTTCACAGAGTTGCACCTTTTAACTATCTTTCTATTGCTTTTGGTCCATAGTATTGCGCTTCTAGTCCATAGAGTTGCACTTTTGGTTAAGAGAGTTGTGCTTCTAGGTTATCCTTCTATCACCTTTAGCTTATCTTGATACCACTTTTGGAAAATAGTCTTGCACTTCTAGTTTTTCATAGTTTTCCAGTCAGACTTTCACCCAAAATCAGAGACCTTTCATATCCACTTGATTTTTCATCAGACCTGAGATCATTCAAACCATCCACCTTCAGTCTTTCAGTGATCAAGTCACCTTAATTCACCCTCACATCATTATTTGGACTTTAGATCTTTTATCTTCTTGAGACTATAGATATTTTTTCATCATCATCTTTCAAACATCCTAAGTATTATACAACATTTAACATCAGTTAGGTTATTATCCAAAAATCTAGATCACATCTCCTAGTTTATCTTTGATTTGAGAAGTTGCATCTCTTAGATCCATAGATAAATTAGCATCTTTCAAACTAGTGACTTAGCTAGCTTAGGAGAGTGGATTCTCTTGAGTTGGTGAAATTCACTACCCCCATCTTGTCTCTCCTTGAGTTCATAGGTCTATCTCTTGGAGGATAATCATAATCCTAATCATATCAGCAATTGATCTGGATTTTATCTTTTGCCAAATCTTTAAAAAACAAATCATCCTAAGAGTCTCAATCTTGTCACAAAAGTCTAAACAAAAGTCCATCCATCCTCCAATCTTGTCATATCAAAGTTTGAAACATCATATGCCTCTTACTAGGTATCAACATCGATTAGCCATGGAAGCCAATCAAAACAATCCTCAAGATAACCCCAACACACCCATAGATGCAACCCAATTCACCACGGGTATGAACCCTCATGATTTTCTCTTGAAGGGGTACACGGTAGGTCATTCCTTATCTAATGAATTTGTACAAAAATCACAAGAGGTGTCACAAGACCATACCGAAGAGTTATAAAACCCTGATATCCTAGACACTCTAGATAAGCTCTTAGCATCAGATCCTAATAGATTCTTTCTTCTCCTTGCCAAGCAAGGAGCTAAGTTGCCTAATGATTTTGACACATCAACTATCAAAGAGCTAGATCCTATCAACATCGCCATTGTTTCTATGGGAGGATCACATCCCACTTCTATTCCAACTATATCTAACATAGCACCCATAATTTGGACTACACCCACACATAACATTCCTCTATCACCATTTACCAATCAATTTATTAATCCACTCTACCAACCCCCCATATCACTTGGTCTTAACTCTTATAGTATTCCTACATCTATTCCTCTAATCACACCATCCCATGTCCTCTATGGCTCAATCTAATCCTGTCATCACTTTGCGCGTCCTCCAATCATCTTATACCCCAACACCACAAACATCACAACCCCAATCCTCTATTCCTCATGTCTCTTAAATCAATCCACCACAAACATCACAACCCCAATCCTCTATTCCTCATGTCTCTTACATCAATCCACTACAAGTATCACAACCCCAATCCTCTATTCCTCCTATATCATATACCACTCCACCACATGCAAAACAACCTCCAACCTCTTACACATTACCTAATAATCCCCCACATGTCTACTCATACATATCCAACATAAATCCCCCTCACATATCACAACAATCACCATCATCTACTATTTATCAAATTCTTTCTCAACAACAACAACCCACATCTGAAATTGATCTCAAATTTTCAAATCTTCAAAAACAAATTTTAGATCTTACCCTAGGACATACCAAGAAAAATTTCTCTTTAGAGGAAGTGTGTCATTATCCCTTTGATAGGTCACTCCCTATGATCCCTTTTCTTCCAAATTTCAAAATGCCAAAATTTGACAAATACAAAGGAAAGGGTGATCCCAAAGAACATCTTAGGGAAATTTATATTGCTTGCTTAGAGGTTGTCCACAATGACACCTATCTTTATGCCTCTTCCCTTGCAGTCTTGGAGGGAAAGCAATAGATTGGTTTTCTCATCTACTCCCAAGTATTAAGACCTTTAATGAATTGTATGAGAAGTCTGTCACACACTTTTCATTTAATATCAAACATGAGATCTCCATGACAGACCTATGTAACAATAAACAACGAAATGGGGAAAATTTCATCTCATTCTTACAAAGATGGCAAAACATGGCTAGAAAAATTCCATGGCCTATCCCTGAAAAGCAATTAGTGAGCATATTTGTTTATAATTTGAATTTTGAACTAGGAAATTCATCTACAAATCCAATGTGCTAACTCTTTTGACGAGATCATCTCCAAAGGGACAAACATTGAAAAGACCCTCATTGCAAAAGAACTAGTCAAGGTCTTCAAAGAAACAAAAGACAATCCCTAAACATCTAATGAAAAACCCCGTTTTTGGTCCAAAACTAAAAATGTTGTCAATGATGGTGTGGTGGATGCTAGACATGTTCAAAATGTTCAAATACCAGTTAATCTTCAACCCACAAAGAATGTCCCATCTACTCCTAGGGAGTAACCCTAACAAGACTTTACACCTAGATGCAAATTCACTCCATTGGGAGAATCCATCGAGTCTGTTCTAAGAAAAATTGTCCAAAATAGTCTCATCACGTTACCTGAAGCATGCTAGTATGATGAACTAGTATTTAAACCCTCTTTGTATAAAGACAACGAATATTGTGAATACCATAGAGTAAAAGGACATAAGACACCTAGATGTATGAAATTGAAAAACCTTATCCCGAATCTTATTGATCAAGGAGAAATTACTGTTGATGATCCTCCTAAACAAACTTCAAACAATGATCTTGATATCTACAAGGATCCATTCCTACCCCATGGTAAAGGAAATACTATTGACAAAGGTAAAAATGTTAATCATGCCTCAAGTTCCTATAATTCTATTGTTGGTCATCAAGAAGAAAGTCATGTGTCTACTTTTTCCATCAAGGGAAAAGCCCTTGACTGTGCTATTACAACTTGTTGTGGTCATGTTACCCTTCATGAGGTAGTACTTGATATCAATATAAACTCTGAGTACAACATTCTAGATCATCTATGGAAAATTCCATCTTAGATATCTATCCTAGATCTCCTTCGAATGTCACTAGCACATAAATCTATACTCAAGAAAGCCCTTCAAGAGTTGTCAGTCCCAAATAACATTGATGTTGCTCAATTCCATGCCATGATAGGGAATATTGCTTCACCACACCACTTGGTATTCATTAAAAAAGACCTTCCATCACAAAATCCTTGCCATAATGATGCTCTGCATATTGAAGTCTATATCCATCAATGCAAGGTCAAACACATTCTTATAGATGGTGGTGCTGGTTTAAATATTTGTTCTCTGAAATTACTAAAACAATTGTGATATTTTGAGGATGTTATTGTTTCTGACAAAAGTATAACCATAAAAGCCTATGATAATGCAGAATGATAGTCAGAAGGTGTTATCCATCTACCAATTCAAGTTGGTCCAGCTATAGTAGAGACTCGCTTTCAAGTATTGGACCTTGATCTTCCTTACAACATCATCCTAGGTCACTCATGGATCTATGCCATGTAGGTCGTACCCTCCACGTACCATCAATGCCTAAAGTTTCCTTTTAATAGTATAGAAATTACTATCCTTGGAGACCCTAATCCTTTTGAATTTTCTCAAGCCATGCAAGGGCGATACCAGAATACTAATCAAATCCCTAACAATGTTGCAACTCAACCCTCTCCTTCATATATTGATCCAAATACCTTGATCAAAGAAACAACTGATACCCCTATCCTCGAAATCAAGGTTCACTACAAAGCCACAGAATTTGGTGAGAATGACCTACGCAAGTCTTGCTATGTGGGGAACTTGCCTCAATCACCTAGATCATATGGAAAACCACCTATAACCAAGGCAAATAAAAAGGTAGTCATATAGGCTAACCCAACAATATTCATTCATTGGGGAACATTAGAAGATGAGTCTATCAAGGACATCTCCTCTTGGATATTCAAAGAAGACAAAGACCTAGTCACATTACCAGTTGAGCAATATAATAGAGGTCTTCTCACTGTTAAGAACATGGGTTACAAAGGCCAAGGTGGCCTCGGATTGCATGGACAAGGAAACTTAGAACCCATTTTTGTGACTAAGAAGAACATAAAACATGGTTTAGGATACAGAAAGGAGGTACCATGATCCTCAGACATTGAGTTTAGTCTTGATGAAGTAGAAAAATCTTTTCCTGCAGTGTGATTTCTAATGAGGATACCATTGATGACTCCTACTTACACCTCACTGACCTCTTTCAAGAGACTTCCATATTCACGATATCCTCCATCTCCCTCACATATAAAACAAAAACCTAGAAACTTTCACTCATGTTCCCTAACCTTATCAATTGGTATCCACAAGATGTTCCCGTTCTTGATATCTTTTTGAATGATGAAGCCCTCATAGAATTCCTGGGACTCCGGGACGGTATTCCACTTGGTGACCACAAACTAGGCTTTGTTATGGAATTATCTCATGCAACATACTTTGATGAGAATGCCAAATCCTCTAGTCACAAAAGTAAAAATCAAAATATCAGATCCCTTGGTGAAAACCACATTGTGGTGCCATCGGATCTTAAAAAGTAAAAATAAAGGACATATCCAAGGGTGAAAATCTGTCTGAGGTGCTTGAGGATAGAGGATTTGACCTTCCCTTTACTTCAAAGTATCAGGAAAAGTCTTCACTTTTGGTCAAACAATCACAGGAGATAAATCTAGGGACATCATAGAATCCAAAGATTACTTTCCTAATAGCTTCTCTTTCAGAGCAAGAGAGAAAGAATTTTATAGCCTTCTTCATGAAAAGGACAGTTAACTTTGCTTGGTCATATGTAGACATGCCTGGGTTGGACTCTTCATTAATGGTTCATCACTTAGTAGTATTTCCAAATGCCAATCCAGCTAAACAAAAGATTCAAAAAATGCATCCCCAAATAGCATTACTGGTTAAGTAGAACTTCAAAAGTTGGTAGATGTAAAGCTCATACACCCTATAGATTATCTAGGGTGGGTTTCTAATTTTGTACCTATATCCAAAGTCACTAGGGGCATTCTTATCTGCACTGACTTCAAAGATCTTAACAAGGCATTTCTGAAAGATGATTTTCCTCTGCCTAATATTGACATCATTGTAGACTTGACAATTGGTCATGAAATGCTTTCCTTAATGGATGGTTTTTTCTTGTTATAATTAGATTATCATAGCACCTGAAGATCAACACAAGACAACTTTCATATGTCCTTGGGGCACCTATGGTTAGCAAGTTATGCCTTTTGAATTGAAGAATGCAGGAGAAACATACTAAAGAGCGATGACTGTTATATTTTATGACCTTTTTCACACCATCATGGAAAATTATATTGATGATCTAGTGGGCAAATCAACTACTAGAGCAGGTCACCTACAGGTTATGGAGCATATCTTTGACAGGTTAGAACAGTATCAAGTAAGACTCAACCCCAAGAAAAGTGTCTTTGGTGTTACATCAAGGAAATTGTTGGGATACATAGTGTCTCACAAAGGAATTGAAGTAGATCCCACCAAAGTCAAGGCTATAGTTGAGATGGCTCCTCCTAATCTAAAACAACTAAGAAGCCTTCAAGGAAAATTATAGTCTATTAGGCATTTCATATCATAACTTGCTGATAAATGTCAACCTTTTTTACACTTGCTTCATAAGGATGTATCATTTAAATGGGATAGTAAGTGTCAGCAAGAATTTGATCAACTAAAAGAATATCTCACTACACCTCCAGTTTTGGTGCCACCAGTTTCATGGAGACCTTTGTTGTTATACATCTCTACCACATCAACTACATTGGGTGCTCTCTTAGCACAACATGATGACTCTGGTAAAGAACAACCAATCTATTACATTAGTCACACCTTGGTAGGATATGAGCTTAACTATACTCCTATGGAGTGGGCATGTCTAGCTGTGGTGTTTGCTTCCCAAAAGCTATGACATTACATGATAAATCAACAAACCAAGCTCATATAAAAAATAGATTCCTTAAAATATCTTCTATCCAAGGCAACTCTCATAGGAAGATTAGAAAAATAGGTCATGATTCTTATTGAGTTTGATATTGAATATGTTGATCGTAAAGCTATAAAAGGACAAGTCATTGTGGATCAACTAACAAAGGCTCCTATTACATATACACACCCTATGCTTTCTAATTTTCAAGATGAAGGGATATTCAATCTCTCTATCAATTGAATGGAAGCTATATTTTGATAGATCCTATACCCAACATGGTTCAGGAGTTGGAATTCTCTTCATTACACCACAGGGTGACTACATTCCTAAGTCATATCAGCTAGCTTTTCCTTGCAGAAACAACATTACTGAATATGAAGCTTTACTTATAGGGATCTACATGGTAGTTCAGTGGAATATCAAGTAGCTATAGGTCTATGGAGACTCCCAATTAGTCATTCGTGTTGGGAATTAAGGTGTCTCAACCTTTGCAAATTCCTAATGCTGTATTTATTTATCCCATGTTGAGTTGGCATAGTCAACACCTTGTGTATATGCCAGAGGATAAATTTTGGTGACTTTGGTAGCCGCGGTTTCCCCCTTGAATAATTAATGGGGGTTTGGGGGCAGCGCCCCCAAGACAGGGCCAAGGAGCGTAGCCCCTTGCGAGGTCTAAGGGCAGCGCCCCTGGCATGCTCCCTGTTGTGGTACAGGGTGGGGTCGAGGGGCAGCGCCCTCGTGGGGGCTCGGGGGCAACACCCCCGAAACCTCAAATGACTTTTAATTAATGACAAGTGTCGGTGAGTATCTTTGCATGAGAGAAAGGCATCTTTGGGCGGTCAAGGGAGGTTATGACATGTAAGAGGAATATGATATTTTTAGTTAGTGTATGACAGATTCTCTTATAGCTGTAAGGTGCGTAAGAGCATCTGTCGTAACCTATCTTGGGACCAGGCGCCCACTTTGGGATGGGATGTTGGACAAGTGTCCTTAGGTGTGGGTTTTGGGGTATGAGTCCAAGATGGACGCCCATCTCTAGAAGGTTCCATATTTGCCTTGTAAACTCTATATAAACAGGTCCTTGGATGGGAGATAGATAACTTTGGTACAAGTACTGTTATGCTGCCGGAATATCTCTAGATTTGATATGCGAAGACTCCTGAAAGAGCATTGGCTCTGAAACTATATTGTAATCTGTTATTGTTTACTATAATACATTTGAGCTGTGTTTTGGAGTGTGGGGTTTTTCACCCGTAAGGGTTTTCCCCATGTATATCTTGTCTCTCTTCTTCTATTTTCTTTATGGTTCTTGTGTTTTGCTGAAATATCTCATGTTAATTGTTTAACATTGTTGTAATAGGTAGGATAAAGTTGAATTTGCATAGCCCTCTCCTCATTAGATTAGTGCAGGAAGCATTTTTTGCACACCTAGCTTCCTTTCAATTCGATAGGTCACAGATGAATACCAAACCAAAGATGACAAATTGATGCCTTATAAAGGATGGTCGATTATTATAAGCAACACTTTTCCATAATCTCCTTTGAACAAATCCCTAGATTGAACAACAAGGCTATTAATGCTATGACAACAATTTGATCCCTTCTGGATATGCCAACCAATACTCAGTGATGTGAATTCTTGGTCTAACAACTATTGATACCAGTTGTCGATGTTCCACCTACTGTAATTATCTGCGAGCTTGTTGGTCCCAATTCTTCCTAGTACCAAGACATTTATGATTACTTTCATGATCACACCCTTCCACAAAACCTTACCAATACCCATGTTAGGACAGGAAAATTTAAAATTTTCCTATATTGACACCTCTCCATATTTGACCAAATCATAAAACGTTTCCCCCAAAAAATCATGATAAAATTGATACATCCAATAAAAGGTCCATGACAAAACAATATAAAGGGCTTAAATTTCATACTATCGGCACGATTTTACATTACTTATACCGATCCATGTAAAAATAGTTAAAGTAACTATCGGTGTGAAAACAAGGATCGGAGAAAAGATTTCAAAGGTCGCCGATGGAGGAAACTATACCGATGACCTTTCGTCGGGGAGAAAGTCTATCGGTCATACCAATCAGTATGACTAAAAGCTATTGGGTACACTTCAAAGATCATCCCGACAGTATACATCATACCGATGGGGTATTTTGGTGAAACTCTCACCGAGCATCCCTTAGAATCAAAGGAACTAATGGTCATTGGTAGGAAATGAATATCAGAATGAAAGATTAATAAGTCTTTGATGCTCTGGTGTCTTGGCGAACAACAAAAGGTGCTTCGGTATAACTCACACCGATAGACAAGAACCATCGGCAAAGCTAAAAAGGTTGGAACGACATTTATATGTCTTACCAACCCACAAGTCACAGCGATAAAAGTGTTGGTGACACTTTGTAAAGTTCTCTTTGATAAAGAATATAAAATGGCCATTGGCGAGATAACCATGATCGGGTGACTTAAAAAAGAATATCTCGATGACATATCTCATGCCGATAGAAATGAAGATTACACTCGCTGATAAGAAGTTCTACTGATAATCATATCAGTAACACATTATGGAGGTCTTTCTGATCCAGGATATAAAGGGCTATCGGGAAGATGACGACGCTCGGGTAAACTAAATATGTTATCCCGATGGCATAGATCACCCCGATAACAATGATAGTCACATATATCGACGAGACTCTCACCGATAGTCATATCGGTAACACTTAACATGTCGGAATGGAATATAAATCACATAGCGATGAAAGAGGTTATGCCAATGGAAATTGTGCCATCGTTAACACTTAACATGTCGGAATGGAATATAAATCACATAGCGATGAAAGAGGTTATGCCAATGGAAATTGTGCCCACTTTCACATCGGATAGAGTATAGACATCTCCTGCCGATATGACTTAATGTAGCATTGAGGAGACAATTGAAGGGTTACAGCGATTGATTGTTTGCACCATAAGGAGATATTAAAATTGCCCAGACATTATGAAAATCATGCCGATGAAAGGAGTTATGACGATGTGACATTTCACAATGATGAAGGATATGGAACTGCTCGAACAATTAAATGCAAATGGCGATGAAATCTTCTAAGATCATTACAATTAAGATCTACAGAGTTGTTTGAGAAGAAACTACAGGGGAAACTTGAAGTGCAAACAGAGGAATTCGATCACAGCCACCGACGACAGGTACATACATTACAAACCTTTGTGTTGTACCTTGTATTTTGATTTTCTATCAAGGATTGAAAATGGAGACTCTGGGAAAAGGAAAGGGTAGAAAATCACAAGGGGATACGAGTAAACCTAAGAAGCAGAAAATTGATAAGACACCCGAGGAGAAGACAAAGGATAGAAAACTCAATCAAGATTTGATTGATCGATTGCCAGGGTCAACTCCCAAAGCAAGAAGATCTGCTCAACTTAGGGCAGAAGTAGAAAAATTAGAGGACAAATGCAAATACCTAGGGAACATTTGGACCCCAATCAGAGGGTATGAACTTTTCAAATTCCACCACAACAGAAGATTTAGGAATTCTCCTGTGTCAAACCCATGGCATTTGAACTTGGGTAAATTAGTTGTGCCTGACGTGTTCCTGAATGTTCAGCTCCTCCAACTTCTTGCTAAAGAATATAACCCAAGTCTGAAGGTTGTATGCAACCCACAAGGGGAGCCTGTTATACACTTACCAAAAAATGCTGTCTTTGAAGTATTCGACTTGGATGATTTATGCACTGTCCCCATTATTTATGAGGATTTAGAAAAAGAATATTGGAGAATGGATACAACTTACAATGGATGGAGGTTACCTATTCATAGGCCCAGAGCAGATGGAGAATTGGTGCCCCTAAATGAGGATGATGGTCCTCCTTTTCATGTCTCAATATTTGAACCCTACATACAACATACCTATTATTCTATGGGCCAGGTCCTAGGATCAGAGGTCCCTGAATTTATGGCAATCCCTTTAATGGTCATAGCTACTGACATCCAATGCCACAATGCAAGGCAGTTCGATTATGCTACTTATATTGTTAATAGAATGGACTCTGGCCTGACTGCAATAAAAAATAATGCCCCTGCAAGTTCTTTTGAGCATTACTCACTTCTTATGCACATGGTACTTTATTATGGCCAAGAAGTTGGGTTGTGGACAAGTGAATTTAAAGTTGTTCCTGCAAACTAGAAGGGACATAAATTACCAATACAAATATGGACCAGGATATGGGACAGCAGGTATGCCCACTCCAGCTATGTACAATTTGAAGAATATTGTGTAAAAGTGTTGTATAGATATTTCAGTCACCCTTGTGAATATTTAATCTCAATTGAGATAAAGAGGTTCCTTAGACCTAAAGATTTTGGTGGTCCCCCTATTTTCATCCATAATTGGGGAGATTGGTATTGTTTTGAAGATGCCACCATGGATAGAGTATATGGTTTTGAGGACACTCCGTTCATCTTACCTAAAACTGTCCCTGACAGAATTGCTTACTTAGAAATAGTTAGGCAAATGCATTGTTCAAATGTAATGCATCTTAGCTCCCATGATAAACAATCTTTCATGCCCAGCACTTTGTGTTTTGGAGATTTCACTGTGGTTTCCAAAGAAGGCTATAATTTTATCCTGGATAAATTGATGCACTACAATATGAGGTGTGCTGAGGTGAGAAAAGGATTTGATCCTGAAGGCTTTATTGACTCTACTCGGAGGAAGCAAAACCTCAGTGGATACACACACATCCCTTATCCACACGATGATGTCATTAGAAACCTAGAAGAGGCTAAGGTGGAGTTGGTGGTGGAAAAATATAACAGGGATCTAGATGAGAAAAGAAAACAGTTGGCAGAGATTGAGGTAGTATCTTTTGGAGATGAAGAATCAGCAGGGCAAGAGGAACCACAGGACAAAATAATAAAAATGTCCAAGAGAAAGATGCAACAATATCAGCCTCCTGTCATAATACATGATGAGGAGGGGTCTGCTGATGAAGACCCACGACAAATGGCTTATGATTCTTTTATTTCTGATGACAAATTCATTCATTCAAAATAGTTTAAATCATTTTTGTATAAATGCAAAGGGAAGGAAATCAGAGAGTCAGTGGATGATGTCTCTGCTAACAATGAGAGACAATTACTTGATATGCTAAAAACAATAGTGGATAATGAGCTGCAGGATATGACCCCTAGCAGGGGCAGACAACTACTCAAAGATGCAGGAGTAATGATCTTTCCTGGCCTTGATTTCAATTCTGCTTTAGTCTTTGACAGTTTTTTGAATAATATAGATGATAAGTATAATCTCACTCCAGAGGGTGTCAATGAAGTATACATGGGCACCAAATATAATAATGATGAAAATTCATTAATGATATGGGCCCTATATCCTCCTCATAAAAAGACAACAATCATAGACACTGAGAAAACTTTTGGCCATGTCATGACTCTGAAAGCAGGGGAGACTGATCCTTTGATAACTACAGACATTGGCATCAATGTTGCAAAGCTAAATAAAGCACAGGCTCAGATGTTGATTAAGGAAAGAGATGTGTATAAACTAAGCTGTGAGAGGTTGACAAAAGAAAATGATTATTTAAAGGATGTTGTTAAGAGTACCTTTGGAGGATCAACAAAGAGGTTAACCCAGGGTGAAAGTTCACAAAGTACCCAAGCATTATCCACAGATCAAGTAGCACAAATTCAGATGGATACACTTGTTACAATACTCTAGAGCAGGCATGCCAACATGGTGCATTGGTTGAATCAATTTTGGGATAATTTTTCTCAAAATTATAAAGTAATTCAAGAACATGAAAGGCTTGAAAAAAGGTTGCAGGAGAAGCTAAATGAGAAGCAAGGTAAGGATACTTCTGACATTGCAGGTGCCTCCAATGTAACAAAGTTGATGGAGCAACATCAAAAATACTATGATCAACTTAAAACTGATTCCAAGGAATGTGCTGAAGCTTCAAAAATAGGAGTGCCCTCATTATTCAAAAGTGATAAAGAACTAAAAAACAAAGAAGAGTGGAGCAATGACTGTCAGGCTATATTACATGAAGCTTTGGGAGCTCTTAAAGACAGATTCTGCATCCGGAGAGGCCTGTAAACATTTGGAGAAGATGGTCATGATGGATGTGGTTACAAGGAATGCAATTGAATTTACTGATTCCCATCGTATCCAGGAGTACATAGATCATGTTGCTAAACTTTACCTTTGGTTGAATAGAGCCTAATCGTGGTTATGTTATGATTGTTAATCTTGTTAATTTCCCCAAAAACTTCTTGAAGAGTTATGCCTCTTCACAAGAATGTCTATATAAGTTCAAACATTTGATGCTGAAAGATCATCAGCAGTAGAATATAATATATATAGTTATAATGTTCTCAAAAGACCATGTCGCAAGTTCATTATTGAAGAAGTAAATTGGAGTTCTCTGATCTTGTGGTTTTATTCTGGCATCAATTGTTTGTTAAAGTTACTCAATTGTGTGGTTGTCTCCAGTTCTATATTTCCTTGTTATTCAGATTAATATATCAAGTATATATTTAATTTGTCAATACACATTTGCTGCAATTGTGTGGTTTGATTAATTGGTTTCCATAATAGGAATTAAAATCCTTCTGATCAGTCACAGTAACCTGGAAGTGTTAGTTTGGATTACTAAGAAGAGCCATATAATTAGGATTGCCATTCTGTCTCCACATTAAATTATCTGTCATCTCTTGCGTATTTCACTCAATTGGTTCCTTCAAGAAAGGATAAAATTACCTTCTAGTGAATAACAAGAAATTGGATCATATTGGTTGGATCATTAAAGAAGAGTTTGTCAATCATCTCCGTGCACGTTTATACAAGTTATAAACTAGAATTGTGTCAAACAATTAGAATTAGTACCCACTATAAGCCACTAGTCTTAGTCCTTCATTTGAATCTGTTACCCAACAAGGCACTGGTCTTATTTCTATTCATTATTTAAATCCTTTTCACCTTGATATTGCTTATACAATTCTACCAACCATTCATTAGGCATTAGATATAAAATTAGTTAGCAAGCTTTCATCTATCCTACACCCTTTGCCACTATAGGAAGACTCATTTACTTAATTAAGACATTCATATTCATTCGCTTCAATTTCCAAGGTACACCTGCCTAGGTGTAGCAGGACTTAAAGTGTAGGAAAACATCAAACCCTAAAGGTTGATTTCGTTAAGTTAGTTTAAAAACGTTGTGAATTTAAGCATAGAGCCTGGCATCCTCTTAGTATTAGTAACCTACATTTTTGAGACCTAACAAATTGGTGACTCTACTGGGGACCTAAATAAAAGACCTTAGAAACTAATCATTCCTTTCATAGAGTCATTTTAGAAACTTTGATTTGGTAACTCTGCTGGAAACAAGAACCCCTAAAGATAAAACACAAACTTTTTCCTATTTATTAAATAGGTGGCGACTCTAGTTATAGTTATAAAATTTAAATTGATGGTAGGAGATCCAAGATGGAAGGCAAGAAATTGTAGTCATCTCCACCACTTAGAAATATTTCCAAAAGAAATGGAACTTCAAGTTATTCTCACCAGGATAATAACCAGGATGCTCAAGCAGATAATGCAGAGCAAACTATTTCAATTCACAACAAGTTCACACCTCTGCATGATTCAAACAAAAATCTCAATGGAATAACTGATGATATTCTGGCAAGATACAGACTGGATCCTTAAGAACAGCTTGAGTATGAAGCACAGGTCATGAGGGATATAGATAAAAAACAAGCTGAATATGATTTCAAGATGTCATTACATCAGGGAGAAGGGGTAAAACATGGATTCTCAAGTCAATAAATGAATGACAATCCAGAGAATCTAGGAAGTATGAGTGAGAAGCAACAGGAGGTGCTCAGGCTCCGGAAAGGACTTGAATTGTTCAAGATACAGGAGGATAAAAGGTTGTTGCAGCAAGAGATTCAACAGATGAAAAGTAAAGCCAAGACAGCCCCCCTAAAATATGTACCTCCGCATAGAGGAAACACTTCAAGGAATCCACAACAAAATACAAATGGAGTTTAAAATTCACATGCATATGGAAGTCATCAAAATACTATTCCCCAAAACTCTAGACCACCTCCCATACATAATATATCTCAACATATGGCAAATCCTTACCCACCCCCTGGCCAACAATATTACAGACCGTCAAATCCTTACATAAATCCCCAACAACAGTATGTGTATCATTAGCCACCAGGTGGATATAATTACTATCCTAATCCACCACCTATGAACTTTCCACCTCAAAACCTTGCAAACATATGTAGCCAATTTAATTTAACCGGATAACAATTGTATCCATATCCTATGGATAGTACTTGGAGAAATATGGTTCCCAAGTTTACTGGGAACAATGCAATATCAGCTGAAGATCATATCGAAAGTTTCAATGCTTTCAAACAAGATATTGGTATGGACTGGGAAGATATTAGAATGAGGTTATTCATGATGTCCCTCACTGAAGATGTGAGAGATTGGTTCAACAGTTTACCTGATGGATCAATCAGTTCTAGAACTGATTTCCATAATCAATTTAAGGAGTAGTATGGCAACCAATATGCCCCTGAGTTTGCATTACATGAACTGATAAGTATACAGAAGTACCAAAATGTATCAGTATATGATTTCAATTTAAAATTTTCCAAATTACACAACAAAGTACCACGTGGATCCAAGTTATCTGATCCAGCAGCACTGAGCATTTATATGAAAGCATTTGACCCCAAGACAGGGTATGAGCTTAGAAATCGGTGTCCTGCAACCCTGGCCAAAGCACAGAAAGTGGCCCTAACTATTGAAAACAATAGGAAAGCTGCAGGTATGGTTAGCAAGAGAGATAACCATAGGAATCCTCAGAACTCGAATATTCAATAGACTAAACCAGAAGGTCAGCATAGGCATGAAAGGTCTAGGTTGCACGATATTCCCTACAATACAAATTGGAAGGATGGGAGACCCATCAACAACAGCAGAAAGAAACATTATGGCAAGGATACCCCTGACCCCCTGAAGAGAAACATGGCACATATGGTAGAAAATAAACCTTGGTGTTTGGTATGCAATCTACCACATTTACCTGAGTATTGTGAGGTGGCTAAATCAGTACAACAAGAGGAGATGTTATACAATTATAATAGAGACAACCATACTATAAATATGATGCAAGATACACCATGTGTGGTGACTGAAGATTACTCTTATTCAGAGGAAGAGGGATATGAGTATGATGTAGGAAACCAGAGGCATCATATCAACATGGGAGAGCAAGAAGTATTCTCAGATCAGGAGGATGGTTATGAGGAACCTACTTACTATAACAATCAGCCATATGATCAATAGAAAAAGCCTACTGAGGATGAAAGAGAAGCTCTTACAGTAGCTGCAATAGCTCAAGACAAAAACGCTTATAACTTGACGAATAGGACAGTAAACATTGAACAGGGAACACTTGGGAGTGTATTCATAAAAGATCAAAATAACAAGAAGAATAATACAAAGTCATCATTTAAAGAACCAGAAAAGGGTGGTAAGGGCAAAGCGAAAGAAAAATTACAAAATCAAGAAAAGGAAAATATAAAAATAGAAAAGAATGATCAGACTATGGCCCATTCTTTTGATATTGCTCATGCAGTATCTCAGGTAAAAATATCAGTTCCACTTTAAAAATGATGAAGATAGATAAATACAGGAATACAATTGTTAAGCTGATTTCTGATACACCAAGTCAAAAAAATAAAGGACCTGAAAACAGAACAAACAATGTTCATCAAGAAACATTCCAAATACCTAAGGTATACCTTGGTGATACACTGACAAAGAATCCCTCACAGGTAGACCCTTTCTACACTACATTGTTGATAAAAAATAGGATAGTGAGGAATTGCATGATTAATTCAGGTGCTGCCATGAACATCATGCCAATAGCCGTTATGAAAGAATTGGGAATGTGGGTTGACACTACATTTGGCAAGTGTTATGCAATGGATAATAGATCTATCCCAGTCCTTGGTATTATGAGGGATGTGGAGATAAAATTTGCCTCACACCCAAAAGCAACTTATAACATTGATATTACTATGGTTGACATTCCACCATATTATGGAATGCTTCTATCAAGACAATGGGCTGCAATGGCAGGAGGGAATGTCCAATTGGACTTATCATATGCCACAATACCAGTAGGGGGTAAAGAAATTAAGCTGTACAGAGAGCCAAGGTATGAAAATATTATAGAACGATTGGATCAACATCAAATAAATTTCTTCTGTGATACAGATTTGGGAGCTTTTAAGGTGGGAGAAAGTATGCCAGAGGTGCATAATACTGATCCAATACATATCGAATCTATGAAAGAAGAAAATGATGTATGGAAGATGTATTTTGATGGTGCATGCAGCAAAATAGGAAATGGAGCTGGAATAGTTTTTATTTCACCAGGAGGTAAAACTTTCAAATACTCTTTTCTATTAACATTTGAATGCACAAACAATGTAGCAGAGTACGAAGCCTTGCTCATTGGTTTGAACATAGCCACTAAGTATAAAATAAAAAAGTTAGCTGTATATGGTGATTTTGAATTGGTCACTTCCCAAGTGAGAGAAAAGTACCTATCAAAAAATAAGAGGTTGAGACAATGCAGAAATGCAGTCTGGGATAGTATTGAATTATTTGATGCCTTTGCAATCAACTAGATTGATAGGTCTAAAAACATTATGGCAGATTTTCTAGTGAATATCGCATTGAAAAGGGATGATGTCACAGTGGGAGGAATTACAGAAGTAGAATTCAAAACCAGACCCACCATCCCATATAATATACATAACTGGCAAGTGTTTGATAACGATGCTGATATAATCAATTTCTTACATTATGCTGATTATTATGAAAATCAAGAGATTGATTTCAACGCATTTGTAGAAGAGCATGATGGGAAGGAAACCCTTTTTGGTCAAGAGATAGTCTAGTTGAAAACAAATAAAATACCTCAGGGACTTATAGCATTGGAAAAGGCATTCGATGGACATGACAGATCTAAAATAAAAGACACACCAGTAGTACCTAGTAACCTTGAAGAAATCAATTTGGGGACACAAGCAGCCCCAAGGAATGTGTATATTAGAAGAAATCTTAACCCGAAAATCAGGAGCAAAATTATCAACTTACTTAGGAAGTATAGGCATGTGTTTGCTTGGTCATATGATGATCTAAAAGCATATAAAGAGGATTTGTTTCAGCATGAAATACCACTAAAACCAGATGCTAAACTATTCAGGCAAAAACAGAGGCCAATCAATCCTACATTAGCTCCTAAAATGTTAGAAGAACTTACAAAATTAAGGGATGGGGCTATCATTAAACCTATCAGACATTCCTCCTAAGTATCTAATTTAGTTCCTATCAGAAAAAAGAATGGTGATATTAGACTATGTGTGGATTTCAGGAATTTAAACATGTCTTCTCTTAAAGATAACTATCCCCTCCCCAATATGGAAGCAATATTACAAAAGGTTACTGGATGTGAATTGTTGTCAATGATGGATGGCTTCTCAGGTTACAATCAGGTGAAAGTCAAAGAATCAGAGCAATTTAAGACTGCATTCACCACTCCATGGGGAACATATGTATATTTGAGAATGCCATTCAGACTCACTAATGCTGGAGCAACATTTCAAAGAGCAATGGATGTGGCTTTTTCTGAGTTAATTAATAAAATCATGATAGTATATCAAGATGACTTGACAGCATATTCTAAAAGGGCTGAGGATCATTGCACACATTTGGAGAAAATATTTATCAAAGCCCTAGAATATGGGATCTCATTGAATCCTAAGAAGTACCATTTTGCAGTGACAGAGGGGAAATTGCTTGGCCACATAGTTTTAAAGGATGGAGTGAAAATAGATCCGGAGAGGGTAAAAGCAATTGACCAAGTCCCTATTCCTAAGAATGTGAAATCCATACAGTCATTTTTTGGGCAAATTAATTTTGTTAGGAGGTTTATATCTAATTTTGGAGAAATTGTTTGCCCTATATCAAGGATGCTAAAGAAAAACTCAGAAGTAAAATGGACAACAGAAACAATAGAAGCATTTGCTACTATTAAGAGAGCAATCAAAGAAGTTCTTGTATTGATATCCCCTGATTTCAGTAAACCATTCCAACTATTTTCATTTGCTTCTTATCATATAGTTACAACAGTACTATTGCAGAAAAACAATGATGGATATAAACAGCCTATCTCATTCTTTAGCAAATCCCTTCAGAATGTAGAGTTAAAGTATGACATTGTTGAAAAAGAGGCATATGCATTGGTAAAGGCAGTAAAAACCTTTAGGCCATACTTGGTGGGAGCGAAAATCATAGCATATGTACCTAATGCCGCAGTAAAGGATGTATTGGTCCAAACTGAAGTCACTAGTAGAAGATGCAGATGGATCAATAGAATTCAGGAGTTCAATGTTGAAATCTAGATCACTAAACTGGTGAGAGGGCAAGGCCTTGCTAGGTTGATGGCTGAAAGTAATCTCAAAGCATCCTAGATATGTGGTGCTAATGATGTTGATAATACAAGTTCTAGTATTGAGCATACTCTATGGTATTCTGATATTATATATTATCTAAAACATATGAAGTGTCCTGAGGGGTATGATGATAACAAAAAGAGGACACTTAAACTGCAAGCCTCAAAATATGTATTTATTGATGGGGATCTTTACTGGAAAAATAGAGATGGAATTTTACTGCTATGCTTAGATGAGCATCAATCAAAACATATCATGAAAGAGTTACATGAAGGCATGTGCGGAGGTCATTTTTCAGCAAAGACTACAAGCCACAAGATCTTAAGGGCTGGATACTATTGGCCTAAAGTTTTTAATGATGCATATCATTATACCAGAAAATGTGAGGCACGTTAGAAGTTTTCAGGGAAGTTGAAATATCAGGGAGCATTACCCTAAAAACCCATGCAAATCGAGGCTCCATTTTATCAGTGGGGTATTGATTTCATATGAGAAATTGCAGAGAAATCAAGTGGTGGACACAAATGGATTTTAGTGGCAATTGATTACTTCACAAAATGGGTGGAAACAATTCCAACCAAACAGGCAACAAGTAGGGTGGTGATCAACTTTCTGATGGAAAATATTATGTTCAGGTTCGGCACTCCAATAAGGTTAATTATAGATAATGGAATGTGTTTTAGATCTGATGAATTCAAAAATTTCTATAGTACACATGGCATCACTGTGTCCTATGCTGCCCCTTTTCATCCACAAGCAAATGGACAAGCGGAATCAAGTAACAAAAGCCTCTTGAAAATAATAAAGAGAATGTTGGATAAAAACAAGAAAGCATGGGATTTAAAATTAAGAATGGCAATATGGCCTGATAGGATCACTGTAAAAAGGGCAATTGGGAGATCTCCTTTTGAGCTAGTGTATGGAACACAGGAAAGAATACCATTAGAAAATCTCATGCCAGTTTACAAGTTCATTCTTCAAGAAGATTTGAACATTCCTGAACCAATGGAGGAAAGGTTGGAACATCTTGCAGAACTTGATGAAACAAGGAGACTAGCTCAAAGGCAGAATATTAAGCTACAATCACAAGTGAAATACCTCTTTGATAAAAAAGCCAAGGATAGGAAGTTTGAAATAAATGATTTAGTACTGATGTGGAATGCTAGGTGTCAAGACAAAGGAAAGCATGGAAAATTTGAAGCTCTATGGTTAGGTCCTTTTGTCATAATCGGCAAAGGAATTGATGATTCCTACCATCTACAAAACATGTCCGGAGAAGAGCAGGAATTGCCTGTGCATGGCAATATCTGAAACCTTTCTTTTCTTAGTGTATCATGCACAAAGAGAATTAAGTGTTGCCAGTGCATGGACAACTGTTTAAAATTCTTAAGATGATTTCATTCCATGCACAATAGTTTAGGGAAACCAAAAGAGATTAGGATCTGCCAGTACATGGACAATCCTATCAATCTCAAAAAATAAATTAAAAAAATTCCATGTACAGTAGTATAGGGTCATACCTGTTCCCCATCATTATCACTTCCATTTCCCATTTTCATACAATTCTCATAAAATTGTCATCCCGAACGAATAAAACATGTGGTCTACTCCCCCAAGAGATCTGAATCCTTGTTAAACTCACAAAGAGTAAACATCCCAAATAGAGCCACTGTTAGGACAGGAAAATTTAAAATTTTCCTATATTGACACCTCTCCATATTTGACCAAATCATAAAACATTTCCCCCAAAAAATCATGATAAAATTGATACATCCAATAAAAGGTCTATGACAAAACAATATAAAGGGCTTAAATTTCATACTATCGGCAAGATTTTACATTACTTATGCCGATCCATGTAAAAATAGTTGAAGTAACTATCGATGTGAAAACAAGGATCAGAGAGAAGATTTCAAAGGTTGCCGATGAAGGAAACTATACCAATGACCTTTCGTCGAGGAGAAAGTCTATCAGTCATACCGATCGGTATGACTAAAAGCTATCGGGTAGCACTTCGAAGATCATCCCGACGGTATACATCATACCGATGGGGTATTTCGGCGAAACTCTCACCGAACATCCCTTAGAATCAAAGGAACTAATGGTCATCGATAGGAAATGAATATCGGAATGAAAGATTAATAAGTCTTTGATGCTCCGGTGTCTTGGCGAACAACAAAAGGTGCTTCAGTATAACTCACACCGATAGACAAGAACCATCGGCAAAGCTAAAAGGGTCGGAACGACATTTATATGTCTTACCGACCCACAAGTCACAGCGATAAAAGTGTTGGTGACACTTTGTAAAGTTCTCTTCGATAAAGAATATAAAATGGCCATCGGGGAGATAACCGTGATCAGGTGACTTAAAAAAGACTATCCTGATGACATATCTCACGCCGATATAAATGAAGATTACACTTGCTGATAAGAATTTCTACTGATAATCATATCGGTAACACATTATGGAGGTCTTTCTGATCCAGGATATAAAGGGCTATCGGGAAGACGACGACGCTCGAGTAAACATAAATATGTTATCCCAATGGCATAGATCACCCTGATAACAATGATAGTCACATATATCGACGAGACTCTCACCAATAGTCATATCGGTAACACTTAACACGTCATAATGGAATATAAATCACACAGCGATGAAAGAGGTCATGTCGATGGAAATTGTGCCCACTTTCACGTCGGATAGAGTATAGACATCTCCTGCCGATATGACTTAATCTAGCATCGAGGACACAATTGAAGGGTTACAGCGATTGATTGTTCGTGCCATAAGGAGATATTAAAATCACCCAGACATTATGAAAATCATGCCGATGAAATAAGTTATGATGATGTGACATTTCACAATGATGAAGGATATGGAACTGCTCGAACAATTAAATGCAAATGGCGATGAAATCTTCTAAGATCATTACAATTAAGATCTACAGAGTTGTTTGAAAAGAAACTACAGGGGAAACTTGAAGCGCAAATAGAGGAATTCGATCACAGCCACCAATGACAGGTACATACATTACAAACCTTTGTGTTGTAGCCTGTATTTTGATTTTCTGTCAAGGATTGAAAATGGAGACTTCGGGAAAAGGAAAGGGCAGAAAATCACAAGGGGATACGAGTAAACCTAAGAAGCAGAAAATTGATAAGACACCTGAGGAGAAGACAAAGGATAGAAAAATCAATCAAGATTTGATTGATCAATTGCCAGGGTCAACTCCCAAAGCAAGAAGATCCGCTCAACTTAGGGCAGAAGTAGAAAAATTAGAGGACAAATGCAAATACCTAGGGAACATTTGGACCCCAATCAGAAGGTATGAACTTTTCAAATTCCACCACAACAGAAGATTTAGGAATTCTCCTGTGTCAAACCCATGACATTTGAATTTGGGTAAATTAGTTGTGCTTGGCGTGTTCCTAAATGTTGAGCTCCTCCAACTTCTTGCTAAACAATATAACCCAAGTCTGAAGGCTATATGCAACCCACAAGGGGAGCCTGCTATACACTTATCAAAAAATGTCGTCTGTGAAGTATTCGACTTGGATAATTTATGCACTGTCCCCATTATTTATGAGGATTTAGAAAAAGAATATTGGAGAATGGATACAACTTACAATGGATGGAGGTTACCTATTCATAGGCCCAAAGCAGATGGAGAATTGGTGCCCCTAAATGAGGATGATGGTCCTCCTTTTCATGTCTCAATATTTGAACCCTACATACAACATACCTATTATTCTATGGGCCAGGTCCTAGGATCAGAGGTCCCTGAATTTATGGCAATCCATTTAATGGTCATAACTATTGACATCCAATGCCACAATAAAAAAATGGACTCTGGCCTGACTGCAATAAAAAAAAATGCCCCTGCAAGTTCTTTTGAGCATTACTCACTTCTTATGCACATGGTACTTTATTATGGCCAAGAAGTGGGGTTGTGGACAAGTGAATTTAAAGTTGTTCCTGCAAACTAGAAGGGACATAAATTACCAATACAAATATGGACCAGGATATGGGACAGCAGGTATGCCCACTCCAGCTATGTACAATTTGAAGAATATTGTGTAAAAGTGCTGTATAGATATTTTAGTCACCCTTGTGAATATTCAATCTCAACTGAGATAAAGAGGTTCCTTAGACCTAAAGATTTTGGTGGTCCCCCTATTTTCGTCCATAATTGGGGAGATTGGTATTGTTTTGAAGATGCCACCATGGCTAGAGTATATGGTTTTGAGGACACTCCGTTCATCTTACCTAAAACTGTCCCTGACAGAATTGCTTACTTAGAAATAGTTAGGCAAATGCATTGTTCAAATGTAATGCATCTTAGCTCCCATGATAAACAATCTTTCATGCCCAGCACTTTGTGTTTTGGAGATTTCACTGTGGTTTCCAAAGAAGGCTATAATTTTATCCTGGATAAATTGATGCACTACAATATGAGGTGTGCTGAGGTGAGAAAAGGATTTGATCCTGAAGGCTTTATTGACTCTTCTCGGAGGAAGCAAAACCTCAGTGGATACACACATCCCTTATCCACATGATGATGTCATCAGAAACCTGGAAGAGGTTGAGGTGGAGTTGGTGGTGGAAAAATATAACAGGGATATAGATGAGAAAAGAAAACAGTTGGCAGAGATTGAGGTAGTATCTTTTGGAGATGAAGAATCAGCAGGGCAAGAGGAACCACAGGACAAAATAATAAAAATGTCCAAGAGAAAGATGCAACAATATCAGCCTCCTGTCATAATACATGATGAGGAGGGGTCTACTGATGAAGACCTAGGACAAATGGCTTATGATTCTTTTATTTTTGATGACAAATTCATTCATTCAAAAGAGTTTAAATCATTTTTGTATAATTGCAAAGGGAAGGAAATCAGAGAGTTAGTGGATGATGTCTCTGCTAACAATGAGAGACAATTACTTGATATGCTGAAAATAATAGTGGATAATGAGCTACAGGATATGACCCCTAGCAGGGGTAGACAACTACACAAAGATGCAGGAGTAATGATCTTTCTTGGCCTTGATTTTAATTCTGCTTTAGTCTTTGACAGTTTTTTGAATAATATAGATGATAAGTATAAGCTCACTCCAGAGGGTGTCAATGAAGTATACATGGGCACCAAATATAATAATGATGAAAATTCATTAATGATATGGGCCCTATATCCTCCTCATAAAAAAGACAACAATCATAGACACTGAGAAAACTTTTGGCCATGTCATGACTCTAAAAGCATGGGAGACTGATCCTTTGATAATTGCAGACATTGGCATCAATGTTGCAAAGCTAAATAAAGCATAGGCTCAGATGTTGATTAAGGAAAGAGATGCATATAAACTGAGCTGTGAGAGGTTGACAAAAGAAAATGATTATTTAAAGGATGTTGTTAAGAGTACCTTCGGAGGATCAACAAAGAGGTTAACCCAGGGTGAAAGTTCAGAGAGCACCCAAGAATTATCCATAAATCAAGTAGCATAAATTCAGATGGATACACTTGCTACAGTACTCCATAGCAGGCATGCCAACATGGTGCATTGGTTGAATCAATTTTGGGATAATTTTTCTCAAAATTATAAAGAAATTCAAGAACATTAAAGGCTTGAAAAAAGGTTACAGGAGAAGCTAAATGAGAAGCAAGGTAAGGATACTTCTGACATTGCAGGTGCCTCCAATGTAACAGAGTTGATCGAGCAACATCAAAAATATTATGATCAACTTAAAACTGATGCCAAGGAATGTGTTGAAGCTTCAAAAACAAGAGTGCCCTCGTTATTCAAAAGTGATAAAGAACTAAAAAACAAAGAAGAGTGGAGCAATGACTGTCAGGCTTTATTACATGAAGCTTTGGGAACTCTTAAAGACAAAGATTCTGCATCCGGAGAGGCCTGCAAACATTTAGAGAAGATGGTCACGATGGATGTGGTTACAAGGAATGCAATTGAATTTACTGATTCCCATCGTAGCCAGGAGTACATAGATCATGTTGCTAAACTTTACCTGTGGTTGAATAGAGCCTAATCGTGGTTATGTTATGATTGTTAATCTTGTTAATTTCGCAAAAAACTTCTTGAAGAGTTATGCCTCTTCACAAGAATGTCTATATAAGTTCAAACATTTGATGCTGAAAGATCATCAGCAGTAGAAGATAATATATATAGTTATAATGTTCTCAAAAGACCATGTCGCAAGTTCATTATTGAAGAAGTAAATTGGAGTTCTGATCTTGTGGTTTTATTCTAGCATCAATTGTTTGTTAAAGTTACTCAATTGTGTGGTTGTCTCCAGTTCTATATTTCCTTGTTATTCAGATTAATATATCAAGTATATATTTAATTTGTCAATACACATTTGCTGCAATTGTGTGGTTTGATTAATTGGTTTCCATAATAGGAATTAAAATCCTTCTGATCAGTCACAGTAACCTGGAAGTGTTAGTTTGGATTACTAAGAAGAGCCATATAATTAGGATTGCCATTCTGTCTCCACATTAATATTATCTGTCATCTTTTGCGTATTTCACTCAATTGGTTCCTTCAAGAAAGGATAAAATTACCTTCTGGTGAATAACAAGAAATTGGATCATATTGGTTGGATCATTAAAGAAGAGTTTGTCAATCATCTCCTTGCACGTTTATACAAGTTATAAACTAGAATTGTGCCAAACAATTAGAATTAGTACCCACTATAAGCCAGTAGTCTTAGTCCTTCATTTGACTCTGTTACCCAACAAGGCACTGGTCTTATTTCTATTCATTATTTAAATCCTTTTCACCTTGATATTGCTTATACAATTCTACCAACCATTCATTAGGCATTAGATATAAAATTAGTTAGCAAGCTTTCATCTATCCTACACCCTTTGCCACTATAGGAAGACTCATTTACTTAGTTAAGACATTCATATTCATTTTGCTTCAATTTCCAAGGTACACCCGCCTAGGTGTAGCAGTACCTAAAGTGTAGGAAAACATCAAACCCTAAAGGTTGATTTCATTAAGTTAGTTAAAAATGTTGCAAATTTAAGCATAGAGCCTGGCATCCTCTTAGGATTAGCAACCTACATTTTTGAGACCTAACAACCCAAAAGAAAACCTTCATCCTCCGAGCCTCTCGATTTACTATCCTTGGTGACACATTATACCAAAGGCATCTCGATGGTATCCTACTTAGATGTCTCAACTCAGAAAAGGCTAACATTACTTTATGAGAAGTTCACTAAGGTGTCTGTGGATCACATTCCACCAGTCCTAACCTTGCTAAAAATCTTGTCCAAACAAGATACCACTGGCCTACCATGGAACAAGATGCTCATCTGTTCACCAAGAAATGCCTTCAATGTTAGTAGCACGGGGATTTGATTCATGTACAAACATATTAGTTGCAACTTGTTACTACTCCATGGCCATTTTCACAGTGGGGACTCGACCTCGTAGGTAAAATCCATCCATCATCCTCCAATGGCCATAAGTTCATTATCCCTGACACTGAGTATTTCATGAAGTGGGTAGAAGCCATCCCTATGACCTATATCACTAGCAAACAAATCGCTAAGATTATCTTGCACTATATCATTTGATGGTATGGTATTCCCATTGCTATAGTAACTGATAATGGAAGACCTTTTAAGAACTAAGATGTTTGTGCCTTGTGCAATTAGTACCATATTTAGCATCATTTCTCTACCCCTTACTATTCGCAAAGTAACGGCCAGGATGAGGCCTCAAATAAAACCATATTGAAAATCCTTAAGAAAATAGTCAATGAAGTTGGTCATGATTGGCATACCACACTAGTATTAGAACCCCAACCAGTGATACTCCATATGCTTTAGTCTATGGCACCGAAGCCATTTTACCTATAGAGTTTGAGATCCCATCTCTTAGAGTTTCCATGCAACATCTTATTAATGGAGAAGAGTACAAAATTGCTAGATTGCATGAGCTAGAGTTACTAGATGAGAGGTGCCTCACAACATTAAATCATCTTCAAGTCTATCAAAATCGCCTTCTTCGTAACTATAACAAGAAGATCAAAGAAAGACGGTTTCAAGTAGGTGATCTTGTTCTTAAATAAAATTAGAGAAACCAGTAGGATTGAGATAAGAAGGGTAAGTTTGAGCCTAATTGGTTGGGACCCTTCATTGTTACAATAATTTATGGATCAGGAGCTTATACATTATCAACACCTAAAGGAATTCTTCTAGATGAACCCATCAACAATGTTTATCTTAAGAAGTTCTATGCTTGATACTCAGAGTATCCCTAGCAGAAAAATACAAAAAAATAAAAAAAATACAAAAATACAAAAAAAAAAAAGAAAAATTCAAAAAAAAATAAAAAATAGAAAAATCCAAAAATAAAATAATTCATCCTCTGGTGAAAACCTGGTAAACAAGTGCCTTGGATAAGTACCATACTAAAAACCTGACAAACATGCGCTGTGTAAGAGTCAACATCCACAATCTACTAAGTCTTACATCCATACCATCCCATCTCATTTCATAAATAAACCCCATCCATCCATAATAAAGTTATTGACCTTTGCATTTCCATATACCCATCTATCATGGCTTGGAAATTGTCAGTGTCAGTTATTATCCATAGCCAGCTCAACCATCTGTCATTCTCCATAATAAAACTTCTACCTGAATGGGGGCACCTTTTCCTTAACCTAGGTCTAGGAATGGATCCTTGTTTAATCTTGAGAGGAATTGTCACAATTTCACTCACTTTTCGTAAACACTATTCATCTATCACAATCCAAAACTTTCACTTCATCCACCTATTAGAATCTATCCTATTCATCTACCACCCCAACTTGACTAACTCAAGCAAAAAATGAACTATGCATCCTTTGAAAGCTCAAGTAGTTATAAAATCAGAAGCAAAAGACTACTCCTAAAGCAATACACTTGTTCATATACTACTTGTCACATCTGCTAATTCCATCTATCCTAATCCAAAGCCTTTAATAGATATATCCTTCCTACAATAAGGCCCAATCTACCATGAGTATGCTCTTTGGCAAGAGAATATGATGATTGTGTATTTGTTTTATCAGTTGGTTGATTTCTTTTTAATTTATCTTTTGTTCCTTTCTAAATACCTACTCAAGACTACCTTGATCTTTCTATATCTTGGTATGTTGTGATACATTATGGATTGGGGCATGGTCATTGCTTTTATATGTTGTGTTTGTGGGATGATATTATTATGCTACTACGGCTAATATTTATCTTGTTTTTATTGGGATTAGCATCTTGCATAACAATATCTTTTGCATCTAAGGTTCTCAAAAGTACTTATGTGTATTAGGATCATTCTATACTAAGACTATTTTCCATTCACATATCCAACAAGGTTCTATTATGTCTAGTAGAAATAAGTTCAAACCATTTGTTTGCAGAGTCAATGCCCTATGCATTGGATACATCGTCACCTTGGTCTTATATACCCTAGTGATGTGCTATATCAAAATAAGGATTTATCTTTACATTTTAGCATAACCAATGCAACACCTATCCATCTACCCATCCATATATCCTAATAAAAACCAAAGCTTTCATAAAATCGATCAATCATTATCTCATTTTCTCTTTACTAAAAACATCATTTTTTCTATCCATGCTAACATCATCTTCACCCTCTTGTTTCTCATCCACGTAGAAGTCCTGCAAAAACATGCATGTTAGACAAAGTATCTATAGGCATATCATCACATATATCCACAACATCTATAAAGGATGTCATCACATAAATCGATCATTGAATAGTATATGTCATTATATATCCACAACATCTATAAAGCATATCATCACATAAATCCATAATCCTAGTATATGTCATCATAAGCATAACATATACAACATGTAATCATATAAATATTCATAACATCCATAAGCATTTGAATCATCATATAGATCCATAACATATCTCAACATGTCATCATATATATCCATAATCATAGTACATGTCATATAAAACATCCATACAACATCACATGCATCATACATCTCATATAGGTCATTGATGAAGAGGGGTCTACTAATTACCAATTGAGGCAACAATGAGATACTAATCCATTCAAATCTGCAACACAACACTTAAACAAGCCTATGCAAGAAGGATGAAAATAAAATATTACAACAAAGATATGAAGAGAAATCTGCACACAATCTTTTATTCAAATATGAAAATGCATTACAAAATAAGGAAGCTTGTGAGCTTCTGAGAATTACACATCTAACACCTACAACAAATAATTTTCTCCACCTCTAGACTCCTTCCCCAACATCTGGGTCTCTCCTCAATTTTTTTTCCAGCTCGAATAAAAACCCGCCACTTATTCCTTTCACCACACCCTCATTTTTTAGAATTTTCTAAAACGGTTTCTAGGTTTCGTGCCTCTCCTTCCTAGATTTCTAGAACATTTTAAATTTCTTAATTTAGATAAGATATGAGAAAGTTATGCTTATTTGACCAAGACTGGGTCTCATAATTTCAACCCAGACATGCAACAACATGCAAATCTTTGTGGCCCACATGGAACCACCACTTGAAAATCCACACCCTTCTTGGAGGTTACAATTTGAAAATAATAAAGATAAAATCTTGTGTAATCCACCTTCACATGGACACCTAACATTTGCCCAATCAAGTTTGGGTTGTTATGACAACTTACAGATTCCTTACAACTATGATGGTTACAATAATAGATGCCATTAATTCCAAGATTCTTGGCAGCCCCATTTATGACAAAATCAGTCAAATCCCACCAAAATTACATTTACAATTGCACCCAAGGGAAATTACATTTGTTGCAAATTAAAAATATTATTTCCCAAAGCCCACAAATCTTATTGAAAACAAACCAAATTAAAATAACAATATTTTTGGTGATGCAAGATTGCCATTGACTGTGGATGCTCCTGCATCAGTCATCAAACAATCATGTCTCATCATCATCATCATCACACACACACACACACACACACACACACATATACATACAAATTCCTTACAACTATGACGGTTATAATAATAGATGCCATTAATTCTAAGATTCTTGGCAGCCCCACTTATGACAAAATAAGTCAAATCCCACCAAATATACATTTACAATTACACCCAAGGGAAATTACATTTGTTACAAATTAAAAATATTATTTCCCAAAGCCCACAAACCTTATTGAAAACAAACCAAATTAAAATAACAATATTTTTGGTGATGCAAGATTGCCATTGACCATGGATGCTCCTGCATCAGTCATCAAACAATCATGTCTCATTATATATATATATATATATAATGAATCATAAAAAATATACATATAAGCCTACAGGCATCATAGTCTCAAAAATACAATAGATGTACAAAAATCTATCAACTGTGTGAACTCCCCTCGAAGGGTTCATCTCTGGCACTAGATGTTAAAGGTCCTAAAGTTGGGGAAGGCTGCTGAGGTGCTGTAGGTCTAGGCTGTTGAGGTGGTCCCATAATTGATTCCCCAAATCTGTTAGAGGATGAGGCCCCTGATCTGCTCCTCTCTCTGAAGCTGGATTGCCTCTGCTCTGTCAACACTACACTGTGATATAGACCCTTGTAGTACTCTGCCTCATGAATCACCTGGTTTAGCTTATACTGAACCCAAGTAAACTCTGCTAGCATAGTCATAGTCAACTGGTCTGGTGCAAGGGCACCATGGTAAGTTAGAGGCAAATGTTAGGTTTCTAGGTGATCTGAGTCTTATTTGGGTGAAATAAGGTCATAATAGACCATCCACAATGTAATTGGGGTCATTTTAGTTCATATTTTACAAATATTGTCAATGATGTCATATTGTCAAAGGTTATCATATGAAAATGTGAAAAAAGTGGAAGTTGAACAATTATAAGTTCAAAAATTTAGAATATGAAGGGTCAAGTAGGAAAGAAGTTAGTTGTAGTCGGTTGAGAAGGTGTAAAGGGTTTAAATATGCTCTTATGAGTCATTTTGTATGGTGGAGAAAGATGTATTGAAGATTGAATAAGAAATCAATGAGAAAACTCTATATTTTAGGCATATTTTCCTTGTTTTCTTGATATTGTACAGATGGTACGACCTGTCAGTGGTCTGAAAACACATGAAATGGATAGTACTTTGAGTCTTTTTTGTTTTGGCTTTGATTTTGTTCATTTTCATGATGTTTTGGAAAAGTTATTGTAATTTTACTGTTGACAATGAAAACCCTCTCCTAGGGTAAATAGTGGGCAATTTAAATGATGTTTCTTTGATATTTGGTATGATGAAGAGTCCAAAAATGGATTAAATAATGTCTAATAACCTATATTTTCATATGTCAAGGGTTTAGATTGAATGATTGAGGTTTGTATAGGATTTGACGATGCCCTAGGACTGTTCTATCTTTGTCTCAGACTGGTAAAGGGTAGAAAGGATGAGATTTTGAGGTCTTAGTGTGGATTGAACGTCCATTATGGTGGTTTAGTTGGTGAGGGGTAATAATTAAAACCCTGTGCATATTTCTCAAGTTGGAATTGATAAAAAGAAGGAAGGTTTATACCCTTGAATAACTCTGCCCTATCAAGACTAGGTACAACAGTCACAGACATGACTGAATATAAGGCATTTTGGTGTCCTAATAATGTTCATAAACCCTAGAAGGTTATTGAGTAAGATGTTTTGGATTCTTTCAATGAATAATAAAGTTTTCAAGATCCTTTTTATTGGAAGAATACCAAGAAGGTCAAGAGTTGATAGTTTAGGATGCCTAAATCAGGCTAAGGGGCAGATTACCAATTATCATTGGGGTATTCGTTACAAAACAACATATACTAACTTCCAAATATGTTTTGAAAGGCCCAAAAGGGTATTATAATATGTATTTACTTCATGGTTCTAGTGCTTAAATTCAAAGTTATGGACTGACGGTCCTTGGTGAAGGGCTACTAGTTTATGAGAGCAGATTGTGAAGGTACTTAACCAAAATTGCAAAATCTAAGTTCTTGATGACCATGTATGGTCTTATCATGTCACATTCATGATTTCAAAGGTGTTCCTTATTTTAGTTTGTAGAGATTTAGGTTTTGGAAACAAGTTTTGGGTTTGTAGTCTTGATTGAGTTCATGTCTAGTTGAAAAAGGGTTTGGGGTCTTAGTCCATTGTTGTGAAATATATTTCCATGGTGTTGAGTCATCTTTCTTACCTATTGCATCATGGTCTATGCCTACCATCACTCAAGCAATATCTCTCTCCAAGGTCATCTTCTGAAGGGCTGTGATTCACGCTAGCTCCACTGAGTCAAGAATTTGTCCCTACGCCTATACCTATCCCTGTGAGCCTGCTCTGGCCTACCTTAGCTCTTCCCTGGTAGTGTCTCTCTCCTATCTACATCAGATCAACTACATCTCTAGTCATGTCCATCTCCCAGTCTCAGCCTAAAAAAGTCTCTAAAACCTCTTTATCTTAGTCTCTGTCACTGGGGCATCCTGCTGTCCCGTCTCCCCCATCTCTACATCCTATTGCCTAGGACTCCCAAGAACATCCTATCAGCCTACATCCTGCTGGGCTGCCTCCACCACCACCGCTATTCTCTGTTGTCTAGCCTTGTGGGGTCTCTCCTCCAAACCTCTCCTTGCTAGTTCCCCTACCCACCGGTCCTACTCCCCAACTACCCCTGGGATAGTCAGTTTGGTTGGCCTCACAGTCAACCAATAGGCATCATACTTGAAAGTAGTCCCAGGATTTGCTCCTCCACCTACAAGATCTTAAGCTACTGGTGCCAGTACGTCAAACTCGACTAGAGTTGTAGCCACCACTACCTCTGCACCCCAATCATGTATATCTCACCAAGTCCTAGCCAAAATTGCATCTCCAATAGGAATAGGCTGTGGTCAGCCAAACACCACAAAACTCTCTCTAGTATCTCTCTATTACATAGACACTCTTGCCAAAAGATATCATCCCTATTGGCAATAGGTCAACTGCTTGACATCATCCTCCCATATCTCGCAGTCTCTCCAGGGATGCCAGATCACTATGTCAAGCTCATCAAATGTACGCCTCTATGTAACTGCGATGTCATACAAATGAAGAAAATGCTCACCAATCTGTCTCTTCCATGTAGAGATCGGCCTAGTGACTACAATGTGCTCTCAGGCTACACATGCAATAATGTAACCCCTGTTGCTAGACTGGAGCCGAATTGGTAAACCAACTGGTGCATGTCATGATACAACTGTCCCAGCACATAGGGCCTGCATGCACACGTAGTACCATATGTGAACATCCCCTCCAAAATGGGGCCCCAACCAATAGGGAATCCACGTGATCACCTGTCAGATACCAAGACCCTGCCAATCAATCCAGTCACCACTAGCTGAATCCAGTCACACAAGCACTACATGTCTTGTGCCAATCTCATGATCCTCAATGTCAAGGTCATGTGTCATCCATAATTGGGACAATGCAACCTCTCCCACGTCAGTATCGTAGTCAACATGGGCCCTATAGATCAGGATCCTAAGGATCTGCTAGACATCCTCTAGGGTGATCATGATCTCACCTGTCAGTAGATGAAATGAGCTATGCTCACTGTGCCATCTCTACACTAATGATGTCATCATCACTCGATGTGCTCACACTGGGGTCATGTGAGCCATGTACCAAAGACCCATCACCTCCAAGAATAAGTCCTCATCCTCGTCCAAGTCTGCTACTAATGCTAGCACCGCCGAGTGTCACTCTTGAGACATCAATGGGGAAAGAACACTCTACATCCACAGAGTTTCACTTGTCAACTTTTGGAAAAATACCTAACCTTTTGCATTTAAAGTCAAAAGCGGTGCTAAAGACTAGAGGCACACTTCTGCTAGCCAAAACTACCATTATTCTAGCCATAAGCACAACTCTATTAGTCATAGGTGCACTTCTACATGCCAAAATTGACCCCTAAAAATGCCTAAGTACCTAAACCCTAAACCTAGCTAAAAGTGAACTATTTTCACCAAAAGCACCACTCTATTGACCATATACGAACCCTTTTACCAGATGCACCACTCTACTGGCCAAAAGTACATTTTTTGCATTCCAAAAGCAACGCTTTCCTACAATTGCTAAAAATAGACAAAAGTGTAACTTTAGAGCCAAAGGCACCATTGCGTGTGTCATAAGCAACCTCTTTTTGCAAAAGTACCACAATCTTTGCCATAGGCGCAACTTTACCCTAGGGACTGCTTTTGGTCGCAACTACAAACTACCCTCATAAATAACCCTCATAAATGCACTTAATGACTCAATTATGAGTACTTACTGCTCCTTGTGCTCCTACTGGTTGGCAATGGGTCCTGACTCTCTCCGTACGGTGATCTGCTCGTGGGATGCCTGCCATATCTGCACTCTTGTCTATTCTAAGCTCTGGACTCTTTAATGCACTAGATGACAAGATTCTAAAACTTTGAGGATGCAAATGAAGTGAAAGTGACCTCTGGGCCCTACTTATAGCCTCCCAACCCTAATTTCTTCCCTCCCATGACCCAGTTTTCCTCATGTCAGCCTTATTTCTTCACCATGTCAGCTTTCACCTCTTGATCTAGTCTTTCTTAGCTTCTTTCTGTCATGTCTTCAGCCCTTTCTTCTAGTCGCAAGTCAACCCATTCCTTCTATTTCCCTAGTTTTCCTCTTGAGGGGGCATCCTACATCCTATCACCAGTTACACTGGGGCATAGTTGTCAATCACATAGTATCTGTATTTTCTTTGAAACAACACTGTGAAACGCATTATCTCAAAGAGGGGAAAAATGTAGACACCCAAAAATGACCATTTCATCATTCACCTTGCATACATCAATTTCTTCTAATGCACCTTCATCCAACATTAATTAAATAACCTAATTATTTAATTAATTTCCTCAATTTCTTCTAAAAATTGACTTAAATCTAACATTATTTGAATAAATCCTATTTATTTAATTAATTTCATCATTTCACCATATTATTATTTTATTTTCCCATTAATTAATTAAATAAATTATTTAATTAATTAATTTAACATCTTAATTCCTCCTATCCACACAATTAAATAATTTTAATTATTTAAGTGGCTAATTATTCTTCTAAAATTAAATAAATTATCCAAATTTATTTAAGTTGACTTTTTGAATATCTTCTAAATAAATAAAATCAATATTTTATTTATTTCTTATTTTCCGCCATCATGTACAAATAAATTAAATAAATTTATTCATTTAATTTCTAATTGTCTTCTCAAATCTTCTAAAAATATATTTTCCCTCCATGCACACAAATTAAATAATTTATTATTTAACTTTATTCATAGCAAGTCAAAAAGTGAAACAAAAGTTGAGTTAATTGGCTTTTAAATCATTGTTTTTATCACTCAATTCATAAAATAGAAAAAAACATTCTATTTTAATGAAAATCAGTCCTATCTTTAGTCAACAAAGCAATTAACTTAATAAAATAACTTTTTGCATAGACACTTGTCACGTGCACGTTCCTTCATGTCTTCTCAATTTATGTCAACCATCGATTTCATTGAGTTTCCTCCACCATTGATTGATCTTTCCTGAAAGCTATAAATACACTCATTCACCTCTTCACAAACCCTTCACGATTTTTAAGCATTGGCATCCATATCTTCCAGCACTTTGAGCATTCGTTGAAGCACTTTGCATTATTTAAGCTATCATCCATCCACTTGCAATCATGGTTATGCTACGTTTAGAGCAATCCACATATCAATACACCAAGGAATAAATATTGCAGTGTGGTAGATTGCATTTATTGTTTGCTTTGGATTTCATTATTTGTTATTGCAATTATTTCTTGAGTTATGTAGACATTGGAATTAGGTTCTTATGTGTCTTGTTTGCATTCCAATTTCTAGCATACATAGATGGAACACAAAGAACATCATGAAATATTCCTTCACCCACATCAACAGACCCTCTCCCATGCACTTCAACAGGAGTGTCATCACCCATTAGTATAGATGCCATGGAACATTGCTCTGAAGAGGCAAAACCATCTTGTGAAAAAGCCATGTAGTGAGAAGCACCCGAGTCAATGATCCAGGTATCAGGCTATGAAGCAACAACAACTAGGGCCTTGCCCTTTCCTTTCCCCTTACTTTGTTTTGTGTCCTTTGAAGATTCCTGAGATGAACTCTGTTTGATAGAATCAGACACCTTGATGTTGTTCTTTTCAAGAAGTTGTGTCAGGTTATCAATTTGTTCCTTTAAACACTTATGTTCATCATGACTAGGTTTCTTACAATAGGCACACTTTGCCTTCTCCTTCTTAGGCTTGTCACCTTTGGATGAAGAGGCTTCATTAGATGCTTTTGGGGCAGCTTGTTTTTTTAATCTTGTTTCTTCTCTCCTTGATTCTATTATTTCTTATTTGACTTACCAGACCCTTTTATATCTTTAGTGCCCTGATTTGTAGCCAAGGCATTAGATTTAGAGGGCTTAACTATGCCCATTTGAATCAATTTATCTTTCTCCTTTGTGAGTTCATTTGCATATTCATCAAGAGAATGCATTTTATATGTGGATCCTAAGGCGCTTTTAGTGACATGAAACGTAAAAATAAACACAAAATAATTAGGACCAAGCTTGGAAATAATACTTAAGATCAATTGAGAAGCTTTCTTCTCAATGCTACACTATTTCAATTGCAATCTTATGGCCTTTAGCTTAGTGAAGAAGTCCTAGATAGTATCAAAACTGGTAGGACTTAACCCTATGAGCATATTCTCTACTAGATGTCCTCTAATTTCATCTTGTGCACCAAAGAGATTTTCCAAAGTGGTCCATACATGATTTGGTGTAGAGATAGATTCAATATGAAAAAACAAATCTAGAGATACAGAAATACACAAGGTTTCAAAAGCTTCATCACACTTATTAAACCATTTTGGCTTTTCTGTAATTAGAGTTGGTTTAGTTTCTAGCCCCATTGTTACCCTATACAACCCTTGCTTCTTTAGATAGATTGCCATTTTTGACTTCCAATCAAAGTGGTTATAAGGTGTGAGTATTGGTATTGTTACTTGATCCATTTTAAAGCAGAAAATAAGATTGAGTTTCTTGTTGTTGTTGTTGTGTAGAAATGAGAATGCAAAACTTAAAGAGAACACACAAGACACCCCCCTTTTTCACTCAATCAAAGAACCCCCCTAAGAAAATATGATTTGGCACTTTATATTTAGTGTGATTACAATTACCACTAGCAAGAAAAGCCAAGTGGATTTGATCTTAATGCTTTACAAAGTCTCAACGAATGAGCATATGTTGAAAGTACAATACTCAAATAAAACCAAGTGAAACAAATAGAACCACTATGAAGTACTCAAAAAAGCATGCACTTTTAAAAAAAGAACCGCCTTGATCCGAGGTCGTATGCAAAAGTTATGTGTCTTTGAAGTTCCCGAAATGAGAACTATGTAGTCACATGTGAGAATCTACAATTTCTAGACAATTCATGCATTAAAATAAGAAATTGCACCAACGCATAGAGCATGAAAAATCAGCCCAAATATAAAAAATTTCTAAGAAAATGGAGCCAATATGACCCAGAATGGGGCCTCGAAAGTTTGCCTTCAAAACCGCACTTATCAACGGAGAGGGGGCCATATTGCAAAAAGTCTACACTAAATTTGGTGGAACTGCCACCAGATTTGATAGTTGTTATAGACTAAAATGTGTACACTAGCATTTTACACTTAGTTTAGCACCTAGTTGGACCTAAATTGTTACCTTTGTTAATTAGGACCTATTTTAACACCTTTTTGAGCATAAAACAATAAAATATCAATCTTGATGAATAAACCCAACAAAATAGACTTAGGATTGGACTAAGCCCATGACATTTGACACTCCTTGGAGTTTGTGGTGATAAAGGTCGAGGGCACCTGAGTGCCCTGGTCCCAATTGGGATCTTTAGCCCCTCTCTTGTGGTGTCAGCTTAGAACACTTCCTTAGTTTGTATGTGTCAGCTCCATTTGGTTTTATTTGTTGTTTGTGAGTGGGAATGCATATATAAAGGAGTTTTGTAATTCATTTTACAGCTAGCTTGTTATGAGAAGGAATTATCTTATGCCTTTGTGTTCTATTCTAAAGTGTTCTTCATGCTTGAAAGTGTTCTCTACTTTTGGATGCTATTGAAGTTTGTTTGCAGGTCTTAATGGACATTTTAAGACCTCTCCATCACTCTCCTTGTTGGAGCATGATCTTGAGTTATCTCCATCAACTAGGGTTTAACCTCTTGTGGTAATCTTCATTAATTTCATTCATACTTCTATCATATATTACAGATTTGGCCTCTGCCCTCGTAGGGCATGCACTCTTGGATCTAATCATCACTATAGTGGAGGTGGAAACACCAACACAGGGTTTGACTGAGGCAAGCCCTTATACATAACACAATATTTTCCTATCTTCTTGTGTATAAGTCGAAGAAACAGGTTTCTGAAGATAGTTTCTGAGAAGAAGACAGAGCAGGTAGGTACATGTCTGGTGAAATTCAAAAGTTTTGCATAACCCTAACTTAGGTCTAGGGCACCCAAGCACCCTAGTCTTTGACATTTATTCTCTCAAATCTATGTTCTAAATTACTCTCTGATCTCTGTTGTACTTTTGTTTTCTTGAGATCTGCTTCTAATAGTTAGTTATAGTTCGATCTTTGTCAACTAAGGTTTGATCATTTGCTCTAGCTTGCTTGCTTGATCTTGGTTGAATTATGTTGACTCATATATATACAAAAAAAGGGTAGAACCCTTATTGTTTGGCTCTCCTTTTTGGGTAGAAGCCAAGCTCGGTTTGTGTCCTAATGTTTGTAGAAGAGGGTTTGACCTAGTTTAACTCTTTAGGCTAGATCACTCTTTTCCACTAAACATTTTGGTGAACTAGACTTGTCTTGCACTTTTGCATCCTTATTATTTTAGATTTGATTTTTTTATCACCATAGATATAATTGGTATTGAGTTCATTAATCATTTTTCTTACATACATAGTTAATTTTGCATAATTTCAAAACTAGGGTTTGTAAAAACATTGCATTTCTAGAAAATCTAGCTAGTTTTGAGCCTAGGGTTTATAGATTTAAGTTGTTTCAGATCTTGTTGCATTGTTATCTTTTTTAAATTAGTTTAATTTTCTATACCTTTTCATTCTTTATGTTCAAAACATTCTTGCACCCTTGCATTTGAAATTTGGAAAATAAAAACTTCATTCTAGATTTGAAAAAGAGCATATTTGTCACTTTGTTTGCATTTGGAAAGGATAGATCATCATGGCACAATTTAAATTTCTAGTTTTTGCATCAGATCTAATATGTAGTACAGTAGCTAATCATTTCATAGTGTTTCATTGTGCATTTGAATCCTTTTTCATTGCTAGAAATTGTCAAAAAAGTTGTATTTTGTGAAAACCTAGTTAATGTTGCAATCTAGAGTTTATGATTAATAGTTTAATTTCAGATTTTTCTTCTATCATTTGCATTTCAAATTTGATTTTTAATTGTTCTACAATATTATGATTTTCATATTGCATTGAAGATTGAAGATAGGAACAATTTTGAGGTGTTACATCTTGAAAAAAGCATTGAAATTTGGGTTTGATTTAAGCATTTGCATTATTCATATTTACGTGGATTTGAGTAGAATTGAATTTGATTGAGGATATATTATGTGCATTATGTTTGTTTACATTTGAACAAAACATTTCTTCACTTAAACAAAAACCCAAATCCTTCTTTTGCTTCATCATTCATTTCTTCTATTTGTGCATTTTGTGTGTTACTAAAGCTTGTAGATGCTTTATGAGCTTTGTGACATGGTGACCTGATTCTAACATTCTTGTGCAAAGAAGTCTTAGAATTATGGTTTCTAATGTTTGGCATAATGATGGTACCAATACATCAGAACCCCAAGTTCCTAGTCTTATCACACAAGAAGGTCAAACACTTCTTCCTGATATCCCTACTTCGCATCTTCTTGAAGTATCAAACTTGCATGAATCCATCAACATTGATAACCTTGTGGCTCATGTTCATAAAGCTCAAATTCAAAGATTAAACACTGATTTGGCTAATTTATAGAAATTTGTAAGCTCAGAACACATAGATGAAGAGGTTGTCCCTGTTGTTAAGAGAATATGAAGTCTTTTTCTCAAAGGTTAAGAAAGATTGGAAGTCTTGCATGACCTTTCTCATATAGTGCATAACAACATTCTATCTGCATTTAGTTGCACTAAAATCATCACCAATGTCACATCTTCTAATCAAATAGGGACTCAAGTGTCGGCACCCATACCAACTGTGTATGAGGAAAATCGAGAGGTTGAATGATAAAATCAAAGTAATGATAATAACAATTCAATTACCCATAACATAAAGAGATCGATCTAAGTAAAAAGCCAATACCAATGAATAAATCAAATAAAACAAGAAAGACTTCACCTAGATTGTATTGTTCTCTTTGTAGATATGTAGATTGCTCAATAACATTGCGAAACCATGTTTGCAACAAGCGGATGTAAGTGCTCAAAATGTTCAAAAGATCAATGTCAAAAGATTGTAAGGTGCTCAACGATGAGATGTATGCTCAAAGCGCTATAAAGGATGCCTAAGAATAAGTGATCGAAGAGGATTTTTTAAGGAGATGAGGGGGGTTTATATAGGTTTCAAACATGATCGATCAACAGATGAAATAAATCCATAGAATGAATGGTTGAGATAAATCAAATAACTCATGTTGAGTGTGCACACGACATGTGTCACTCCCAAAAAGGTATTTTTATTAAGATAATTGCTTTTTTGATAAAGATAGATTTGGATTTCATAAATTAGAATACTTTTTTTTCTAATTCATGAGTTGATGAAAATAAGATAAATTAAAGCCAATTAACTTAACTTTAGATTTGCCTTTTTTAGAGTTCTAAAAATAACACTGATTGTGCACATGAGTTAACATGATATTTTTAGAGGAATTGGAAAGATAATTGAAATTAAATAAATAAATTTATTTAATTGTTTGTGCATGATTTTGAAGAATAGATAAGATAGGAAGTTTATAAATAAAATACTTGATTTTATTTATTTTTAGAGAATTGAGATAATTTAAATAAATTTGCATGATTTATTTAAATTTGGAAGAACAATTGATTTAATTAAATAATGTAAATTATTTAATTGTAGATAAGAGAGAATTTGTGATGAATTAATTAAATAATTGGATTTATTTAATTAATGTGGACTTGAAATTTGAAAAAGGATAATGATTTAATTAAATAATTAAAATTATTTAATTTTGGAAGAATATAGAGGAATTTAATGAAATTAATTAAATAAAGAGGATTTATTTAATTAATGCTAAAAGTATGTGATTTAGAAGAAATAGATGAAATTAATTAAATAATTAGATTATTTAATTAACACTTAATGCAGGTGATTAGACAGGTTAGATGAAAATGCAAGTGATTTGAAGACATGGTTATTTTTAGGTGTCTACATTTTGCTCCTCTTTGATGCAATGCAGTTTATAGCATTGTGTTAAAGAACGGTTGTTGAAGACATGATACAATTTTTGATGCCCCAGTGTAGTTAGCTACCCCAGCGTATGCCCCCTCAAGAGGAAAGACAGGGAAGTGATAGAAGGACTGGGTTGACGCTCGACTAGAAGATTGTGTTTGAGAAAGACAAGGCTGGGTTGATGAAAGTGGAGATAGAATAGAACATGATAGAATAGACTGTTGATCGATCATTGCTTGAAAACTATATAAGGCCATGGATAAATGGATGAGCTTGTTGCAATGGTTTCACAAATGTTTATAAAGAGCAATCCTTATTTTTGATATAGCACGTGGATAGTTTGCCACCAAGGTATAAAAGACCAAGGTTCTATGATATCCGAGTGCATGGATGTTGACTCTGCAAGCAAGCGGTTTGATCTTAGATCCCTTATACATAATATGACCTTGTTGTACATGTGAATAAGCCATAGTCTTGAACATAAAAATAAACTTCAATACATGTTAATGCAAGAAGATTATTAAAATATGTAAGATGCTAGGTCATAACACACACAAGATAAATATGATGTTAAGAAAGATGCCTAAAGATCATTCCTCAAACACGGCACACAAAAGCAATGACTATGCCCCCAATCCGTATTGTATCGCAACATACCAAGATTATAGATAAATCAAAGTAGTTTTGAATAAGTAATGGAAAAAGAACAAAAAGATAAACCAAAAAGCAAATTGACTGACTTACAAAGAAAACATACAACCAACATATTCTCTTGCCAAAGAGGTTTCTCAGGATATATTGGATAGGAAAGATAACAGCCTTATCGTAGGAACTATGTGTCCGTTAAAGGGTGTTATCTGTTGAAAGGATAATGTCTGGTTTCAGGAAATGCAATATGTCGTATAAGACGTTTAGTCTGGTTTCAATCATGGAACATTCTGTAAAAGATAAGTGTGTTAATCTGTTTCTTGGTATTAATTTAGCTGATGTTGGCAATCGATATGTAGGACAACATATGGCTCTATAAGTAAGTGTTTTTGCGTCAGGTTTGTTTAAGGACTTTTGCTTTGAAAGGATGCGTTTGTTTGTTGTTTTGCTACTTGAGTTAGTCAAGTTGAGGTGAATGGATTGTGATAAATGGAAGACTAGAAAGATGGAATGTTAATGGATTGAGGTGGGTGAAGAATGATGAATCATATGTGCCTGAGTACTAGATACTTCCTTCGTATTCTAGACTGCCTACATACCCTATATCCACAGGATCAAGGCACATTACGATGAAAGATGAAGATGATAATATGTAGTTCTGGGTAGAGTGATGAGTGGGTCAAGGTGCTTAAGCTTGGAGAGGTGAAATGATGACATCTTATGTACCTGAGTATTTGATACGTCCTTCGTATTCCAGACTGCCTACATACCCATATCCATGGGATCAAGGTACCTTAAGATTGAGATGAGACAATATGTAGTTCTAGTTTGTGTGATGATGTAGGAAAAGTGTTGGGAAGATAACAGGCTTATTGTAGAAAGGATGTGTCCGTTAAAGGGTGTTATCTATTGAAAGGAGAATAACTGAAGTGTTTGTGTTGCTTGTGAAGTGTTTTGAGGTGTTTGTGAACCATGAAAAAGGATCCATTCCTAGACCTAGGTTAAGGAAAGAGTTGCCCCCATTTTGGTAGAGGTGTTGTTATGGTTGACTGACACATGATAACCATGGATGATAGAGCAAGAAGTGGGATGACGACAATGGACATTGACAAATTTCCAAGCTATTCTAGATAGGGAGATGGAAATGCAAACAAGGTCCATGGTTTTATTATGGATGGATGGACGAAGTGTGTTGTGAAATGGCCATGGAATGAACAAGACTTGATAGATGATGGATGCTGACTCTACACACAATGCCTATTTGCCAGGTTTTCACTATGGTACTTCCAAGGCACCTGTTTACCAGGTTTTCACCAAAGGGCAGATTATTGTGTTTTGTTTGTTTCTTCTTCTTCTTTTTTTGATACTCCGAGGATTAGGCATAAAACTTCTTGAGATGAACACTGTTGAGTGGATCATTTAGAGGAATGCTGTCAGGTGTAGCTAAAGTATAAGCTCCTGATCCATATGCTACTATGACAATAAAGGGTCCTAACCAATTAGGCTTGAACTTGCCCTTCTTTTCTCGATCTGCTTGATTTCTCTGATTTTCTTTTAAGACAAGATCACCAACTTGAAACCGTCTTTCTTTGATCTTTTTGTGGTAATTACACTAGAGGCAGTTTTGATAGACATGGAGATGATTAAGTGAGGCAAGGCACCTCTCATCTAGTAGTTTTAGCTTAGCTAATCTGGAAGTACAATACTCCTCTCCATCAATCAAGTTCTGCATGGATACTCTAAGGGATGGGATCTTGAGCTCTATAGGTAGGATGGCTTCAGAGCCATAGACCAAGGCATAGGGTGTGGTACCAGTTGGTGTTTAGATACTAGTGCAGTAGGCCCATAGGGTAGGATTGAGTTGCAAGTTCCAATCATGACCAGCTTCATTGACCATTTTCTTGAGGATTTTGAGAATGGTTTTGTTCGAAGCCTTGGCTTGGCCATTACTTTGCGGATAGTAGGGAGTGGAAAAATGATGTTGAGTATTGTATTGGGTGCACAAGGCATAGACATCTTGGTTCTTGAATGGTCTCCCATTATCAGTGACAATGGCTTGGGGAATACCATATCGACAAATGAGGTAGTTGAGGATAAACTTGGCTATTTGCTCACTGGTGACATAGGTCATGGGAATAGCTTCGACCCACTTTGTGAAATACTCAATGGCGGTAATGATAAATTTTTGGCCATTGGATGAGGATGGGTGGATTTGTCCTACGAGGTCAAGACCCCATTGTGAAAAAGGCCATGGAGTTGTCACAGGTTGTAGTTCATGAGCTGGTGCGTGAATCAAATCTCTATGTTGTTGGCATTGTAGACACTTCTTAGCAAACTGTAAAGCATCTTGTTCTATTGTAGGCCAATAATACCCTGTTTGGAGTATCTTCTTAGCAAGATTAGGACTGGTAGAATGTACGCCACAGACACCTTTGTGTATGTCTTGTAAGGTAGCTTCTGCTTCTTCCATGTTAAGACATCGTAAGAGGATACCATTGAGACTTCGACGATAAAGTGTATCACCCATAATAGTGTAATGGGAGGATCGATGGATAAAGGTTTTGCATTGGGTGGTGGATAGGTCAAAGGGAAAGGTACCGTGTTTAAGGTATTCATAGATATCTTCATACCATGGGGAATTGGGACCAACAAGTTCATAGATGATTGCAGTAACTGGAACATCGATGGCTGGTATCAACAATTGCTCGATCAAGAATTCACATTTCTCTGTGTTTGCATGCATATCTATAAGTGACCCCATAGAAGCCATAGAATCTACCGCTTTGTTATGCTCTCTTGGAATTTCCTCAAATGTGATGCTAGAAAAATGTGGTTTGTAGGCATCCACTAGTTGCTTGTAAGGGACTAGCTTTTCATCTTTTGTTTGGTACGCATCAGTGACTTGTCGAATGACTAGTTGTGAGTCTCCATATACCTGTAATTTTGTGATGTCCCATTCAATTGCTATGTTGAGACCTATGAGGAGTGCTTCATACTCATCTATGTTGTTGGTGTAAGGAAATGTGAGCCGATAAGACTTTGGGATATAGTCATTTTGAGGCGTGATGAATAAGATGCCGACCCCTCATCCATGCTGTGTGTAGGAACCATCAAAATACAACTTCCACATTACCGAGGTAGAAAGAGTGAAGAGATTCTCATCTGGAAAGTTAGATACCATAGGATGTTCATTTGTCATGGGTGCTTCTACTAGTTGATCTGCTAGGGCTTGTCCCTTGATTGCTTTTCGATCCACATACTAAATGTCAAACTCACTAAGGATCATGACCCATTTAGCTAGTCTGCCTGTGAGAGCTGCTTTTGCTAGTAGATACTTTAATGGATCAATTTTGGCTATTAGATTTGTGTGTTGGTTTAGCATGTAATGCTGCAACTTTTAGGAAGCGAACACTAAGGCTAAACAAGCTCTTTCCATAGGTGAATAATTGAGTTCATAACCCACCAAGGTTCTACTGATATAATATATTGCATGCTCTTTTCCTAACTCATCATGCTGTGCTAGAAGAGCCCCTAGGGTTGCAGTTGTAGTTGAGATGTACAAGATCAAAGGTCTATCAGCGAGTGGTGGTACCAAGACAAGAGGTGTAGCTAGATATTCTGAGTTGATCAAATGCTTCTTGGCACTTATCATCCCATCAAAATGAGACATCCTTTTGGAGCAAGTGTTGAAATGGTTGACATTTATCTGCTAGCTGTGAGATGAAACATCTAATAGATTGTAACCTTCCTTGCAGGCTCCTTAATGCTTTTAGATTCTTTGGTGGAGGCATCTTCACTATAGTTTTGACTTTTGCTAGATCTACTTCAATGCCTCTGCGAGATACAATGTATCCCAATAGTTTTCCTGATGTTACCCCAAAGACACACTTCTTTGGATTAAGTCTCACTTGGTATTTTTTGAGCCTATCAAAGATTTGTCCTAGAACCTATATGTGATCGGCCCTAAAAGATTTTGCTAGTATATCATCCACATAGTCCTCCATGTTGTGATGAAAGAGATCATGGAATATCACTGTCATTGCTCTTTTATAGGTTGCCCCTACATTTTAAAGGCCAAATGGTATGACGCACCAACAATAGGTACCCCAAGGACAAGTGAATGCAGTTTTATGTTGATCTTCTTCTGCTATCATTATCTGATTGTAGCAAAAGAATCCATCCATGAGAGAAAGCATTTCATGACCCGCAGACAAGTCTACTGTGAGAGCAATGTTCGGTAATGGAAAGTCATCTTTGGGACATACTTTGGTAAGATCTTTGAAATCATTACACATGCAGATGCCCCGATTAGGATTAGCCACAGGTACAATGTTTGAGACCCATTCTAGATAATCAATAGGCTTGATGAATTTGGCATCTAGCAACTTCTGTATTTCCACTTTCACCAAGAGAGCTACTGTGGATGCATCTTCCTTAGCTTTTGCTTGATTGGTTTAACTGTTGGATCAACTGTGAGATAGTGAACTACTAGCTTAGGGTCTAGCCCTGGCATATCAACATAGGTCCATGCAAAGTTGATGGTTCTTTGTAAGAAGTTGTTAATATTCTTGTGCTCTTGTTTTGATAATGATGCTGCAAGGAATGTGGTCTTTGGATTTTGCTCTGTGCCAAGGTTTATCTCTGTAGAATCTTCCACTAGGAGAGCTAATTTCTCTTGATACTTAGATGGTAGGGAAAGGTCAAATCCTCCATCCTCAGGTGCCACAATTGGGTTTTTACCTTTGGATACGTCCTTTGTTTTTACTATTTTGTGATCGGGAGGTGCCACAGTGTGGTTTTCACCTAGAGATCTTTCTTTATGTTTACTTTTGTGACTAGAGGATTTGACATTCTCACAAAAATAAGTTGTTGGCTCTAGTTCCATTATGAAACCACCTTTGTGATCGCTAAGAGGGATACCATCCCAGAGTCCCATGAACTCTACAATAGTTTTGTCATTCTGAAATACGTCTAGAACGGGGGCCCCTTGTTGGTCCCAATCGATAAGTTTAGGGTATACAAGTGTGACTTTCTAGGCGTAGGTGGTGGATGTTAAGGATACGGATGATAGCATGAAAATGGAGGATTCTATAAATAGGTCAGTCATATGGAGGGAAGAGTCATTGATGATATCCTCATTAGACGTCGAATCGGCGGGAAAAGTTTCTGCCACCTTGTCGAGAATACCCTCGATGTCCAAGATGCGTGGTACCTTCCTACCAAATCCTAACCCCTTCTTGTCTAGTTTCTTCGTCACAATAATGGGTTCCATTGTTCCTTGATTCTGTTTCCCAAGGCCAGCCACCTTTGCCTTTATAGCCCATGTTTTTGACTATCCTTAATCCATTGCCATATTGCTTGACTGGTATTGTGACTAGTTCTTTCTCCTTATAGAGCCAAGAAGAGATGTCTTCAATAGTTTCCTCTGCCAATAATTTTCCCTCTTGCAATTGGGTTAGAGATGTTGGGGGAGGAATTGCTACTTTTTTAGTTGCTTTAGCAATGGGTGGTTGGCCGTAGGATTTAGGAGATAGAGGCATCTGCCCTACACAACAAGATTTTGAGATATCATATTGTCCAAAGCCCATATCACAGATGTGAGCTTTAATTTTGAGAATAGGATGAGGAGTGGTTTTAGCTGCAGAGGCTTTTGTCAGATTTTTAGAGTCGACATATAATGGGGATTCAAGGGCTTTGTCATTATTGGGCACTTGGTTGCAATTCTTATAACTACCTTGCAAGACACGACATAATTCAAAGGGATTAGGATCGCATGGCATAGTGATCTCTGTACCATTGAATGGGAACTTGAGAGACTGATGGTACGTTGAAGGAACAACTTTCATTGCATGGATCCATGGGTGTCCTAGGATAATGTTGTAAGGTAGCTCAATGTTAAGGACTTGGCACCTGGTTTCAAGCATGACAGGGCCTACTTGTATAGGCAAGTGGATAACACCTTCTGAATGGTGGTCCGCATCATCATACCCTTTGATTGTAATACTTTGATCAATGTTGACAGGATCCTCAGAGTATCCTAATTGTTTGAGTAACTTTAGAGAATAGATAGACTAGCACCACCATCTATAAGTATGCGTTTGATCTTGCGTGTATGGATGAGAACCTCAATATTGAGACTAGCACCACCATCTATAAGTATGCGTTTGATCTTGCGTGTATGGATGAGAACCTCAATGTGAAGGGTATCATTGTGACAAGGATCATGAGATGGGAGGTCTTTTTCAGAAAAGACCACAGTGTAGGGTGAGGCAATGTTACCTATAATAGATTGGAAATCTATGACCGCTATGTCATTAGGAACCAAAGACTCTTATAGGGCTTTTTCAAGCATAGCTTTATGTGCGGGTGATGACCGTAGAAGGTCCAAGATAGAGATCTGTGTAGGGGTTTTCCCTAGATGTTTGACAAGATTGTAATCAGATTGGGTTGGGAGACTTGGTGTAGGACCACGAATGGTGACACGACCACACCGAGTTGTAATAGCCCAATCCATAGATTTGCCTTTGATTGTGAGGGCAGATACACGACTTTCTTCAAAACGCCCCACAATAGAGTCATAGGAAGTAGAAGCCTTGGTAACACCTTTACCTTTGTCAGGATTTTCACCTTGACCATGGTTAGGGAATGGCTCCTTGTACATGTTGAGGTCTTTATTGGTGTGTTGAGTTGGTGGTTCATCTTCGAAAGTGATTTTGTTTTCGTCGATGAGGTTTTGGATTATGTGCTTGAGTTTCATGCATGATGAGGTTCTATGTCCTTTGCTCCTATGGAACTCGCAATACTCATTTTCTTTGTACCGTGCAGTTTTGTAAACAGGTTCGGGGGAGCATCTGGTAAGGTGATGAGTCCATTGTGTAAAAGTTTCTGTAGAACAGACTCTATGGGCTTTCCCAAGGGAGTGAATTGATATGACAAAGGGTAATCTTGTGGAGGTCGCTCTTGTTGTTGTTGTTGTTGGTTTTGGTATGGTTGTCTTTATTGTTGTTGGTTTTGTGGAGGTAGAGGTTGACTTGGTTTGGAAAGATGAAGGGATATTTGCAGTGTTTGGACATGTTTGGAATCTACCACACCATCATTGACCACGTTTTAATTTTTGTTCCAAAATTTTGGTTTGTCGTTTGATTGTTGTTGGGGAGCATTGTCTTTGTTGTCTTTGAAGATTTTGACCATGCCTTTAGCGATGAGGGCTTTTTCAATGTTGATGCCCTTGTAGGTAATTTCGTCGAAGGTTGTTGCACTAAGAATTTGTAAATGGAAACCTAATTCTTGGTTAAGGTTCTGCACAAATATGCTAACAAGCTGCTTTTCAGGTATCTTGAATGGGAATTTGCTAGCTATTTTTCTATTTATTGTTGCATAGGTCGGTCATGGAGATCTCATTTTCTGTGTTGTAAGAGAAATGGGTGGCAAACTTTTCCGCAAGCTCATTAAAAGATTTGATACCCATGGGTAGGTGCGAGAACCATTCTATAGCTTGACCTCCAAGACTACGAGGAAAAAGATGCATAAGATATGTGTCATTATGTGAGACTTCGAAGCAAGAGAGATACAATTCTCTAATATGGTCTTTTGGGTCTCCTTTTCCTTTGTATTTATCAAATTTGGGAATAGTGAAGTTGTGAGGAAAAGGGATCATGGGTAATGACCGATGAAATGGATAAGGACAAACTTCTTCCAAAGAGAAGGTCTTCTTGGTGTGGCCAAATGTAAGATCAGATAGTTGTTGTTGAACTTCCACAAGTTTTAGCTCCATAGTTGTGGGAGGGGTTGGAAACATCTCCTGTTGTCCTAGAAATGGTTGTTGTTTCCCATATGGAAGATTATAGTAAATCCATGGGCGTTGATGTTGTAAGGGTCGTATGATTGATTAGGGTCATATGTGTTGTATGTTGGGTTTAGATTGGGTTGGAATTGGGTGTTTTGATTTTGGGGAGGTGGGGGTGGTGCTAGGTATGAATGTAGGCTTTGTGATGGTTGTTGATAAGAGTTTGGTGGAGGAAAGCTAAAGTTTGTTGGGCTTGGTTACGGTGGTGGAACATAGCTTTAGGAAGTTTGGTTTTGGGAAGGTTGAAGGTGGTTAGGAAATGTGTTGAAAAAGGTTAGTGTCGATGATCATTGTGGTGGGGGGACATAAGTAAATGTGTTTTGTGATGGTGGAGGTTGATTAAGATTGAGTGTAGTTGAATGTTGTGGGGGAGGGACATAGGTTGTGTTGACGTTTTGTGACGGTTGTGGTTGCATGACATTGTTTGGGTTAATGATACGAAGGGTTGATGATGATGGGGGTGGTATTTGTTGAGACCCTTGTTGCATGGCTACATAAGTGTTTCCCAGGTTGTAATTTAGTGGGAAACCTTCTTGTGATGGGGTAGCCAATGGTCCACTTACGATTGGTGTGGGCATTTTAGGAGTTTGGTGTATGATTGATTGAGATATAGCAATTTGTTTGGCTAGTTTTGCTTGACGTTGGAGAGTCTCTTGTTGGTGTTTGTAGATCTCCATAGGAGTCATAAGCGGTGGTATGGGTCTCTCCACTGTTGGATTTTGATAAAGGGGATTCTCATATTGTACAATTGTTCTCCCTTGTGAGCTTTGTTCGGGTATAGGAGTGGTCATAGTTGACATGGTTTGGACTGCAGTTATGGTGTCATGGGTTTTGTTTGTGTCCTTGAGATTGGATAGATCAAAATCTTGAGGTAATTTGGCTCCTTTCTCTGCGAGCAAGCGAAAGAAATGATCTTGGTTATCGCTAAGGATTTTGTCAAAGGCGGCCAAGGCTCTAGGATCTTGTATGATTTCATAAAGGTCTTGTCTATCTTCTTGAGAGGATTGACCTATTTCAAAGTGTTGCTCTTCTTGAGATGGGACTTGAACTGTGGTATAACCGAGTGTAGCAAAATCATGAGGGATGCCGATAGTGAATTGAGTTACATCTATCAAAGGGATATTACCTTCTTGAGGATTGTTTGGTTGGTCATGTTGTGGCATGTTTTGAGAGTTGGTTGATCCTTCCATTGGTGTCTTTGGAGTACCCTTTAGAGTTATGCTTGGTTGAGGTGTATGAGGAAGTGATTTGTGCTTCCTTGGGGCAACTTGCTTTGCCTTCATAGTTTTCTAGAGTCTAGTGGTTACCATGGGATACACTAAGACAATATGCTTTGTTTGAGATGTTTGTTGGGGTTCTATTGTGTTTTTTGGAAATGACAGTTTTGATGAATAGTTTACTGGACCAAAGGCGATGTACTATTTGACCAAAGGTGCAGGGCTGTGTTACCAAAAGTAAGCTACTGTGTTACCAAAGGCATTAGACTAAGCTACCAAAGGTGAGGTACTATTATACCAAAGGCGAGCTACTGTTAGACTAAAAGCGAGCTATTGTTATACCAAGGGTGTTGAAGTAGGTTTGCTAGAGGCAAGGTACTGTTATGCCAAAGGCGGGCTACTATAATGCCAGAAACGAGCTGCTATTATACCAAAGGCGCTAAAGTAGTGTCAGTGATGTTTATAAGGCAAATTTTGATAGATTTGGATTTGATTTTGATTGGATTTGCTTTGGCAAGAGAAAACACATCAAACAAAGTGGCAAAAAGGACTGACACTGCAAATAGTGTATGTTTGAGGCTCACATAAAAGCCCAATGTTTCCACAGGTATAAGACAATTGCAAACAATATCAAGCACTTTTTACCCCTGGAGACAAGGTTTCATTGCAGTAGATCAGCTCACAACTTAATTCTCCATCGACCAAATGTCATTCCATAAAGGTGTCAGACATTTGTATCTTTGCGAGAGATGATAGGTAGGGATATCTCACCCTCCCCTCGGAAAGCTCAAGTAGGTCACAAGAGATTTATGGCCGAGGGAATACTATCTCTTCTCAAGGGAGCCAATGATGAGTATCTTGAGGGCTTAAATTGATTCCCCTTGCACTGATGATTACTGCAACATTCGGAGGTGGATCGGGTAGTCACTATCTAGATTGGTTCTTAGTAACTTTGAGGGGCCAACGCCTTACGAGAAATGTGACAAGCTACTAAAATATTTGACCAATCCTACTAAGAGTATCAAACACTTCAAACAATGTGAAAATCATTTCCACAAAGTGCTAGTACACCTCTTTTCAATTTGGCACCACAAGGTAAGGCTGACACTGGTTAGGACTTGGCTTTCGCCTTATCCCTCTTATATAACGATTCAAAGGAAAGCTCTGCTTAGGGTCATCCCTTTTAGATGAAGCACAATCCAAAAGCAGGCCCTTCTAAAGCAATAACTAAAATGTAAGATCAAGCACGTCAAACAAAGGTTCAATTGTCCCATTATAAGAAAAATAAGGTGCAACTAGATTAGGCACACACATGATTGTAGTTGTCAATTGTCCCTTATGAAATTAAAGTGTTTGGCATTCATGTCCATTGTCCCTTAGAAAATTAAAGTGTTTTTGCATTCATGTCCATTGTCCCTTAAGAAAGCAATATGTTCCTAAGACTTAGATTGCAAAAAAGATGTTTTGTCCCTTAAGAAAGCAATATGTTCCTAAGACTTAGTTTGCAAAGATTTTGACAATTCTTGAAAGCTTGTCTTGCATGAACATGTTAGAAAAACCCATTTGCTCTGTTTGAGTGATAAGAAGCTACAACAAGTTGATTAGTTCCACACAAACTCAAAAGTTAGCAAAAATAAAGTAATTTAACCAAAAGCGCTCGATTGTATTACCAAAAGCGACTTACTGTATTGCTAAGAGCGCTGCACTATGATATCGGAGGCGAGTTACTGCAGGACCAAAAGCGATTTACCATGCTACCAGAAGCGCTGTACTGTGCTACCAAAAGTGCAGTACAGTGCTACCAAAAGCACTTTCCTATCCCAGATCTAAAAAAAGTTATATTTCATCAAAAAAGCTAGCTCAAAAAGATGATTTCATGGTTGACTTGAAGATCTGGGATGTAATAGCTGATAGGATCTATAACCTGGGGTCAAGAACAACTCAAATGATGCCGCAAAAAGATAGGTGAACTCAAAAAGTGAAAATACTCCTAAATACGTTAGCTTAGGTAGTAAAAAAAACAATTGAAAGATAAATAAATCAGCTTGCCAGTCAATCAATGATAGATGTGGTGAGTTAAAACCCTGCAAATCATAAAACAAGATCACAAAAACCCTAATATACCAAAAGTGTCATACTGCTATGCCATTTGTGCTTGACTATGTTACCAATAGTGCACTACTGTGCTACTAGAGGTGCTACAGTATCGCCCGAAGGCGCTATACTATGCTGCTAGAAGTGCTTCACTATTCTGCTAGAGGCACTTTTCTGTGTTGTGTGTGCTGTTCTGTACTGTGCTTAAAAAAAACAAATTTCTCAAAGAAAAAGAGGGATTAGTGGGTCCCACCGGGCGTGGCAGAATGTGTATGAAGAAAATCGAGAGGTTGAATGATAAAATCAAAGTAATGATAATAACAACTCAATTACCCATAACATAAAGAGATCGATCTAAGTAAAAAGCCAATACCAATGAATAAATCAAATAAAACAAGAAAGACTTCACCTAGATTGTATTGTTCTCTTTGTAGATATGTAGATTGCTCAATAACGTTGCAAAACCATGTTTGCAACAAGCGGATGTAAGTGCTCAAAGTGTTCAAAAGATTGATGTCAAAAGATCGTAAGGTGCTCAATGATGCGATGTATGCTCAAAGCACTGTAAAGGATGCCTGAGAATAAGTGATCAAAGATGATTTTTGAAGGAGATGAGGGGGGTTTATATAGGTTTTAAACATGATCGATTAACGGATGAAATAAATCCATAGAATGAATGGTTGAGATAAATCAAATAACTCATGTTGAATGTGCACACAACATGTGTCACTCCCAAAAAGGTATTTTTATTAAGATAATTGCTTTTTTGATAAAGATAGATTTGGATTTCATAAATTAGAATGTTTTTTTTTCTAATTCATGAGTTGATGAAAATAAGATAAATTAAAGCCAATTAACTTAACTTTAGATTTGCCTTTTTTAGAGTTCTAAAAATAAGACTGATTGTGCACGAGTTAACATGATATTTTTAGAGGAATTGGAAAGATAATTGAAATTAAAGAAATAAATTTATTTAATTGTTTGTGCATGATTTTGAAGAATAGATAAGATAGGAAGTTTATAAATAAAATACTTGATTTTATTTATTTTTAGAGAATTGAGATAATTTAAATAAATTTGCATGATTTATTTAAATTTGGAAGAACAATTGATTTAATTAAATAATGTAAATTATTTAATTGTAGATAAGAGAGAATTTGTGATGAATTAATTAAATAATTGGATTTATTTAATTAACGTGGACTTGAAATTTGAAAGAGGATAATGATTTAATTAAATAATTAAAATTATTTAATTTTGGAAGAATATAGAGGAATTTAATGAAATTAATTAAATAAAGAGGATTTATTTAATTAATGCTAAAAGTATGTGATTTAGAAGAAATAGATGAAATTAATTAAATAATTAGATTATTTAATTAACGCTGAAAGCAGACAGGTTAGATGAAAATGCAAGTGATTCGAAAACATGGTCATTTTTGGGTGTCTACACCAACACTCCTTATTCCTACTTATACTTCTACTATTCTCACCACTACTACACAACCAAGTAATAGTGCAACCACATGTGTTGGGTGTTCTACAGGGAATCATGTTCACCATTATAGTACCATTCCATATAATTACATAAATTCAACACCTAATGTTACTCCACCTACATCTAAATGTCCTGTCACATTCCAAAAGGCTACTCATACACCATTACCTAGTCCTTCCAATTCATTCCAATCTCTACCTGATTCAACTTCCAACCTTGTCATAAATTAATTGTTAAAAAATATGACCTCCATCCAACAACAATTCACTAGCATGAGCAATCGTCCACCTAAACCTAATATGACAACACATTATATTTGTAGCTCTTTGTCCTATTCCATCCTAAGAACTCCAATGCTTGAGAAATTTGAGACCCCTCGCTTTGAGAAATATAATGGGAAGGGAGACCCTAACAACCATGTGGCAGCCTTTACCACTATGCGTAGTGATTTATTCTTTGAGGATGCGATCTTGGCAAAACTCTTTCCTAGGTCACTCAAAGACACAACCTTCGATTGGTTTTGCTTGCTACCTCCTAATTCTATAACTTCTTTCTCACAATTAATCAATAAGTTCCTCGAGAATTTTCAAGCGAACATTGGACCTCAAGTCTCTTTGATGGACTTGGTTCATTGCAAACAAGGAACAAAGGAGAAAATAATAGATTTTATGGGCCGTTATCAAGGCCTCTTCTCACAAGTCCAATATTCTATTTTGGATGTTGATGCGTAAAGAATCTTTATAGGAAACTTACAATCTCACATCTATGACAAGATATTGTTGATGCGATATGATTCTTTCACTCCTCTTTGCATGACTCTTCATGATTACCAACTTTCAATTAGTTAGTTTGAGAATAATCCCTCATCGACTCCAGTTGGTCAATCTGAATCCCCTCACAATTTTTCTTTTAAAAGACAAAACAAAAACTTCATCAAGATAAATGAAATTTAAGAAAATAACATAAGAAAACATGTGGTGGTAGCATCATCTCCTGCTCTCACCATGTATAAATTGAAACAGAAAATAAGAAACTTCACACCATTATCAGAATCTCTCTACACTATCATGACATAACTTTGGCATATCAATCTCGTCAAGCGTCCACCCATTAGACTTCTCGATCCAAGAAAGATGCAATCATCTTCCTTTGATGTGAAGGCCTTTTGTCAATTTCACCACTCCATTGGCCATGACATTGAAATATGTATGCATCTTAAACATGAAGTTCAAGACGTCATCAACTAAAATGTCATCCAGGTTGTTGGTGTGAATGACAAAGGGAATAAATTGGTGGTGGATCCTGTTGGTAAACAGATTTGTCACTGTGAAATAAATTTTGAAAATGACCCGTTGCCCTTTGAGCGATGACTAAATTGTCCCAATAGTTGGAGAGATCACGCCAGAGCAACGATCTTCCTCTACATTTGAGAGGGGCAACTCCCTTGTATGATGGAGGTATTTGTGGTTTTTGTGTACTTTTAACCTGAAAGTACAGAAAGGAGGAAAAGGAAAACTAACAATAAAGATGATTAATAGAAACCTTAATAGCAGACATATGAATACTGGTTCAGATTTCATGAACTCAGGACAAATTATGAGGGGATTTCACCACAGAAGTTTAGAAACTATGTTCCTGAACAAATATGATGAACTTCACAGCTAATGTCTTAACATGCAACAATGATGAAAGAAGGATAACACATAGGTCTCAACATACGTAGAGATAGGTTACCTGAACACATTCATATCAAGATACCAAGAAACGAGTGTGATTCACTACATCAATTGCACAATTAAAATGTTTCAATGAATGACCTATCATCAACACAATGACACAGAAGTATTACCAATCTAACGTATGAAAAAATAGTAACAATAACTCAAAAGTAACATTGGAACACACGAACCAAATGCATTCTTTATTATTCTTTCATGAAATTATACAACTTCAGAAAGCCTTCATGTACAAAGTGTTACATCAAAAGTCTCTGAAAAACTTCTCCATAAGTTCCCCTCCAAAAGTTTCTTCTTGAAAAAGTCCCCCTTTACAATGTGAAGTCCAGTATATATAGACTTTTCCTCATAACCACCTAATAACCAACTTGTAACTACTTCCTAACCACTTCAAGTAACTACCTCATAACTACCTTTTTGAAATACAATAGAATAATAAACCTTATTTTTGGTTATACTTTACATCACTTTTTTAGAAATAAAGTTTATTTTCTAACCTTTAGTTACAATAAGTGACATAAGTCACTTTTACAAAAAGGTAACTAGGACTTGCAACTTTCAAGTTGTGGATTTGGCTAAGATACTCTCCATCTTCATCTGCCCCATTTGCCCTTGTACTTAACTCGCCATCTAGCCAATTAAGAACACAAAACTATTATCATTATGTTGAAATACAAATAATTCTGAGGTATTCCATGAGAACGAAAAAGCTTAATTGTTGCAATGTGCCCATAAGTCCTCCTCACTCTGTAAATTTCTTATTAACTTCAAAGGATATTCTCTCTCTTAGTTGTTCTCCAGTGAGAAGTAGAGTTGAAGAGTCCCTGGTGTGTATTTATTTTTCACTTACATGACAGGCTTGCATATTAAATGATTCACACATTTTTGCATATATGATTTCCTTTCTTGCCTCTTATCACAAACTTTGTTCTATAATACATTCTCTTGATCTCTTGCTCATGGTAATCTGAAAATAGAATGTACCTCAGGGGATAGTATATCATGGAGCAAGAATCAGAGCCAATGCAATGATGCCAGTAGCAAGTCCAAATACATTGACTAAGCTTGATGATATTGAGTCATCCACTGATTAATAATTCTCAAACATCAAAGCAAGCAATTGCTCCACTTAGTCTTCATTGTTTCCTAAAATTTATTCCTTTTGTTGACTTAAAAGGATTCTCATCTCAAGCACTTACATTCCACTTTACTTAAATATCATCCATTTCAATGGTTGAGTAATGAATAACAATTTTACACCTCATTCATAACAAAAAGTTGTAAATATTTGTCATAACTTTATTAGCCAAAATTGATCTTTGACTGTCGAAGTGAATGATGTTTAAGAATAACCCTTACACTCATCATAGAATCCACATATATATGAGTTGATTGAGGCCCCTTTCAACATGTCAAAAGTTTAAACAACAGGCTGCCAAAATGATTCTCCCCTACCAATAGTGTCTGACTACCCTTGTTACTTATTGTGTGGAAAGAAGCATTTGTGATAATGGTGTCATTTTCTTCTGCCATATGCTATTTACTTCCAAATGATGATCTTGTAGCCATTTTGCAGAAAAACCTTGCACAACAATTCCTATTGTAGTCATTATGTTGAATTTCATCCACACTGAAAGGATACAACGCTACTCTAGCCCAGTACATATAAAGACTCCAAGAATAGCAAAGGAAGAATCAAAAATGAAACCATCAATCATGTTGCTTCAATGGCCTTTAGGTGATCAAGTGCCCTCCACATTATGCATGCACATCAACATAGTCTGAGATAAAGGTTATGAAACTGGATTTTATATGTGTTTGGTTGAAATTTTCTAAAGTCTTTTCAACAGATTTATTGTGAAAGCTTTTGCATTCATTGATTGCCGTGAGACCACAATCCTTTGAAGCGTTTTGTCAAACAATTCATGTGCCTTCTGGATGCTTCCATGTTTTACATGCATGTCTTCCAGAGCGTTTCAAACTATAATGTTTGATAAAGATCATTGTTTTATTATGCTGTGAGAATGTCTGTACCCTGTTGCAAATAGCCCATTTAGGCATGGGCTGAGAGGAAACTGGCAATCATTGTGGAGTCTAGTTTTAGGCCTACGAATGCTCTCTTTTGAAAGTTTCTAAAGTCTTTTCAACGCATCCATTTTGTGCACATCCTGTTATCATTGCATTTCATCGGGGCATTCTATCAAATAGTTCACGCGTACTGTCTATGCTTCCATATATTTTTTTTTTAGCCATTCCAATGCATACTAAGGTTCTATATATATATATATATATATATATCCTGAAACGAGTTTGGAATACATCCTCAAACATAGTCCAAAATGGTTTTCAAAGGATTTTCAAATCCATCTACACCCTTTTTGCTAACAGGTGCAATGGTGAATTCATTTAGTCCACATTAAGAAGATCCACCCATTTGATGAAGCATAGCATCAATTTCATCTCTGTCTTCCATGCCAAGTTCATCGGGAGTTTGTTCGCCACGTAGGCAGCGTCCATCAAACAAAAAAGCTATGGAGTTAAAATCAATAGCTTGCCTATCACAAAAGGCATTCATAAGCTTCCTAAGTTGAGTACTTCGTTTGATCCTGAAAAAGACCTCATTCCCATCCTATCCCTTGACGTTGAGATTTATGTGAGCACCGCCCTGATCCATGGGCTTCTTCTCTTCCTCCTGGCTAGCAGCCCCTAGAGTTTTGCCATTATCCACTTCGTACATTGACATGGCCAAAGGCTTCTAGAATAACGACAATTTTCACAAGAGAAAAAGCTCTAGAACTAGCCTAAATCTGCTATAGCAATGGCAAGAGAAAGAGCGATCGAAGCAGAGACATAAATTGGGCTGCAATGACAGATTTTACCCCCACATGCTTCCACATTTTGCATAAGTGTCTATCATTGCAGTCATGATTACAACATCTGACAGAATTCTGCATTCAATAATATTTTTTTTTTGTGGATCTTTCTACCCTGTTCCAAAGCTCCCATTTTGGCACAAGCTGGGAAAATGCTAACAAAGGTTGTGGAGTTTTGCTTTACACCTGCTAAATTGCACTTGCTTAAAAGTTTCCAAGGCCTTTTCAACCAGCCCATTTTGTACATATCCCTCTTCGAAAGCTCCTTATTTGAGTGTTGGTAGTGGGATGCTGGCAATGGTCATGGGTTCTGGCATTGCAGTACTAAAATATGTGAGCCCCTTTGATCCAAGATTGATCTTCCTCGCATATGATAAATAGTCCACAAGACAAGTCTACCAAAAATCTCACAAATTTTGTCTGTGCTTACACATTTGCATTCATATCTACCCAGGCATTTCAACTGTTACATGCTGAGGGGAGAAGATGATAGAGTTCTCTGACTTTTGGCATGCGTATGTTAATTGCATGTTCTTGAAAGTTTATAACACCTTCCCAACAAATCTACATATGAGTAGTTTTAATAACTACTTCTTGAATTTGTTATCGGCCTTTTCAACAAATGAATGGAAAATACCTTGCAATCAATGCATTCGGGAGATGTAACTTTCTTTGAAAAATTTGGTTAGAACAATTTGTATGCCCATAATTGGCACTTTCAAGAATATTAAAACACTTTCCCCACATGTAGGAAAATTTGGTGGATGTGGAGGTGTTATTTAAAGGCAAAAAGAAATGGATTCCCCACTTTTTATTTCTCCAAACTTGAAAGTTACACGCATTGGTTTTGGTTAGCCAAAAGTCAAAAATGCGTGTAAACTTAGCCAAATTTCAAAGTTAACACAAACTTAGTGGAAAGCAGAAGTTGAAGCGTGCTTGCAAAAAATAAGAATTGACACGAACTTTGCAGAAAATAGAAGTTGGCACAAGCTTAGCGAAAAATGGAAGTTGGCACAAAAATAATGTTTCTAAGCCAATTCCATTTAAATTTTATCTTGAAATAATAGTGCTATACAAAGCGGTAATATGAACAAGACAAAATATGAGGTATCGTTAATAAATTATTGACATGAGTGATATAGGAAGTATAACACTGATGAATTGCAGCCCAAAGGATGACTTTACAAAAGGTTTCGATGCAAAAGTTTAAATTTTGGTGATTTGAAAACGAGGCCAATAGATCTGAATCAAAATATTCAAATATATACTGATCCTTTGCCTCATCATGAATCTAATGTTGTTGATATTTGCACATGGTGGATGCTTGCCCTCACAAAGAGCGAATGGAATCAGAACCTACTATATCATTCATTTCACATGATGCTACTATTGAATCTCCTGATGGGCCTCTTTACATTACCATTCGAATCAATGATAAAACTATTCGAGCTGCTATGATTGATCCTATATCCATGGTGAATGTAGTTACTAAAGAATTTCTCTACATGCATGGTTTACATTGAGATACCTATGATGTATCAGAGATGGCGATCATAGCACATGATGGGTCTATCCTTCCAACTCTTGGTGTTTTAACTCTTGAAGTTAAAGTTGGGCCAAGAGCCTTGGATATTAATTTTGTCACCATTCCTACGTCAGACTTATTTCATGTGAAGTTGGGCTACCCATGGCTTTGCTCCATTAAGGTGGTCCCCTCTATGGTTCACAAGTGCTTAAAGTTTCCATTTGAGGGATGTGTCCACACTGTACATCATAGTCAATATCAGCCCATTGCTCGCATTAGACACTTTACACTTGATTACTTCTAGCCACAACTAGTTGGAGTCACTTGAGTTAGAGAGGATTTATTCTTCTTATCGTATCAAAAGTTTAAGGAAAATAAAATAGCAGAGTTATCGCTTAGTAATATTCCTCATCATGATGTCCATGAACCTCTTCGATCTTCTAAGGCTACGATAGTAGTTCCTCCTATCCGACAGGTGGTGAATGAAGCTAAGCATGAATCGAAGGTTCTTCCCCGTCCTCGAGCATATAGTAGATTTGTCAAGGTTCCCCCTTTGACATCCCTTCAAGGACAATGAGGCAACCTTCATTCACAACATAGACCTCCCTGCAATCGCAATGTTACTTTTGTACCACTTGCCTCTGCTGAGACTAGTGGAAATCAATCGATTGCATGTGTGTTAATTCCCAAGGTTTCTCAACCACCGGAGGATGCCCATGTACTTCCACCTATTTCACAAGTTGAGAAGGAAGAGTAGCCCACATTGAGGAACCCTTCCCCTGTAGTCTTCCAACCTTCGATGGTTCCTCTTGTTTCTTCTAATGTTCTTGAAGTAAAGGAAGAAAAGGAACCCATGTTGGAAGATATTACAATTCCCTTAACAAACATCATGAATAAAGCTAAGTGAAATAATATTGTGAGAGAAAAAAAGAAGCGTCATCATACTATGGCTCACCTTGCCGTAGGAGAGGAGAATCTCCCTCCTCACAAGTGTTTATCATTGAAAGATGAGAAAGAGACATCTACTACTATCTTGTCTCCTTTAAAGAAAGTTGAAGCTTCACAAACTGCTATGGAACCTATTGTACTACATTCTGATAGTGAATCCGAAGATAATATACAGGTATGGCTCTTGTTCCTTATACCTTACATCCTATAGTTCCTCTTGCATCTTCTCCACCTTTCCAAATAGATGATAAGCAAGGTTGGGAGGAGGATGATTTTCTTTACGTTGACTCACAAGTGAGGTCTCTTATCTTTATTATGTTATGAGTGTATGTGAGTGTTTTCCCTCTATGATGTGTTTCTTGATACTTTATTTAACTTGTTTTTGTTATTAAGCTCTCTTTGGATAACTTTTGACATCCTTGTAGGTTCAAGGATACAAAGGGATCGGAATCCGTTGTGACATTCTCTCTATTTGTACCATCATTCTTTTATATGTCATAATTTGTATTGTTGTTGTGTCCTTTGGGGATGATGCAAGGCTTAGGATGTTTTAGTATTCTCCCTTGTTGACCCAAGGGATGTTTATTTTTACTTTTATATGGTACGTCTTCTTTTGTCTATGTACTTCTACTAAATGGCAGATGATGATAGTTTCAAATATATATAGTCTTGAGAATTATCCTATTTGTACAATCATTCATATACTAACACCAATTAAATAGATCCTTTTTTGTTATTACTTAGAATAATTTACTATTTCTTCTATGTTTTGATTTATGTGGCACCTTGTTGCTATCCTTGGTGTCATACCATGACTACACAAGCCATTATGTATCATTCCTATAGTATCGCCCCATTTTACCCTTTGCGGGGGCAACCCCTTTGTGCGATGTAGTTTTTGGGAACACATATCTTATGGGAATGTACTTTTGGAAAGCTCTCGTGCTTGTTTTTTGACTTGTTCTACCTTAAAGCAATTGCTCCTTGATAAGAGTTAGCAATCACTTTAAGGTGGGGGCATACATCGTGCTATGCTATTTTTCATTGCATACTTGTTGGTGTGGAACTCACCTAGTGATTTGGTGGTCCTCACTAGCCTGTGATGTTTCCTCTTTGGGTCCATGAGCCACCTAGTGCAATGAATTTGGCTAGACCGTGTGCTTCATGTGACTTGTTGTGGTCACCTAGTAATTCGGTGGTCCTTACTAGTGTGTGATCCATGGTGGTACTTCTTTTCACATGACCCCTAGTGACAAAGCAAGCTAGCATCAAATTCATGTGCCTTGTGTGTTTGTTCATATGGTTGTTTTTTTGTTTCTTTGTTATATTATTTGATGTATTGTGTTTGAACTTGTGTTTTCCTTAAATGATTCCATGTGTCTTATGTGTCTTCATCATGTTTTCCATGTGTTTTCTATGTATTCTGTGTCTTATGTGTATGCTTTATGCCTTATGTGTATCCCTCGTGTCAAGCGTGTAGGCATTGTGTATGGCATGTATTACCTTTGTGTATTGCATATCTTTTGCATGTATTCCTATATATGCTTTTAGTACTCCATTTATGTGTGATTTATGTTGCAGTGTCTTTTGTGTTTGAAGTCTCTTGCTTATGTGTTTGCAACCTTAGGACCCTAAGCTTGGGGGCTACTCATAGTCCACAACTTGGTAAAATTCTTTGGGCTTCTATGTTGGTGTGTTTGAAATTTGTCTTCCTTATCATTTAGTGTGAGTTTGAACATAAGTTTGTACCCATGCTAAGGTGGGGGCTAAATGTTATAGAGTAAAATGTGTACACTAGAATTTTACACTTAGTTTAGCACCTGGTTGGACCTAAATTGTTACCTTTGTTAATCAGGACCTATTTTAACACCTTTTTGATTATAAAATGATAAAATATTGATCCTGATGAATAAACCTGACAGAATAGACTTAGGACTGGACTATGCCCATGACATTTGACACTCCCCAGAGTTTGTGGGGCTAAAGGCCCAGGGCACCCGAGCGCCCTAGTCCTAGTTGGGATCTTTAACCCATCTCTTATGGTGTCAGCTTAGAACACTTCCTTAGTTTGTATATGTTGGTTCCATTTGGTTTTATTCATCGTTTATGAGTAGGAATGCATATATAAAGGAGTTTTGTAATTCATTTTACAACTAGCTTGTTATGAGAAGGAATTATCTTATGCGTTTGTGTTCTATGCTAAAGTGTTCTTCATGCTTGGAACTGTTATCTACTTGTGGATGCTATTGAAGTTTGTTTGTAGGTCTTGAAGGAAGTTTCAATCCCTCTCCATCACTCTCCTTGTTAGTGCATGATCTTGAGTTATCTTCATCAACTAGGGTTTTACCTCTTGTGGTAATCTTCATTAACTTCATTCATACTTCTATCATATACCTTACAAATCTAGCCTCTTTCCTCCTAGGGCACACACTCTTGGATCTAATCATCATTGTAGTGGAGGTGGAAACACTAACACAGGATTTGACTGAGGCAAGCCCTTATACACAACATAACCTTTTCCTCTTTTCTTGTATGCAGATCAGAGAAACAAGTTTATGAAGATAATTTCTGGGAAGAAGACAAAGCAAGCCGATATAGGTCTAGTGAAACTCAGAAGTTCTACATAACCCTAATTGGGGTCTAGGGTGCCCAAGCACCCTGGTCTTTGGCATTTATGCTCTCAATCTAGGTTCTGAACTACTCTTTGATCTCTATTGTACTTTTGGTTTTCTAATATCTATTTCCAACATTTAGTTATAGTCTGATCTTTGTCAACTAGGGTTTGATCATTTGCTCTAGCTTGCTTGCTTGATCTTGGTTGAATTTGGTAGACTCGTCTATATACAAAAAAAGGGCAAAACCTCTATAGTCTGTCTTTCCTTCTTGGGTAGAATCCAAGCTTGGTTTGTGTCCTAATGTTTGTAGAAGAGGGCTTGACCTAGTTTAACTCTTGAGGCTAGATCACTCTTTTCCACTAAACAACAACACTGCCAAAGTTAGAAGTCCTCCAAAAAATTTAACTCTTCGCCAATTTTGGTGAACCTCCAGATGAGTTTAGCTACTGCTAGTTTGGAGAGGTCACTAAATCTATCACCAAATTAGGCATACTGCTAAAAATAACATAATATACTAAATTTAGTTATGGCTAATTATGAAGCCAAATTTAGCGGAGGTACTAGGTACAAAACCCAAAAAGGATGTAGATTTCGATGCAAGGGCCAAATTACATGGGTTGACTTCAAAGGTCAAATTGAGGAGCACTAGGAAATGTTTCAACATGCCAAATAAGGGAAGGGTTGGAGGGCTAAAGGCCACACCCCAAACTCTGTGTGGCTTTTAAGAGATCTGTGAGCTTCTGTATGGGGATCAATCCCCAAAGGGAAGCCGATGTCCTTTTGTAGGGATGAAGCCCCTTTAATATTAAAGTGAAGCACTTGGAATAGTACTTTAATAGCACTTAGTACAATGCTTTAGTGCTTTAATTTTTTTAATTTTTTTTGAAATTTTTTACATAAAATATTTTCTCTGATTTGCATGTTGGGGGGTCAAAATGGCCTTTTGGCTAATTTTTTTGACTCAGATGCTCCCGACATAGAAATTGGGAAAAGTTTATGTCAGAATTCATTTGTTCAACCTTCTGGACTCAATGGTAGGGTCCTTTTGGCCTAAAAATGCCCTAAACAAAAGTTGAATTTCAAATCTAAACTCCAAACCCCCATTTTATAAGTGTATCAAATGATCTCTAAATCGAATGAAACAAAATCCAATCTTGACTTTCTCGAGCCTCTTGGATGCATTTGAATAGTAAAAAAAACTACCAGTATAACCAAAATTGCTGCAATCACCCGGATCTCAAATACACATATGAAAAATGAATAGGTTATCGGATCTACATAAATCGATTTTGATTCTTAAGATCGTTTAACAATGCAAGACAAAAGCATACATGATTTTACAAGATCTCACAAAAATCTCAAACTCTCAATTAGGAATCTATGAACTTAGAATTCTCAAAACAAAAGCTCTAATATCATATTAGAAATATGAAATAGATGAATAACCTAAGAACTTTTTAAGAGAAATTCTAAGCTACATAAACTGGAAAAAGCATAAACAATGCAAACCAGTGACTGAGTCGAGAGCTATGCAAATGTTAGGATGATAGAATTGCATTAAGAGATCAAAGGAAGCTACACCAAGACTGATAGAATTGTTATACAAGATGTAAGAGATGTAAAATGCAAACTAGGTAGTGAGTTTATATAGACTGGGAAGAGGGGTGGAAGTGGCAAAACTGATCAATAGGGAGAGACCACCAAATGGTCTAAACATAGTAAATGCAACTCCCTCATAGGATGGTGACACCTCAAATGACCCAATCACCTAATTAAACTCACTTTATTTAACCTAAGAAAGATTAATAAAAGTGTAGGAAAAAAGTAGGAATTAGGGAAAATAAATAACCCACTAGGAAAATAGAAATCTACATTAACATTTATCTTGTCAAGATTTCAGACTTTTCCTTACCAACATGCTTGGTGGGTTGTTTCCCAAATCCTTGGCTCTCATTGTTGTTATAGGAATTTAGGTTTCTACTTGATAGTATATCGATTATTATGTTCCTTGCAACCTTGGTCTTTAGTCTTTGCCATTGGGGTTTTAAGTTTTCCTTTTTCTTTGTACCTTTTATCATTAGGGTATTCAGATTCTATAAGTATGATAAAGGTGCACAAGCCAACATTATAGTCTAGGGATGATATAGAAGTCCAAATTACACCTACAAAGGCATGAATTACATGTTGAAGGCACAAGACAAATGAAAGGGGGTGAATCAGTTGTATCAAAAACCTTAAATTATTTTAAACAAAATCACATTCACATTCACTTACTTTAACCCCTTAATCTGTTATGAAGATTAAACATGAAGTGCAGAATCAAAACTTAAACACATCAAAACCATACACACATGAATACCAGATTTTTACGTGGACAACCCTAAAAGGGAAAAACCACGGTGAGTGTTAGCTCACAATATAAAGTAGTAACAATATTGAATAACAAAAGAGGCTCACTACCAAAGGGCTCATTGCCCAAAAGAATGCTCACTGTAAAAAGGCTCACTGCCAAAATGATGGCTCACTACCAGGAGGTGGCTCACTACCAAGAGGGGTGGCTCACTGCCATGAACTGATATGATAGCATCTATAACATGCCTAAGTTTAGTTCCATTGAAGCACAATACATATCACCTTCGCTGCCATACAACACAAACACTTTCATCTTCGCATCTTCACTCACCCTCACAAACACACGAATCCCTTTCACTTATATATATCAATCATCAAACTTGAACATAGATCAAGGTTGGTAACATACTCTACAACATTTGAAACCACCTTCAAGGTTTGGCAAAAATACATAATTTAAATTAGGTCTAGACCTAAACAATCTTGCAAATCAAATGAATGAAGGTAGAACACTTCATGTCTTAGCTTGGACCCAAATACATCTTTACATGCTTCAACACACTTCTACAATCCATTAAACACATCCACAAATAGTGTTAGCACCCAAGTCAGCCAAACTTGTGCAAACACCAAGAATACTTAGGCACACGCTTCCAAGAAATCAATCATAGCTTGCGGATCAATTACAAGCCATTAACATGATCTGGAGACATCTACGAACAACATAAAATCACCTGGGAGCCAACAAATCGAGCTACAACAAGTTTCACTTGAAGACAACATAACTCACTTGAAGACAACTTACAATCAACACTACTAAGCTCTACTACTCAATAACTTGCTTTCCAGAGCACCAAATCACAAATCCTTTGGATAGAAGATAGATGTGGACCTTATTAACACTCATCCAAAACTGCAAGACCTGAAACCAAACTGCAGAGAAATGCGGAGCAAAATACTTTCTCCTTGTCACACTGCAAACACTGTCAGACATAGTCTTCAAACCAGTGACCATAATTTTCACACTAGAGCGTTTCGGAGCACCAAACTCTAGATTTAGCATCTACAATAGGTTCTCTAAAAACATACCCAAAACTCATCCTCTAGTCTTCAGTACATAAGAAATATGGAGAAAAAACTTAGACATAATCTTGTAAGCTAGAATACATCTTCACAACTTTGTCTTCAATATGAACCAAATTTTCTCAAAAGCACTTGGAAACTCAATATTAGGAACATATTCTTATCGTCTTCAGCACTTATACAACATAATACAAAGCAACTAACTCATCACAATCAAGTAACAAAACAAGAGCACATTTGACACTAATGACAACACAAACATGTTAACATCAATGACAACACTAATTAGCACATACTTGCAACATTACAGTCATCTTAGTAGTTTCAATCTTGGTGATGTGTTTTCTAATGTTTTCCCCCAAGATCATTCCTCCCCAACCTTCAAACTAACTTTCCAAAGTCCTACATACCTCCTAGATGCCTGCATAACCCACTTTGAGTGGGTCACCCATATGATCTCTAGGTTCACTTGAGTGACTATACAACTTAAGTGTAGGTCACCTAGGTGACTTGCCTTGCTAAATTTGGAAACCCTATCATCTTTTTCAATGTGATATTTCATCTATTTTATCCTAGTTTACCTCCATTTTTAGCTTTTGATTGAGAGTTCTTCCATGCACAGCTGAGCCTTGACTTCCCCTAACTAATTTTGAACTCCCAATCAATCTTTTGTGATCTTGGTGCAGTGCACCTAGGATATTTTTATGTCAAAATTTGATGGAGACTAAATGGGATTTTGAAATAATGTAATAAAGCCATAACCATGTAGTGGTGGTTTAAAAAAAAGGTATTTTTGTAGAGGAGGTTATATAGGAGCACAGTATTTAACATTTTGTCTAAAATTGGGACTTTCCTTCTTGAGTTGCTTTTATGACAGTCAGCTTTTGCCTCATTTTTAGGATTTTTCCCATGATAGAAAAGAGATATATAAGAATTTTATGTTAGTAGAAGCTAGACAGAAGGAAGAAACATTTGAATGTATGGAGGATGAGATTTGAGTAAAGAAAATACATTGTTTGGCTCTATTTTTCTGATTTTTCTGAGTTTTACTGTCCTCTTGTTGTTCCAACATTCCCCACTAAGCTGTATAGTACTGTCAAGGGTTAAAATGACTAAAATTTTTTGAAGGATGGTACTTACTTTCATTTGAGTCATATTAGGGGAGATTTCATAGATCTTTAAGCATTTTTCAGTCAAATTTATGAAAGTAGTTGCCTTACCCTAGTTTTAAGGGTTTTTGACAAAATCAATGGATTTTTGGCTATTTCACCAACATCATAACTTCTGAATAGATGAAATGGATCCTATCAGACTATATTTTGTATTGAATCTCTATTACAAGAGCAAGGAAAAGTTATTTGTGTTGTTTGAAGTGTTGTCCTAGAAGAATCCTCATGATTTTTGCTTAGTTTGAGTAGGTTAGAGGCTAGATTTGTGCAAAAGTCTGAAATATTGGTCATATAATGATGGAATGAGTTTGTGCAAGTGTATTTGAATGTGTCTGAACCAATAGCCAAGATGGTGGAGGCCTGGAATAGGGATTTTCAATAAACCCTTTAGTTTTAGCCTAAAAATGAGGGTTTAGTGGTTTGGGGGTCTTGTGATAGTTTTTCTTGAGGGAGATTGTGGATTTGGTGGTTTTAGAACTAGTTGAAAGACTATCCATATGAGTTTTGTGTTGGGAGAAAGTTTAGAGGACACTTCCTTTGCAAAAGTGGGCTAATTGCCCTCTAGGACAACAAAAACAGTCCATTTTTGAAGCTTGTGTTCTAAAAGACCATACCTTGAATGTTTGATATGTTGTGTAATGCCATAATGGGTATCTAGAAATCTAGTTTTTTCATGGGTTTGTTAGGTTTTATGCAAGTTATGCCCCAAAAACACTTCAGACAGGGCTACAAGCAAGTTGATCTACTTACAAAGGAAAGACAAGAAGGGTCTGTGGTCAGGAATCCTAATGAGTTTCATTAGTTTAAATGCATATTTTTAGTGAGATCTCAGTTGTCTTGGAGGATATGCATGAGTTCCATGCATATAAGCCATGATAAGTTACCTTTACTACTCATTGAAGCCTTGAATGGTGAGGGGACAGTCATGTCCATGCAAGCACAGTCAAGGACCAATGGAGCAGTGGGTCTAGGAAGACCTTTAAACCTTGTTATGCCCTACCATCCCCTACATTCTCTTCATTAAGTTTTTAGTTGGGCCCCTTAGTGGTGGTAGCTCTGCATCATATTGGTATCAGAGCACATTTAGTAGGTCTGTTGTGGTTGAGAAGTGTTAAGTTGAAGAGGCAGTTTGTCAAAGATGCCTCCAAGAGGAAGAAACATGGCTCAAGAGATGAATGAGATGAAGGAGAAACATGCTAGAGAGTTGAGGGAGCTGAAGGAAAGAATGGCTACCCTGGAACAAAATTTGAGAAGAGGAGTGGCTCTAGGTGATGAGAATGAGTCTGAAGAAGAGGAAGTTGAGTATGAAGATGTGGAAGAAGAGTTAGACCCTGAGGATCAGAGGATGGTAAGGTTGCTAAAAGCAGTAAAAGAAAATGAGCACAAGATGAAGATAGATGTGCCAAAGTATGGAGGAAGCCTTAGTGATGAAGAGTTGCTAGATTGGATTGTAGCATTGGACAACCACTTTGAGTGTGATGAAGTTCCTAAGGAGCAGAAAGTGAAGATTTCAAAGACCAAGCTGACAGTCATGCTTTGTTATGGTGGGATTATCAGCAAACAAAGAGGAGAAAGCAAGGAAAGACAAAGATTGTTTCATGGGACAAGATAGTAGCTAAGATCAAAGGTAAGTTCTTACCTAAAGATTATGAAGTTCAAATGTTTAAAAATATTCAAGGTTTAAGACAAGAAGAAATGGATGTTAAGTCATACACTAAAGAGTTTTATAAGAGCTAAGTATAAGGTCTGGTCAAAATGAAAGAGAAGTGCAAAAAGTTGCTAGGTATATTGGTGGTTTGAGGTTTAACATGCAGGATGAACTAGTGTTGGCAAATCGAAGGAGTGTTGAAGAATGTTATCAGATGGCAGTAAGAGTGGAAGAGAAGTTGAAGAGAAGAGAAGACAAGACAGCTAGAGGTAGAGGCAATACCTCTAGAGGTAGAGGATCCTTTCAAAACACAAAGCAAGTCAATAAGAGTCAAGAAGAGTTGAGCAAGGCATAAGGACAAGGTGCAGATTTCAAACAAGGACAAAGTGCAGATTTCAGAGGCAGGTTTGGTGGTGGAAGGAGTGCAAACACCTTTATAGGTAAGTGTTACAATTGCCAAGAGTTTGGGTACCCAACATACAAGTGTCCTGAGAAGCAAAATTTTACAAGTGATGGTGAAAGGAAGAATGAGAGGAGGACTCAATTAGTCCAAGAAGAAGAATGTGGTGGTTCTACTCCCACTAGTTGTGTTGGTGAGGTAGGAGAAACATTGATGCTGAGAGAAAGAGCACTATTGAAGACCTCCAAGGAGGAGGAGCTGATTCAGAGGAAAGCACTGTTTAGGACAACTTGCAAGTGCAAAGACAGGTATGTAAAGTGATAGTGGATTCAGGGTGTACTGACAATATGGTGTCTAGTGAAATGGTAGACAAATTGAAATTGCAAAGAGTACCTAGGGACACACCTTACAAAGTCTCTTGGGTAAGTGATGATTAGTCCATTTTAGTGACTGAACAAGCATTAGTAGAGTTCAAGATTGGAGCACATGAGGACAAGGTCCTATGTGACATTTTACCTATGGATTGTTGTCATGTGATACTTGGAAGACCCTGGCAATTTGATAGGTCTATAATTTATGATGGAAAATCTAACACCTACACCATTATGAAGGATGAGAAGACTTTTGTACTAATCCCAATGTAGGAAGAAGCCAAGGAGAAGTCAAGGATAGCAAAGATGATAATATTTGGTAAAAAGGAGCTAGTGAGGCCTGAGGAGAGTGGAAACAAGGAGTTTGCAGCCTTTTCAAGGCATAAAGTTGTTGAGACAGTAGATGAGAAGAGTGAAGATGATTTGCAGACAGTTGTGAAGAGGAATATCTTCATGTGGAAGAAGGAAGTGGATGAGAAGGTCTCTTGGTCTGAGATAGAGATGTTTAAGAGTGAGAAGCTTGAAATGCATGAAGTGATTATGGTTGGGATAGTCAAGTGTCCTATAAAGAGGCAGTTGGATAATATGAGGAGAGAGATTTCTAAAGGTAATAGGACAGAGAACAAGCTGATGACAGGTCTAACAGGGGTTGCAAATGGTGATGGTACAGTTGGTAGTGAAAAGAATGAAGACAAAAAGAGCATGAGGCAGAGGACTATGCAAGAGATGAAAGATAAAGTGATGACAGTTGATAAAATGTTGAGAACAGAGGTAAAAGAGAATGAGATAGTAGAGTTTATTGATAGGAAAGTTGAGAAACATCCCATAGGGCAGATTATACAGTTGGAGCAAGAAACAAGTAATGATGATGGCAAATATGCCAAGAATCCAAGCAAGGTGAACATATTCAAGACAAGCATGAAGGTCAAAGATGTGAAGAGCACAAAGGTGGACAAATTGCAACAAACTTTCCAAGGGACTTGGAAAAATTACAAGTTGGGGTGTATGGTGCAGTGCACCTAGGATATTTTTATGTCAAATTTTGATGGAGACTAAATGGGATTTTGAAATAATGTAATAAAGCCATAACCATGTAGTGGTGGTTTAAAAAAAAGACATTTTTGTAGTGGAGGTTATGTAGGAGCGGAGTATTTAACATTTTGTCTAAAATTAGGACTTTCCTTCTTGAGCTGCTTTTATGACAGTCAGCTTTTACCTCATTTTTAGGTTTTTTCCCACGATAGAAAAGAGATATATAAGAATTTTATGTTAGTAGAAGCTGGACAGAAGGAAGAAACATTCAAATGTATGAAGGAGGATGAGATTTGAGTAAAGAAAATACATTGTTTGGCTCTATTTTTTTTATTTTTTTGAGTTTTACTGTCCTCTTGTTGTTCCAACATTCCCCACCAAGCTGTACAATACTGTCAAGGATAAAAATGACTGAAAATGTTTGAAGGCTGGTACTAACTTTCATTTGATTCATATTAGGGGAGATTTCATAGATCTCTAAGCATTTTTCAGTCAAATTTCTAAATGTAGCTGCCTTACCTTAGTTTTAAGGGTTTTTAACAAAATCGATGGATTTTTGGCTATTCACCAACATCGTAACTTCTAAATAGATGAAATGGATCCTATTAGACTATATATTGTATTGAATCTCTATTATAGGAGTAGGGAATAGTTATTTGTGTTGTTTGAAGTGTTGTCCTAGAAGAATCCTCATGATTTTTACTTAGTTTGAGTGGGTTAGAGGCTTGATTTGTGCAAAATTCTAAAATATTGGTCATATAATGATGTAATGAGTTTGTGAAGGTGTATTTGAATGTGTTTGAACCAATAGCCAAGATGGTGGAGGCTTGGAATAGGGATTTTCAATAAACCCTTGAGTTTTAGCCTAAAAATGAGGGTTTAGTGGTTTGGGGGTCTTGTGATAGTTTTTCTTGAGGGAGATTGTGGATTTGGTGGTTTTGGAACTAGTTGAAAGATTGTCCATAGGATTTTTGTGTTGGGAGCAAGTTTAGAGGACACTTCCTTTGTAAAAGTGGGCCAATTGCCCTCTAGGACAGTAGAAACAATCCATTTTTGAAGCTTGTGTTCTAAAAGACCACACCCTGCATGTTTGGTATGTTGTGTAATGCCATAATGGGTATCTATAAATCTAGTTTTTTCATGGGTTTGTTAGGTTTTATGCAAGTTATACCCCCAAAACACTTCAAACAGGGCTATAAGCAAGTTGATCTACTTACAAAGGAAAGACAAGAAGGGTCTGTGGTCAGGAATCCTAATGAGTTTCATTAGTTTAAATGCATCATTTTAGTGAGATCTCAATTAACTTGGAGGATAGGCATGATTTCCATGCATATAAGCCATGATAAGTTACCTTTACTACTCATTGAAGCCTTGTATGGTGAGGGGACAGTCATGTCCATGCAAGTACAGTCAAGGACCAGTGGAGCAGTGGGTCTAGGAAGACCTTTAGACCCTATTATGCCCTACCATCCCCTACATTCTCTTCATTAAGTGTTCAGTTGGGCCCCTTAGTGGTGGTAGCTCTGCATCAATCTCCTCTCCAACCTCAGTTCTTTTCCAATCATAACTAGAACACTCCCTAATCAAATTTAATTGTCTACCCAATCACCACCACCTTTGGTGTGGATTATAGACCTATAAATACTCCCTCTCTTATTCATTTGAGGAGGAAAAATCATTAATGCATTCTTGTATTGCTTAATCTTATGCAAAGCTACTCCCATTAGCAATCTTATGCTCTACATAGGACTTTATGTGCCTTTTTATTTTTGAAATAGATTCAAATCTGAAGCCATTTTTGTTAGGAAAGGTGTCTCAACCTTGCAATTACAAAAAATGTGATTTTTTGGTTATAAAATTGAATAAACTCAAATTTTGGGTTAGAGAGTTGGTTTTTGGCCAAAATAATTATTCTAGGTTTTTCAACACCAGTTGTAGTGGTTCTTGGTATGTAGATCGCTTTGAGCTCTACAATTTTAAAAATTGGGCCCAATCAGCCTCCCAAATCAAAAGTTATTGCCTCCAAAAGTTAGGTCTCTCGTATTGGAAATGTAAAAATGTGTTAGACACAGAAAAGAGCTATAAGGGGGGTTACATGCGTTGAAAAACTTATGATGTGTACTATGACACATCATAAGGCATATTTGATTGGAGATAATGGAACTGTAAGGATTTAGGCACCACTTTTGGGTGGTTTTGGCTCATGGTTTTATAATTACCATTTGATGGTTTCATGTATTGTATCCTTATATATTAGGTTCTTGAGATAGAGGTTGTGTGAGAGTCTTATAGATGTTGTTAAGTTGCCTCTAGATCTTTGGTTGGTGATACTCTTGTGAAATCTTGCTCTACAAGTATATTGTAATTTTGTTAAGTTTTTTGAATAATATATTGGGCTACTTTTGGAGTGTGGGGTTTTCTCTTGAAAGGCTTTTCCTCACATAAATCACTGTGTTGTGGTATGACCAGTATTTATGTTTATTTTTGTTGTATAATTTCTATAACTATTGTAAAGATTTAAAAAGTTTTGCATAATCCTCCTCTCAATATTAGTGTAAGAAGTTGTTTCTCTACCTTAGATTCCTTACAAGTCGTATCAGAGCTTGATCACCTTTGGTTTCAATTGTGGATTGTTGGGTTTTTTGAACTAATCTAGTTTTGAGTGGGAGCTTGTGTAAAACATACTTTATGATCTTATTATAGGAATTTTTAGATGGCGAGCCCATTAGGGAGAATAGAAGTAGAGAAATTTTCTAGTAACAATTTTGAGATGTGGAAGTTGAAGATGGAAGATCTATTAATTAATCGATATTTATGGGATGTTGTTGATGAGAGTGTTTCAAGGCCTATAGATGCTACTATGGCTGCTCAATATGATGTTATGGAATGTAAATCCAAGGGTCTAATCAGATTGTGCTTGGCAAACTCTATTTTAATCAATGTCTATGAAGAGCCATTTGCAAAGAAACTTGGTGAGATATATCAAGCCAAATTATTAATGAATAATAATTTCTTGAGGAACAAGTTGTATTTATTGAAAATGGAAGAGGGTGGATAATTACAAACCATCTGGAAGCATTCAATATGTTGTTGGATCAATTGGTGTAAAAATGGACAAGGAGGAGAGATGTCAGCTCCTACTTTGTTCTTTGCCTGATTTGTGGGATTCTCTTGGTATGGCTATTGGGAGTGCTTCTATTGTCTTGAAATTTGAAGATGTTGTGGGCTCTTTCCTTTTTGAATAGATGAGGAGGAAGGTATCCATCGATGCCAAAGAGGGTCTGAGTGTTCGTGGAAGACCTAATGAAAAAGGCAAGAAGAGTGAGAAGCGTGACAAATCCAAGTCCAAAGTGAGATCCAAATCTCTTGGAAAGTCCAAAATTATTTTTTGGAATTGTGGTAAGCCTGGACATTTCCATAAAGAGTACAAAGAAGAAAAGAAGGAATTTGATTCTGATTCTAAATCTAAGAAGGAAGATGGTGATATAATCCTTACAGATTTGGTGACTCATGAAGGTAATGATGCATGGTTAATTGACCCAGGTGCATCTTTTCATATGACCTCTAATAGAGATTAGTTTTCTAAATATGAAAGATTTGATTGAGGTAAAGTATACTTGCGTGATGATTCTTACTTAAATATTGTTGGCTATGGCAAAGTTAAAATTAGATTTCTTAATGGCAGATTAAAAATAATTAATGGTGTGTTGCATATCCTTGGGTTAGCATGGAATTTATTATCTATGAGAAAACTAATAGATACATGTGTGCAAATAGTCTTTTCTGATGTAGGATGCAAGATAGTTAGAGGTGTCATGGTGATCACTAGAGGTGTCAGATTTGAGACATTGTATAAGCTTGATGCATACATAGTTTTGAGTGCAATAGTACTTCTATGAAAAACAAGTATGTGATTACATCATTGGAAAAAGTGGGGGTCTCCTCTTCAATGGATGGTCATGGCTTCTGGGTATCTAAGGGTGCTCTTTCTTCTGAATCAAAATTACCTATAGAGAAGACTATGTTATGGCACTAGAGATTAGTCCACATTTGAGAAAAGGGTTTTAGACCACATTGGAGAAAAGGGTTTAAGGACCTTGAAAAATAAAAATCTTGTTAAAGGGTTGACTGATTGTAATCTTGATTTCAATTTTTGTGAGCATTGTATTTATGATAAATAAAACTACGTTTAGTTTTACTTGAGTTCTCATAAATCTTGTGGGGTATTAGATCTTATTCATTTTGACTTGTTTAGTCCTATAGATGTTCCTTTCATTGGGAAATTGACAAATTATGTTTCATTTATTAATAATTATAGCAGAAAGACATGGGTATATTTTCTAAAGAGTAAATTTGAAGTTTTTAGTTGATTTAAAGAATTTAAAATAATGATTGCGTTGTAGACTGGAAAGAAAATAAAATCTTTGAGGATTGACAATGTCGGTGAATTTTTCTCTAAGATTTTGATAGATTCTGTAAAGATTGTGGTACTAAGAGACAAAAGACAACTCCATATTCTTCACAACAGAATGGAGTTGTAGAAAGAATGAACATGACACTAATGGAAAAGGCTAGGAGTATGCTTAGTGGTGCTGGTCTAGAACAAAGGTTTTGGGTTGAAGCTATTGCCACTACTTTCTACCTAATTAATAGGTATCTTATATCAACTCTGGTTGATAAAATGAATATGGAGGTGTGGTAAGGTCAAAAGTCTTCATTGAGAAATCTTAGAGTTTTTGGTTGTGAGTCATATGCACATGTACCAAAGGAAAAGCAAACAAACTTATAAAACAAGGATGTGAAATGTATCTTCATTGGGTATAGTTATGGTGTGAAAGGATACAAGCTTTGGGATTTTGTTGCACAAAAGGTAATATATAGTAGAAGTCTGATTTTTAGAGAAACTAAGCGTTCTTCTGTTACATTACAGATAGAACAAAGTGAACATAAATATGTGATTTAGCTTCCTTCTATGTATGAGAAATTTGAATTAAGGCCCCTAGATAGACAAGAAGTTGAGGAGAGCTCATCTAGCTTTGAATATTTTGAAGAGGAGGAAGACTATCCATCTCAGCTTGTTTAAATATCTACAAGGCATAGACAACCACCTAAAAGGTATTCACTTGATGATCGAAGATGTATTTTTTCTTTGAATACTAACATAGATGAACCAAAATCTGTAAAATAGGGATTAGGTATAAATGATGCAGAATCCTAGAAGATTGCCATAGATGAAGAAATCAAAGATTTGAAAAAGAATGATACGTGAGATCTAGTACCATTGCCTTGCCTCAAGGATGAAAACTTAAATTGGTTGAAAATAGGTGTTCAAGAAAAAGATTGGTTCAGATGGATATATTGAGAAGTACAAAACATGGTTGGTTGCGAAAGGTTACTCTCAAGTTGAGGGTGTTGATTACAGTGAGATATTTTCTCCTATTGTAAAATGACATCCATTAGATTCTTGCTTTCTATTATCACAACTTATGATCTAGAGGTTGAGCAAATGGATGTGAAGACAACGTTCTTTCATGGTGATTTGGAGGATATTTATATGACACAACCAGAGCACTATGTGGTGAAAGGTAAAAGTAATTTGGTTTGTAAATTGAAGAAATCCTTGTATGGCCTAAAATAGAGTCCTAGGATGTACCATGAATTTGATACATATGTGTTGAGTTTAGGATTTGAGCATTCTAAACCAGATCATTGTGTTTATTATAAATCTAATGGTAATTAGTTTCTATTTATTACATTATATGTTGATGATATGTTATTTATTGGTAAAGGGAAAGGAATGATTTCAAAACTAAAATCTCAACTTGCGGCTAAATTTGAAATGAAATATCTTGGTGTAGCTAAACACATTCTTGGCATAGAAATTAGAAGTGATAGAGTGAATAGAAAACTATGGCTTGGCCAAAATAAGTATGTCAATTCAGTTTTATAGAGGTTTAACATGCAAGATTGTAGACCACTGTGTGTTCCTCTTACAATTTGAGCAAAGTTATCTACTTCATAATTTCCAACAATCCCATTAGAGATGGAAGACATGAGTAGAGTACCTTGCCCAAGTGACTCAGAAGTTTGATGTATGTTGTTACATCCCCAACTTACAATTAGACTTAATCATTAACTTGGCATGATAATCAAGAGGATTAGTCATAGTTAATTGATTTGATATTGTGGAAATATCTGATTAAACTTTTGATTATGAAGTAGATATAGATGTTTAATAGTTTTGTATATTAAATGAATTATTTTACAAGATATGATAATGATGCACTTATCATAAACTTGTGGTCCTGAGTGTGACAGGAAAATGAACGTCCTTCAAAGAAGAAAGGAGAGTATCATCCTGGAGGAAGGGTTAGAGATTGTGAAAACATAAGTTGACTAGCCATCTGAGTAATCAACTCCTATGTCCTTCTCAATCCTTTCGTAAGTTGTCACGTGTCATGTCTCTTTTCTTTTGTTTCCATGTTCGTGGTTAATCATGGTGTTGTTGAAGTTATCATGACAAGTCATGATGACCAATCGATGTTCTTGGAACATCATCCCAGTCATTCGACTAATTGGAATAGCCAATTTTGAGGGAGTATCACTCGACCCCGATAATCGACGTTATTAATATGAATCTTTTTACGATTATAATCTCTTTGTAATAATCCTTGGTCAAGGATGAAACCTCTTAATAGGTTGTTAACTATAATAAAGTTATTATTATTTACTTGCCTTAATAATTGTATTCTATGGAATATTATTTTCTTGATATAGTTGATCATGAGGATCAATGAGAGCTTTGAGCTCAACCATCCCATGTTTTGCAAGGTTTGAGCCACCTTTTGAGGAGACACTACAAATTGGAAAGGTAGTTATCAGCCAAAATTGACATGCCATGGGATCAATTACCTTGTGTTGGGTTCTCCATTTTGGAGTAGTCACTTTGGTGAGTTGGTGGTTGTTGGGGTTTGGAGGAAAAAAGGTGGTGAAACTGTTGACGGAGTGCAGTGGTGGAAAGGAACTATGAGCAGCTGGACAAGTTGTTGACTGGAATTGCATTTTGTCTATTTCCTAGTATAGGTAAAATGGGAAACAAATACCCCAATTACTTTTTGTATGATGAGTTTAAATCTCAGTAAGACTTATGCTTGAGTCTGTGAAACATGATGTTTCTTGTTATTGCTAAAAACTAAGGCATGAGGCCTGTAAGGCCATGCCATGCATATTGTTTATATCATTATGTGTTGATGCTCAAGGCCAAATTGGCTGAGCTGTTCTTGTTTTAAAAACTTATATTTGCAGTGATTTAGAGCCGTATGACTGAACCCTATCAAGACAACTATGATTTATGAATACACTTGAAGTCATGAAGGCTGAGCTTGCTAAACACAGTAAACTGCTTTGAGACCATGCTCTAGGTTGTGAGCCAAGCAGGGAGCATAATAAACTTTCTTTGAGACCATGCTCCAGGCCGTTGAGCTGAGCTATGAAACTTTGTAAACTATTCTTGAAATTACGCTCAGTCGAGTCGTAATACTATGTAATCATGTTTATGTTTAAACCCGAGGCTTAAAGAGCCAAATAATCACTGCACTATGTTTAATTTGGATTCTAGCTTAAGGCCTTGAGGCCGACCTCTGTAAAGATAGACTCTTTCTATGTTTGAGTCTAGGGTCTTTCGACCCAGCTGTATTGTATTGTATATTACATTTTTGATAACTGGAGCTTGATTGCATTATGGCAGAGCATGTATTCAATATATTTATTAAGTTCACGTATGATGACAAGGGTGGAGTCTAAGAGCTCTTGAATGGAGCTATGAAAGACTCCAGATGTTTTAGTTGATAATAAATATAGTCATTTGACTGTAATGACTGCCGAAAAGGCAATATTACTTACAATATAGTCATTCGACTGTAATGATGGTTGAGAAGGCATTAATACTTAGTATGCATTCCTTCGACTGAATAACAGCCGAGAAGGCATTTAGTATTATTAACATAGTCCATTGACTAAGATGATTGCCGATAAGGTAATTATGTTTCAGTGTGTCTGTAACACCAAACTATCCAAGTCGGGCTTGTATGAGAAGTTGACTGTGATTTATAAATGGAATTGTTTAAACTATTATGGATGTTTATATGAACCTTCGAATATGAAGGGATGAGATCATTTATGATCATGGTCTCATCATGAGATAGGTAGAATAAGTTTATAAAAGAATATAGACTAGTTCTATATGTGACTGCATTATGACTTATTGGTTAATGTTAAGAGATATAATGCTTTTTACTTAAATGTGATTAACACCTTAAGCTCATTGGGATAATAAGAGCTATTGAACCTAAAGAAGCTAATGTACTTTACTAAGGCATGGAATGCCTTGAGTACCATGAAATTGACTTCATCATATGTGATTATTTGCTATCAAAAATATTAACCATGGGAGACCAAGGCGGTCATAATGGTTGAATTTGGTATAAATTAAAAATAGAATAAGGTGACGAGGAGTCACTAGTTCCACATTACAAAAGTAACCTATTTAGTTATAACTGACTTATGATGGGAGTCGAATGTTCAAGTTTGGACAGTGATTCGAATAGATCCCACTCATACTAGACATAGATGACAAGGTTGATAAAAACTTACTATAGGACATGACAGCTTATAAGTCAAGTTAGGGTGGTGAACATATGACAACATTCATTATGTAATGTATATGTATGAAAATTTTTGGCCAAAATAATGCATCTGTCTCTGCATGCATTGTTGGTCCACAGTGTTCCAGATGGCCTAGTGTCTCCAGTAGTGTCATACAAGTTAGAGTGGATCTATAGTGTGTGACCGTGAGACATTAGGAAGGACACAACACCAGATACTCAGATGGCTATCCAATTGGTTTCTAATGTTTAACCTTTCCGCGAAGGGTAGGGCCTCTTCTAGTTAGGAAGATGAGCGGGGACCATAGGTCCGTGGTTGAAGGAAAAGCACCAGGATGATGCTCTCCTTCCTAAGCATGAGACAAACTGAGGCTTATGAAGACAAATGTCATTGGTTCTAGATATAGTGTTTGCATTTTATGACTAGTTGGTCTATTGTAATGTAAAAAATTGATTAAGATGCCTAGAGCATATATTGTATTTGATTAGTGATGGTTATTCACTAAAGATTGTAATGGTTTATTAAATTATAAGCTTTGTTATATCTTGATTTGATTAACATGCTTAATTAATGGAAAAGAATATATTTCCTTGATTCAAATTTTGATTATCTCTATCAATTCTTAATCAATGACTTGTTTAAGTTATATAATTAAGTTAAATCTTGAGCATTATGGAAAGTGATGTTACATATGGTATCAAAGCTACCAGGTTCAACACATGGACCTAATGAGTACACTATTTGATGATTAATGTATCCAACATTAAGTATGCTAATCATTGGATGTTCTATGCCAGAATGGTAAAAATTAGAACCACAATTGGCAAGAAGGTAACAAAACATGGACGTTACCTACGCCACCAAAAGATCTTGAAGGCACGAGCCTCCATGAAGGAGAAACTTGAACTAACTGGATGCTTGGTAGGTTCATGGTTATTTGATGAGGAAACTTTCGCTGATGCCGTGAAACACATTAAGCAGGAGTTAAGGAAGGCCGAACAGTTGGCTGCCCCAACTCTACTAGAGCATCAATGACATCCTCTGCCCCTAAAGCACCATCTGAGGGAAATATCCCTAAGAACTATAATGTACTTATGGAGGATGTGAAGGAATACTAGTGTGTATCCTCACCTCCTAAGACTAAAAATAAAACATGATTATGGGAAGTTATCCCAAATTGTAAATGACTTGCAGAAGAAAGGTGTAAACACAATTTTGTAATTTTGTGGATTATATGTAATCCAATGGAAATTGCAATGCAATGGCAAATTTTTTGACAATCTTTCCTTTCTTGTTAAAGATTACATGAATGTGAATAGATTTGTAAATGAATAAATTGCATAGCATGGAAGACTAATCCGTGATTAATCTGCAAACTTAAGAAAGAAGTAGATTGTAGTAAAGGTTTGAGTTGGAACCATAATGGAAGATAGCCGAGATGAAGGAGCACTTTCAGGGCAATTTGAATCTAAATTAGACCAAGTCTTGACCTTGTTGAGAGAAACAAGGGCGAAGGTGGAAACTCTCGAGCAAAAAGTGGGAGGCCAGTCAAAAGACAAACGAGATGATTATGATGGGGGTGATGGCAAGGAATGCCATAATGACACCACCCAAAGCCAACACGGAGACAACAACTCCACGACTAGACATGATGGGGATAAGAAGAGCCTTATGGCTATGGAACTATTGCATGATATGAAAAAGGTCATGCCACCTAAATTTGATGGATCCATAAGTAGAGATGTCGTAGAGACATGGCTTATGGAGATGGAGAAGTATTTTGAAATTAGAAATTATAATGAGGTTACCAAAGCTGTTTGGGGAGCATTTCAGCTAGTGGGTGAAGAATCCACATGGTGGATGAACAAAAAGATGGAATTATGCTTGAGTTCTACAATCCTTACTTGGGACATGTTCGTAGAACTATTTAGGCAAAGATGGTTGCCTCAACTATACTATGATCAAAAACTTATAGACGTTCAAAACCTGAAACAGGCTGATATGACTGTAAATGAGTATTGGGAAAAATTCAACCGACTGTTGAAATATGTGGCACAGTATCAGCATGATGAGAAATTATGTGTCTAGAAGTTTATCATGGGGTTGAACACCCAGATTGGGGGTGAGGTTAATGTTCATGGTCCTACTACCATGGAATAGGTCTATGAAAAGGCTATTAGGCAAGAATAGAACCTGAAGGCTATGTCAGCCTCTAGGGAAAGAAACCAAAAGAGATATAACTGGTCTCAATCTTCTCAATCCTCAAAGAAAAAGGGGAAGAAATAGGATTATACTGAGAAAAATGATAAAGGGGCCAAAAATAAACAAAATGAGTCTAGAGGAGAGAAAAAGGGGAATAACCACTCCAAGAAAAATGGGAATAATTCTGGCAAACCTCAGGAGAGGCGAGGACCAGTTGAAGGATGCTTCACTTGTGGTGAAGATCACTACACAAATCAATGTCCCAACAAATCACAGGGAGTACAACCAAGAGGGAATCCTCTACCTTCCCAACAAGTGGCAATCCAACAACGTATCCATGCAGTCTTGGACAACCATCAAGCCGAGTATCAAATAACTCCAGTAGAGACAACATGTATTTTATTTAGAGTTCCAATTTTAGTTTTAATTGATATAGGTGCCACAGAATGTTTTACTTCCAAAATTGTAAATAAGATACCTAGAAAAGTAGGATTCATGGCAAATACTTGGTCTCTAGAGTATGCAAATCACACCAAGGCTCAGGTAGAGCAATCCCTGTTTGAAGCTCAGGTTGAACTTCCAAACTTTTCCACAGAAGTAAATCTATGTGTAGCCCCACTTGGTTCGTATGATGTTATCCTAGGGATAAATTGGCTATGGAGATATCGAGCCAAAGTAGACTATTATGCCAAGACAGTAGAATGTTGGGATGATCTAGGGAACCAAGTCCTTCTCTAAGGGAAACCTAGGGAAATTAAACTAAAGCAAATTTTTGCCTTACAAATGAAAAGGGCACAGAGAAAAGGATGCCAACTTTTTGCTATCAAGATGGACACAATACATGGCACAAAGGAAACCTACTTCCAAGATGACTTGATGTTTTATGAATCCCAAAAACTTAATGAAGTAGGGATGAAGGAGTCCATAGGTCAGGAAAGATTAGTTATGGACAATCATCCCCTCCTTAGAGATTTTGAGGATGTATTTTTGGATGAACTACCAGGGTTACCCCCTAAGAGAGATTTTGATTTTTCCATTGATATCATACCTGAGTTAGAACCTATTTCTAAAGCCCCCTACAGGATGACCACAATAGAACTAATGAAGTTAAAGGCTCAACTGCAATAGCTACTAGATAAAGGGTTGATTAGACCCAGTGTGTTGCCATGGGGAGCACCTACCATTTTTGTGAAAAAGAAAGATGGCACTTTGCAGTTGTGCATAGATTACCACATGTTAAACAAAGCAACCATTAAGAACAAGTATCCTCTACCTCACATCGATAATCTTTTTTATCAGATGAGGGGTGCAACAGTATTTTCTAAGATTGATCTTTGACCATGATATCACCAATTGAGGTTGAAGGATGAAGACATCCATAAGATAGCCTTTAGAACTAGATATGGACACTATGAATTCACTATCCTACCTTTTGGGTTGACAAATGCACTAGCAGTGTTTATGAATCTTATGAATAGTGTGTTCAGAGACTATCTAGACAAGTTTGTCTTAGTATTTCTTGATGACATCTTGATCTATTCTAAGAATGAAGAGGAACATATGCAGCATTTGAGAATTATTCTTCAAAGATTAAGACAGCATAAACTATATTGCAAGCTCTCTAAGCATACCTTCTTTCAGAAAGAAGTACAATATTTGGGTCATATAATTTTAGCTGAGGGAATAGTTTTGGACCCAACTAAGATTAAGGCTATTTCTAAATGGCCCAAACCCTTTATGAGGTCCAAAGTTTTATGGGTCTTGCTGGTTATTATAGGAAGTTTGAGAAAAACTTCTCTAAAATTGCACATCCTAGAACTTCCTTGCAAAGAAAGGGCAAGAAGTTTAAATGGTCAGAAAAGTGCCAGGAGGCCTTTGACTTGCTGAAGGAAAAGTTGACTTCAGCCTCGATATTGAAAGTGCCTAACCCGAAAGGTCAATTTGAAGTCATCACTGATGCCTCATGGGAAGGATTAGGTGGTGTACTAGTCCAGGATGGACATGTCATTGCGTATGAATCACACAAATTGAAAAACTATGAACAAAACTATGCCTCACATGATTTAGAACTGGCAGTAGTCATTCACACACTCCAAATGTGGAGACATTATTTGTTTGGAAAACCATTTGAGTTGAAAACAAATTACCAGGGACTTAAATATATATTCATTCAACCCCATCTTAATGCTCGTCAAAGAAGATGGTTAGAATTTATTTTGGATTATGATTTCAAGATTAAATACATTTAGGAAAAAGAAAATTGAGTGGTAGATGCTTTGAGTAGGAGAAGGCACGTCTCCTCCATGGTCTCTATACATTCTAATTTTAGAAATCTAGTGTTACAAAAATCAAAGGGAGATGAGTTTTACGAGTAGGTAAAACAGGTCCTTGAGAAAGATCTAAAGAATCTGAAATATGAAGGATTCAACCTTGAACCAGATGGGTTATTAAGGTTCAAAGGAAAGATGTATGTACCTAACTCAGCAGAGTTAAGGAATATGGTTTGGAAAGAGGTTTATTTTGCACCATATTCTGGACATCCTAGAGTAACCAAGTTACTTGCTGATGTGAAACCTTTATATTTTTGGAAAGGTATGAAGAGGGATGTTGCAAATTTTGTAGCTACTTGTATTGAATGTCAAAGGGTGAAGGTAGAACACCAACACCCAGCAGGATTATTATACCCTCATGAAATTCTTGAATGGAAATGGCAGATTATAAGCATGGACTTTGTGCAAGGGCTTCCTATGTCAAGGAACAAGTACAATGCTATCTTGGTTGTGGTGGACAGACTCCCCAAAGCAGCCCATTTTATACCTAGAAATTTGATAGATGGGGCACCCATCATTACTCAAAAATTTGTTCAAGAGATTATCAGACTTCACGACATTCCTGAGAAGATTATCTCAGATAGGGATGTACAAATGACATCTAGGTTTTCGCAAACCTTGTTCTCTTCACTTGGAACATAGTTGAACATAAGCTCTATTTATCATCTTGAAATGGATGGACAAACTAAAAGGGTGAACCAAGTGTTGGAAGATTTATTAAGGATGTATTGCATGGATCAGCAATACAAGTGGGAGGATTATCTTTCTCTAGTAGAATTTTCTTACAATAATTCTTATCATTTAGCTATTAAGATGGCACCATTTGAGGCATTATATGGACGAAAGTGTCAAACCCCTATAAGCTGGGATAAGCTTGAAGATAGGGCTGGCCTTGGTCCAGAAATGCTATCAGAGATGGAAGAACAAGTCCACCTGATTAAGAGAAGGCTAGCGGAAGCCAATGATAGACAAAAGAGTTATGCAAATGCTAAGCGTACTGAAAGACATTTCACTATGGGAGATAAATTTCTCCTAAGGGTAAAACCTTAGAAAAGTTCCATCAAATTTGGAAAGATGTCCAAAATGGCACCAAGATATGTGGGCCCATTTGAAGTTCTAGAAGAAGTCAACCCTGTGGCATACAAAATTGCTCTACCACCAGCACTTGCCATGATGCATAATGTGTTTCATGTTTCTTATTTGAAAAAGTTTAATTCTGTTGATAATCAAATTCCTATGCTTGATTGGAACCTTCTATAGGTGAAAGACCCAAGAGTGGTGGTGATTGATCCCATCAAGGTGCTTGAAACATGTAAGCTATGCTTACGTAACAAGGAAATAACACAATGCAAGGTCCAGTGGGACCAACATTCAGTGGAAAATGCCACCTGGGAAAATTATGATGACTTCTATGCTAGATTTCCTCATCTTTTCTGAGATATTTGATATTATGCTTTTGAAAACATTTTCATGTTATGTTGGTTTATTTTAAAGACAATTAATCATCAGGGATGATAATTCTTATGGGGGGATATGTTACATCCCCAACTTATAATTAGACTTAATCATTAACTTGGCATGATAATTAGGAGGATTAGTCATAGTTAATTGATTTGATATTGTGGAAATATCTAATTAAACTTTTGATTATGAAGTAGATACAGATGTTTAATAGTTTTGTATATTAAATGATTTATTTTACGAGATATGATAATGATGCATTGAACGTAAACTTGTGGTCCTGAGTGTGACAGGAAAATGAACGTCCTTCGAAGAAGGAAGGAGAGTATCATCTTGGAGGAAGGGTTAGATGTTGTGAAAACATAAGTTAACTAGCCATCTAAGTAATTGACTCCTATGTCCTTCTCAATCCTTTCATAAGTTGTCACATGTCATGTCTCTTTTCTTTTGTTTCCATGTTCTTGGAACATCATCCCAAGTCATTCAACTAATGGGAATATTCAATTTATGGGGAGTATCACTCGACCCTGATAATCAATGTTATTAATATGAATATTTTTATGATTATAATCTCTTTGTGATAATCCTTGGTCAAGGATGAAACCTCTTAATAGGTTGTTAACTATAATAAAGTTATTATTATTTACTTGCCTTAATAATTGTATTCTATGGAATATTACTTTGTTGATATAGTCGATCATGAGGATCGATGGGAGCTTTGTGCTCAACCATCCCATGTTTTGCAAGGTTTGAGCCACCTTTTGAGGAGACACTACCGAGTGGAAAGGTAGTTATCAACCAAATCGGCATGCCATGGGATTGATTACCTTGTGTTGGGTTCTCCATTTTGGATTAGTCACTTCGGTGAGTTAGTGGTTATTGGGGTTTGGAGGAAAAAAGGTGGCGAAACTATTCGGGGAGAGCAGTAGTGGAAAGGAGCTATGAGTAGCTGGACAAGTCATAGATTGGAACTGCATTTTGTCTATTACTTGGTACAGGTAAAATGGGAAACAAATACCCCAATTACTTTTCGTATGATGAGTTTAAATCTCAGTAAGACTTCTACCTGAGTCTGTGAAACGTGATGTTTCTTGTTATTGTTAAAAACTGAGGCACGAGGCCTACAAGGTTGTGCCATACATATTGTTTATATCCTTCTATGTTGAGGCTTAAGGCCAAATTGGCCGAGCTGTTCTTATTTTAAAAACTTATATTTGCAGTGGTTTAAAGCCATATGGCCAAACCCTATCAAGACAACTTTGATTTATGAATACACTCGAAGCCATGAAGGTTGATCTTGCTAAACATAGTAAACTTCTTTGAGACCATGCTCTAGGCTGTGAGTCGAGCAGAGAGCATAATAAACTTTCTTTGAGACCATGCTCCAGGCTGTTGAGCTGAGTTATAAAACTTTGTAAACTATTCTTGAAATTAAGCTTAGTTGAGTCGTAATACTGTGTAATCTTGTTTATGTTTAAGCCCGAGGCTTAAAGAGCCAAATAATCACTGCACTATGTTTAATTTGAATTCTAGCTCAAGGCCTTGAGGCCAAGCACTGTAAAGATAGACTCTTTCTATGTTTGAGTCTAGGATCTTTTGACCCGGCTGTATTGTATTGTATAATACATTTTTGATAACTGGAGCTTGATGCCATTATGGCAGAGCATGTATTCAATATATTTATTAAGTTCACGTCATATGATGACAAGGGCATAGTCTAAGAGCTCTCGAATGGAGCTATGAAAGACTCCAGATTTTTTAGTCAATAATGAATACAGTCATTTGACTGTAATGACTGCCGAAAAGGCAATATTACTTACAATACAATCATTCAACTATAATGATGGCCGAGAAGGCATTAATACTTAGTATGCAGTCCTTCGACTGGATAACAATCGAGAAGGCATTTAATATTATTAACACAACCCATTGACTGTGATGATTGCCAAGAAGGCAATTATGTTTTAGTGTGTCTATAACACCAAACTACCCAAGTCGGGCTTGTATGAGAAGCTGACTGTGATTTATAAATGGAATTGTTTAAACTGTTATGAATGTTTATATGAACCTTCGAATATGAAGGAATGAGATCATTTATGATCATGGTCTCATCATGAGACAACTAGAATAAGTTAATAAAATAATATAGACTAGTTCTATATGTGACTGAATTATGACTTATTGGTTAATGTTAAGAGATATAATTCTTTTTACTTAAATGTAAACTATTAGGTTTGGTGATTAACACCTTAAGCTGGGATAATAAGAGCTATTGAACCTAAAGAAGCTAATTTACTTTACTAAGGCATGGAATGCCTTGAGTACCATGAAATTGAATTCATCATATGTGATTATTTGCTATCAAAAATGTTAACCATGGGAGACCAAGGCGGTCATAATGGTTGAATTTGGTATAAATTGAAAATAGAATAAGGTGACAAGGAGACACTAGTTCCACGTTACAAAAGTAACCTATTTAGTTATAACTGACTTATGATGGAAGTCAAATGTTCAAGTTTGGACAGTGATTCAAATAGATCCCACTCATACTAGACCTAGATGACAAGGTCAATAAAAACTTACTACAGGACATGATAGCTTATAAGCAAGTTAGGGTGGTGGACATATGATGACATTCATTGTGTAACATATATGTATGAAAATTTTGGCCAAAGTAATGCTTCCGTCTCTGCATGCATTTTGGTCCACAATGTTCTAGATGACCTAGTGTCTCCAATAGTGTCATACAAGTTAGAGTGGATCTATAGTGTGTGACCATGAGACATTAGGAAGGACACAACACTAGATACTCAGATGGCTATCCAATTGGTTTATAATGTCTAACCTTTCCATGAAGGGTAGGGCCTCTTCTAGTTAGGAAGATGAGCGGGGGACCATAGGTCCATGGTTGGAGGAAAAGCACCAGGATGATGCTCTCCTTCCCAAGCATGAGACAAGTTGAGGCTTATGAAGACATATGTCATTGGTTCCAAATACAATGTTTACATTTTATGACCAGTTGGTCTATTGTAATGTAAAAATTTGATTAAGATACCTAAAGCATATATTGTATTTGATTAGTGATGGTTATTCACTAAAGATTGTAATGGTTTATTAAATTTTAAGCTTTGTTATATCTTCATTTGATTAACATGCTTAATTGATGGAAAATAATATATTTCCTTGATTCAAATTTTCATTATCTCTATCAATTCTTAATCAATGACTTGTTTAAGTTATATAATTAAGTTAAACCTTGAGAATTATGGAAAGTGATGTTACATATGCTATGGTCTATACTAGATCAAACATTGCCCAAGTAGTGGGAGTTCTTTCGAGATATATGTCTAGTTCTAGTAGAGTTCATTGGGATGTAGTTAAAAGAGTCTTTAGATATTTTCAAGGTACCTTAGAGTATTCCTTGTGCTATCATGGTAATTTGATAGGAGATGAGCATTCCCTTGATATTCATGGTTATGTGGTTTCAAACTGGGCAGGTGATGTTGATAGTAGAAGATCAACCAGTACTTATGTGTTTAATTTATTTGATGGTGCAATTAATTGCGGTTTCTTTGTTCACTACTGAGGTTGAGTATATGGAAGCTACTCATGCTTTTAAAGAAGCCATTTGGATTAAGAGATTATGTTCATACATTAGAATAAAATAGGGTGCAGTGATAGTTTATTGTGACAATCAAAATACGATCTATCTAGCTGAGAACCTAACATTTAATGCTAGGACCAAGAACAATGATGTATAGTATCATTTTGTTAGAGATATGGTTTAGGATGACAGGGTGAATTTGGTTAAGGTAGAGAGATTGATGAATGTTGTATATTCATTAACTAAACCTATGAGCACAAAGAAGTTTAGATGGTGTTTGAAGTCTACAGGCCTCTCAGCCCCTAGCAATTAAATCATGGTGTTGCTACTACCTTTTCTCTTTTTGTAAGGTGTTTTACAAGTGGGAGAATGTTAGGAAAGGTGTCTCAACCTTGCAGTTACAAAAAGTGAGATTTTTTGGTTATAAAATTGAATAAACTCAATTTTTGAGCTATAGTGTTGGTTTTTGGCCAAAATAATTATTCTAGGTTATTTGGCACTACTTGCAGGGGTGTCTGATGCATAGATATCCTTAAGATCTACATTTTTTTAAAAAAGGGACCCAATCAACCTCTTGGATCAAAAGTTATGGCCTTTCGAAGTTAGGTCTCCTATATTGGAGATGTAAAAAAGGTGTTGCACATAGAAAAGAGTTGTAAGGGGGAATTACACATGTTGACCAACTTATGATGTGTGTTATGATATATCATAAGGCACCTTTGATTGGAGATAATGGAACCCTAAGGATTTGGGTGCCACTTTTGCCTGGTTTTGGCTCATGGTTTTCTAATTACCATTTGATGGCTTCATATATTTTATCTCCTATATATTAGGTGCTTAAGACAGAGGTTGTGTGTGAGAGTCTTATAGATGTTGTTAAGTTGCCTCTAGATCTCTGGTTGGTGATACTCCTATGAAAGTTAGTTATTCAAGTATATTGTATTCTTGTTAATATTTCTAAATAATATATTAGGATTCTTTGGGAGTGTGGGATTTTTCTCCCAAAAGGGTTTTCCCCATGTAATCATTATGTTGTGTTATGACTGGTATTTATGTTTATTTATGTAACTATTTTAAAGATTTGAATTTTTTTGCATAATCCTCCTCTCAACATGAGTGTAGGAAGTTGTTCCACTACCTTATATTCCTTAAAATTTCCATTTTGTAAAAGCTTATAACCTCAATCCATTTCCTTCAAGTCCCATTTTTATCCTTGTTGCCAAGAGGAGGACCCTACTACTGGAGAGGAGGAGATGGTTTCTACAAGACTTCTAAGGACAAAATCTTGGCATTGGCACCTTATTCATACAAGTTTTTTCAAATTTCTCTTAGTAATTATATAACACATATTGCTCTTGATGAAGTAAAACATTGTTTATCTTTATCTTTATAGTTAAAAGAGTAGATTTATTTTCATTGTGCAAAATGTTACTTATTTTTCTTTTCATAGATAAGATTTATTGCCTTCTTGAAGAGATTCATTTTCATTTATGCTTAGAATTGTTACGATTTTGGTAGCTTACAATCAAATCAAAACATGAATACACAAAAACATAGATTACATTACATTAGGAAATATCATATAGCTACATTCATTTTCCCTTTCATAGCAATTAACTCATCATAAAAAAGTTGGTAAAAGAATCAAAAGTTTGTTTGCATAAAATAGACTAGCTACATTAGAAATTCATCAAAATGGAGAAAACATAAAAAAAAAACAACTATGAAGAGCCCTTAGTTCCATCATGAGGCACAAAAATACCCCTCCCTTGGCCTAAGCATTCAATGTGCCTAGGTATAAGGGAAGATTGGGTCAAATCTATCTTAAACAAGATCAAGGAGATTGTCCCTCAACCAATTCCCACTAGGGAAATAGCCCAAGAACAAGAAATAATATTGAGGTTCATTTAACAAGAAAATGAATAGAGGAGGTGATTACAAGAACTTCTTAATCAAGAACAAGGAATCCTTCAACAATCCATTCAAAAGGAACAAAGGAGGTTGGATAGATTTCACCTCCATATAATCAATGAGAAAAAAAGAGCCAGTGACCCTCTCGGTCATAGAAGAATTACAACTGCAACACCCATACAACATAACTTCTGCCACAACAATGCAAACCACACACAAACATTAACATATACCAAAATCAACCCAACTATGATTCATGACCTTCTTCTTCCCCACAAAAAGAACAACCCCCTATTCTTCCTCCACTTGATTGGCTTGTATCATGAGAGTGTGAGTGATTGGGTAGGCATCAGTTGTAAGGACATGGTTTATGTGCCATATCAAAGTATGAATCACCCATGTTGTGTCTGAGTCACATTCTAAGCAACACATATTTTGGTGAACTTGATGTGAAGATAAAATCTTTTTCAGTGATCTTTTCATGTTTTTATCTCATTTCCATTACATCTCTTCCATTTCACTTTAATCTTCTTCTATTTCCATTCCATTTATTCTATGGTGTTTATGACACCCCTAATTATGATGAAATCAAATAAAACTAAATGGAGCATTCTCTCAAATGAACCAATAACACCTTGATTTGATAGATATGTGCCACCAGATCCTTTGACACCCATCTCCAACTATTTTGACTATGAGGATTCTAATATGACTCAGTAGCATGACCTAATCATTACAACCAAGGAAAAGTGCGCTGAGTGATCATATGGTCTAAAATACATCAACCAGACAAGCCTACAACAAGTTACATAGAAATGGCCACCTAACTAGACAATGAAGTGAGTTGTTTAGAAAGACATTTACAAGAAGTTGGGGAAGATCAAGAAGCTTTACAAATTGCACATCAATACGAACACTTATAAATCATCTTAGTATAATAAGAAAATGAAGAAAATCAACAAGAAAACCTACCTGAGGGTGGAGAAGTTTAAAGAATATAGGCTACAATCCCTACAAATCTTATAGCCACCTTGGTCCAACAAATCAAGATGCTATAAACTTGAGGAGTGAAACAACAACCTTAAAACAAAACTAAACAAAGAACTAGAGAACAAATAGATCAACATAGTGCTATAGTTGAACAAAACCAAGGGTAACTCAAACCCCTCATTCTTAAACTTCTATTCATGAAATTCTACCATTGACATAATGCAACAAATATAGAAACATAGCATAGCCTATCCAACACAAAATTATTAGGCTCCTCAAACATACCAATAAATGCAACTAATATATCTAGCCATGCCTCGATATCAAAAGAACATTCAACACCAACAAGTCACATCCATGGGGCTCACGTTTTCAACACCAACATATCAAAGCACATTCTCTAGAATCTACCTATAATACCTAAAGAAGCCTCTAGATTATAATATTAACAATGTTTTATTGTAACTTCCTCTCCCAGGTTCATCAAAATTTAAAGGGGAGGGTGATCCAAATTCACATATCAAGTCCTACACGACATCCATAAGGGAACTCCTCCCTTGGGATGTAGTTGTGGAAATTGTTTTCCCAAGGAATCACCTTAGATTGGCACTATCAAGTCCTATAGGCTTCAATATATTACTTTCATTAGCTCATTAATGATATTGTGAGCATTTGATACTAATAAACTAATTAAAATAGGGGTACAAAGGTTCTTGACAATGAAACAAGATGCAAATAAATTAGTGGCACAATTTGTCACATGATGGAGGCAAGTCCTCTACTCATCAATTGGCACCCCAAATACGTATCATAGATAATTATGTGATCTCTTTTTGTACACCCAATTAATAGAAATATTAGGGAAGATATACAAAAATTGCTAAATTGATCTTATGAAGAAGTGTTAGAGTGTGCATTGAGAATCGACCAAGCTATGATTGATAGCGGATGAAAAATTATGGTGCAAATAGATGATTAATGACTCAAACAAATGATAATAGTGGAAACAATCCTTCCATTGCCAAAACCTTAAAGGACAATTGAGATACAAATAAGAATGTTAATGCCATTAGTCATCAACAGAACAACTGAAAACCTTACCAAAAGTCCCAAGGACACCAAGGGTCAAATCATTTTCCCTATGACTCTAGCACATACTGTTTATTTCATAAGTTAAAGGGACAATTACAAAAACCTACTATGGTTTCAACAAGGCTATCTCCAAACTTTCCAATGAACAATACCAAAAGTTCATGGAATTTCTTCAATCTCAAAAGGATGAAGGTGATAAATCAAATAAACAATTATTAAACCTTCAACTCACCTTCGATCAAAACACTCTAATCCATGTGGAGTTGGATAAATATTGAGAAGTGTGTATTGCTCAAGAGTCAAGACAATCAAATCACATAATAAATGACTACTTTTTCACAAATAATAAACCTTCTCAGATGTTCGCCTACTCATAGAAGAACTTTACTTGACACTCTAGAATTGGGACATCCTACTCAAACCTCATCACGAGAACATAGTACTTTCATTTTTTATCTTGCAAAGTTATTGTCAGATGACTGTATAGATAAAAAAGGGGATCCTCCCCTCTTCTTACAAGTTCAAGTCTATGAAATCAACATAAAATGTGTCATTATGAATAATGGAGGTGTAGTTAATATCCTCCCTCTCTCTTTAGTTCAAAGAATGGGCTATGAAAAAACACATATCACATAAGGCACTACCATTATGAGGGTCTATGATAATAAAAACATCCAAACTATGGGAAAAAATAGTCTTTCAATCACATTGGGCCCAAAAAATCTCCCAATTGAGTTTTATGTAATCGAAAAAGAAATAACTTACATCATGATCTTGGGATGACCTTGGATTCATAGGATGAGTGTTGTTCCCTCTACCCTATTTCAAGAAATCCATTTTAGTCATATGGGACTAACCTACATCAATAAAGGAGATCTGAACCCTTTCAGTGTTTATAGGAGGGAACAAGAGAAGAAAGGAAAGGATGTGAAAACCAACTTAGAAATAATCTTAAAAAAAGGGGAAAAATCTAAAGAAATCATAAATATCATTGGGTCCTTAAACAACATTAAATCAGACATTATAAAAGAATTTCCTTTTGACCCATGATCAACAAATCCATATGCTCCTTTTAGTGTAGTCGTTATTTCTTGTGACCAAAATCTAGACATGTACATGATCAAAGATACAAAAAATGTTTATGTCAATATGGTTGAGATCGTTGAGAAAGATAAAGAGATACAAGAAGAGTTTGAGGAATCAAGGTCAACCTACAAACTAGGAGAAACATCAAAATCATAGAATATTAGTGACCTTTGGATCCTCCACTTTGATAGAGTAAGTTTTAAAATGGGAGTAGGGGCTAGAATAGTCCTCATACACAAAATTTTGACTTTCTCTTTTAGGTTAGATTTCTACTATACCAACAACATTGCTGAATACAAAGCTCTATCTTTGGGCATTATGCTCACCATGAAGTTGGGAGCCAAGAAAATATCGATCTTTGGAGATTCACAATTAATAATCAATTAGTTTTCAAATAATTACAATAAAAATTTATAAAACTTATGTCCCTATAATGATTTTTTGCAATGAAAGACATACCAAGAGAGGAAAACCAAATGGTAGATTCCAATGCTACCTCAGCCGCAATGTTCACACCTCACACCTAATTACAAAATTTTGAATTCATTATCTTAATATGAGGTGGCCTATTTCTAGAGAGTGGTTACTTACTAAGAATCTTTGGTTATAAGGATAGAAAAAAATGCCTACTAGAGATTATGCAGAAAATGATGAATCCATTTTAGAGTACATGCATGCTTATGATAAACTCCCAAGGGTTAATCACAAAAAGAGATATATGATTCTCCCTCATCCTAATGATTATTTTGGAGATGAATTAGAAATCTTGTAAATCAATAAGACTACTAACCTATCACCTACCCCCCAAAAATTTGAAGGTCATCCATCACTAATAGAAGATACCATCAATGTAGGAACACCCAAAAAGTACAAGCTGAACTAGATGATGAAGAGTTGAAGGAATACATTGAATTCCTTATTGATTTCTCTAACACATTTTCATGGACATATGCAGATGTGCTCGCTTTAGACCTAAAAATCATCATACATAATCTAGTCAGGAACCTAAGGCAAAACCAATAAAGAAAACATTAAGGCCCATGAAATCCCAAGTGGCTGAAATGGTGAAACATGAGATAAAAATATGCTAAATGTATAATTCATTAAGCCAATGGATTATTTAGATTGGGTCTTAATCATAGTCCCAATCCTCAAGAAGAATGAAAAAATTAGGATATGTCTTGATTTTAGGGGTATCAATCAAGCTTGTCCCAAAGATGACTTTCCACTACCATTAATAGACCAAATTGTGGATTCAACTACTAGGTATGTGGTATTATCCCTCGTGGATGGATTTTTAAGATATAGCCAAATTTCAATAGCGGAGGCTGATAAGAATAAATTGACATTCACTATGCCTTGGGGAACCTTTTGTTATGTTATATGCCATTTGGATTAAAGAACACATGGGCCACTTACCAAAGATCCATGACTCACATCTTTCACAATATCATTCACAAAATAGTAGAAACATATGTAGATGACTTGCTTGCAAAATCCAAATAGAGATCGACACATATAAAAGACCTTAGGTAGATCTTTACTCGATTGTGTGAACACAAGGTCAATCTTAATCTAGAGAAATGTGTCTTTGGAGCAACTGCTTGAAAATTACTTAGTTTTATTGTCTCTAAAGGAGAATTGATGTAGGCCTATCTAAGGTAAAAGTAGTGCTAGATGTCACTCCTCCAACTAGTGAGTTAACAATAAGAACTTTCCTAGGGCAGTTAGGTGCCATACAATGCTTTATATCTGATATGAATTTAAAGATTCATCCAATCAACCAATTATTGAAAAAGAAAGCTAAGATAACATGGATCGTTGATTTCCAAAATGACTTTGAACAAGTAAAGAATTTCCTTCTTACTCCTCCAACCCTTATTTAACCAAAGATAGACCTTTTATCCTTTAATTTAGAGTGACAAAAGTATCAATAGCTTGCATGTTAGCCCAGGAATATCATGATGGTAGAGAAAGAGAAATATACTTTATTAGTTAAACTCTACTCTATTATGAAAAAAACTACACCCTATCTGAAAAGGAGTGTTTGGCCATAGTTTTCACAACATGACAGTTACATCATTACATACTAAACCAAGAAATGAGACTCATCATACAATCTAAACTACTAAGAACCTTCTTAAATCAACCAATGTTATAAATAAGGGTGGGGTGATTCTTGACCTTGCTAAGAAAATTTTAGTTAACATATGTCAATCAAAAAGCAATCAAGGGACAAGTAATTGTTGATTGAATGGTTGACAAACTTGTTCCCCAAAGTGAGATAATAAATGAAGACTTCCCTGATGGAGGAATCTATATGGTTGACCCTAAAAAATATGCATCATCCTATTGGTATAGGGATACCATCAATTATCTTGCAAACAAAGTTAACTCTGAGAATATGACCCCTTTAGGTAAAAGACAATTACATATCCTAGTTGCGAGGTATGTCTTGATTGATGATGTCTTGTATCAAAGGGCTCTAAACTATATTCAACTTCAATTCATAGATAAAGAAGAAGCACACAAGATCTTAGAAGAATGTCATGGTGGAATTTGTGGGGGACATTTCAATGGTCATGCCATTGAGAGAAAAAATATTCCACCTAGGATATTTTTGGCCTTGCTTGGAAGGAGATGTAATCAAATTTTTGAAGATATGTCCAAAATGTCAAATTTATGCACACGTTCATCATACCCCCAAGAGAGACCTTCAACCGATTGTCACTCCTTGGCCATTCTCTAATTGGGGATTGGATTTGGTTGAAAAAAATTCCCCACCTTTGGCAAACAGACACATGTTTATCATAATAGCAACTAAATACTTTACTAAGTGGGTAGAAGCAATTCCTTTAACAACCATCTCTGGGATAGTAATTTATTTTTAATCATAAATCAAATCATATGTAGATTTGAAGCCTCGAGGGTAATCATCATTAATAATGCCTCTTCATTAAAAAATCTACAAGTACATGAGTTATGTGAAAGATTTCACATTAATCATAACTAGCTTCAACATATTATGCGCAGGGAAATGGGCAAGCAGAAGTGACAAATAAAATTTTAAAGGCAATATTGGTCAAAATCGTGAGGAATTCCAAAAGGGACTGGCATTTACAATTATAACCCACCTTGTGGGCCTATGGGACTAGTGTGAAAACACCCATAGGCATTACTTCATATGCCCTCACATTTGGGTCAAAGGTAGTCATACCTATGGAAGTTGAATTAAAAAGATTAAGGGTGTCTTTACAAGGGTTATTATATGATGAAGAATATTGTGTACTCAAATTGGCTGAATTAGAAATGATGGATGAAAGAAGATTAATAGTATAAAGGCATGACTCCTACCTTGTGAGGGTAAATAAATAGTACAGTTAGAAGCTCATTCTGAGACCTTTTTCAAGTTGGAGGTCTTTTACTCAAAATCAATAGTTTAATTAATAAAAGAGCTATAGAAGGTTGAAAATCTAGACCAAATTAGATAGGCCCATATATGGTTAAGTAAGATGTTGAAAATGACGCTTACCTCTTGTGCACCATGGAAGGTGAATAATTTAATGAAATGGTTAATTCCGTTCATCTAAATAAATATTACGTTTAGAAAAAAAAAAACACAAAAGGATAAAAATACAAAAAAGTTGATAACTTAAAAAATCCATAAAAAGTATAAAACTCATGAAAATACAAAAAAATATGCACTCTCATTATGTTTGCCATGCACTTGTTAGTGATACGCTCTTGTTTGATTTTTGTCTTAGTAAAGGAGTCTAAGGTCGTCTAGTATAGATTGTGCCTTCTAAATCTTAGAGATTTCCAAACACCATCATCCATTCCATTTACATTCGCAAAAAGTTCAAAATAAAGTCAATCTCTTAGATATATACTAATCTTGGTCTTAAAGATTCATGTTGTCAAATCTAAGTGAAGCAAGTACTCAAACCTATAGTACCTAATACAACCTTGCAAGTAGACCTTCCCCAATCCTCCTTAGTGAGAGCGAAGTTTGACAAAGTAGTGAAATATTTTAGTGGCACCCATCCCCTTATCCATCCTTGACAAAAACATTAGGGGAATCATAAATCAACCAAAAAATACATAAAAATGTCAAAAATATAAAAATATAAAAAAAGAGAGTAAAAAAGAGAAAGAAAAACAATTACTATAAAAAAAGAGAAAAATCAAATTAGAAAAAAGAGAGAAATATCAAAATAGAGTCAAAATGGTAATAGAGTCAAAATTAGAAACATTGATATTGATATAGTAATAGGTCATTGAAATATCAGAATCCAACAAGTCAAAATGGTGTACTCATACGTGCAAATCTCCCCATACAAGGGGCAAGTCAATAAACTCAATAAAAGTAGGTGTATCTAGGGCCTCAAGGATGACTTTGACTTGTGGAATCACCATGGCTTCTTCTCCATGGTCTCCTCTGGCTATCTGTTGCATCTAAAACTCTATGAGTCCTATGAGTGTGAGAAGGGACCTGACTATGAACTCATGAATGTGAGGGTCCTTCTATCTGAGTTTGTGAAAGAGTAGAAGTCTATCTATGGACCCCTAGGGTAGCCATCTCTCTAAGCAAGGAAATCTTATCCTCTAGTGTAGCAATTTTATCCCTCTAGGAAGCAACCTCCTGGCCAACATGATAAGTAGGAGCTAGAATATCCATGTGCCGACTAGGTGAAGAGGGTACCCATGCATCAACTCAAAGAACCTCTCTACTCTGTCATGTGAAAGGGATCAACAAATCTAATGAAGCATTTAGAAAAAGATCCCTCGATCCACTAGTAGTACCTATGCAAAATCATGAAGAGAAGAGAACATTAGTTCAAGAGTTAGATCTAAACTATTTTTTAAGAAACAAGTATGAGAAAGAAAAGAGTAGGTTAGTATAGTACTCACTAGGATCTCCTAGCTGCCATGAGGGATCACCAAGCCTCATATCCTCCTTTGTCATCTTTGAGAAAGGAACCTATCCATGTCTAGGTGGGTCCTTTACTAGTGTTACAGGTCCTCATCCTCAAAAATCTCCTCCTCCCCTCTTGATGCTACCTCATCGTTCTCCTCCTTAGGATAATATTTTTTATCTATGGAGTCATTGGTCTCCTCCTCCTCAATAACAATAAGTCTTTAAGATCAATGAGTTGTTCCTTGTCTAGAACCTAGCTCTAGAAATGATCTCGTAATTAGAACTCTATGGACGAATGGAACCCATAAGAGTTCCCTACATTGCACATAAACCATCTCTTGCATTGATCTATAACAAGTGGACACAGGGGAAAGTCCTCTAGAAAGTCATCTCCTAGCTATTGAAGGACTCATGTAATATGGTGTCTCAACTAAACCATTTCTATCTATCAAATGGTTCACCTCTCAACAATAAGATCAGATAGTACTATCACCTATCGACAACTCCTTCATATTTGTATAGGGGTCCAAAATTAAATCTACATCTCTAAGTGTGGCCATAGCTCATGTGGAAGCATCAAAGTGGCTAAGTCATCCCCATAGCATGGCACTCAAAAGCTTGGGATCTAGAAGGGGCACCTCTTTTTGAAATACTATAATATGCTCAAGGATCTAGGTCATAACATATTAAGGGTGAATGAAGGAAAAATCCCCTTGTCAAGAGATTTGATATAAGTCCTGACATACCATAGAAAGAATGTTGATCCCCTAAGCAAAGATGGTCCCTTGCTCAAGTTGTTGAATATTTGGTGCCCAACACTAGCAAAGAATAGGAGCCTTCTTGTCTCATGATAGGAAAGAGGCAATCAAGTGAATAAAAACCTTCCAAAGAGGAAAATAACAATCCTTAGGACCAAACTAAGTTGAATCCAATGATTATCTCTAGGATGAGTCTCTCCCATGATGCTTGCCCAAGCCAAAATCTCTCTTAGACTCACTCTTAGGAAGTGCAAGCCACTCTCCTCTGACAAGAACTCCTAGGATGTGATAAACATCATAAAGAGCGATAGTATACTCTCCAGAAATAGAAGGAAATCAGAATGTGTTTTGATCAACATCCCAATAAGTTAGGATATCACAACAAATATAGGATGATGGGTGAACAATTAGAATTGGATCCACTCTAGGTAGCCTAGTCCTTTGTAGAATGGAGTGATTAGTAGCTGATAACACCTCATGGGCCTCCATATACAAATCCTACTCATGGGTGGAAATATAGTGGATATAGGTGTCCTATCAAGAGAAATCACTAAGTCAAATAATTGAAAACTTAGAAAATTATAAAAAGTAGAAAATCAAAAATCACAAAAAAATTGTAAAACTCAAAAAACCTAAAAACCAAATACATTCTAAAAATTTTGTAATAAATAAAGAAGTTGGTGTCAAATTCAAACAAATTAAGCATCAAAAGCATCAATCTTACTTTAATTCCTACCAAAAAACCTCCTAGCAAAGTCACCCCTTTTACTCGACAGATCTCTTAGGCAACCCAAGATGAAATGGTAGGGTCACCTGAGCAACCTAACCTAGCAAAAGGGGCAACCCTATACCATGCCTTGACATGCTCTTGTGGGCCCAAAAATTAAGGAAAAAAGGAAAAAACACATAAATGAAAACATGGAAAATGACAAACACCTAAAAACTAGATAAATACAATAGGAAAACACAAGAATAACATAAATTTTCAAATGAAATCAACAAGAGAAAATCTAGGGTTTTATTAGAGTTTTTTTTTCTCATTTCTAATACTTAGGGATCCATGGGATGATGATTGGTGGCCATATTGTCAATCTCCTCATCATCAGTTCTTTTTAAACTATCCACTTGTGCAGTTTGTTACCATTTGCTCACTTTCTCTTGATTTTCCTCTTCCTTTTCCTCTTTGTTTCTTATCTTAGTTTTCATTTGATTAGTTTGTTTGCTTAGTTTATCTTTCGTAGTGCATGATTTGCCCTTATTTTTTGTGTCTCCATTATTGTAGATCTTCAAAGCAAGGTGAGGTGATTCAAGTATACATCTGTGATTCACATATCAATGATATGTTTCCTTGTCTTCCTTTCAGTACTTTAAATTTATTGTAAAATAAAGTTAATACTTGTCATTTTAGGTCCATATGTAGGACAATGATAAATGTAAAAGGCTAATTTTAGGAATTGTACGTACCTTTCATGTAGACTAACGTACCCAAGGGGGCAAATATGTAGGTACAAAAAAGGTGCACATGCCAACATAGCAGTTCAAGGATGATATAGAAGTCCAAATCACACCCACAAAGGTGTGAATTACACTCCTCTCAGTATTTTCTCTCTTGGTGATGTGTTTCCTAATGTTTTTCTCCTATGATCATTCCTCCCCAATCATCATTAACTAACTTTCCAAAGTCTTGCATACCTCCTAGTTGCCGACCTGATCCACTTTGAGTGGGTTGCCCATATGACCTTTAGGGTCACCCGGGAAACCCTACAACTTATGTGTGGATCACCTAGGTGACCTTCCCTACTAAAATGGGTGACCCACCTCCCATAAGGTGTGATCCTATCATCATTTTCCATAAGATATTTCTTCTAATTTAGCCCAATTTACCTCCATTTTTAGCTTTTGATTGAGCATTTTTCCATGCACAACTGAGCCTTGACTTCCCCTAACTAATTTTAAACTCCAAATCACTCTTTTGTTAACTCCTAATCAAACCTTTGTTCACTCCCAATAAGTCTTATGTGATCTCTCCAACATTTGTTCTCTTCCAATCAGAACTAGATCACTCTTTAATCAAATTTAGTTATCTACCCAATCACCACCACCTTTGGTGTGGATTCTAAACCTATAAATATCCCTCTCATTTATTAATTTGAGGAGGCACATCCTTTATTGCATTCTTGTATTTCTTAAGCTTATGCAAACCTACCCCCATTAGCATTCTTATGCTCTACATAGGACTTTGTGTGCCTTTTTGTTTATGCAATAGCTTCAAATCTTAAGACATTTCTATTTTGTAAAAGATTCTAAGCTCAATCCATTTCCTTCAAGTCCCCATTTTTATCCCTATTTCCAAGAGGAAGACCTCATTGTTGCAGAGGAGATGGTTGCTACAAGACTTCTAAGGACAAAAGCCTAGCACTAGTGCCCTATTCATACATGTTCTTTCATGTTTTTCTTAGTAATTAGATAACAAATCTTGCTCTTGAGGAAGTAAAACATTGTTTGTATTTCTCTTGATAGTTAAGATTCATTTCTTTTTAACAGAAGATTTGCTTTCATTGTGCAAAAAGTTGTTCATTTTTCTTTTCATAGATAGAATTTATTGCCTTCTGGAATAGATTCATTTCTATTTGTGCTTAGAATTGTTAAAATTTCGGTAGATTACAATCAAATAAAAACATGAAAACACAAAACATAGATTACGTTACATTAGGATAGATCATATAGTTGCATTAATTTTCCCTTCATAGTAATTAGCTCATCATAAAATTAATTGGAAAAAGAATCAAAAGGTTATTTACATACATATAGATTAGCTGCATTAGAGATTCATCAAAATAGAGGAAACACAAAAAAGAACAATTAGGAAGAGACCTATGTTCCATCATGAGGCACAAACAACAACCCTCCCTTGGTCTAAGCATTCAATGTGCCTAGGTATAAGGTAAGATTAGGTCATATCCATCTTAGACGAGATCAAGTAGATCATCCCTCAACCAATTCCCACTGAGGAAATATCCCAAGAGAAAGAAATAATCTTGAGGCCCATTCAACAAGAAAAAATAAAGGAAGTGAGTACAACAACTTCTAAATCAAGAACAAAGCCTCCTTCAACAATCCATTCAACAAGAATAAAGGAGGTTGTACATATTTCACCTCCATACAATCAATGAGAAAAATAAACTTAGAACCAATAACCCTCTAGGTCATAGAATAATTACAACCACAACACCCATCCAACATCACTTCCACCACAACAATTGACGACCACACACATCAACACATACCACCACTAGTAGAATTTTGGTAAATAAATGACTACGTGACTAAAACTTTTAGTCACAACAACTAAAACTGACTAAATTCTACTAATTTTTCGCAACTCGGGTATAAATGAGTAAATAAATGACTAATTTGGTCGTTACTAAAAAATTATTTAGTCACACAAATCAAATTGATTAAATAGTTAGTCATTTATTTAGTCACAATCCATTTGAATAAATCATTTAAGGAATCAACAATCAATAGCCCGCCAAAACACTCTAAAACTTTTGTCCAAATCTTATTTTCAGGTGTAGCCCCCCAAAATGGAGTTTTAATTTTATAAAACATACTCTAAAACCTTGGTCGAAACCTTATTTTCAGGCGTAGCCTGCCAAAATGGAGAAGTGTTTCAGTAAAGAATGACAGAGAATGGTAAGGAGATGTGCATGATAGGAGGCATAGGATTCATTGCTGCTTATCTCATTCCTGCTCTGCTGAACAAGGATTACATTATTTGCGCTACTGTTTATAATCCAAGTATTTAATTGACATATATTTGCATAATTTCAAATTCCTTCAGATGCTTTTGAAGTATCAATGTATCCTATATAGGGTTTAGAATGATTTCTTTTAATTTAAAAAAAAAAATGATGTATTTGCCTATGATTAGATAATGTGGAGATCTCCTAAATTTGCCCCAGCTCACTGTCCTCTTTGGTACTATATTCATTACTCCAGTTACTAGGGTTTTGCATGTCACATCTTTAATATCTTCATGACAGTGGCTTTTAAGTAGATCTCAGTCTTTGCTTTATTCTTTATCATGGTAACCTAATAAATCTAGAGCATTTTTTCTTTCAGAGTCAATCCTGGTGTTGGAAATTGATGATGAAGTTCCTCGATAAATATTCTAGGGCAGTTATTATCTATTTCAAAAAATCTTCTAAAGCATAATCACCAGGAAACTTCAGTTCTGCCCCTGTACCTCTACCTACAGCTCTGGACTCTTATATTTAAATGGGATATAACTTGTACCATTATTCATATATTCCTGTATCCTATTTTAAAATGACACCCTTGTCTCCATATGCCATATTTTCATATGACTGGCTATAATATTTGGATAAATAAATAAACTATCATGTGTTACTGATAAAACTAGTGGCCATATATAATATCAAACTCAGACAAATAGAGAATTACTCTTTCTTTCTGGTTATTCAAGCTCAAAAAGAATACTCCATTTTAACTTGCCCTTATATTTGCAAAACTTGGCATTTTAAAATCCATCTTGAACTCCAACAAAGCTTGATGTCAACTTATGCAAGTTCAAAGAAGCTAAAGAATATTGATGAAATGTGTCAAAAGAATCAATATTTTCATTGACATAACATACTAATAATGCTAATCCAATATCTTAAGTCTTGTAGGAAATCTTTTTCTCCTTTTTGAAAAAATTGAGAAACATTTTACTAGATAATTCAACTCAATGAAGGATATATGCATCTGAAATACAGTCTTAGAGGATGCGTATAGTTGATTTCCTTTCAATAATAAGGAAAGTGTTGATTGGATTTTAATTTTTTTTTATAGTTATATGCTGAGAAATATGCAGTTGATTAGGATGCATTTTTTAAGGACTATGCAGAGGCTCATGCAAAACTTAGTAACCTTGCTGCCAAGTTTGATCCTCCTGATGTAAAGTAACTCAACTCCTGAACATTCTCTGCCTATCATATTCATTTTTCATTTTTCTGTTGTTTCATGATGTTCATGTGATAAGCTTAATTTTATGAGAATATTTATTTGGGGGATGAGAAATGATAAATTCACATATCACGGTATTAGTTAAGGTTTGAAAATATTATTTTAAAAGCTGTCTTAAAAAGTCTCTTATGCATGATGCTGAAAGAAATAGAACCTCCAAAACAATCAAGAAAAAAGAGTTCTGCTATGGTTTTTTGATTTTTTATATATCATAATTCACATGAGCTTTATGTGTTTTGATAAAATGCCTGTCTATGGTCATTTTGTTAGTTGACATCTTGAACATTGCAATTTTACCACTAAGTCAACACTTAAGCTACTTTGGGTGTAGGTGGATCAGTAAAGTTGGGTTTAGTATGCATAAATGTTCATATATAATAGGGAGGGGATACATCTCCAAGCTCATGAGGGCTATTACAAGAAAATGCCATGACAAACAAATTGCTATGGATTGTGATGGCATTCCATCACCATGAGACAAGGCAGTGAACTATTCAAAAAAAAGCCTCAAAGAAATGTGGTCTCAATGTGCTTGTCATAGCATTCCATCACCATGAAACCACATTTCTTTGAGGCATTTTTCAAACAGTTCACTACCTTGTCTATGCTCCTACCATGTTGTCATTGGAATATGCATGCTCCTACCATTATTATTTGTTCAACACTTGTCTTGAATGCCCCTTTTAGCTAGTACTACCCTTCTACAAGGATGTCTTTTGTGACAATACTATGATAGCCTTTGTGACTATCCTCAACACTATCTTCTTTATGATTAAACTGCCCTCTCAATCAATAATGAAACTGTATGTTTTGAAGAAAATTTTCACCTTCCAGTGTGCCTTTCTTATCATTGTGATCTCTCCTTTGGTGCTACTGTCGCTTGAAGATTACTATCCTCTATATCATGAAACTTCTAATAGTGCATTGTCATTGTGGTTCGGTCATGCATTCTACTCTTTAAAAGTTCCCTATTTTCATGAATTATTCTTACCCTGGGTCATAAGCACTTCCATCAACATTGTTCTTCATGAAGACTAACAATTGCTTGGAACTATCATCTATTGAGTTTTGAATTTATTCTTTTATGACTGTCTTGTGGACTGTGATTAAACCCCTTGTCATTGTCATATGAATGGCTACTATCACTTGTGATTATCGCAGTCCATCTTATTTAACTCTATCCTCGTTGATCATGAATTGTCTACTAACAACTCACTATCTTGTGTGTCTTTAAAGTCATTCACACTTAGCTCATAGTGAGGTATTTTGTTTAGTGCTCATTTTCATATCCTAATGGAGTCATGATCTTTGATAAGATCTATAGGTGTGATTATATAAGTGCACCATAAGGACTAGCCTCTAGGTCCATACTGTGTATTTGGTTGAATATTATCTTATGGACTATTCTCTTTACCATCTAACTATATTCTTAAGGACTGTCCCACTTCATGTAAACCTCTTTTTCCCATGATCAACAACTTGAAATTGACTGTGGTAGCTCCTTGAGATATTGTCCATGTACTCCTTAATACACTTGTAGGTTGTCCTCTTTTGAAACTTTGTGGGATGGAAATATTTATTAGTTACCATACTACTTTGAAGACAATGAACCCTTGACAAGATTTATGATGTTTTAAAAGCCCTCTTGATTGCTCAATTACTTGTCTTTATGTATCTTTTAAAGTCCGCCATACTACCCTATCACTGTTATTATTAATTTCAATGCCCCCTTCATGGTTATGCCATGGACTATCATTGTTTATTTGAATAGTCATGACTGTGATATCCTTTTGGGAATCTATAGGAAAGTGTCATGCCTTACTTTGAATTCCATTTCCTTAAATCTTTTCTCTCTGCTCATTGCTCCTATCCTAGGGATTGGGGTCTCCTTTTTCTCTTTTCCCACTACATAGCTTGAAGTCTTGTATGCTGATGTACCATAGACTCCTTCCAATTTGGGCAGTAGACTCCATTTTGTGAGAATGAATGGTCAATAAAGAGTCAAAGTTTGATACTACTCCCATTGACCCCAAAAACAATTCATGTGCCTTGTCCACGGTTCCACATTTTGCATACATGTCTACCAGGGCAGTTACAACTACAACAAATGACAAAATTCCTCTATCCTTCATGCTTTGATGGATGTCCATACCCTGTTCCAAAACTCCCATTTTGGCACAGGAAGGGAGTATGTTGGCAAAGGTTGTCGAATTTGGCTCTACACCTACTAATTGCATTTGCTTGAAAGTTTCTAAAGTCTTTTCAACAAATCCATTTTGTGTATATCCCGTAAACATTGCATTCCATGAGATGACATCTCTTTGAGGCATTCTACCAAACAATTCACATGCCTTGTCAATGCTTCCACATTTTGCATACATGTCTACCAGGGTAGTTGCAACTACAACAAATGATAAAATTCCTCTATCCTTCATGATTTGATGGATGTCCATACCTGTTCCAAAGCTCCCATTTTGGCACAGGCAGGGAGTATGCTGGAAAAGGTTGTCAAATTTGGCTTTACACTTTCTAATTGCATTTGCTTGAAAGTTTCTAAAGCCTTTTCAAAAAATCCATTTTGTGCATATCTCGCAACCATTACATTCCATGAGATGACATCTCTTTGAGGCATTCTGCCAAATAGTTCGCATGCCTTGTCAATGCTTCCACATTTTGCATACATGTCTACCAGGGTAGTTGCAACTACAACAAATGACAAAATTTCTCTATCCTTCATGCTTTGATGGATGTCCATACCCTGTTCCAAAGCTCCCATTTTCACATAGGCAGGGAGTATGTTGGAAAAGGTTGTCAAATTTGTCTTTACACCTGGTAATTGCATTTTCTTGAAAGTTTCTAAAGCCTTTTCAACAAATCCATTTCGTGCATATCCCACACCCATTGCATTCCATGAGATGACATCTCTTTGAGGCATTCTACCAAACCATTCACATGCCTTGTCAATGCTTCCACATTTTGCATACATGTCTACCAGGGCAGTTGTGTAGAAGACCACCGCAACATCGCAAGGTGGTTGTTGGGCCTTCATGATGATGCAGGGAAACTCCCCGCATCACTACGAAGGCCCAACAACCACCATGTGGTGTTGTGGTGGTTGTCATTCCTTAAAGCATGTGCGCCCTCTATAATGGATTAAGAAATTTACCATTAGCGGGTGTAAATCCACACTCCATAATCAACACCAACGAGTCCCAACTTGCATCAAAATGAGAATTTTAAAACATATTTGTCATTCATTCGAACATAAAGAAATGTGGTTTCAAGCAAATGTAATTGGCAGATGTTACAATTGTAGGTACATCGATAGATTTATATGAAAAATGTGGGAGCATAGAGAAGGCGTGTGGGATTTTTTACCACAATCTATTGTGCCTTGCACACACGCCCCATTTTGACAAATGGAGACCCCCTCTTTTGCTTTGGCTTGATGTCTCAACCTTTTTGCCTTATGATGATGAGAAAGTGAATTTGTGCTTAGAGTGCAGGATTTGTTCCAGATTTGAGTATTTTGCATGTTTGGAGTTATTTGATGTTATGCATGATTGATTTGGAAGTATCTTGAGTGGTCTTATGCTTAAAATATTGTCATTTGTTGCCTTTTGCACTAAAATGGGGTGTTACTACACTTTGCTCAAAAATCCTGTCACTGGATATTGTCCTTGAAATTGCTACTACAGGATGTGTTATGTTGAAATTCCTAGTTTCCAGGGCTCAGAGTTGCAAAATCATGTCAAATTCCACAAGATTTCACTAAGGGGTTCATATACTTTCATTCCGACGCATGGTCCTGAAGCCCTGATTTGGCTGTCTGAAACTCTTAAAATCCTAAAAAATGGCTAAGTCTGAAATCTGGTGGAACCACAAAATTCTAGAATCTGCATATGAAATCCTATGGATCTGGAACCTATCTCAAACATCCTGAAAGTATATTTAAAAATATTTAAAGTATAAGAAACTTATACTTAAATATATTTTTAAATATACTTTCACCCTGGCCAATTCAAAATCTAGCGCTAAAAATGACCCCAACTGCAAAAAGCACTAAAAACAGCCTCTACTGACCTTAGTGCTAAAAACAACCTCTACCGTCCTTAGCGCTAAAAATGAACCTCTCCGACCTACGCTAGAATTACATTGCACCGACTTTTAGTCGGTAGACCCCAAAATCAACGCTTTTTGGTATTTTGGCCTGAAAATTAAGTTTTTTAAGGAGCAAACTGGATTTTATTGATGGATTTGAATTACATATCTATTTGTCACATCATGATGAACATTTTACCAAGTTTGTGTGGATTTTTGGCACATTTTATGATAATTAATGCCACTGCACATGAAAAGTCTGTGACCCCCAAAAATCCCAGTTTTTGCAGAAAAGGCTAAAAAAACATGAAATAAAAGTTTGCAAATAGATTCTAATGACCACAAAAACTTCCTAGATCAATATAATGGCCAAATGGGTACTTGAAAATGGTAGAAAACTCAGAAAATCATGCAAAAATCACTAGATTTGTGAAGAGGACTATTGACAATGAGTTGTTTTTGACTGATCCATGACTACAAATGGACATGTTTTGATCCAAATTGATGGAAAATGACTTGTTAAGATGAAATTGATGCTTTACATTGTGAATTGTAGGTCTAAGAGCACAAAGGAGCTAACTGGAGCCGTCTTGGAAGGATGAACATACAGAGGTACCCTAGTGATCCAGAGATGCAGAATCGACATTCTATCAACCAAATTGTTGTTGCACATGCAAAATGAAGTTAGTGTGATGTCCAAGATGATGGAGATGACCTACAGGAGCTAAAGAGATAGAAGATCATGCCAAATCACTGTTGTTCATGCAGATCCAGTCTAATGTCTAAGTGATCCAGTCCGGGGGTCATAACTCCTAGCTATTTTATCAGAATTCAAACTTCTTGGACTCATTGGAAAGATAAACTAATTATCTAGTTTGAGAAGTCTCGAGCCCCCATTTTGCTCCAAAGGCCTCTGAAAATGCAATTTACTACGATATAGAAAATACCAAAAATTATATTTTTGACATTTTCCCAAAAAATACCACTCAAATGACCATGGACTAGATCACCAAGACATGCATACAGCTATTCCAGTAGTCCAGTCATCAAGAATCAGTCCAACAAGCATCCAGTTGGATATATCTTCACTAATAAAGTGCCACATACTCCTCTTGGTCCATTCAACACTTGGAATCTCATGAATTCACATCAACTCAAGTTTTTGAGTGTCATGTGACTCTATTTTGGCTTTATTAGGCCTTGAAAATTGACTTTTTATCATATACAGTCAAATGGGTATCCATTTTGTCTAGATTCAATGTATTTGCAAGTTGTATTTTGTCTTTTTCCTAGAGGACAAATGCAAATCCGAAAATGTAACAAACTGATGTATCTCATTAAATGCCATGTAATCTGGACCATCGATGTCGAGTTAATCTCCACTGTTCATTTGAAAACTCGGTATGCTGCTTTTCTATATAAAGGGCTGCCATTTCCTTTGTTTGTAAGAGAGATTTTGATGCCGAATTGTTGAGTTTGCCATTTGAAGTAATGTAAAGCAATTTTTTGCAGTAATTCTAAGAATTTGTGTCTTGTGTTGGCTCATTTTGGTTTTCATGGCTCGCTTCTTGCTCTCCCATAGTTAGTTAGTTGTGCTTTTATAATGTTTGTGGTTTGCTGAAAGTATCTGATGAATGCTCTAAGTCCATACTTTTAGTTATTTGTTGATGGTAGATAGCTGTGTAAAGTTAGTCTGGACTGATCGTTTGTGCTAAAGTTTGATTGCATTTCATAAGTTAAGTTTTGGGTATTTGACAAATGAATGTAATCTGAAAATCTATTGACTTCCATTGAAGATAGCATTGTTTTCTGTAGCACTGTAACACCTCTTTCAGTTTGGTAACTCAGGAAACTGGTTAAAAGTTTTAGAGTATTTGTCTACTAAAGGTAACCTGTGCATTGTGAATGTCACTTAGGATTCTTCTCAAACCCTAACCTTTTACATTTTCTTTAAACCATCGTTAGATTAGGAATTTCAGTAGCATTTTACATTGTTTTATCAGCTGAAAACCATAAAAGGGTTTATGTGTGTTTACTGCCCCAAACTTGAAAATCTGCAGATTGCATGTAAGACCCCTTGAAGGCACAACTAGAAGATACCAACTGAGAGATTCCAAGCAAGCTAAGACCTAGTTGTATTATCCTTGTAGTATTCTTACCTAGGGTAGGATACTTTTCAAGAGAGGTGTGAAACCAGCAATCACACCTACGTTGTTGTGTGCTAAAACCGCCATCAACACAATCCCTCAAAGAAATGTGACTTTGTGGATTGAAATTCGGTAAGACATATTTGCAAAGTATGGAAGTTTAGACAAGGTGAATGAAATGTTTTAAAAAAAATGCCTTGAAGTAATGTGATCTTATAAACTGTGTTGGTCGCAACAAATACACAAAATTGGATTTGTTGAAAAGGCTTTAGGATTTCAAGCAAAATGTAATGGGCAGGGGTAAGCTAATCCTAGAACTTTTGACAGCATCGGCCTAGCCTGTGAAAGGGGATCCTGGTTAGGTAATGTAGTTACAATGTGTGGCAGACCTATGCACAAATTAAGGAAGCTTCTATTTATCAAATACAATTAGCAATGACAACCACCGCAACACTGCAAGGTGGTTGTTGGGCCTTCGGGGTGATGCGGGGAGTTTCCCCGCATCACTGTGAAGGCCCAACAACCACCTTGTGGTGTTGCGGTGGTCTTCTGCATAATTGTACTCATAGACATGTATGCAAAATGTGGAAGCATTGACAAGGCATGTGAACTATTTAGCATAATGCCTCAAAGAGATGTCATCTCATGGAATGCAATGGTTGCAAGATATGCACAAAATGGATTTGTTGAAAAGGCTTTAGAAACTTTCAAGCAAATGTAATTAGCAGGTGTAAATCCAAATCTGACAACCTTTGCCAACATACTCCCTGCCTGTGCCAAAATGGGAGCTTTGGAACAGGGTATGAACATCCATCAAAGCATGAAGGATAGAGGATTTTTGTCATTTGTTGTAGTTGCAACTGCCCTGGTAGACATGTATGCAAAATGTGGAAGCATTGACAAGGTACGTGAACTATTTGGCAGAATGCCTCAAAGAGATGTCATCTCATGGAATTCAATGGTTGCAGGATATGCACAAAATGGATATTTTGAAAAGGCTTTAGAAACTTTCAAGCAAATGCAATTAGCAGGTGTAAAGCCAAATTCGACAACCTTTGCCAGCATACTCCCTGCTTGTGCCAAAATGGGAGCTTTGGAACAGGGTATGGACATCCATCAAAGCATGAAGGATAGAGGAATTTTGTCATTTGTCGTAGTTGCAACTGCCCTAGTATGGATTGCTTGCCTTTCTGCCAGTGACAACTAAACAACTTAAATTCATGTTGTCTAAAATTCTAGCTTTGAGATGATTTAGACATTTGGAGGATTATTTTCTAAAAAAGTAATATAATGGCTAGTACTTGCATTTGTGATATTTATAAGGATATCCCCAGCCAATTTACTAAAAACTTTTGGATACATTACAATTAATTTGCATATCAGCTTGTGTTATTTCCTGTCTATATTCCATTTCATTGAATATTGATCTTTTTTGCAGACCATTTTCTTGGCAGTCATAGAAAACTTTGGATGAAGTTTCTATTATTGCATCTGTGTTGGATTGCAGTACAGAACAAAAGAACTATTTTTTTCCAAAGTGCTTTGTCATTTTTTATTATACTGTCATATGATACTGATTTTATCCTATATAAGAAATACCATGAATAATTACTATTTACCTGCAGGTCTAAGAAAATGGAATGATGCATTACACTTGTGCCTAAAGTGAATGATCCAAATGAGGTAGCTGGAGGAGTTTTGGAGAAGTTCCCAACATGCTTGAATGTTGTTCCTCCAAGAGTTCTTAGTGGTTCGTTACCAAGTGTTACAACTAAGACATATGATGTTGATACAAGTCTATGGAAGAAACATGTTAAGGTAGTAGGGTTGTAAAGACAGTGATCAAGGAGGACAGTCTCAAGTGCAATTTTTGCATAGGTGGCAGTCAAGTCTCAAATGCACAATATATTCTTAGTAATTATGTTTTGTTTCTTAGCTTTTCATCTATTTTGTTGGACCTTGAGAGGAATGTTGGATGTGCCCAGTGTGTTCCTTGTTTCACTTGATATTTTGCAATCTTAAAGGTTTTGAGACAATGACTTCTTGTTGTGTATTAGTCTCATTATGGGATTTTTGAACTAAGGTATACATTGGAGGTTTCAAATGCTTTCAAGGTAAAGTTTGCAATGTATAAAGATGATAGCAAATAGCAAGGCAGTGAAATCCAAACCTTGCATACTCAAGATTGCAATTAAGGCTTCATTGAGGTTTAAACCATGGTGACATAGGGTTTTGAGGGAAGTAGTTTTGACTGTGAATTGCAGAAGGAAGAATATGGACTTGTTATGATATGTTGTCAAAGATTACAAGGTGTTTGTAGCAGATTACAAGGAATTGCAACCATCTCTTCATGGAAAGTTTTCTATTTGAAGGCTTCTCTATTTAAGGTCTTCTCAGAGGACTTTTATTCTTTAGTTCTTACCTCTTTTGCAACAGCAATAGTTGCCTTGTAATTCTTTTTCAAGAGATTTTATGTAACATCAATTCTTTTCATATTAATAAAGACAACAGTATTCCTTTTTCAAGACTTGTGTTTCTCTTTGCAACTAGTGATATGATGTTTAATAAACAATGTATCAATATACTACCAGTTGATGGAAATTAGTGAACAAAAACAATTAAATAAACTACCAAATTGATCAAAATGATGATTAAAATTAATGACTAAATAAACTACCAATGGAAGGAAATCAGTGAATAAAAATGACTAAATAAGTGACCAGTTAACAATGATCAATGACTAAATTAATGACTAAATATATCAATAAATAAAAAATGACTAAATAAGTGACTAGATTACAACAATCAATGACTAAATATACTACCAAATCGATCAATCAAAACAACCAATAAATGACTAAAAATAGTTTAGTCGTCAATTTGGTCATGTTATAAATGATTGGCAATAAACTACTAATGGTCACGTGACCATGTTTGGTCACTTATAAGTAGTTTTAAGTAGTTTTTTTAGTAATATATTGTTGTTTCTGTACTAGTGCACAATCAACCCAACCGCGATCCATGATGTTTTACTTCCTTGTGAATAGAAAAACCCCTATTCCACCTCCACTCAACTTGATCCTACCATGAGAGAGGGAGTGATTGGGTGGGCACTAGCTGCAAGGACATGGTTCATGTTCCATATCAGACTCTAATTGACCTGCATTGTGTCTAAGTCACATTCTAGGCATCACAAGTTCTCGAAATTCCAAAGAGTAGTGTTTAGGGTGGGAGTTTAGGGTTTTGTTTACTCATTTTCCAAAGATTCTAATTTCATCAGACAAGACAGAAACCTTCCTATTGCTTGGCAAGTGTTTTCTCTAGAACTTGACCTACCTCCTTGTATCTATATTAATGGCTCAGTTTCATGGGTGTGAGCCCATTTAAAAGTCTCAACAACTCCTCAGTTTCTCACTATGCCTTTGCAATTTAACGTCTAGAGATTCTTGTGCATTTAAACCATCTCCTACCACTTTGAGATTGTTCTCACTATTTTGGATTAATTTCTTTCTATGACAACATGATTTGGTGAGAGGTGGGAGACTTGTAGCACCCTTGATATTCTTCACTCACTATTTTTTGGTCCAATCATGCTACTCTTCTAGGTAGAGTTTGTTCTTGCGTATTTTGATTGTACTTTGATGTTAAATTTGGAATGAATTATTATTATTAATTTTTTTTTAAAATGCGTTTGGTAAACTTTTAAATGTGACCGGCGACGCTGGTGCGACACGCCCTCCGGCTCCATGCAAGTGCTTTTGCCCGGAGCAATGAACCGATGAGGCCACAACACGGGGGACCTCATCCCTTAGCAAGAACACTTCAAACCCGTGAGCTCGTTGGCCCAGCGAAGGCGTAAAGCCTGCGAACTCGTTAGCCCAGCGGGGGTTTGAACTCTGGTGGCCACCACTACAACTGAGCTACTTAACCACCGAATCATGCCCTTATCGACAATTTGGAATGAATTATTTGTTTGGGAAAGGGATTTATGATTTTTTTGAATGGTAATTATTTTATGATTTGATTTTTGCCCATTATAACCCTAGTTTTGCTTCATTTTATTTATTTTAAGATTTGTTTAGTTAGTCATAAATTTGAATTTGTGCCCTAGTTAAGACTCTTTCATTGTATGTTTTTTAATTTAATTAAGTCTAGTGCAACAAATTCATGGGTTTGAGTCCATGCCCTAGTTGGGGCTCTTTAATTTTTTCTTTCAAAAAATTAATTAAATTTGGTGTACAAAAACTATAGGGTTGATCCCATAATAGTGTGTTCCACTTGTGGTACATCTTGATTTTTGCCTAAAATTGCATTTTTTAGAAAAAATAATGATTTAATCCTAGAGAGTTTCTATATAAGGGGATTTTATTAAAGGGGTTAGATTGAACCTTCTTGGATAGAACATCTGCCTAGGCTTAAATCAAACACTCGATGGAGTCTCTTTTGCATCTATCAAAATATTGACAAAAAGTAATTTTGCTTCACTTTTTGGGGGATCAAATGAAGCCATTTAGAAATGTCATTTTGTAAGTATGTAGCCCTTAGTATTATCTTTACAAAATTTTTAATATATATTATGTTTTATTTAACATTATATATTTTTAAATTTTATATGAAAGTAGGTCCATTAGAAAAAATAATGACCTCTATAATTCAAGACAAATTAGGAAAAATGAGATTATTGGAAAAATATCAAAAAAATGCACTACACTCCATATAGATGTCCTTGTTTCAATGAAAAAATAAAAATTTAATTTTGATATATATGCTAAGAGAAATGTGTTACTAGATAATATAGGTCTAAAGTTTTTGTTAGTGCTAGTTTAAAAATTAATAATAAATAAAATATTTAATAAAAATTACCAAAAGGTATCCATGCACTATACATTGGAGTTAATGATCTAGTTACAATAAATCATGGAAATTTTTTATTTGTAGTGAAAGTTATGTGTTATGGAATAATGTCACTCAATAAAAAAATAGAAATCAATAAAAATTGATTTTTTTAATTCAATAAAAATTATTCTTTAATTTTTAAAATCATGAATATAGATAGAAAATGTCATAACTCATTGATTTACATCATCCTTAAATTCTTGACCATTTGTTCCGTATAATTGACATAAATTGAAACATGTTGATTTTGAGTGTCCCAATTAGGCCAAAATGTGGAACACACTTTTGTGGGATCACCCTCTAAGCAAGACTTATCCATGCATGTGGAATTTTTCACTTTAAAATCTTGAAATTGATAAGTCCTTAAATTGGTTCCATTTTGGGATTTTGTGGATTTTAATCCCCCTTGTCACTTGCCTTGTCATGACAAGTCTTGAAACCCGACTTTGTGTTGTACCCAAACTTATGAGTTTCCTCATGATGTCATGCTTTTAAAAACTTAAGAAAAAATCATAACTATAATAACTTTTTAGGTTCAGAGCTTCAAGGATCTAGCTAATCATAATGATATCTTTGAGTTATTATTCCCATTGGTCTTTTGCCTTGAAAAATATTTAGGCCTAGGGCTTCAAAAGTATGATTCATTCAATATTGCACAAATGGTGGACCCAAACCCCAATTCCTAATGGTTATTAATGCTTAAGCTTGTTGAGTCTAGAGCATTAGGGAAGAGCTTAATCCATTGTTTTGTAAAAGGTATCCTTGAACTCTAGTTCATGATGATATTTTTGGATCTAATCTTTTTAAACCTAGGACTTTAGAGGTATGACTGATTGAGTATCATGTATGTAGCAACTCCAAACCCCAGTTCTCAGCCATTATTTTTCCTTTCAATCATATTGGGTTTGAGACTTCAGGAATGCAACTAATTGAATATCACATAAGTGTTAGGGATAAATTCCATTCCCTAATGATTATTTGTTTCACCTAATCTTTTTAGGTAAGGGTCTTAGGGGGTCTAGTTAATCAAGTACTTTGTAAGTGGTACACCTAAAACTTGACCCCTAATATATCAACTAGTGTCATATTATAGAATTCAAGAATTTGGTAATTCATATGTATTCATAAAGTAGGAAAAATTACTCCTCAACTGAATGTATCAATTAAGGAACTTTTTCACTAACATTACACTCAGATTTTGTTTTGTTTGACGTTCTAAACCCACTCTAGGTTTTACAAAACCACTTTATGTTCTAAGAAAAATGAAGCAACTAAACTACATGCTCACAAGAAAGAATGAAACTAATAAATACTAGAAAATAGACTGCTATATACAAAATTCTAGAAAATGAGTTGCAGGGGTAGAAATGGAACCTGTCACTGAAAGCATGAGCTTGTTGCCTTAGACAACAACACACCATAGGGATGTCTACACTAAGCATTGGCATCCTAAAAGTCAGAAAAATAAAAATACCCTAAAATACAGCTTCAGGATGTCTGCACAACACAGCAGTAAACAATACAAGTACCCAACAATCTCTAGGTAACACAAATTTGAAAATGAAATAAAATGAAATGGAAGAGAATGGAAGGAGTAGTGATGAAACCTTTGTGTGTTTGAAATGCTTCAATTAAGAGCACTTGCAAAGAACAAAAGAAAAATAGTTGTGTTGCTAAGGAGCTTTCCTTAGTCAAGCCTCGATTTCGGTCTTTCGACCTCCACGAGTAGCGAATGACAGAGATAATGGAGAAATACTGTGTGTGCTCCTATCCTACTTCCATCTAGGAATTAAGAGCAGTGATAACGGAAATAAATCTAAAGTAGATTCCTTGGTCTATGGGGAAGAATACCCTACAACATATGTAACAATTAAAAAGAGATAGTGCTCTACACCATGCAACTAAACAAATAGATAAACTAAACTATATTGTAAACATATTTAAATATAAAATACCAACCAAAATAGAGCAATGTTACCAGCTAGAATGACAAGAAAAAGGATGCATCTCATCAAGGGTTGGAATCTAGTGTAAACAACTTTAAAAGCCCAAGGAAGAACCTTCATGAATGATAAAGCTACAACATATAAAATCCCCAAGAGTTAACAAAGATGATGCTATCAATCAATAGATCATAGGAAATCCTCAATAGCTACTAATGGAGAGCTAAGAGATCAATGCTTCAACCTTACTTTCAGAAAAAATGCCAAGAGATAGATTGAGAGCTAAAAAATTGAGGGAGAATGAGAGATAGGATTCAAAATCCCATCAAAGAGGAATAAACCTAAAATAGAAGTAAGGAGACATTATGAGCCATGGAAGGGCATTACAAGAAAGTCTCATCAGCACTGAAGGCATCTGGTAACACCTAGAAATGGTCACCTGGCACCAAATAGATGCGGGACACTAGCGTATCACACAGATGTCTATGCGTAGTGCTCACATCTAGGAAACTTTAGTTCCTTATCACATAGAATGCCTTAGGATGATGTGAAAATCAAAGCATTAAAATAAATTGCATGAAAATTAACATAAAAAAACACTTATAAACAATGATACGAATGTGAACACTTTTGACATTACATTTAGCCCCCACTTTAGCGGGCTTATGCAACTATGTGAATATGTAAGCTAAAGTAAAATAAAGGAGATAACATTACTAGTTTTACCTCAAAAGGATACTATGGAGGATGTAGAGGATTCTTCGAGCAAAGGAATGAGGCCCCCAAGCTGAGAACCTACAAAACCATAGGTTAGACAATAAAACATGCACAAGAAGTAATTTCAGAACCACATGTATATATAAAATCATACTAAGAGGATTAGATTTGATATGATTTGTCCCAAACATCAAGGTTTAGCAAATCATATAATCTAATACACATTCTACTACTATCTAACATATAATACACACACACAACACCCGAAAAAAAATCCAAAGGGGCATTTTCAGGCACACTAAGAGAGCTAAAAGGATGCCAAGTATGGTTCTAGGGCTAGCACACTATGAGAGCTAGGAACCATACCAAACTCTTGTGGGACACTAGGACTAACAAACTGTGTTATTAGGTGACTCACAAAGAGTGCCAAAAAGAGTAGTTGGTCAAACCAAGCAAGTACATCTTCTTAGGACCACAAGATATAAATGTTGCCAGAGCAAACACTTCCAAGACAAAATCACAATGTAGTGTGTGTAAAAATGTGAAGCATAAAATTATGCAGTAGAATAATAGCATATAAAGCATCGATATGCAATTAATTTTATAGTAGAAAAGGGGAAGAGAGATTGAGAAAAACATATATGAGTAGATATGTTCTCAAAACTACTTCTTGCAAAAGATAAGAGATGCCCCCAAGGAGGGACAACCAAGGTGATGCTGCAAGCATGATACACAAAGGCTTGTCTAAGCATGGTATGACACTTAGCAATGCTAAATAGTGTCACATGAAGATAAGAAAACACCAAACACACTAAGGGATCTACGTTCCTTAGGGTCAGTACGTATTGGGAGGGTAATCATTAAGGGACAACTGAATGAATTGTCATTATCCCCCAAGCACATGGAACTACGAGCACAAAGGAAGAATGACACAAGAAATAAATAAAAATAAAAATTTTGGGTCAATATGGAAGGAAGCTAAATCTTCCAACACTTTACATCATCCCCAAAAATGTCACAATAAAAAAGAGACAACAAATAGAAGAATATAGGGACAAATAGAAGAATGTCACAATATTTTTGTTTCACCTATATCCATGAGTCTACAAGGACATCATGGGTCCTTCAGGTAGAATTAACAAACATAAAATATGTTTACAGGGAAAACATCACAATCAAACAAGAAAACACACAAAAAACACATGAAATTAAGGTACCACCCTCATAGATCAAACATCATCAAATCATCATGGTCCCAATCTTGATAAGCATAGGGGATAGAGGAAGATTTGACATTGGAACCACACTAAGAGTGGTACAATCAAACTCTCCTAGAACCAAGTGTGGAGGACCACTAACAGGAGCAAGATCTTTCAGAGCATTAGGAACAATAGATGTCAATGATCATGTGAGGATCATAGACAATGAGGAGATGTCAGAGATGAACTTGATGATTTGATCTTCAAGAGAGGAATCAGGAGAGTCATTGTCAAAATAATGTACTAACTATGGTTCATCAATGCTATCATCCATAAGGTGAGCACTATGAGTCGTAGGTGGAGGGACATCCTCCACTATTGGAAAAGATGATGAAGAAGGTCTTAGAGGCAATGACAAAGGTGGCATGCACTTGTGCTTGTAGAATAGCAGGGTGGGGTAATTCTCTAGTTTGCACTTTGGTTGTGGGTGGGGGATGTCTATATCAATGGTAGTGAGGTAGAGGATATCTTGGAAGATAGCATGGCGGGTGCACTAAAAAGGCACCAGAGTGGTGAGTGTGGTGCTAGGAATGACACTAACATTAGGCATAGCTAAGGGCTCAGGAAATGGTGGCATGCTAGGGATAGACGAAAAGATGGGATCCTCCATAGAAGGAGCCAAGATTACTTGCACCCTTAGAGAGTGGTGTTCATCTAAATCTGGCTATGGAAGGGAAGGAACATAGGTTGAGAAGCAGATGGTTGAGGGGTTAAAGAAGAAATAGGACCAAAGGGTGGTTGTGCATGAGAAGGATGCTCAATAGGATGCTGCACTTTAGCAGCATGCTCATGGGCCACAACATGATGGTGATGCTTGCAATCTCTCACAAGATGCTTAAATCTCATGTGGGTGGACTCTGCTGATGGAGCTATGGGGCATTCCAATATGGGTTCTATGTCATCCACTACCACAGGGACACATGGAGAAACTGAAAGAATGTCCAAAGGTTTGGAAACCATGGGGGAATAGGGAGGGTCCCATGACATAGGTTGCTTTCCCCATGCCACCGAAGAGGCAAGAAGAATAGAAGTAGTTGTTGAAGGTCATGGAGCCATAAGGGGAGGGGGAAGAGGAGCACTCATCACTGGCTATTTTCCTCATTCTGTGAAAGAGGTAGGAGGAACAAAACCAAACAACAGAGGCTGATGTAAGAGTCAATGATGGACTCAAGTACTCCCAGGATCACCTGCAATCAATTCAATCTTCCACAACAAGAGAGAAAATCAATATTACCAAGAATAATGATGCATAAAATTTACAAGATGCAAATCTTGACTACAATTACATTGCATGAAATGTACAATGAGATACCTTCCTTATATAGGCAAGGTGAGAGGTGAGGCACAAGGTTGACATAGTGAAAAAACTAACTAGATGCCATAAATAATAAATGCACCTAGACACTGCTAATTAATAAATGTATTTAAGATAACTTATAATATGACAAGTGTCTTAATGCTATGACATGAGACAACTAGTGCAAAAATATTAAATGCACCTAGATGTACATTATTGAATGCACCTAATGGCACCTAAGTAAGCTTAAGTAGACTAGTGTGAAGAGGACCTAATGAGGTAATATCTCTTTTTACACTAACACCCCCCTTAAGTGCAACTTAGGGAGAAGCAAACTAGGCATGGATATATGAATGACTCCCAACTACGAGACTGTGTTAGGTTCTCATGAACAACAAATCTTGAGTGGAGAAAAAGAGAAAATCTCATGGGACAAAACTCCTCTCAAAAAGTGAGAATGCAATAACAATATGTACAAGTGATGAAAGGAATCGATACCCCCCAAGTACACCATCCATCACAAATATACAATGAATTATCCCCCAGAAGAGGGAAAGAATGAGACAAGATGTCCCCCCTAGAAAGAACTAGCTCCTGTGTCAATGGTGTATGCATGAAGACAAATCACAATCCAATGCTTGCAAACAACATTTCTCCCTTGGGAAGAAACCAATCCACTGGTAGATGTAGAAGAAACTCCAACTCCAAAACAAGAAGTGAGGGAAGAAGTCTCATGAAGTATGATGTCTCTGAAGGCTACATGTGTCTCCATGTCAATGTCAAAAGATGCCACAAAAAAATTAGGAGTACCAGACCTAACTAATGAAGGTGACAATCTAGAACCAAGTGGAAACTGAAAATCATCAAGCTCCAAAGACAAATATGAGGTGACAACAACAGTGCTATGACTATCATCAAAGAGGAGAGATAACCCCTCAAGTGTGTCCTTCAAATTAGAAATGTGTGACTCCACAAACAAGAATGCTATGTCTGCAAGATAAGAGTCCCAATGAGGTGGATCTAGAAAACAATATTTGTATTCTTTTATTTTCTCTCATTTTTCAGTTCAGATCAGTCATTTGCAGTTTCAACATTTTGTGTCGTATTTTGTCACATCTTCATATCAGAGCTCACAAAGTAGGACTTAGAATTTACATAGTTTCATCTACATCATATTTATATTTTGAGTGATTTGGATTTGTTTCCTGGAAGTTATTGCTATCAGAAGATCATCATCTTTCACAGAACAGAGCATACAAACAGTCAGTTAAAGGAGAAGGTTTGTGGATCACTTCCATGACTTGTGGAGCCTAATGGAACATCATACATTACACATAAAGATTAGATAGACCTTCCTTGAGGTCTACACCAAGATTCATTCATTTGCAGAGCAATACCACATGTTGTAGACCGACCTAATTGTTTCTACACATTACATCTTTCATTGGAGTTTGTAACCTCTTATGGCCAACATGGAGGATTCTATGAGCTTGAAGATGATATATATAGATCTCCTAGATGCATTAGGAAGTCAGTAGTTTCATAATATGATTGAGAGTTCAAATTTCCTTTCTGAAAGGCACTTCGATGCCATACCTTACATATCTGTTGTAGTCCGAAAGGTAGGCCTATGAGCCCTTTGATTGTAGCCTGCATGTTGATGGCATATGAGCATTCTAATTGTTTGATATTCTAAATATATGAATCTTCCATTACATTCTATGATAATGTTGTTTCCGTTGTGTTTACTCTAGCTACATGGTTTGGATAGTTCATTCTATGAACCCTCTGGTCATGACTGCACCAAGTGGTATCATAGTGAAGTTTTGAATCCTTTGGGAAGTGAAGGCATTTTGTAAGATCTTGTGGTGAATAGATCACTGACCTGAGGCAATCTACTTGTGTTTGTCAATAGAGCGTTGATTGTGAGGGAGTTGCTACCTTGTAGTCAGATCACTGAATTGAGGCTGTTGTACTAGATCCTAGGAAGAGATGCCACCGAGGAGGATGCTTGCTATGGCCAATGTTGTTGGAAGAATGGAAGAAATGATAAAGATGATGAGGCTAATGAGAGTTTGATTGGATGTTGTAGAAGAAGATAGAAGAAGAGGACTAAACCCTAGACATGATGCTGAAAGTGACGATGAAGAATTTCAATCTGCTGAACAAAATGAAGAAGCCCTAGAAGAAGAAAAATCAGATTAGGCAAAGATGTTGAAAGCTATTTCTAAGATTGGGAAGAGACCTAGAGTAGATGTATCAAACTACACTGGTAATTTGAATCCTAAATAATTGATTGACTGGATAAATGACTCGGAGGAATACTTTGAATATGAAGAAATTGAAGATCCGGAGAGGGTAAGATTTGCAAAAACTGAGTTGAAAGGACATGCTGCTATTTGGTGGAAAGAAGTTCAATTGGATCAAAATAGGAGAGGAAAAGAAAAGATCATAAAATGGGATAGGATGGTGACAAAGTTGAAAAATTAGTTTATACCTGCTGACTATGAGTTGGAATTGTTGAAGAGATTGCAAAACCTAAGGCAAAAGGAGAAATTTGTGAAGGAGTATACTGAGGAATTTCATAAGATAATCATAAGGACTGGACATAGTGAAGAAAGCAAGGAGAAAGTGGCTAGATACATAAATGGATTGAGGATGAACATTCAAGAAGAACTAAGTCTGGTTAGGATGACAATAATAGAAGCATATCAGTTTGCATTGAAAGTGGAAGACAAGTTGAATAAGAAGCATAAACAAAGACAAAGAGGTAGAACCTATTCTGGAGGAGAAAGACCTAATGTGGAGCAGAACAAAGAAAGTAACCCATACCAGAAGGAAGAAAAGGACCATAATGCATACTACAGAGGGAAAGATGATAGAAATTTCTACCATAACAACAGAGGGAATCATAATTCTTACCGCAATGAAGGATATAGGAGATCTATGAAAGAGGGTTTGATAAGAGATCATTTAGAGGAACTTGTTTTAAGTATGGAGGTGAAGGACACAGAGCATTTGAATGTCATTAGGGGAGTACATGCAAGATAATAGAGAATAATGTAAGAGCAATGTATGCAGAGGAAGAACCTGTTGGATCACCTAGTTCAATTGGAAAGCCAGAGAAAGGAGAATACTTAGTCATGAGGAGAATACTATTTCAAGAAGAGACGGCTGAGGAACTACCGCAAAGGAAAAGTTTGTTCCGGATAAGATGTAAATCAGGAGGTAAATGTTGTAAAGTGATCATTGATAGTGGCAGTATTGATAATTTACTTTCAGAGGAGATGGTGACTAAGCTAAACTTGGAGATATAGAAACACCCGAAGCCCTACAAAATAGCATGGATTCAAGATGAACACAAGGTACTGGTGAGTGAACAATGTTTGGTGAAATTTCATATAGGTTCTTATAATGATGAGGTAATGTGTGATATTATGTCAATGGATGTATGTCAGATATTGTTGGGGAGACCATGGTAGTACTGTAGAAAGGCTATACATGATGGGAGAAAGAACACATATACTATAACATCAAATTAGAAGAAACATATCTTGATACCTTTGGAAGATGAGCCTAAGAGTGAGGTATGTGGAAATGCTAGAGTTTGTTTGGTTGATGGAAGGAAATTTCTGGATGGATTGAGACATGAGAATATGTGTTTTTCTTTGATACCTAAGAAGTACAGAGACCTAAGTGTAGAGACCATTATTGGAAAAGAAGAAGAACCACCACCAGAGGAGATAACTAAATTATTGATAGAGTATGAAGACATCATATCATATAATGTACCTGAAGGATTGCCACCAATCTAGAGTATCAGTCATCATATGGACCTTATACCTAGAGCTAGTTTGCCTAGTAAAGTAGCACACCGGATGACATCAGTAGAGAATGCGGAGCTGAATAGATAGATACAAGAATTATTAAGGAAAGGATTGATCAGAGAAAGTTTAAGCCAATGTGTGCTACCTGCAGTAGTAGCACCTAATAAAGATGGATAGAATGGAGGATGTGTATAGACTCTAGAGAAATCAATAAGATCACAGTTAAGTATAAATTTCCATTGCCAAGGATGGATGACATTATGGACTATTTGAGTGGAGCAAAGTATTTCACAAAGATAGACTTGAAAAGTGGATACCATCATATCAGAATCAAAGAAGGAGATGAGTGGAAGACTTCTTTTAAGACAAATGAAGGACTGTATGAATGGTTAGTGATGCCTTTTAGATTGACTAATGCATTGAGTACTTTCATGAGGTTGATGAATGAGGTCTTGAAGAAATTTTTGGGTAAGTTTGTTATTGTATACTTGGATGATACTCTGATTTTCAGTAAACAGATGAAGAACATTTGTGGCATATTAGACAAGTATTACAGAGGTTGAGAGAAGATAAATTGCTAATAAACATCAAGAAATGTAGTTTCATGAAGGAAGAACTAGTATGTTTGGGATTTGTGATTTCTGTGGAAGGATTGAAGATGGACCCTAAAAAAGTTAGAGCAATTGTTGAGTGGCCAACACCTATGAACATTGGAGAGATAAGATCATTTCATGGATTAGTAAGTTTCTACCAGAAGTTCATAAGAAATTTCAGTTCAGTATGCACACCAATGATAGAGACAATGAGAGGTGACAAAAAGGATTTTAAGTGGACATCAGGAGCAGATAAGAGTTTTGAATTATTGAAGCAGAAAGTGACAGAGCAACCAATGTTAGCATTACCGGATTTCAACAAAGTATTTTATGTTGATTGTGATGCCAGTGGAAATGCAATAGGAGTAGTGTGAAGTCAAGAAGGGAGACCAGTAGCATATTTCAATAAGAAGTTGAATGATGCAAGGAGAAGATATTTAGTTTATGATGAGGAGTTCTGTTCCATAATTCAAGCTTTGAAGAAGTGGAGACATTACTTGTTTCCTAAGAAATTTGTGTTGTACACTAATCATCAAGCTTTATAGTATTTGAACAGTCAAGGAAAGTTGAATCAGAGACATATGAGATGGGTAGAGTTCATGCAGAGTTACACATTTGTATTAAAGCATAGGAGTGGGAAGTCAAACAAAGTTGCAGATGCATTGAGCAGAAGAAGGAATTTGCTGACAGAGATGAGGATAGAAGTATTGGGATTTGAGGAATTAAAGCATATGTATGAAGAGGATCTTGATTTTGTAGAAGAATGGAAAGCATGTAAGGAACCTATTGTGACAGATAGAAGTGGTTAGATTATTTCATTCAAGAGGATATGTTGTTCAAAGGAAATCAATTGTGTATACCTAGGAGTTCAATGAGAGATAATTTGATCAAGGAGAAGCATAGTGGTGGATTAGAAGGACACTTTGGGATTGACAAGACAATAGCTTTGGTAAGTGAACATTACCTTTGGCCTCAAATATATAAGGATGTAAGGAAATTTGTTCAATGTTGTAGAGTTTGTCAAGTTGCAAAAGGGAATAGTCAGAATATTGGATTGTATAAATCTTTGACAGTACCAGAGAGACCTTGGGAAGACATAAGCATGGATTTCATATTAGGATTTCCAAGAACACAGAGGGATATGATTCTATATTTGTAGTGGTAGACAGATTTTCAAAGATGTCACATTTCATTCCTTGTAAGAAGACAAATGATGCAGTGCATGTTGCTGACCTATTTTTCAAGGAGATTGTGAGATTGCATGGATTACCTAAGAGTATAGTTTTAGACAGAGATACAAAATTCATTGGATACTTTTGGAGAACATTGTGGAAGAAGATGAAGAAAGACCTAAAGTTTAGTTCAAAATTTCACCCATAGATAAATGGACAAATAGAAGTGGTAAATAGGAGTTTGGTTAACTTGTTGAGATGTTTATTAGGGGACAAGACAATAAATTGGGATCTAATTCTACTACACGCAGAGTTTTCATACAATAATTTAGTAAATAGAAGTATAGGGAAGACACCATTTGAGATTGTAACCAAAGTGAAACCTAGAGGAGTCGCAGAATTGAGAGACATCAGTATGAAGAATAAGAGAAGTGCAGAGGCAAAAGAATTTGTAGGATACATGGAGACACTACATAATCAGGTTAAAAAGCATTTGGAGGAGATGAATAGTAAGTGTAAGGAGCAAGCAGATGAGAAGAGGAGACATAAAAAATTTGTAGTTGGTGAAGAAGTTATGATATATCAGAGAAAGGAGAGATTTCCAGTGAGAACATACAACAAGCTGAAGATGAAGAAGTTTGGACCATGTAGGATACCTAAGAAGTTTGATTCAAGAAATGCATATGAAGTAGAGCTACCAGAGATATTGGGTATATCACCTATATTCAACATTGTAGACTTATATCAGTATCATGAGGGAGAATCAAGTGACAACACTAAAGATGGTTTGAAGAATCAGTTACCACAGCAACAACTGGAGCAAATAGGGGACATCTTGGATAGTAAAGTTGAACACAGTACCAGAGGCAAGCAATACAAAGAATACCTAGTCAAGTGGAAAGGAAGACCGACAAAAGATTCATCATGGATTTCTCATGCTGAGGCAGACCACCTTGGTTTTCCTCTAGCCCCAACAAAGTGAGGAACTCACTTTTTCAACAACCCTGGGTGTCTGATGCAGGAGCATCCTAGGTTGCAGAGTAATCTTGCATCAACAAAAAATATTTGCATTCTTTTATTTTCTCTCATTTTCAGTTCAGATCAGTCATTTGCAGTTTCAACATTTTGTACCACATTTTGCCACATCTTCATATCAAATCTCACGGATTAGGACTTAGCATTTACATAGTGTCATCTACATCATATTCAGATTTCAAGTGATTTGGATTTGTTTCCTAGAAGTTATCGCTATCACAAGATCATTAGCTTTCACAGAATAGAGCATCTAAATAGACAGTTGAAGGAGAAGGTTTACAGAGCACTTCCATGACTTGTGGAGCCTAATGGAACATCATACATGACACATAAGGATCATATAGACCTTCCTTGAGGTCCACACCAAGATTCATTCATTTATGGAGCAATACCACATGTTGTAGACTGACCTAATTGTTTCTACACGTTACATCTTTCATTGAAGTTTGTAACCTCTTATGGCCGACGCGGAGGATTCTATGAGCTTGAAGATGATATATATAGATCTCCTAGATGCATTAGGAAGTTTGTAGTTTCAGAATGTGATTGAGAGTTCAAATTTCCTTTTGAAAAGGCACTTCAATGCCATACGTTGTATATCTATTGTAGTCTGGAAGGTAGGCCTGTGATCCCTTTGATTGTAGCCCACATGTTGCTGGCATATGAGCATTGTAATTCTTTGATATTCTAAATATATGAATCTTCCATTGCATTCTATGATTATGTTGTTTTTGTTTTGTTTACTCTAGCTGCATGGTTTGGATAGTTTATTTTGTGAACCCTCCAACCATGACTACACCAATCACATTGTAATTTCCACAAACTAGGAGACATGATTACACCAAAAAACTATCATCATGACACTTTATACTTAGTGAAACTACAAATTCCAAAAGCCAAAATAGCAAAGTGGTCTTTTGATCTTAGTGCATGCAAATGCCAAAAATGGGCTATAGTTGAAAGTATAATTTTTTAGCAATATTGGATCAAAAAGATTATAGATTTGAGAAGTATTAAAAAAATATGCACTTTCAAAATATTTCATCAAAAAATGTTACCATACGAGCCTTGGAAGTTCCAAAAATGGGAAATGCTCAACAACAATGAAGATCTACAATTTCTAAAAAAACCAGACACCAATGCCAAAATCTGATTGCACCATTGTGAAGTCTGCAAAATTCAAGCCCAAAACAAAAAAAATTACTCAATAAAAGGGGCAAATATGAGGCCTACAAAGGTTGATTGCCAAAATTAAAATGCCAACGAAGAGGAGGCCTGCCGAAAATTTCTAATTAAGTTTGTGCATGATCTATTTGCTGCATGCAAAAACTAACATATACCTAGATAGGTTTTCGATGTGATGAACAAAACTCAGAAAGAGGTTTTTGATCCAACATGTAGAAGATGTGAATCTAATGCAAAAAAATGCCTCCATCAATAAAAAATGACATGTAGAAGTTGAATCAGCGACCTAAGTCAAGTAAAGGCATGCTGAAACCTACAAGATTGCACCAGAAAATATTTATTGGCATAAACTCTCAAAAAAGAGGGATGGAGATCACAGATCAGAAGCTCTGATACCATGTAATAGTTGATAAATGAGCTCTGATACCATGAAAGAGTTGATAATGGACTCAAGCACTCACATGATCACTTGCAATCAATTCAATCTTCCACAACAAGAGAGAAAAGAAATATTGTCAAGAATAATGATGCATAACATTCACAAGATGTAAAGCTTCATTATAAATACATTGCATGAAATGTACAATGAGATACCTTCTTTATATAGGTAAGGTGAGAGGTGAGGCACAAGGCCGACATAGTGGAAAAACTAACTAGATATAAATGCACCTAGACACCACTAATTAATAAATGCATGTAAGACAACTTGTAATATGACAAGTGTCTTAATGCTATGACATGAGGCAACTAGCACAAAAATATTAAATGCACCTAGATGTACATTACTGAATGCATCTAATGATACCTAAGTAAGATTAAGTAGACTAGTGTGGAGAGGACCTAATGAGGAAATATCTCTTTTACACTAATAGCTGAGGGGCCCTAGAAATGCATGGTGCTCAAGGTTGTACTCTAGGTGGACCTCAAGACTTCAAAGAGGAATCTAGAGGTGGTATCACAGAGTAAAATCTAGGACCACAAGAATGGGGATGTGTGCTCTATATAAGATGCTTTCCTTGGACTATCGAAGGGGCAATGCAAGGAATAGGAGTAGCCTCCAAAGACATAAACACAAAAGGGGAAGCAACCGTAGAAGACAAGGAAGAAGGGCCAATAGACAACTGGGCTATTAAGCGCACTTTGAACTTCTAGTACGGAAGGAACAAGAAGTCATTGCAAGGCCAAAGAATCTCAGTGGGTGCCAACCATAAGTAGTCCAAGAAAAAAATTCCTCATATGGCAAGAGGCATAAATATGCTATGGCAGAACATGTGCACAACATCATCATGAGGAAACTTCAAACATCTATGAACTATAGATGGGACCACTTGCATAGAAGTGAACCATGGCTAGCCCAACTTCAGATGAAAGTGATAAGAAGTGGAAATGATAGAGCAAGAGACATCCAAGGTTTTAGGTTCCACTTGGATTGAGAGGGTAATCAAACCCATGGTAGGTCACGACATCCCATCATGACATCAAATAAAGATTTTTGATTGCTCATAGACTTCTTTATACAATCCATGAACATATAAAAACTCCTCTATAACTATGTTTACCAAGTACACAAGGTCAACCAAGACAACCTTAATAGGATTATCACTGACCTTAGAAGCAATATATAGAGGATCATCATATGTGTCGATAAGTGTATTAGAATAAGAGAAAGAGATGGTGGACTCAGGAATAAAACACTCTCAAGCAGGGTGAGGGAAAACATCCACCATACCCACCATCCTAGCATAGGAAAGAGAGGGGTGAATGTTAGAAGTTGAATCCTACGCCATGGAGGATGAAGCAAGATCAGCAAAATTAGAGCTATGATGTAGAATAGGATCAGTGTAAATTTGCAAGTGTTTATTAGGGGGAGCCACTAACTTATTACTTCTATCATTTGCTCCAGAGACCTAGATTATATTTTGGTCGATGAGGTCTTGCACGGTGTGCTTAAGATGCAAGTATAATTCTGTATCATGGTCAGGTACTTTGTGGAATTAGCAGAAGGCCTTCGGGTCATACAAAGGTGGTAGAGTCTTACAAGTGTCAAGAGGAAGGATAGGAGGCAGTTGTACCAAACCATTGTTCAAGAGTTGTTGCATGATTGTGTAGAGAGGCTCCTTCAAATTAGTAAACTTATGATTATTCAAGATGATTTCAAAGCAAAGAGGGCTAAAGCAGCCTGGGAAGGTTCTTCAGCTACTACAATGCAAATTACTGTTGATGTATTATTTTTAAATATTTTTATTTTTCTTATTATTGGAAAAAGAAGATGAAGTAGTGGATTGAGCTATAGGATCCAGTGAGGGAGATGCCTTGAACTTGAGTGATTTCTGATAATCACAAAGTGCAGTGCACAAGTGTGAAAGATGAATATCTCATTAACAGAATCCTATCTCATATATGTGGCTATAGGTTTCCTATAAAAACCTGTTACACGTCATAGTCTGGAAGTGTATAGGGTATCTATGATAATAAAGACTAGTATCAACATATGAAGTCAGTTACTTTTTCATTGGGTCCTTGCCGATAGTGGATGAGGTTAGTGAACATGACCTGCGGGCTAATGTTAGCTTGGAAATGTTGAAGAAATTGATTTACAAGCTTATTGAAAGATAAAATAGAGTGGTCAAGAAGTGAGTAGAACTAATCCAATGTTGTGTCCTTTAAGGATTGCAAGAATAGTTTGCTAACAGGGTGTCCTAAAAAAGAAAATCACTGTAGAGAGTAGTGATGGTAGATATGTGTGTCTATGGGTCTCCTTTTCTGGTATATTTCTCAAACCTAGGTGCTTCAAAGCATTGCGATAAAGGTGTGGTGAGAATAGCAAGTGAGAGTAGGCTTCGTCGATAGTAAGTGGGGACAAGGGGTTGCACATATGAAGTGGATAGGGAAGTGAGTTGTTGCTGTAGAGAACTGACATTTTGCAAAAGTTGGTTAATCACAAGATCAGTAATATGAGTGGGTGGAGGAAGAGGAGCAGAAGCAATAGGTTGTGAAAGCAGATGGGAGACTTTGAGGTTACTAGGAGAAAAATTAAATAGTAAAGAGACCAAGGGCAGAACATACCCATATTTATTTATGGGGTTCACTATACCTCCAGACAAACTAATACCTGCACTACTAGCCTACAAAGCACTAGTAGCCATCTGAGAAGATGTGAAAATCTAAATTCCTAATGTAGGAAGAGGAATAGAAAGCTGACTTCCACTAATGTTCAATTGAGAATCTTGGGGATCCATAATGTAGCTTGCCAATGGTGGCATATCACTATGCACTATATGAGTGATGCCACATAGGAGATCAAGACCTTTTCGATGCCCAGTTAACATAACCCAGAGAGAATCAACCAAGGAGACAGTGGTACTGGCTATGTCCTCGTGGTATAGAAAATCTTGGTAATTAGCTATATGATGATCTAAGTCACATATTTTCTCCAGAGGAACATATCTGAAGGCTACCTCATGATCTAAGGATTCTTCCACATCATGGTAAGACTCATGGGAATAGTCTTGGAAGTAGAAGTAGAAGTAGAAGTAGAAGAAATATTTGTAGTAGTTTGTTCAGAAGAATAATTTGTAAAGTCTAGAGAAGATTGAATAGGTGAGGTATGATTCATAGTAAAGGCCATGTAATGGAGTTTGATACTCCTACACAACATATATAATTCAAAATTTAAAGACTGGGTTGTGAAGCTCATAAACAAAGTTTTAGCTTCACAACACACAGTGCAATGTGATGAAAGAAGAAAGTTTTTATTTTAAATGTTTATAAATAGTGGGTTTACCAAGATGTAAGGTGAACTACAATAATGAAGAGAAGGTTTTAAAGTGTAAGAACATGTCGGGTTCGCCAAAATGTATAGTAGGAAAAACCTACTCCTTAATTGAATGTATCAATTACGGGAGTTTTTCACTAACACTACACTTGGGTTCTATTTTGTTTGATGTTCTAAATCTACTCTAGGTTTTACAGAACCACTTTATGTTCTAACAGAAATGAAGCAACTAAACTAGATGCTCGCAAGAAAGAATGAAACTGATAAATACTGGAAAATAGACTGCTATATACAAAATTCTAGAAAATGAGTTGAAGGAGTAGAGAGAGGGGTAGAAATGGAACCTATCACTAAAAGGAGAAGCTCACTACCCTGGATGACAACATACTATGGGGATGTCTGTGCTAAGCATTGGCTACTAAAAGTGATAAAAATAAAAATCTTCAAATCCGTACAACTTCAAGATGTCTACACAGCACAACAATAAACAATACAGGTACCCAACAGTCTCCAAGTAACACAAATTTAAAAATGAAACTAAATATGCTATTAAAAATAAAATAAAAAGAAATGGAAGAGAAGGGAAGGAGGAGTGACAAAACTTCTGTACATTTGTAATGCTTCACTCAAGAGCACCTGCAAAGAACAAAAGTAAAATGGTTGTGTTGTTATGGAGCTTGCCTCAGTCAAGCCTCGGTTTTGGTCTTCTGACCTCCACCAGCAACAAATGATAGAGAGAATGGAGGAATAAAGTGTGTGCTCATATCCTACTTGCATCTAGGAATTAAGAGTAGTGACAATTGAAATAAAGCTAAGGTATCTTCCCTAGTATATGGGGAAGAATACCCTAAAACATACAACAATGAAAAAGAGATGGTGGTCTACACCATGCAACTAAACAAATAGTTAAACTAAACTATATTGAAACATATTTAAATATGAAATACTAACCAAAATAGAGAAACATTACCAGCTAGAATGACAAGAAGAAGGATGCAAATCCTCAAGGACTGGAATCTAGTGCAAATAGATTCAAAACCCCAAGGAAGAACCTTCCTGAATGATCAAGCTACAACATATAAAATCCCCAAGAGCTAATAAATATGATGCTATAAATCAATAGAGAAAAAAAAATCCTCAATATCTGCTAATGGAGAGCCAAGAGAGCAATGCTTCAACCATACTTTCAAAAAAATTTCCAAGAGATAGATTGAGAGCCAAAAATTTGAGAGAGAATGAGAGATAGGATTCAAAATTCCACCAAAGAGGAATAAACCCAAAATAGCAAGCAAGGAGACATTTTGAGATGCAGAAGGAAATTACAAGAGAGTTGCATCATCACTGCGGTGTCTAGTAATGCCCAGAAATGACCACCTGGCTCCAAATGGATGTGGGATGCTAGCACATCACATAGACATCCATGCATAGCACTCGTGTCCAGGCAACTTCAGTTCTTGATCACACGGAGTTCCTAAGGATGATGTGACAATCAAAACATTAAAATGAAATTGCACAAAATTTAACATAAAACACACTTATAAACAATGCTAAGAAGGTGGACACTAAAGTGGTCACAAAATGTAGTGTGAAATTGCAAGGGTATGCATTTTTTGATGTTACAATATTGACATGTGGTAAGTGATAGGCTTGAGTCTCATTTCCCAATAGACCCTTGGGTTGTATGTGCCTATGTCTTGGCCTAGGCTTATCTTGTCAAGCTTCAAATTCTCTTTCCCTAATACCAAATTACTTTGAGGCACTCATCATTGTAGGATCCCAAACCTACAATTTTGATGCTTCTTCCAAACTTCTTTGTCCTAAGATGGGAAGGAGTATAAGTTTTCCTAGTGTCCTAGCTATCCTCTGCATAATACATTAGGCAGAATTATAGACTTTTTCTATTTGGTAGTCATGCATGAGGTATCCTAACACCCTAATCCCTACCTACTTTGTAAGTTCCTATCATTTTGGGATTTTAGGTTGTCTCTTACCCTCATGTTGATTTCATTATTTGAGTTAATTTAATATTCCTGTAAGCATTATTACTAAAACTATACATGGTTAAGGTTTACCAATATGGTTGGAGACCATTATTGAGAAAAGGGAAAGGGAGTATGGGAAAACTACTAATAAATTTTAGGTCATGGTGGATTTGTTCAAGGCACCACCAAAGCAAAAAGAAGCTAGAACACTATCCACCATCATTGCAGATGCCCAAGGAGAAAGAACTATAGAGATAACCATCCCTTTAAGTGATAAAGAGGAAAAGTATATGTAGGAAAATGACTATTAGATTCAAAGAGTTAACCTTGGGTCGGATGAACAAATGAAAGAACTTAAATCCCAAGTTGATGAATTGTCAACTTATGTAGAATATCTCGTGGGCCCTATGGACTCACATGCATCTACCCACACTTTTAGTAGCATTAGATAAAGGATTGTAGATGGGATGAGTAGTGTAGGTCACTGGTGCTTGGAGGGACACTTTGTTTTCATAAGATAAGAGACTGATAAAAATAGCAATCAAGTGTTACCATGAGGTTAGTGATGGGGTCATTTTCATGGTTGAATTTAAACAAAGAATAGATGAGGAGTTGATTACTCTTGACAACAACCTAACCATGCTTAAGAGGATGGTTCAAATCCCATTCTCAACTTTGGTAAATAATGATGTTGTCCAAAGTGGCAACCATGAAATTAATTTTGAGTTATCCTGATGATGGATCACAAAGTGTGATTTGAAACATTGATATACATAAAATAATAAATTATAGACATAGTTTAATCCAGAATCCTTTCTTTTATAAAATTATGGACTATGGAAATATGATTATTCTTATCATTTTGAGTGGTTAAAATCCATTAAATGGAGGATACAAATCTTGCAAGAATGCCATAAGACAATTTTTAATAGAAAGATAACAAGGGAAGTAGTCATCACTAAGATTCAAAATTTCATTGAATCTATCCCATGCACATTTTGGGAAAATAATGTAAATTTCAAAGGCATTGTAAAGGGTGAAAAACTTGTTGAAGGAAGCTAAATAGAAGGATAAAGTAGCAAGTTAGCAAATTTGGACATGTTAGCATTTTCATTATAGATCCAAGTTTTCCAAACTAGGTCATGTTGTAAGGAGGAATTTCTAAAATTCAAATGAGAAGGATGGACCCAAGGCCTGTTACATGATAAATCTTTCTAGTTAATGGAAAGTGGGAGGTGATGTATGAAATTTGCATTTGTAATATAGTAATTTTATGTGCTCCTTTCCATTGGTTTAAAATCCTTAGACACCTGAAATACTTTGTTAATATTTTCCAACAATACAATTATTTGCAAATTCTAGATCTAGGCATTTTAACAATAGATCTACAAATTTTATTGTTTTAATTTAATCCTAATTTAATCAAATTTAAGAAAAAAGGTAGAAGAGTTAAGGTTTAGATAAAGAAAATAAAATAGGTCTATTTTGTAATGAATTTAAATTCTATTTTTCTTAGACAATGAAATCCAGTTAAACCAACTTTTCTTGATCTATATTACATAAATTCATTTGCACAAAATAGTATAGATGTCTAAGTATTTTAAACCAGTGGAAAGGAACACATGAAATTACTGTATTACACATGCAAATTTCATACATCACCTCCCATTGTCCATTAATTGAAAAGATTTGTCATTAATGGACAATGGGATGTGATGTATGAAATTTGCATGTGGTAATACAGTAATTTCATGTGTTCCTTTCCATTGGTTTAAAATATTTAGACATCTATACTACTTTGTGCAAATGAATTTATGTAATACATATCAATCAAAGTTGGTTTAACTAGATTTCATTGTCTCAACAAAATTAGAATTTAAATTAATTACAAAAAAGACCCCATTTTATTTTATTTTTCTCTAAACCTTAACTTTTCTTCCCTTTTTTCTTATAATTGATTAAATTAGGATTAACTTAAAACAATAAAATTTGTAGATCTACTGTTATAATGCCTAGATCTAGGACTTACAAATAATTGTATTGCTTGAACAGATTAACATAATAACATCTAAAAGTGATACTTATCTTTCTTAGTCCACTTAAATTGATTAAATCTGGAACACTAATCATTATGCAAATTTGTAATCTATTGTAGATAAAGATCAAATCTAAGATTTATAAAGATGAAATTGTTATTATAGATCAGATCTAAAATCAAAAGTTGTGCATCCTTTTCTTGTTGTATATTAAATCTAAATATCTATCATTTATGTAGCTAACTATTTGTCTAGCTAACAATTTATTGTGGACTGATTGTACACATCAATATTTCTTTACCATAGTTTGATTTAAAAGGTACAACTACATAGATCACTAAGTTATCTTACATCACCATGACCTGGTAGTATAGACCTTGGGGTAGATTAACTTCTTCTAGAATTTGGTCACCTTTTAGGAGAGGTAAAGTGATCTTGTGACTTTACCTAACTATTGCTGAGCATGCCAAAACATCCATCAATAGATGCCTACACTCTACTTTCAATCTATGGCACTCTAAGCACTTAGCTACATATATAGCCACATATTTCTTCATTCCATTCTATAATTACAAATTCTTAAGGTTAGAATAAAGTTTTGTTACTCCTAGATGATAACTATAGGGTGCATAATGGGCTTCCCCCAAAATGACATCTTACAAACCACCCTTAGTTGGGATATAAATCTTGCTTTGAAATCTTAATAACCCATCGCTATCTAATAAAACATCTAGATATTGATCCAAATCATCTTGAACCATCTAATATAATTAATCAAAAATCTAAGCATGCTAAATAGACTCTCTCAAATCTAACCAAAACTATGACATAGCTATTATGCTTATCCTCCTACTAAGAGCATTTTCCACTCTGTTATCTTTCCCTTTGACGTATGAAATTTTAATCTCAAAGTTACTCAATAATTCTACCCATCTTCTCTACCATGCATTTAGTTCAAGTTGAGTAAACAAGTATTCCAACCACTTGTGATCTATCTTTAGCTAGAAAGGTCTACCCATTGTGAAATACCTCCAAACCTTAAGAACATGAATCAATCTGGAAAGCTCCAATTCATGAGTGGGATTGTTCTTCTCATGATCTTTTAGCTTCCTTGATTCATATGCACATACTCTACCATCCTACAACAGCACTCCTGTAAAACCCTCCAAAGAAGCATCTGTCCAAATAGTAAACTCCTTCTCAAGATCTAAAACTTGTAAGATCAATGCAGTAGTTAAAGTAATACTAAGATTCTGAAAATCTTATGCATGCTTTTCTTACCACACAAATTTCTTACCCTTCTTCTGCAATGAAGTGATAGAATAAGCTACTTTGGAAAAACCTTCTGTGAATATGTAGTAATATCCTGTAAGACCCACGAAACTTTACACATTCACAACATTCTTTAGAGTAGGCCACTCAACTATTACCTCAATATTAGTTGGATTGATAGTAACATCCTTTTCCAAAATAACATGCCTAAGATACTATAGCCCAGACTAGAAGAAAGCACACATACTTATCTTACCATAGATATTATGCTTGTGTATGAGGAAAAATTGATTAAATCTAAACTAATAAAACCAAAAACCAATCACATAAAGCGAACCAATCTAAGTAAAAGCCAATATCATCAAATCAAAGAAAAGTGAAAGCTCTTACCAAAACCTGTATTGTTCCCTTTTGGAGAAGTGTAGATTGCTCAATGAAGTTGCGAAACCATAGCTGCAACAAGCAAGTAGTGTGCTCAATGTGCTCAAAGAACAATGTCAAAAGATCGTAAGGGTTGCTCAATCGACGCGTTTTGTATGCTCAAAGCTCTGTTAAGTATGCCTAAGAATACGATCGAAGAGAAAGGTAATGAAGGAGAAGAGGGGGGTTTATATAGATTTCAACAGAGATCAATCAACGGTCCAGATAATTCAGAAGAATCAATGGAGGAGAACAGTTGAGGAACGTGCAATGAATAAGAAGATGACATGTGTCTTGCTTTCTTTTGCATGAGAGGAGTTATCAAGAATAGAAGAATGAGTTAAAGCAATTAATAGAATGTAATAGTCAGTTAAGTGATTTAAAACAAGAAGAAGAGATTTGCATGAGAATTAGAAGATATTTTGCTTTATTAAATATAGAAAGCTTGAGTTATTTTAGAGATAACTCAAATTTAGAAGAAAAAGCAATTTAAATAAATAATTGATTTATATAAATTTAGAGAAGATATTTTGGAAGAAATAATTAAATAATTAGAATTATTTAATTTAGGAGATTTGAAAGCAAATTAAATAAATAAATTTATTTAATTGTTGTGCATGATTTTGGAAGAATGATTTTGATTTAATTAAATAATTGAAGAATTATTTAATTTTAGATAAGAGGGATTTGTGATGAATTAATTAAATAATTGGGTTTTATTTAATTAATGTGGATGTGAATTTTGGAAAGAGGATAATAATCTAATTAAATAATTAAAATTATTTAATTGTGGAAGAATAATAGAGGAATTTAATTTAATTAATTAAATAAAGAGAATTTATTTAATTAAATGTCGAAAGTATGTGATTTAGAAGAATTTTGTGAAATTGATTAAATAATTAGATTATTTAATTAATGTGTGAAATGCAGGTGATTAGACAGATTATGAAATGCCAGTGATGTGACAACTTGGTCATTTTAGGGTGTCTACATTTTGCCCCTCTTTGATGCAATGTAGCGTGTAGCGTTGTGTCAAAGAAAATGATTGTTGAAGATGTGATACAATTTATTGTTGCCCCAGCATATGCCCCCTCAAGCAGGAAGACGGGGAAGCGGTAGAAGAACTGTGCTGACGCTCGACTAGAAGAGTACGTGACCAGGTAGGAGGAAAAGCAGAAAAGGGGTGGGAAGAAAAACTAAGGGTGGGACACTATAAATAGGTCCCATGGGGACCACAATCCTCATTTGCACCCTAGGAGATTCTAAATTTAGAGAGGAGAGCTTCCAAACTAGGTTGAGTGGAAGGAGTAGACAGCGAAGAGAGATGCCAATTCCAGTGCACAGGCATCGGGCGGAGCTGGTGCAGACCTACAGGAGGCCAGCAGGAGCTCCAGCAGCGGTAAGTGGTCAAAACACCCCTTTGTATTTTGTCGTTTAGGGTGGTTTGAGGGCTAGGTTTAGGGGGGTTGAATAGGGAAGCCAAAAGCGTTGTAGGGAGTCGTGGCGCGTATGGTAGTCGTTTGCAGTGCTTTTGGCGCGCCGCAGCGCATATGGTAGGCAGGTAAAGCACAGTTGGTAAAATCAACGCGTGTTTGGTGGTTTGGATCAGCGCTGCAGCATGGTTGGCAAAATACTACAGCGCTTGTGGCTAGGTAGTGTAGCGTGGTGGGTAGGGAAAGTTAGCGTGATTGGTAGGGAAGCGGGAAAATCACGTCACCTCTGGTAGTGCAGAACAGCGCGGTTGGTAGGTGGGTGCAGCGCTTGTGGAAAACAAGGCGCATTTGGTAGAAAAAGCACAGCGCGTCTGGATAAACAGTGCGGCATGTTTGGCAGGGAGGTACAGCGCATTTGTATATAACAAAGCACTTTTGGTTAAGTAGGGAAAATTTGAATTGTGGTTTGAGAAAAGGGATGTCTACCCTAGGTGACATGGCATAGCAAAGATGTAGATAGGATTTGAGGGATTGGTTATAGAAGAACTGACAAGTGGTTTGTTTATGGATGCAGAGGATTTTGCCACCGCTGATGTCGCGAGAGTGACACCACACGATTGCACATGAGGTAGTACAGTTGACATGGGAGGAGGACGCATTCCTGGAGCATGCGAGACTATGGCACATTGCGCATTTGACACACATTAGGGTGAATCTCGCCCTAGTGACAGCAGTGGTAGAGAGATATCACAGCGAGACCTCGTCATTCCACTTTCCAACGGGGGAGGCGACAGTGACACTGGAGGATGTGTACCGGATCCTACAGATTCGGATTGATGGTGATATAGTGGACTTTGACCTGGCACGGGGTGAGGCAGGCATGGTAGAGGTCTTTTGCACAGATGACCTGTGGATAGATGACGGGGAGATTCGATGGGCAGACGTCCCGAGACTCTGCGATAGGATCAGATGGATAGTTGCATCACTAATTGGTGGCTTCCTGTGTCCTGACAGGAGATCCAGAGGATTATCAGTTGGTTGGGGTACAGTGCTATCAGGGATGTTCACACATGGCAGACAGTATGCGTGGGGCCCCTGTGTGTTGGGACACTTGTATCATGACATGCACCATTACGTGTATACGAGAGGCAGGAGCCTCTCAGTAGGGGTGACCTTATTACAGGTATGGGCGTGGGAGCATATTCCAGTGATCCGACCCATGGCACAGCGCCATCGAGACAAAGGCGAGCCCTATGCATTTTTATATGATTAGGTGATTACACACCGGAGGATGGGGTCTATGAGCCACTGGAGGCGGCAGATTGATGACATGGACCTATTCATATGGAGGCCTTGGCTACTATGTGAGGAGTGGGATGATGAGCATGAGCAGCTCATGTATTGCAGACAGGCTCATTATTTGTTCGGGAGACGGACAAATATGATAGAGAGGTACCTGCCAGAGCGAGTTCTTAGGCAGTTTGGATTACCGCAGGGACTACCCGTGGGGGAGGCCACACATGCCAGGACGTGGAGGGAGGTTGGAGACTAGGACGCCGAGATCCTAGTGGCTACAGCTTTAGCAGAGGTATGGAGACTTGTCCCCGTGAGATGGGATTGGGAATGTGTATGAGGAAAAATTGATTAAATCTAAACTAATAAAATCAAAAACTAATCACATAAAGTGAACCAATCTAAGTAAAAGCCAATATCATCAAATCAAAGAAAAGTGAAAGCTCTTACCAAAACCTGTATTGTTCCCTTTTGGAGAAGTGTAGATTGCTCAATGAAGTTGCAAAACCATAGCTGCAACAAGCAAGTAGTGTGCTGAATGTGCTCAAAGATCAATGTCAAAAGATCGTAAGGGTTGCTCAATCGACGCGTTTTGTATGCTCAAAGCTCTGTTAAGTATGCCTAAGAATATGATCGAAGAGAGAGGTAATGAAGAAGGTGAGAGGGGTTTATATAGATTTCAATAGAGATCGATCAACGGTCCAGATAATTCAGAAGAATCAATGAAGGAGAAAAGTTGAGGAACGTGCAACGAATAAGAAGACGACATGTGTCTTGCTTTCTTTTGTATGAGAGGAGTTATCAAGAATAGAAGAATGAGTTAAAGCAATTAATAGAATGTAATAGTCAGTTAAGTGATTTAAAACAAGAAGAAGAGATTTGCATGAGAATTAGAAGATATTTTACTTTATTAAATATAGAAAGCTTGAGTTATTTTAGAGATAACTCAAATTTAGAAGAAAAAGCAATTTAAATAAATAATTGATTTATTTAAATTTAGAGAAGATATTTTGGAAGAAATAATTAAATAATTAGAATTATTTAATTTAGGAGATTTGAAAGCAAATTAAATAAATAAATTTATTTAATTGTTGTGCATGATTTTGGAAGAATGATTTTGATTTAATTAAATAATTGAAGAATTATTTAATTTTAGATAAGAGGGATTTGTGATGAATTAATTAAATAATTGGGTTTTATTTAATTAATGTGGATGTGAATTTTGGAAAGAGGATAATGATCTAATTAAATAATTAAAATTATTTAATTGTGGAAGAATAATAGAGGAATTTAATTTAATTAATTAAATAAAGAGAATTTATTTAATTAAATGTCGAAAGTATGTGATTTAGAAGAATTTTGTGAAATTGATTAAATAATTAGATTATTTAATTAATGTGTGAAATGCAGGTGATTAGACAGATTATGAAATGCCAGTGATGTGACAACTTGGTCATTTTAGGGTGTCTACATTTTGCCCCTCTTTGATGCAGTGCAGCGTGTAGCGTTGTGTCAAAGAAAATGATTGTTGAAGATGTGATATAATTTATTGTTGCCCCGGTGTAGGTAGTTGCCCTAGCGTATGCCCCCTTGAGTGGGAAGACGGGGAAGCGGTAGAAGAACTGTGTTGACGCTCGACTAGAAGAGTACGCGACCAGGTAGGAGGAAAAGCAGAAAAGGGGTGGGAAGAAAAACTAAGGGTGGGACACTATAAATAGGTCCCATGGGGACCACAATCCTCATTTGCACCCTAGGAGATTCTAAATTTAGAGAGGAGAGCTTCCAAACTAGGTTGAGTGGAAGGAGCAGACAGCGAGGAGAGATGTCGATTCCAGCACACAGACATCGGGCGGAGCTGGTGCGGACCTACAGGAGGCCAGCAGGAGCTCTGGCAGTGGTAAGTGCTCGAAACACCCCTTTGTATTTTGTCGTTTAGGGTGGTTTGAGGGCTAGGTTTAGGGGGGTTGAATAGGGAAGCCAAAAGCGCTGTAGGGAGTCGCGGTGCATATGGTAGTCGTTTGCAGTGCTTTTGGCATGCCGCAGTGCATATGGTAGGCAGGTAAAGTGCGGTTGGTAAAATCAATGCACGTTTGGTGGTTTGGATCAGCGCCGCAGCGCGGTTGGCAAAATGCCGCAGCACTTGTGGCTAGGTAGTTTAGCGTGGTGGGTAGGGAAAGTTAGCGCGATTGGTAGGGAAGCGGGAAAATCGCATCACCTCTGGTAGTGCAGAATGGCACGATTGGTAGGTGGGTGCAGCACTTGTGGAAAAAAAGGTGCATTTGGTAGAAAAAGCACAGCGCGTCTGGATAAACAGTGCGGCGCGTTTGGCAGGGAGCTACAGGGCATTTGTATATAACAAAGTGCTTTTGGTTAAGTAGGGAAAATTTGAATTGTGGTTTGAGAAAAGGGATGTCTACCCTAGGTGACATGGCATAGCAAAGATGTAGATAGGATTTGAGGGATTGGTTATAGAAGAACTGACAAGTGGTTTGTTTATGGATGCAGAGGATTTTGCCACCGCTGATGTCGTGAGAGCGACACCATGAGGTAGTACAGTTGACATGGGAGGAGGACGCATTCCTAGAGCATGTGGGACTATGGCACGTTGTGCATTTGACACACATTAGGGTGAATCTTGCCCTAGTGACAGCAGTGGTAGAGAGATATCACAGCGAGACCTCGTCATTCCACTTTCCGACAGGGGAGGCGACAGTGACACTGGAGGACGTGACTGGATCCTGCGGATTCGGATTGATGGCGATATAGTGGACTTTGACCTGACACGGGGTGAGGCAGGCATGGTAGAGGTCTTCTGCACAGATGACCTGTGGATAGATGACGGGGAGATTTGATGGGCAGATGTCTCGAGACTCTGTGATAGGATCATATGGATAGTTGTGTCACTGATTGGAAGCTTCCTGTGTCCTGACAGGAGATCCAAAGGATTATCAGTTGGTTGGGGTACAGTGCTATCAGGGATGTTCACACATGGCAGACAGTATGCGTGTGGCTCCTGTGTGTTGGGACAGTTGTATCATGACATGCACCATTGCGTGTACAGGAGAGGCAAGAGCCTCTCAGCAGGGGTGACCTTATTACAGGTATGGGCGTGGGAGCATATTCCAGTGATCTGACCCATGGCACAGTGCCATCGAGACAGAGGCGAGCCCTATGCATTTTTATATGATGGGGTGATTACACACCGGAGGATGGGATCTGTGAGCCACTGGAGGTGGCAGATTGATGAGATGGACCTGTTCATATGGAGGCCTTGGCAGCTATGTGAGGAGTGGGATGACAAGCATGAGCAGCTCATGTATTGCAGACAGGCTCATTATCTGTTTGGGAGACAGATAGATATGATAGAGAGGTACCTGCCAGAGCGAGTTCTTAGGTAGTTTGGATTACCGCAAGGACTACCCGTGGGGGAGGCCACACATGCCAGGACGCGGAGGGAGGTTGGAGACTGGGACGCCGAGATCCCAGTGGCTACAGCTTTGGCAGAAGTATGGGGACTTATCCCTGTGAGATGGGATTGGGAATATGTATGAGGAAAAATTAATTAAATCTAAACTAATAAAACTAAAAACCAATCACATAAAGCAAACCAATCTAAGTAAAAGCCAATATCATCAAATCAAAGAAAAGTGAAAGCTCTTACCAAAACCTATATTGTTCCCTTTTGGAGAAGTGTAGATTGCTCAATGAAGTTGCAAAACCATAGCTGCAACAAGCAAGTAGTGTGCTCAATGTGCTCAAAGACTAATGTCAAAAGATCATAAGGGTTGCTCAATCGACGCATTTTGTATGCTCAAAGCTCTGTTAAGTATGCCTAAGAATATGATCGAAGAGAGAGGTAATGAAGGAGATGAGGGGGGTTTATATAGATTTCAACAGAGATCGATCAACGATCCAGATAATTCAGAAGAATCAATGGAGGAGAACAGTTGAGGAACGTGCTGTTGGTTTTTCTTCTAAATCAGCATTAGGGTTTGCCACTTCTAATGCACAGGCAGATTCAGCCAACTAAATACAGGAGGTTGCGTGAGCTGCCTCCCCTTCACTTCTGGTTCTGCCGCACCAAGGGGGGTATCCCTATAATTCAAGATGTAACCTTGACTAGCTCAAAGATAGAAAGATCTAACTTGACAACAACAGGCATAATACTCTAATGTATGGACCAAGATCTGTATGATAGATCACAAGGCTGGCAACATTCTTGGACATGATGTCTGGTTGGGTATGAGAGCATGCAGGGGGTTCCTAATCCTACTCCTACAACTAACAGGTGGAAGTATGAGATGGTTTGAAATGGATTTTGGATGCAAAGCTGGACATGGTGTATAACCTCAACACAGAGCTAGGTTGGTGCCTATCCAGGGCTTGGAGTCGGTAGACATACACCTGTGAATGATCAGCATGAATAGCTAAAACTGGATTTCAGGGGGATACACATGATATCTGCCTTACAGATACCTCCCAATACAGAATGTTAAGTTATCTCTACTTATGGCATCCCTACTGCAGTATACCCTTCCCAATGTTCAACCTGAAAACAGTTTAATCTACCCCTTGAGCAGAAGTTAAAAGATCAGACATTCAACATAGGAATTCTATGCTCTAGAATCTAAACATTACCCAAATATCCAGATTCAGAAGAAGAATACATACAATACTGGAGACAGAATTAACACAACACACGCTAAGATAGCATTACTCATATAAGATTAACCATGAAATCAGTGGATTCATGCCAAATCGTACAACAGGAGATACATAAACTCACAAGTTAAACTGTACAGAGCAACCAGATCAGCTTGTATCTTGTTACAGAGCCAAAAATCTTCAACTTTCAACAACCAAAAATGAGTAACACTTCCTGCTTATAACAGCCAGGTAGTGTACCACAGCAATTAATCACATGGTTGACCAAAAATCCTGCCAGATACACAGTATCAGCAAAATGGCGCTCAACGCATTACCAGATTGGCGCCCAAACATGAATGCAGCAGGTAGGGGAGGAGACAGGAAGATATCTCGAGCCCTGTGCCACTGTCCGCTGATGTACACCTTCAATCGGGTACCAGATCCGCCCATACCTCTGCAACCTTCGCCATTAATGGCGCACTAACCCGTGGCCTCGGGAAAACATCAATTCTGCATCGCGACTATTTCCCGCCGAGATTCATCATCATGATATTTGAAAATGCAGGATATCAATTATCCCACATGCACCCCGCAGCAACCTCATTAACACTTTATATACTAGGTCATGAGCATATATGATGTCGGTGCTTTTGCTCTTGACGACACTAGTATAAGACTTCATCATCATCATCCTCCAGCAGCATGATATCTTGTTGCTTGAAAAATCACCCTGAAGTCAGCATCATATCGCAATATCACCTGCATGATAATCGCCTTCATCGGCACAACCTGATCCATCGGAGGAACATCCTCCTGCTGAGCCTATACCAAAAATCTGGCCGATGAACATCCTGATGACGTCATCATCATATCCTGCTGACGTCATCATCATATCCGCCCACTGCGCACCTCCTCATATCCGGATGACGTCATCATCATATCTGCAAATATCGGGAGATCTCCACAAGATGATCTGTGTTAGAAATATGACCCCCCCCGGACCTTGATGACGTCATCATCATATCGACATCAGGATGATATTCGGAAGACAACCGGATATTTGGAAATATCATCCTGATGCACAAATATCATGCTGCATTGTAGCTCCACTATAAGATCGGGGCGATAGATGAATATGATGATGCTTGAAAAGATCACCCCCACTAGATAATGCACGAAGCCGGCAGGCGGATATCTCCTTGATATCAGCATCATCATGACGCTGGAACAAACATACACCCGGGTGATATGAAAATATCACCCCCTCCTTCGGAAATATCATGATGCAGATAGACAGAGAAATAGATATCACCCTCCGCAAGCAGATCAGGGCGCACTGTAGCTCATCAGCAGGATCAGGATGATATCCAAACATCACTCGATATTGAAATATGATGATCCTGATGAGAAAACTGGTCGACAGAAAACATGATGATGCTGACCACCATCGAAGCAAACATGATGATGATGACCTCCTCAGGAAAATATGATGCTGCAGCTAAAAAATGCTGAGGAGGTCCAACACTTAGAACATTTTTTGGATACTTAGGGAAAGTGCCTGCATGAAAATTGCTCAAAAATTATCAGTCAATTCAGGCACTAACACGTGCAACGAATAAGAAGACGACATGTGTCTTGCTTTCTTTTGCATGAAAGGAGTTATCAAGAATAGAAGAATGAGTTAAAGCAATTAACAGAATGTAATAGTCAGTTAAGTGATTTAAAACAAGAAGAGATTTGCATGAGAATTAGAAGATATTTTGCTTTATTAAATATAGAAAGCTTGAGTTATTTTAGAGATAACTCAAATTTAGAAGAAAAAGCAATTTAAATAAATAATTGATTTATTTAAATTTAGAGAAGATATTTTGGAAGAAATAATTAAATAATTAGAATTATTTAATTTAGGAGATTTGAAAGCAAATTAAATAAATAAATTTATTTAATTGTTGTGCATGATTTTGGAAGAATGATTTTGATTTAATTAAATAATTGAAGAATTATTTAATTTTAGATAAGAGGGATTTGTGATGAATTAATTAAATAATTGGGTTTTATTTAATTAATGTGGATGTGAATTTTAGAAAGAGGATAATGATCTAATTAAATAATTAAAATTATTTAATTGTGGAAGAATAATAGAGGAATTTAATTTAATTAATTAAATAAAGAGAATTTATTTAATTAAATGTCGAAAGTATGTGATTTAGAAGAATTTGGTGAAATTGATTAAATAATTAGATTATTTAATTAATGTGTGAAATGCAGGTGATTAGACAGATTATGAAATGCCAGTGATGTGACAACTTGGTCATTTTAGGGTGTCTACATTTTGCCCCTCTTTGATGCAGTGCAGCGTGTAGCGTTGTGTCAAAGAAAATGATTGTTGAAGATGTGATACAATTTATTGTTGCCCCGGTGTAGGTAGTTGCCCCAGCGTATGCCCCCTCGAGTGGGAAGACGGGGAAGCAGTAGAAGAACTGTGTTGACGCTCGACTAGAAGAGTACGCGACCAGGTAGGAGGAAAAGCAGAAAAGGGGTGGGAAGAAAAACTAAGGGTGGGACACTATAAATAGGTCCCATGGGGACCACAATCCTCATTTGCACCCTAGGAGATTCTAAATTTAGAGAGGAGAGCTTCCAAACTAGGTTGAGTGGAAGAAGCAGACAGCGAGAAGAGATGTCGATTCCAGCGCACAGACATCAGGCAGAGCTGGTACGGATCTACAGGAGGCCAGCAGGAGCTCCGGCAGCAGTAAGTGGTCGAAACACCCCTTTATATTTTGTTGTTTACGGTGGTTTGAGGGCTAGGTTTAGGGGGGTTGAATAGGGAAGCCAAAAGCGCTGTAGGGAGTCGCGGTGCGTATGGTAGTCATTTGCAGTGCTTTTGGCGTGCCGCAGCGCATATGGTAGGCGGGTAAAGCGTGGTTGGTAAAATCAACGCGCGTTTGGTGGTTTGAATCAGTGCCGCAGTGCTTGTGGCTAGGTAGTGTAGTGCGGTGGGTAGGGAAAGTTAGCGCGATTGGTAGGGAAGCGAAAAAATCGCGTCGTCCTTAGTAGTGCAGAACGGCGTGGTTGGTAGGTGGGTGCAGCGCTTGTGGAAAACAAGGCGCATTTGGTAGAAAAAGCACAGCGCGTCTGGATAAACAGTGCGGCGCATTTGGCAGGGAGGTACAATGCATTTGTATATAACAAAGCGCTTTTAGTTAAGTAGGGAAATTTTGAATTGTGGTTTGAGAAAAGGGATGTCTACCCTAGGTGACATGGCATAGCAAAGATGTAGATAGGATTTGAGGGATTGGTTATAGAAGAACTAACAAGTGGTTTGTTTATGGATGTAGAGGATTTTGCCACCGCTGATGTCGCGAGAGCGACACCACGCGATTGCACACGAGGTAGTATAGTTGACATGGGAGGAGGATGCATTCCTGGAGCATGCGGGACTATGGCACGTTGTGCATTTGACACACATTAGGGTGAATCTCACCCTAGTGACAGCAGTGGTAGAGAGATATCACAGCGAGACCTCATCATTCCACTTTTCGACGGGGGAGGCGACAATGACACTGGAGGACATGTACCGGATCCTGCGGATTCAGATTGATGGTGATATAGTGGACTTTGACCCGGCATGGGGCGAGGCAGGCATGGTAGAGGTCTTCTGCACAGATGACCTATGGATAGATGATGGTGAGATTCGATGGGCAGACGTCTCGAGACTCTACAATAGGATCAGATGGATAGTTGCGTCATTGATTGGCGGCTTCCTGTGTCCTGACAGGAGATCCAAAGGATTATCAGTTGGTTGGGGTACAGTGATATCAAGGATGTTCACACATGGCAGACAGTATGCGTGGGGCCCCTGTGTGTTGTGACAGTTGTATCATGACATGCACCATTGCGTGTACAGGAGAGGCAAGAGCCTCTCAGCAGGGGTGACCTTATTATAGGTATGGGCATGGGAGCATATTCCAGTGATCCGACCCATGGCACAACGCCATCGAGACAGAGGCGAGTCCTATGCATTTTTATATGATGGGGTGATTACACACCGGAGGATGGGGTTTGTGAGCCACTGGAGGCGGCAGATTGATGAGATGGACCTGTTCATATGGAGGCCTTGGCTACTATGTGAGGAGTGGGATGACGAGCATGAGTAGCTCATGTATTGCAGACAGGCTCATTATCTATTTGGGAGATGGACAGATATGATAGAGAGGTACCTGCCAAAGTGAGTTCTTAGGCAGTTTGGATTACCGCAGGGACTACCCGTGGGGGAGGCCACACATGCCGGGACGTGGAGGGAGGTTGGAGACTGGGATGCAGAAATCCTAGTGGCTACAGCTTTTGTAGAGGTATGGGGACTTGTCCCTATGAGATGGGATTGGGACACAGGGCTGGCAGACCCAGGGACGCTACCAAAGTATAATCAGTATTGGCAGACTCACAGGCCAGTGCGGTTGACGACACCAGGGGTGGCAGGGGCAGTGGGAGAGGTACTAGTCCTCGATGGTGAGGCTAGGATGAGACGACAGGCCTGAGCAGCCAGGCAGCTGGTAGGTGGAGAGGGCAGCGGCCAGCAGGCTGATGTGGAGATGGCAGAGGCAGTGGGCCCGGTCGTAGAGACCAATTTGCAGAGAGCCTGGAGGACTCGATTAGAGCTCCGGATGGTGCGATTGAGGAGGGATAGGGATACAGCGCAGGCCAAGGTGAGATAGGCTGAGGCCACAGCCCAGACATAGACACAGGCAGCCTCAGCAGTACAAACAGCCCTGGCACAGGTACAGGCACAACTACAGGCCCAGGTGCAGGCATACACATAGCTACAGGCCTAGGTATAGGCATAGGCACAGGTACAGGTGCAGCCGCCAGCCGCACTAGCAGTAGATGTCGAGCAGCTAGCACAGGCCAGGAGAGAGAGAGACGCAGAGGTACAGCTGTGGTTGACAGCAGAGGCCACACTCTTTAGAGTGAGACGGGAGAGAGATGAGGCACGCTGTGCATTAGGTGCAGATTAGAGGACCCTATATAGCAAGCTCATCTGAGTGTAGGGTGAGCTAGTATCAGCTGGCCAGGAGGCAGAGTATTACAGGGGTCTGTATGTGGGTGTGGTGCCAGTAGCTCAGCAGGCACCGAGTTACAGAGATAGGAGCAGATCTGGGGCATCCGGATCCCATAGGACAGGGCAGTCAGTGTCCTCAGTTAGAGGACCATTTTTACCACCAGGGGGAGGAGGAGGAGCAGCAGGGGGACCTCCACTGAGCACAGGGGGAGGACAAGGGCCACAGCAGGAGGGCAGCTCTACCCACTAGGGCATGCACATTTGTATTGTAACATATTTGTTCCATAGTTGTATTACGATGGACATTTGTATATTGTACCATTTGTATCATTTTGGACAGATGCCTGCATGCATTCTTGATGTATATTTTGCGGCCTCTTGATAGCCTTGATGTACTATTTTGATGTATAATTGGATGTATACACACTTTGTATTATTGATGTAGACACAGACATTTTGTATTATGTGACCATTACATGATATATATGATGATCTATTCGGCTCACTTGTTGTTCATGCTTTTGTGTATGCATTCCTTGATGTCATGGATGTGATGATATGTATGTATGATTATGGATTCACGTGATGACATATGTTGCTTATATGATGCTTATAGATGTATGATGATAGAGATGTACGATGATATAGATGTGATGACTAGTGATATCTGACATGTGGGTTTTGTAGATATGCACCAGAGAGGAGAACAGGAGGAGACAGAGACAGAGACTGTTGATCGATTACTGCAATAAAAATGATATAAAGGTTGTGGGAATGGATGAATGAGCTTGTTGCAACGGTTTCACATTTGTATATAAAGAGCAATCCTTATTTTGATATAGCACGTGGATAGTTCGCCACCAAGGTATAAAAAAGACCAAGGTGCAGTAATATCCGAGTGCATGGACGTTGACTCTGCAAGCAAGCAGTTTGAACTTAGATCCCTTAGACATAACATAACCTTGTTGGAACATGTGAATAAGCCATAGTCTTGAACATAACATAAACTTCAATACATGTAAATGCAAGAAGAATTATTAATATGTAAGATGCTAGGTTGTAACACACACAAGATAAATATAATGTTAAGAAAGATACTAAAGATCATTCCTCAAACACGGCACACAAAAAAGCAGTGACTATGCCCCCAATCCATACTGCATCACAACATACCAAGATTATAGATAAATCAAGGTAGTCTTGAATAGGTAATGGATAAAGGAACAAAAGATAAACCATAACACAAATTGACTGACTTACAAAGTAAACATACAACCAACATATTCTCTTGCCAAAGAGGTTGCTCAGGATAGATTGGATAGGGAAGATAACAACCTTATCGTAGGAACTCTGTGTCCGTTAAAGGGTGCTATCTACCTAAAAAGACAATATCTTGCTATAGGAAATGCCACATGTCGTAGGAGATGCGTGTGTTGGTCTCGATCATGGAACACTTTGCAGAAGACAAGCTTGTTGATCTAGGGCTTTGGTTAAGCGGGACTTAGCTGATGTTGGCAATTGGTATGCAAGACAGTAGAAGACTCTGGAAGGAAGCTGCTTTGCTTCAGGTTTGCTAAGAACGTTTGCTTTGAAAGGATGCGCGAGCTTGCTGCTTGAGTTTGTCAAGTCAAGGCGAAATAGATTTTGAAAAAAATGGAAGACTAGAAAGGTGATAGGTTGATGGATTGGGGTGGGTGAAGAATGATGGATCGTGTATGCCTGAGTACTGGATGCATCCTTCATATTCCAGACTGCCTACATACCCTGTATCCACGGGATCAAGGCACACTTACGATGGAAGATGAACGTGATAAATATGTAGTTCTGGATAGAGTGATGAAATGGATCGAGGTGGAAAGGAGGGCATCTTATGTACCTAAGTACTGGAAACTTCCTTCATATTCCAGACTGCCTACATACCCATATCCATGGGATCAAGGTACTTTAAGACTGAGAAGAGATAATATGTAGTTCTGGCTGATGTGATGATGTGGGAAAAGGGTTGAGAAGAGGAGATCTTATGTACCTGAGTGCTAGAAACTTCCTTCGTAATCCAGACTGCCTACATACCCATATCCATGGGATCAAGGTACTTTAAGACTGAGAAGAGATAATATGTAGTTCTGGTGGGTGTGATGATGTGGGAAATGTGTTGAGAAGTTAACATCCTTATCGTAGGAGCGATGTGTCCGTTAAAGGGTGTTACCTGTGAACAATGAGAAAGAGATTGAAGTATGCATTGTGAACCACGAACAAGGAACCTCCCCTAGACCTAAGTTAAGGAAAGAGTTGCCCCCATTCTAGTAGAGGAAACTGTATGGGTGACTACCGAAGAAGACACCGAAAGCTTTGACCTAGGACAAGACAGTATTAACTATAGACATAGATCAAGATGTGGGATGACGATGAGGGACACCGACAAATTTCCAAGCTATACTAAATAGGGAGATGGAAATGCAAACAAGGTCAATGGTTTTATTATGGATGGATGGAAAGGCGTGCTTTGTGCACTGGACATGGAGTGGATAGGACTCGATAGATGACAGATGCTGACTCTACACATAGCGCTTGTTTGCCAGGTTTTCACTATGGTACTTATCCAAGGCACCTATTTGCCAGGTTTTCACCAGAGGACGGATTTTTTTGGATTTTTTTGTTTGTTTGTTTGTTTGTTTGTTTGTTTTTTTTGGAATACTCTGAGGATCAGGCATAGAACTTCTTGAGATGGACACTATTAAGTGGCTCATCTAGAGGAATGCCGTCAGGAGTAGCTAAAGTATAAGATCCTGATCCATATGCTACTGTCACAATAAAGGGGCCTAACTAGTTAGGCTCAAACTTGCCCTTCTTTTCTTGATCTGCTTGATTTCTCTGATTCTCCTTAAGTACAAGATCATCGACTTGAAATCGTCTTTCTTTGATCTTTTTGCTATAATTACGCCGAAGGTGGTTTTGATAGACGTGGAGATGATTAAGTGCGGCAAGGCGCCTCTCATCTAAGAGTTCAAGCTCAGCTAATCTGGAAGTGCGATACTCGTCTCTGCCGATCAGGTCCTGCATGGATACTCTGAGGGATGGGGTCTCGACCTCTATAGGTAGGATGGCTTCAGAGCCAAAGACCAAGGCATATGGTGTGGCACCAGTTGGTGTTCTGATACTAGTGCGGTAGGCCCATAGGGTGGGATTGAGTTGCAAGTGCCAATCACGACCAGTTTCATTGACTATTTTCTTGAGGATTTTGAGAATGGTTTTATTGGAAGCCTCAGCTTGGCCGTTACTCTGCGGATAGTAGGGAGTGGAAAAGTGATGTTGGATATTGTATTATGTGCACAAGGCACTGACATCTTGGTTCTTGAATGGTCTCCCATTATCAGTGACAATGGCTTGGGGAATACCATACCAGCATATGAGGTAGTTTAGGATAAACTTGGCTATTTGCTTACCGGTGATATAGGTCATAGGAATGGCTTCAACCCACTTCGTGAAATACTCAGTGGCGGTAATGATAAACTTATGGCCATTGGAGGAGGAAGGGTGGATTTGTCCTACGAGGTCGAGACCCCATGGAGAAAAAGGCCATGGAGTTGTCACAGGTTGTAATTCATGAGCTGGTGCATGAATCAGATCTCCATGCTGCTGGCATTGTAGACACTTCTTAGCAAACTGTACAGCATCTTGCTCTATTGTAGGCCAGTAATAACCTGTCCTAAGTATCTTCTTAGCAAGATTAGGACCGGTAGAATGTGCGCCACAGACACCTTCGTGTATGTCTCGTAAGGTAGCCTCGGCTTCTTCCACGTTAAGACATCGTAAGAGGATACCATCGAGACTCCGACGATATAGTGTATCACCCATAATGATGTAACAAGAGGATCGACGGATAAAGGTTTTGTGTTGGGTGGATGATAGGTTAGGGGGAAAGGTTTTGTTCTTGAGGTATTCATAGATATCTTCATACCATGGGGAATTGGGACCAACAAGTTCACAGATGATTTCAGTAACAGGAACATCGACGGCTGGTATCAATAATTACTCGATCAAGAATTCACACTTCTGTGTATTTGCAGGCATGTCAATCAGCGACCCTACAAAAGCCATAGAATCCGCAGCTTTGTTATGCTCTCTTGGAATTTGCTCAAATGTGATGCTAGAAAAGTGTGGTTTGTAGGCATCCACTAGTTGCTTGTAGGGGACCAACTTTTCATCCTTTGTTTGGTACTCATCTGTGACTTGGCGAATGACTAATTGTGAGTCTCCATATACTTGTAATTCTGTGATGTCCCATTGAACTGCTATATTGAGACCTATAAGGAGTGCTTCATACTCGGCTATATTGTTGGTGCAAGGGAATGCAAGCCTATATGACTTTGGAATGTAGTCATTCTGAGGTGTAACAAATAAGATGCCGGCTCCTGATCCATGTTGTGTGTAAGAACCATCAAAATACAACTTCCACATTATGGAGTTAGCAAGAGTGAAGAGATTTTCATCAGGAAAGTCAACTACCATAGGATGTGTATCTTTCATAGGTGCTTTTGCTAGTTGATCCGCGAGGGCTTGTCCTTTGATTGCTTTATGATCCGTGTACTCAATATCAAACTCACTAAGGATCATGACCCACTTAGTTAGTCTGCCTGTGAGAGCTGCTTTTGCTAGTAGATACTTCAAGGGATCAATCTTGGCTATCAGATTTGTGTGTTGGTTCAACATGTAATGCCGCAACTTTTGGGAGGCGAACACTACTGCTAAACAAGCCCTTTCCATTGGTGAATAATTGAGCTCATATCCCACCAAGGTTCTACTAATGTAATAAATTGCATGCTCCTTTCCTGATTCATCATTTTGTGCTAGCAGGGCCCCTAGGGCCAAGTTTGTGGTAGAGATATATAATATCAAAGGTTTGCTGCAACTGGTGGAACCAATACAGGAGGTGTAGCTAGATACTCTTTAAGTTGATCAAACGATGCCCGACACTTGTTGTCCCATCGAAATGAGACATCCTTTTGGAGCAAGTGTTGAAAGGGTTTACATTTATCTGCTAGCTGTGATATGAAACGCTGAATGGACTGCAACCTTCCTTGAAGGCTCCTTAGTGCTTTAAGGTTCTTGGGTGGAGGCATCTCCACTATAGCCTTTACTTTTACTGGATCGACTTCGATGCCTCTATGAGATACAATGTATCCCAACAGCTTCCTTGATGTTACACCGAATACACACTTCTTTGGATTGAGTCTTACTTGGTATTTTTCAAGCCTGTCGAAGATCTGTCCTAGAACCTGTATGTGATCCGCCCTAGAAGATTTAGCCAGTATATCATCCACATAGTCCTCCATGATGTGATGAAAGAGATCGTGGAAGATCACTGTCATTGCTCTCTAATAGGTTGCTCCTGCATTCTTCAGACCAAACGGCATGACACACCAACAATAATTGCCCCAAGGACAAGTAAAGGTTGTTTTATGTTGGTCTTCTTCTGCTATCCTTATCTGATTGTAGCCAAAGAATCCGTCCATAAGAGAAAGCATCTCGTGACCTGCTGTCAAGTCCACTATAATGTCAATGCTTGGTAGTGGAAAGTCATCTTTGGGACATGCCTTGTTGAGATCTCTGAAATCATTACACATGCGGATGCGCCCATTGGGTTTAGATACAGGTACAATGTTTGAGACCCAATCTAAATAGTCGATTGGTCGTATAAACTTGGCATCTAATAGTTTTTGTATTTCCACTTTTACCAAGAGAGCGATCTGTGGGTGCATCTTTTTCAACTTTTGCTTGACTGGTTTTACCTTGGGATCAACTGTGAGATAATGAACAACTAGCTTAGGGTCTAACCCTGGCATATCGACATAGGTCCATGCAAAGTTGATGGTTCGTTGTTTAAGATTTCTGTGCTCTGTTTTTGATAATGATGCTGCTAGGAATGTGGTCTTTGGATTTTGTTCTGTGCCAAGATTTATTTCTATAGAATCTTCCACTAGGAGAACTGATTTCCCTTGATACTTAGATGGTAGGGGAAGGTCAAATCCTCCATCCTCAGGTGCCACAGTTGGGTTTTCACCTTTGGATACGTCCTTTATTTTTACTTTTTTGTGATCAAGAGGTGCCACAGTGTGGTTTTCACCTAGAGATCTTTCTTTATTTGTACTTTTGAGACTGGAGGATTTGGCATTCTCACCAAAATAAGTTGTTGGCTCTAGTTCCATTACAAAACCTGCTTTATGATCACCAAGAGGGATACCTTCCCGAAGTCCCATGAACTCAGCTAAAGCTTTGTCATTCTGAAATACATCTATAACGGGGGACCCTTGTTGGTCCCAATCGATAAGTTCAGGGTAGACAAGTGTGACATTCTGGGTGTTTGTGGTGGAGGTTAAGGATACGAAGGATAGCATCAAAATGGAGGATTCTATGAATAGATTGGTCATTGGAGGGAAGAGTCATCGATGATATCCTCTGTAGACGTCGAATCGGCGGGAAAAGTGTCAGCTACCTTGTCGAGGATATACTCGATGTCCAAGGTGTGCGGTACCTTCTTACCAAATCCTAATCCCTTCTTGTCTAGCTTCTTTGTTACAACAATGGGTTCCATAGTTCCTTGATTCTGTTTCCTAAGGCCACCTTTGCCTTTATAGCCCATGTTTTTTACTATCCGTAAGCCATTGCCATATTGCTTGACTGGTATTGTGATTGGTTCTTTCTCCTTATAGAGCCAAGAAGAAATGTCCTCAATAGTTTCCTCTTCCAATAACCGTCCATGTTGGAATTGGGTTAGGAATGTTGGGGGAGGAATAGCTGCTTTTTTAGTTACTTTGGCAATGGGTGGTTGGCCGTAAGATTTTGGAGATAAAGGCATCCGCCCTACACAACAAGATTCTGAGATATCGTAAGTGCCAAAGCCTATATCCCAGATGCAAGCTGTGATTTTGGGGAGGGGTGTAGATTCACTTGTAGAGGCTTGCGTCAGAGTTTCAGGATCAACATATAGTGGGGATTCAAGGGCTTTGTCATTTTTAGGCATTTGGTTGCAATTCTTATAGCTTCCTTGTAAGACACGACAGAATTCAAAAGGATTGGGGTCTCCTGGGATAGTTATCTCCATACCATTGTATGGGAATTTTAGGGACTGATGGTACGTGGAGGGAACAGCTTTCATTGCATGGATCCATGGGCGGCCTAGGATAATGTTGTAAGGCAGCTCAATATCAAGGACTTGACACCTGGTTTCAAGCATGACAAGGCCCAGTTGTATAGGCAAGTGAATAACACCTTCTGAATGGCATTCTGCATCATCATACCCCTTGATTGTAATACTATGATTAGTGTTGACGTGATCCTCAGAGTATCCCAATTGCTTTAGTAACTTTAAAGAACATATGTTGAGACCAGCACCACCATCTATGAGTATACATTTGATTTTGCGCTTATGGATGAGAACCTCAATATGAAGGGCATCATTGTGACAAGGATCATGGGATGGGAGGTCCTTCTCAGAGAAGACCACGTTATAAGGCAAAGCAATGTTACCCACTATAGCCTGGAAATCTGTGACTACTATGTTGTTAGGGACCGAAGACTCTTGGAGGGCTTTTTCTAGCACTACTCTATGTGTAGGTGATGACCGTAGAAGGTCCAAAATAGAGATCTATGCTGGCGTTTTCCCTAAATGTTCGACAAGATTATAATCATATTGAACCAGAAGCCTAGGTGTAGGACCACGAAGGGTGATATGACCATGACGAGTAGTAACAACACAATCTGTAGATTTGCCTTTGATTGTGAGGGTAGACACTCGACTCTCTTCAAAACGACCTACAATGGAATCGAAGGATGTGGAAGCATGATTAATACCTTTACCTCTATCTTGCGGAGGAGGTGGATCATGATGAGGGAATGGTTCCTTGTACATATCGAGGTCTTTGTTCGTGTGTTGAACTGGTGATTCATTCTCAAAAGTGATTTGATTACCGTCGATGAGGTTTTGGATGAGATGCTTAATTTTCATGCAAGATGCGGTTCGATGCCCTTTGCTCCTATGGAACTCACAATATTCATTGTCTCTGTAACATGCAGTTTTGTAAACAGGCTCGCCATATGGGGGAGCATCAGGTAAGGTGATGAGCCCTTTCTGCAAAGCTTGCTGTAAGACTGATTTGATGGGCACTCCCAAGGGAGTGAATTGATGTCGCGGAGGGTAATCTTGTTGAGGCTGCTCTTGTTGTCATTGTTGTTGGTTTTGATAAGGTTGCCTTTGTTGCTGCTATTGTTGAGGTGGAGCTTGACTTGGTTTGGAGAGCTGCAGCGGTGTTTGTAACGTTTGGACATGTTTAGTATCGACCACCCCATCGTTGACCACATTTTTGTTTTTGTTCCAATATTTGGGTTTATCGTTTGATTGTTGATGAGGAGCGCTATCTTTCGTTTCTTTAAAGATTTTGACCACACCCTTAGCAATGAGGGCCTTCTCAATATTGATTCCCTTGTATGTGATTTCGTCGAAGGTTGTAGCACTAAGAATTTGCAAATGGAAACCTAACTCTTGGTTGAGGTTCTGCACAAATATGCTAACAAGCTATTTCTCTGGAATCTTGAAAGGGAATTTACTAGCCATTTGTCTCCATCGTTGAAGGAAAGAAATGAAAGTTTCATCATTTTTCTGTTTATTGTTGCATAGATCGGTCATGGAAATCTCATGCTCCGCGTTGTAAGAAAAGTGGGTGGCAAACTTCTCTGCTAGCTCGTTGAAAGACTTGATACCCGTGGGTAAGTGTGAGAACCATTCTATTGCTTGACCTCCAAGACTGCGAGGAAAGAGATGCATAAGATATGTGTCGTTATGTGAGACCTCGAAGCAAGCAAGATAGAATTCCCTAAGATGGTCTTTTGGGTCACCTTTTCCTCTGTATTTATCGAACTTGGGAATAGTGAAATTTTGAGGAAAAGGGATCATTGGTAATGACCGATCAAAAGGATAAGGACACACTTCCTCTAAAGAGAAGATCTTTTTGGTGTGGCCAAACGTAAGATCAGATAGTTGCTGTTGAACTTCTGCGATCTTTAGCTCCATAGTTGTGGGAGGGGTTGGTAACATCTCCTGTTGTCCAAAAAGTGGTTGGTGTTGCATATGGAAGATTATAATGTAAGCCATGCACACTGGTGTTATAAGGGTCGTAAGATTGATTGGGATCATACGGGTTGTACGTTTGGTTCAGATTGGGTTGGAATTGGAGGCTTTGATTTGGAAGAGGTGGAGGTGGTGCTAGGTAAGAATGTTGGCTTTGTGATGGTTGAAGAAAAGAATTGGGTGGAGGAAAGCTAAAGTGCGTTTGATTAGGTTGTGAGGGCGGCACATAGCTTTGGGAAACTTGATGTTGGGAATGTTGAGAGTGGCTAGGCAATGTGTGAAAGAAGTTGAGCGAGGATGAACATTGTGGAGGAGGGACATAGGTAGACGTGATTTGCGATGGTTGGGGTTGATTGAGGATGAGCATAGAAGAATGTTGTGGTTGGGGTTGATTAAGGACGAGAGTAGAAGAATGTTGTGGTTGGGGTTGCATGACTCTAATTGGTTGAGAGACATGAAGGTGTGATGATATAGGAGGTGGCATTTGTTGAGACCCTTGTTGCATGGCTACATAATTGTTCCCCGGATTGTAATTTGGTGGGAAACCCACGCGTGATGGGGTAACCAAGATTCCACTTGCAATCGGTGTGGACACTTTAGGAGGTGGTTGCATATTCGATCGAGCTAAGGTAGCCTGCTTAGCTAACTCTGCTTGAAGTTGGAGAGTTTCTTGTTGGTTTTTATAGATCTCCATAGGAGTCAGAAGCAGTGATATGACTCTCTCTTCTATTGGGTTTTGAAAAGGGGATTCCTATACTGCGAGCCTTGTGTAGGTAAGGGCGTAGTCACTGTGGACATGGTTTGCAGCACTTGTATGGTATCTTGGGCGTTGTTGTTCTCCTTGAGAGTGGATAAATCAAAATCTTGAGGTAACTTGGCGCCTTGCTCTGCAAGCAAGCGAAAGAAATGATCTTGGTTCTCACTAAGGATTTTGTCAAAGGCGGCCACAGCTCTAGGATCTTGTATGAATTCATCAAGATCTTGCCCATCTTCTTGAGAGGATTGACCTATTTCAAAGTGTCGCTCTTCTTGAGATGGGACTAAATCTACAGTAAAACCTTGAGGGACAAAATCCTGAGGAAAGCCAGTGGTGTACTGCGGTGTACTTATCAAAGGGATCCTATCCTCTTGAGGTGGGTTTTGCTTAATAGTATATCCTTGTGGCACAAAATCCGAAGGCAAGCCGGTGGTATATTGAGGTGTTCTTACCAAAGGGACCCTACCCTCTTGAGGATTGCTTGGTTCGTCAATGTGCGGCATGTTCAGAGAGCTGATTGGTTTTGCCGTGGGTGTACTAGGAGTAACCTTGGGAGTAATGTTGGGACGGCCTGATTGTGGTGTGCGAGGAGGTGACTTGCGCTTCTTAGGGACAACTTGCTTGGACTTCATAGTTTGTTGGAGCCTAGTGGTTACCATGGAATACACTAGGACACGAAAGGTAATGCTGGGTTTCTGTGAGGTGCTTTGAGAAACGGACAAACTCTGATGCACAAAGTACTGGACCAAAAGCGCTATACTATTTGACTAGAGACGCAGGACTGTGCAACCAAAAGCGTGCTACTATGACACCAAAGGTGACGGACTGAGCTACCAGAAGCGAGTTACTGCTATGCCAAAGGCGAGCTACAGTGACCAAAAGCGAGCTACTGTTATACCAAGGGCGCTGAAGTAGAGTTTTACCAGAGGTGAGTTACTGCTATGCCAAAGGCAATCTACTGTACTACCAAAGGCGAGCTGCTGTAATACCAGGGGTGCTGAAGTAGTGTCTGATATTTCTAAAAGGCAAAATTTTGATAGATTGTTTCTATTTCTGATTGGATTTGTTGGCAAGAGAAAACACAGCAAACAATGTTGGCACACACAAGGGACTGACACAACAGATAGTGTATGTTTGAGGCTCCAAACAAGCCCAATGTTTCCACAGGTATAAGACAATTGCAATCAATAACAAGCACTTTTTATCCCTAAAGACAAGGTTTCATTGCAGTAGATCAGCTCACAGCTTAATACTCCATCGATAAAAATATCATTCCATAAAGGTGTCAGATATTTAGTATCTTTGCGAGAGACGATAGGTAGGGATATCTCACCCTCCCCTTGGAAAGCTCAAGTAGGTCACAAGAGCTTTATGTCCAAGGGAATACTATCTCTTCTCAAGGGAGCCAATGGTGAGTATCTTAAGGGCTTAAATCGATTCCCCTTGCACTGATGATTACCGCAATGTTCGGAGGTAGGTCGGGTAGTCTCTATCTAAAATGGTTCTTAGTGACTTTGAGGGACCAACACCTTACGAGCAATGCGACAAGCTACTAAAAGCTTTAACCAATCCTACTAAGAGTATCAAACACTTCGCTCAATGTGAAAATTATTTCCACAAAGAGCTAGTACACCTCTTTTCAGTTTGGCACCACAAGGTAAGGCTGACGTCAGTTAGGACTTGGCTTTCACCTTATCCCTCTTATATAGCGATTCAAAGGAAAACTCCGCTTAGGGTCATCCCTTTTGGATGAAGTGCAATCCAAAAGCAGGCCCTTCTAAAGGAAGTACAGAAAAGTAAGAGCAAGCACGTCAAACAAAGGTTTAATTGTCCCGTTATAAGAAAAATAAGGTGCAACTAAACTAGGCACACACACATTCGTAGTTGTCAATTGTCCCTTATGAAATTGAAGTGTTTGGCATTCATGTCCATTGTCCCTTAGAAAATTGAGGTGTTTGTGCATACATGTCCATTGTCCCTTAAGAAAAGCAATATGTTCCTAAGACTTAGATTGCAAGGAAAATGATTTGTTCAATTATCCTTTTAAGCATGCAATGTGTTTCTAAGACTTAGTGAGATAAATCAAAAGTTCTTCAACACTCGTCCTGCATGAACATGTTAAAAACACCTATTTTCTCTGTGTGAGTAATAAGAAGCTGCAACAAGTTAGTTAGTTCCACCAAAAATTCACAAGTTAGCAAAAAACAAATCAACTTTGACCAAAAGCGCTGCACTATCGTACCAGAGGCAACTTACTGTATTTCCAAAAGTGTTGTGACACATACTAGAAGTGTCAGAGAATATTACCAGAAGCGCTGCACAGTATCCAGAGGCACTGTACTGTGCATCCAGAAGCGTGATACTGTTATGCCAAAAGTGCTGCAATTTTAACCAGAAGCGTCGAAGGATAATACCAAAAGCGCCTTATTGTGTATCTGAAAGTGCGATAATATTATACCAGATGTGCTGCACGGTCTTAGATCACAAATAGATTAGCTTTTGTCAAAATAACCAGATCAAAATGGGATTTCATGATTGATCTAAAGTTCTGAGCAATAATATCTAATAGATCTGAATTGTGAAATCCAGAAAACTTAGAAAGTGTAGCAACACAATAGAGTAACGTAAATACTGAAGATACCCCTAAATAAATCAGCTTAGGAAGTATCAAAAAGTAGGTTTGAAAGACAAATACAACAGCTTGTCAGACAAATCCACAAAATATGCAACGAGAAAACACTGCAAAAACACAAAATGAAGTCAAAAACCTAATTTAACCAAAAGTGCTTAACGATGCTGCCAAGAGCGCCATTCTGTGATACCGAAAGCACCACTCTGTGCTACCAGAAGCACCGCAGTGCCCCCAAGAGCGCTAAACTGTGCCTCCAATAGCGCTTAATGATGCTGCCAGAAGCGCTTTGCAATGTCATTTGCGCTGTACCGTACTGTGACTTCAAAAAAATAATTTCTCAAGGAAAAAGAGGGATTAATGGGTCCCACCGGGCGTGCCAGAATGTGTATGAGGAAAAATTGATTAAATCTAAACTAATAAAACCAAAAACCAATCACATAAAGCGAACCAATCTAAGTAAAAGCCAATATCATCAAATTAAAGAAAAATGAAAGCTCTTACCAAAACCTGTATTGTTTCCTTTTGGAGAAATGTAGATTGCTCAATGAAGTTGCGAAACCATAGCTGCAACAAGCAAGTAGTGTGCTCAATGTGCTCAAAAATCAATGTCAAAAGATCGTAAGGGTTGCTCAATCGACGCGTTTTGTATGCTCAAAGCTCTGTTAAGTATGCCTGAGAATACGATCAAAGAGAGAGGTAATGAAGGAGATGAGGGGGGTTTATATAGATTTCAACAGAGATCGATCAACAGTCCAGATAATTCAGAAGAATCAATGGAGGAGAACAGTTGAGGAACATGCAACGAATAAGAAGACGACATGTGTCTTGCTTTCTTTTGCATGAGAGGAGTTATCAAGAATAGAAGAATGAGTTAAAGCAATTAACAGAATGTAATAGTCAGTTAAGTGATTTAAAACAAGAAGAAGAGATTTGCATGAGAATTAGAAGATATTTTGCTTTATTAAATATAGAAGGCTTGAGTTATTTTAGAGATAACTCAAATTTAGAAGAAAAAACAATTTAAATAAATAATTGATTTATTTAAATTTAGAGAAGATATTTTGGAAGAAATAATTAAATAATTAGAATTATTTAATTTAAGAGATTTGAAAGCAAATTAAATAAATAAATTTATTTAATTGTTGTGCATGATTTTGGAAGAATGATTTTGATTTAATTAAATAATTGAAGAATTATTTAATTTTAGATAAGAGGGATTTGTGAGGAATTAATTAAATAATTGGGTTTTATTTAATTAATGTGGATGTGAATTTTAGAAAGAGGATAATGATCTAATTAAATAATTAAAATTATGTAATTGTGGAAGAATAATAGAGGAATTTAATTTAATTAATTAAATAAAGAGAATTTATTTAATTAAATGTCGAAAGTATGTGATTTAGAAGAATTTGGTGAAATTGATTAAATAATTAGATTATTTAATTAATGTGTGAAATGCAGGTGATTAAACAGATTATGAAATGCCAGTGATGTGACAACTTGGTCATTTTAGGGTGTCTACAATGCTCTCTCATCCACTACAAAACTGACCTAAAATGCCTCTCATGTTCCTCTTTATTCTTTGAGAAAATCAGAATGTCATTGAGAAACACTAACACACATGAATCAAGAATGTCATGAAACACATGATTCATCAAACAAATGAAATTTGATGGAGCATTAGTTAAATTGAAAGGCAAAACCACAAACTCATAATGGCCATATCATGCCTAGAATGTCATCTTTTGAATATTATCATCCTTTATTTGTAACTAATTATTGCTAGATCTCAAATCTATCTTTGATAATACTTCTATCGCACTCATTTGATTAAAAAAATCATCAATTTGAGGGAAAGGATATCACTTTTTATGGTTATCTTGTTGATCATCTTATAATCAATGCACAAAAGACACCATGCTTCTTCTTAAAAAATAAAATTGGTGCACCCCACGAAGATACACTAGATCAAATAAGACCCTTCTCTAATGATGCAGGAACAATCCTCATCAACCAAAAAAAGAAAATATTTTAATTTCCTATAGTTTGGTAATTTGGAAGTTGGAAAATAAATTCAATATTAGGCCTAAATAATATATTAAATAAATTGGCCTTATTACAATATTGCAAAAAATAATAATGTTGCAAAAATGTGGGAGATAGTTTAGGAGACAATTTTGGAGTGTAAAATTAATAAAGACAATTTGAAGTGGAAAATCAAAAGGCAATCTTTGGAGTTGATTTTTAGGGAGTTGTAAGTGGAGACAACTCATTAAATTTCCTCAACTATAGCATGGCTAATTTGGATGTCCAATTTGTGTGGCTTTTGTCTTTTCCAAGTTTGGAGCTATTTTCTAGGAGTGGGAATTTGAGTTGTCACTTATTTTTAGCAAATTGTGGGAGTGGATTTTATTGAGCAATTAATATTATTTTTTTATGATTTAAAAAAAAAAAAAGAATTCTCCCAATTTGGGTGTGGGAGTTGGAGGAGAGAGAAAAGGGTGGTTGTAGAGTCATTATAAAAAGGATTTTTAGCAAAATTTGAAGGGGGATTTCTTGCATATTTTAGAGGGTTTAAGGAAAGAGGTTTTTAGCTGGAGAGAAGAGAGTTTTGGAGAGCATGAAATATGTAGATGAGAGGGAATGGAAAAATAAATAAAAAAATGAGAGCATAAGGAAAGAGAGATTCTTGTATGAGAAGCCATGGAAGGCCAAATGTAATAAGTATGTTTTTTGTAATGTTGCAGATTTATGTAATCTTTTTACAACTTTGAATTCAATAAAATGAGTATTTATGTTTGTTGCATATTTGGCATTTGAGGGTTTGAGTTGTGCTGCATCATTTAATAAGTGTTCAAACTACATCTTTAACTCTTGAAGATTTAATGTATTCATTCTATAAGGAGCCTTTGATATAGGACTTGTCCCTAGAAGTAGATCATTGGAGAAATCAAACTTTCTTTTTGGTGGAAACCCTAGCAAGTAATTAAGAAAAACATCCTTGAATTCTTGAAGGATTGGATGATTTGAAAGTTTTGGCTTCTTTCCCTCTTCCATTTTAGAGATCTTAATCATGAATTATTTGCAACCTTTTAAAAAAACCTTTTTCACTTGTATAGTTGAAAGGGTTCTTAATATCACTAGCCTATGAATCCCTTGCAGAACTACATTGTTCCCAAAATCATCTAAGAATTAAACACTCTTTACATAGCATTTCAAAATGTGGCCTACAAGGCCCAAACCAATTCATGCCTAAAATTATGTCATAGGAACCCAATATAGTCACAAATAATTTAGCCTATGTCCTCATAGGTCCTATTTTTATTTCTACTTTCCTTAAATAATGATGAATCTTTTATTTCTTACCAGGCTTGAACTCTACCACCATGCTCTCTTTACTTAAATTAGGATAAGGAACATTACATTTTTATAATAAAGAGGGAGAAACAAAAGCATCTATAGCTACTAGGTTAGCCAAAATAGAAATTGAAATATCATAGAATATACCTCAAAGTTTGGTCACTATGGTCTGATCATTTGCCTCTCTCATAGCCACTACTACATAAATCTTATGTTGATTTCCTACATTTTCACTAGCATATTGACAACCAACCTAAAAGTGTGGACCACCACAAATCCAACAACCTACCTTTGGAGCCTTGTTCTCATTCTTGTCCTCTAAACTAGGAGAAGTTCTATAGTCATTGTAACCATTATTCTTAGAATTCTATTTCTTAGTTCTAGACCTTTTCCCATTACCATTCTTTTAAAAATTTCCCTATTTACTCAAAGACCTTTACCAACCTTATCACCATTGCCAACTATTCCTCTTTGGTTAGAATTCCTTGATTTGTACTAGTTCATCTATTTGTGATCCAACTTATGTTATTTTTTCTCTTCTACTTATGATGCAGGAGCATCCCTGGTTCAAGAGAAATCTTGCATCAACCAAAAAACATTTGCATTTCAGTTTGTTTGCATTTCAGTTCTTTCATTTTCCAGTTTAGTTTAGGTAGTTTAGTCAGTAGCAGTTTTCAGCTTGTGGTCCGGTTTTGACAATTCACATCTTGCGGATCTGGACTTAGCATCTACATTCATTTATCTATATCATATCAAGAATTCAAAGCATTTGGATTAGTTACTAGAAAGATATCACTATCATAAGTTGGTTGTTTCTTAGAGCAGAGCATTCTAACAGTTCCTGATAATCAGCTGAAGGAGAAGGCTCGCAAATCATTCCTTGACTTGTGAATCTCATTGACACATCATTCAATGTTCTTTGGTTCATGGATGACCTTCCCCGAGGGTCTGTATGTTGTTCCTTTCATTTGCGGAAGTGTTCTATGCATTTAGGTCTAACCTATCTGCGAACATGTTACAACTCTTTATTGGAGTTTGTGACCTTCCTTGGCCAATGCAGAGGAATCTACTGGTCCAGAAATGATATATAAAGATGTAATATATCCTTAGGAAAGCAGTAAGTTAAGAAGTTAGAAATTGATTCATATCCTATAGCTTAGATTTTGTGCGAAGGAGCTTCAAAGCCTTATCTTGTGCATGTATGTAATCAGGCTTGTGAGCCTTAATTGTAAGCATGCATGTTGCCGGTGGATCTCTATTTTGAATTCTATGATATACTGAATGACTGAATCTACATTTGTTCCATTTCTTTGAGTTGTTTCCGTTGTGTTTACTCTTGTTGCATGGTTCAGATAGTTCATTCTGTGAACCCTCCTACCATGATTGCACCAACTTATGACATTATCTCTACAACTTGGGCCAAGGTATTAGGATTTGTGATCCTTGTAACAAAGATGATCCCCTTGTTCAACCCAACGATGAACTTACTCACTCAATCCTCCTCAAACTTCAAGTAGTGAACATGCCTTAAGAGCTCCATAAATTTGGCCTTATATTCAACCATTGTCAAGGAACCAACTACAACCCATAAAATTTTGAGATTTTCCTATCTTTGTGCTGAGATAATAGGTGCTTTTGCTTGAAATTCTTCTCAAACCTTTCCCATGTGATAGTGGTCATCTTAAAGTTCTTCATAGTCTTAAGGTGATTCCATCATATGTAACACCCCGCCAATGAAACCCCAGAGAACAACACAACTATGCTATACTAAAAGGGAAATTTTTTTTTAAAGAAAGAGATATCAAAGTAACGTAAATCATATCTATACATATCATTTAATCTAAGATTTATCCTCTAGGGTTCCATGACTGCATTACTGAAAAACTATTAACAAGATATAAACAAACATTATGAATTAACTAGCAACCACAATTCATTCTAAATCTATTGCATCAAATCAATAAACACATACATTTCCATTTTTTACCATCAGATAAGTAATCATCAAGATCATGTGTATAACAGTACAAATGTATATACAAATTTCCTTATATGAGAGTACAACATTACATTGTTTACAATATCACTTTCCTGAATACATTGGGATTTATATATCAAGATAACAGTACATGATTCAACTAATAGACAAGACTAGAACATGAACATAAGTAACTATCTCCTCAAACTGGTACAAGATTTGAAATCTGCTATAAGAGATACATCCTTCTTGCACACAAACAATAACAAGGGAAACCAATGGAGATAAAGCACAACCACCTGACCATATGGAACCCTAAGGTCCACCCCCTGTGCTAGGAGATAACAATAAGGTCCCACTACAACAATCAGCCAAGAAGACAATAGGCTAATAGGTACAAGGACTACACATGACTCCAAAACAACACGGGTCAATATGAACATCACAAGTAACTCAAACATCACTTCTAGAAGTAATCACACAATGAATGGGAAGAACACAATTAGGGAATGCTAGGATGTAGTAGGGAAGAGTGTCATCACATGGTCCTAACTTGGCCCCCATCTATGGTTACCCTGACAGACTCCCACTAGACGCCGGCCCCATAGAGTGACACATGTGGAACCAACATTCCTTTTGTGGAGACAAGGAAGTTGATTTTGCCAACCAAGCCTTCTCACCCCATCCTTAGTCTAAACTAGCACTATAGGCATGGGTGAGGAATCTAATTATCTTGCTTAATGTGGAATCTACCCTTTTCCCCCTAATTCATTTTAGGTTATCACTTGGTTACCAATTTTCAATGGGTTACCCTGGCAAGCCACTTTGGGCCCCGGCCCCACATTGAAAGCCACTCCCCTACCTGCATCTAGAAGACCCTACCCATCAAGCAAGACAATTACCATCATAACGACAAGTATACATATACAATGCAAGGCATTTACCTTCTTACATACTAAACATAATCACAAGGACCAACTCTTAAATCATTGCCCCAAAACTTCCAGTTGAAGCAATCACAACAACCATAAACAACATACTCCCTCATTTACGATTATCAAAGTCCCCCCATTAACAAACACAATACTTAACACAAGTTCAATACAATTAAATGAACAAACAATACATCCTTGAAGGAGATTATTACCTCATCATGTTGCATTTACAACACAAAATATACATCATCTCACATTATCATATACCATAATCCTTACACATAAACAAGAGACATCATGCTCTTATAACTTCATTATCCCAAGATACCTATCAACACAATACATGAAATCAAAACCTAAACATCCTAGGCCTCTGGAAACTCAAAGCATGTTACTTGCAAATCATAACGACTAATCAAACATGACATTACTCATTAACCATCAAATTACCATTTTGTAATCTTATCGAAACATCAAAATCATAACATAACTAATGATATAATTATATTTATTAAACTGACTCATTAACTATGACAATTATATTTAGATGGTTATATAAATATACGCTCAAACAACATTTAATTAAATTCTTAAAGCATATATTGATTTAACACACACACACACACACACACACACACACACACACATATATATATATATATATATTAATTAAATGGTTATATATATGACTACCAAAATAATTAATTATATATTAATTAACAGTGATTAAAATAGTAAATAAGATTATATATTTTATTTACCTATAAGATATAAACAACATCGATAAGGTTTGCAAGTAATAAATTAAAAATAATATACAAATTACCATCTGAATACAACCCTAAAGTCCCTAATTAATTAATATTTAGGGAAACCCTAAAATCATCTCTTAACGCTACAACTAGAAAATAAGAACATCTTTGATGTTTTAAACGTTAACAATATCAACAAACCCCTAAATTTATATTTTACCAAAACTAAACATTATTTAATAAAATAGTCATACAGTAACAGAAAACCTAATGGTTAATAAAATAAATTTGTTAACAAACTTTAGAAACTTTCAAGCAAATACAACCGAGTGGTGTAAAACTAAATCAAATCAACAACCTTCGCCAGCAACCTCCCAGCGTATGACAGAATGGGAGATTTGGGACAGGTAATGAACATTACCAAGACACAATGGAAGGGAAATGTATGTCAGATGTTGTAGTTGCAACTGACCTGCTAGATTTGTATGCCAAATAAGGAAGCATGCACAAGGCATGTAGTCTCATGGAATGCGAGAATTTTAGGATATGCACAGAATAGATTTTACAAGGCTGCTCTCTTTTTTTTTCAATTAATAAAGCACTCTGGAACACATTCTAACATTGTAAGCTTTGCCTAGGTTGCATATACACATACTTCTATCACATGTAAAACCCTTATTACATTACGCCTATAGTTGATCATTAATTGAGCTTGTTTGACCTTGAGGACACTCTAAACTTTGAAAGCTCTAGCTGATATATAAGCTAAATCTAGACGCATAGACAAAGCACATAAACTGTTTAATCAATGCCTCAGAGATGTGATATCTTGGAATGCAATGATTGCAGGATGTGCACAAAATGGATTCGTTGAGAAGGCCTTTGACACTTTTAAGCAAACATATTTGGTAGGTGTAAAGCTAGATCTACAACCTTTGCTGGCATCCTTTCCAATGCGTGCCAAAATGGAAGATTTGGATGCCTAGACAAGGTATATGATCTGTTTGACGGACGCCTCAAAGAGACCTCATCTCAAGGATCTCAATGATTGTAGGATACGCACACTATGGATTTGTTGAGAAGACTTTAGAAATGTACTACCACAATTATATCACTTCCACATCTTAGTACTCTACAACTCCTTTGTGGATTTCTACATGCCTCCAGCAATAAAACTCTTCTAATTTAAATAAGATTTGCCTTGATGTTTTCCATGACTCAAGCATTCATGGGAACTAAAAGCTGAGAACTAAAATAAGGAAAACGCCAATCCAACCACCTTTACTAAAGTCGTCGCTAGAGAATAAATAACACCATATACTGAAACTGACAACATAAATATGTAGATTTATCAATGCGATCTCCAGCAAGGATAATGGATAGAAGAAATCTATAGGATATTGTAGTTGGAAATGCTCTGGTAGATGGGTAAGCAAAAAGGATAAAATTCTAGACAAGGAGGTGATTTATTTGAAAGACGCTTCAAGAGATGTCTTTTCATGGATTGCTGCCAGAGAAGTTGTTTTGAGAGATGTGGATCATTTCCATTATTAAAAAAAATATGATATACTTGTGGAGAACAATGGCAATGTTAAATGAAACAATCTGAACAATAGATTCACACTATATTTATGTGCACTATATCCGGTAAACAGATGTAAAGAAAAAAATCTCACATTCGCTTCAAAATAAAATTGAGATAAAATTCAAAAACAAAGGTTTCACTCGCTTGATAGGGTTGAAGACTTGATGCTGCTCCCAGATCCTAGCTTGCAGCTCCAACCTCCTCCTCCCCAATCCTGCCAATTCTCTTTTTTTTTAGAGAGAGAAATCTCCCCCAATTTCTTCCAGATGGTTCCTTCAAAGCTCTCTCATACATTTACAAATTTTCATGCCCTAAATTCCGTTAATGACAACAAATTCCATCTTTTACTCTCTCATAATTTGCTATTTATTAAATTTATAACATTGCAATGTAACTTTTATTTTATTTATTTCAATATTTGCTATATATATGTTTTATGACAAATTATAATTATTTATAAATTTATTTTTATAACCACTTAACAAAACATTTACTTTTTTATATATTTATTTTCATATTAATTTTATCAATTATATTCCTATTTTTATAACACTTTATTTTCCTCATTATTATTATTATTATTATTTATTGACCTTAGATTACATTATAGTATATTTTCCCATATAAACTACAATTTACATTATGGCATTTATATTTATTTATCAAAAATGCCTTCTTAACTTAATTAATCTTATTATAATGTAACAATTAACCAAAGCATTGATCAACCAATTCTAACTAGATAAATCCAAATGCCGAACAATACCTGACCACTATGCATGATTGCAAAGCATGACCAGAACAAGAGTGACTGACTATCACACCCATACAGACAACACTAACTGGGTGCAAAACTAGATACTCATCCTTTTCAAGGATGATGGCTAACTAGGGGACCATATGTTATCTCCATTCAACAATTTCCATTGGGTTTAAGGCAAACTCAAACCTGTCAATTCAGGTGGAGTCGATGCCTAATACCTGCAACCTGCAACAAACAAAAATGGTCGAACACACACACACACACACACACACATATAGTTAAACACACCGTGAAAGGGAATCACATCATAGCAGGGTACTCATGCATGAGTAATGCGACATTGTCCCATTCACAACAACAACACATCAAACAAGTAACCTCATCATGCATAACAATCCGTAATTGAACAACTAGATAAGAAATGTCATCAGATAATAGCATGGTGCACATAATAAGATTGATCCACATAGTCAATTAAGTCCATAACTAATCATAACATAAGCATAAAACACCAGTAATAAAAGTATCATAAAATGTCATCATAGTAGTATAGTAGTAGGTCATCAACAAGGTATCATCAACTAACAGTAAATCCATCATCAAGAAAAATGTCATAATGTCTAGTTCTAATAGAACAACTATCAGTCTAATAGAAAGAAAAATTAGGGGCACTACATCCTCCTCCTAGAATTAGGCTTACTCTTGGAAGCTTGCAAACAAGAATGGATATAACTCTCACATCTGGGATGCATCCTCCTAGGTAGCTGAAGCCTCATCGTTAGGATCCCACTGGACCCTTACCTTCTCTATGTCTCTACCCCTGAGGGTGAGTCTCTTGTACTACAAAATACCTACGGGCTCCAAAGCCAGCTGCCCATTCTCTACCTGTAAAGCATTCCAATCAAGAACATGAGAAATATCTGGATAATATGGTCTGAGAATAGAAACATGAAATACATCATGGATGCGTGATAGACTGGGCAGCAAAGCAAGACAGTACGCAATAGGACCAATCCTCTCCAAAACTTTGACTGGCCCAACAAAGTGTGGTGCAAGTTTAGAGCCTTTTCCATAATGGATCAAACTCTTTCATAGACTCACCTGTAAGAACACCTAGTCTCCAACTGAAAACTGGTGATCAACCCTATGGGCATCTGCATATTTCTTTTTCCTGTCTTGCACTGCCACCAAATGCTCTCTAATACGATCTACCTGCTACTCCATCTCTCGAAGCATCTCCGGTCCCAGGAGAACTTTGTCCTCAAGATGATCCTAACTTAGTGGGGTTCGACAAGGACGACCATATAAAGCTTGAAAAGAGGACATGCCAATAGAACTGTGATACCCATTATTGTACACAAACTCCACCAAGTATAAATAATCCTCCTAGTGGGTCTGTTGATCCATGACATACATCCTGAGCATATCCTCGAGGACCTGATTAACCCTCTTAGTCTGCCCATCAGTCTTCGAATGGTAAGCTGAACTGAAGTTCAACTGAGTCCCCAATTCATGTTGTAAGGACGTCCAGAGAGCTGAAGTGAACACTAGATCTCTATCAGAGATGATCTTGCGAGGAATCCCATGCAATCTAACTATGTCCTCCATGAAAATTCTGGCCACAGAAGAAGCATTATATGAAGACCGAATAGGAGAGAAGTGTGCTACTTTAGTCAACCTGTCCACGATGACCATAATGGCGTCATGATGACAAGAGGACATAGGCAAACTGACTATATAGTCCACTAAAATAATGTCCCATTTCCATTCTGGAACAAGATGTAGCTGAAGAAAACCTGTGAGGTGTTGATGTTCTGCCTTAACCCTTTAACACTCTAGACATCTCGAGACAAAATTGGTAATATCCCTCTTCATTCCGACCCAAAAATACAACTGACAGAGGTTTGTGTGCATCTTTTTGACGATGAGCTGAATAGGGCACCCGATGCGCCTCCGACATAATTAGGGTACGAAGATCCTCTAAAGGGGGAACATAGATGCGACCCAAGTGCCACAAGAGACCATCCAACTCAAATAAGTAACTAAAAAATCTACCCTCCAAGGATCTGCCTGACTCAACCTCTGACTTCACTTCCTGATACCAACTATCAGTAGGAAGTGCTGCAAGAATATGATGTCTCAAATCCACTCCAAGAGTGACTATTGAAAGCTCGTGCCTCCGCCAACTAAGAGCATCTGCCACAACATTCTCCTTACCCTGCATATACTTCACCTCAAAATTGTACTCATAGAGGAACTCCATCCACCGCCTCTGCCTAGAATTCAGGTTTGGCTACGTGAATATGTAATGTAAACTGCGGTGATCACTATGTAGCTCAAACAGATGCCCCAACAGAAAATGCCTCCATCTCACTAAGGCATGCATGATGGTGGCTAACTCTAGATCATATGTGGGATAGTTCAACTCATGATCCTTAAGTTTACGAGACTCATAGGCTATGATGCAACCCTCCTACATCAAAACTGCTCCTAGACCCTCCAAAGTTGCATCGGTACACACCATAAATTCTCTGGTAGGGTTGGGAACTACCAAAATGGGTGCATTAGTCAATCGCTTCTTGAGAGTCTGAAAGGCTACCTGATACTGCTCTGACCAAACAAGCTTCTTCCCTTTTCTCTAAAGAGAAGTGATAGGTGAGCTATCCTTGAAAAACCTTGCACGAACCGTCGATAATAGCTTGTTAAACCCATAAAACTGCAAACCTCTGACACATTAGTGGGCTTAGGCCATTCTATGATGGCCTGGATCTTCAAAGGATCCACATAATTCCCTCACCAGAAATAACATGCCCCAAATATCTCACCTCTATCTGAAAGAATTCACACTTTGCCAAATTTGCATATAATTGATTCACTCTTAGACAATGCAAAACCTGCCACAAATGCTCCTCATGCTCCTTTATAGTCCTCGAATAGATTGATATGTCATCCAAGAACACAAGGACACATCTGTCAAGGTAGGTGCGGAATACACCATTCATTAGGCTCATAAACATAGACGACGCATTCGTCAGCCCAAATGGCACAACAATGAAATCATAGTGCCCATAGCGAGTGCGAAATGTTGTCTTATGAATGTCTGCCTCAAAGATACGCAACTAATGATACCCCGACTTTAGGTCAATATTTGAAAACACCTTAGCCCCCTTAATCTAATCAAAGAGGTCATCAATCCGTAGCAAGGGATATCTATTCTTCACAGTCACCTTATTCAACTATCGATAGTCAATACACAACTGAAGGGATCTGTCCTTTTTCTTCACAAAAATGACAAGTGCTCCCCAAGGAGAGACACTAGGACAAATGAACCCCTTTGCTAACAACTCCTCTAGTTGTAACTAAATCTCCTTAAGATCCTGAGTGGTCATCTGATACGGAGCTCGCGAGATAGGTTCTACTCCAGGAACAAGAGCTATCCTAAAATCAATATCATGCTTAGGTGGCATTCCCAGAATCTCACTAGGAAAAACATTTGCATACTCCTTAAGGATAGAATGATCATCGAGGGACACCTCTCGACTCTCCTCTAACTCCAAATCGTTAATTGTCATGGAAAACAACTGGCAACCCTGACGCAAACATCTCCTTAGCTACATGGTAGAAATTGTACGCAAGGAGATGGGCCTCCGAATGCGAACTACCTCTACCTCACTGCCTGAATCATCTAAACACCACACTGACTTATACCAGCAATCTATCACTACTCGATGAGCATCCAGCCAATCCATACCCAACACTATATCATAAGATCCTAGGGGTATGATGCGGAGATCCACCATGGTAGAGAGAGAACCAATCCTCAAACCACAACCATACATGAGGGATTCTACCACTATTCTAGCTCTAGAGGTTGATTCAACCTTACACCTAACATCTTGCTTTTCTATCACCAATCCACAATGCTCCACTAAAGAAGGAGAAATGAAAGAATCAGAAGCACCAGAGTTGAAAAGGATGGAAATATCAATACCTTATAACACACCTATAGTCTCCATAACTATGCCTTGATCCTCTGCTTGGCAATTATCAACCACTACGGACACCTTGTGAGACTTGTCTGCATCACCCACAGTCATCTTTGAGGCTACCAGCCTCTGACTAAATCCTATAGTGTTCTTCTGTGGACACTGCCTAGCTATATGGCCCTGCTGGCCGCAAGAGAAACATCATGTACCTCTACAATATCCTCTGCCACCTGAGGGTGCATTAGATTACCGAAAACTACCTCTACTAACTGTAGACACTGTGCTCTGAGCTAGCTGATCCGAATGATTATGCTTGTTTCACTGCCAACTCTAATTTTTCCTAAACTGAAACCTACTACCTTGCAGAGATTGAGAATTCTTTGGTTTCGACTGGGAATACTATTGTTGCTATTGTTGTCCACCCTTAGCGGGTGCATGATGGCTCCTAGAAGAACTCGCTACCTGAGACTGACCACCACGAGACCTGAAGCCTGCTAGAGGCACACTACCAATCTGCACACCTGTATGACCTCCTAAATCCATGACCAAATTCTCCTCTACCAAACAAGCCTTCTCGACTGCCACCTCCATGGTTTTCGGCTCAAAGACACGGACTCCTCCACTAATACGGGCATTCAAGCCCATAATGAAGTGCTGAACCAACATGGCCTCATCATTGCCAATACCTGCGTACTGCTTAAGCTCATAGAACCTATGCTCATACTGCTCCACTGACATAGCCATCTGTCTCAACTCATGGAACTCATCAGCACGTCACTGCTTTCAGTGTTCTGACAGGAAACAAGCTCTGAACCTCTCCAAAAATAATTCCCAAGAAACTGTGCCAATATCCAAATGTAACTTCTACTCCTCCAATCACCACCATGTAGAGGCAAAACCTCTAAGGTGCAAGATGACACATCTCGCCTTGGAGTTACTACCATACAGATGAATGGCAAAACATATGTCCAAATCTATCAACCAAGTCTCTGCCTCCAAACCACCACTAGAACTATCAAAAGTGGGAGGATGTGCCCTCAAGAGGTCTCTCATGTGACCTGCTAAGATAGCCTCCTACTCTGCTTTAATCTCTCTCCTCCTAGGAGACCTATCTCTTTCCCTCTCTACCTACAGATCAACCTCCTATCTAGGGCATAGGCGAGAAAGGACCTCCTCAAGCAAATGACACAACTGAGCTCCCTCTAACTACGGCTGACCCTGATTCTCTCAATTTTGAGTCTCGCTTTCCTGAGGACTCACACGAGGGGAACTAGGAGGAGGGCTATAGATAACACCCCTCCCGCATCCCCTACCTCGTCCCTAACCTCGACCTCAACCTCTAGGCATCTTCCTACACAACACCGCTAAAGAACAACCTTAGGTTGTTATGCGAGGATGACAAAAAGGGGAAAACATAATCTTTAGAATATAAGCAACTAGGACAACCTACTGGGCTCATATAAAACTAGAGTACCTAGTGTTATAACTTGTGCTCTGATACCAGGTGTAACAACCCTCCAAGGAAACCCTAGAGAACAACACAACTATGCTATACCAAAAGGGCAAAAAAAAAATTTAAAAGAAAGAGATATCAAAGTAATGTAAATCATATCTATACATATCGTTTAATCTAAGCTTTATCCTCTAGGGTTCCACAGATGCATTACTAACAAACTATTAACAAGATCTAAACAAACATTATGAATTAACTAGCAACCATAGTTCATTCTAAATCTATTGCATCAAATGAATAAACACATACATTTCCATATTATACCATCAGATAAGTAATCATCAAGATCATGTGTATAACACTACAAATGTATATACAAATTTCCTTATATGAGAGTACAACATTACATTGTTTACAATATCACTTTCCTGAATACATTGGGATGTATACATCAAGATAACAGTACATGATTCAACTGATATACAAGACTAGAACATGAACAAAAGTAATTGTCTCCTCAAACTAGTACAAGATCTGAAATATACTATAGGAGATACATCCTTCTCGCATATGAACAACAAGGGAAACCAATAGAGATAAAGCACAACCACCTGACCATGTGGAACCCTAAGGTCCACCCCCTGTGCTAGGAGATAACAATAAGGTCCCACTATAGTAATCAGCCAAGAAGACAATAGAATAACAAGTGCAAGGACTACACATGACTCCAAAACAACACGGGTCAATATGAACATCACAAGCAACTCAAACATCACTTCCAAAGGCAATCACACAATGAATGGGAAGAACACAATTAGGGAATGCTAGGCTACAATAGGGAAGAGTGTCATCGCATGGTCCTAACATGGGTTACCTCGACAGTCTCTCACTAGACGTCAGCCCCCATCTATTGTTACCCTGACAGTCTCTCACTAGACGTCGGCCCCATAGAGTGACACGTGGAACCAACATTCCTTTCGTGGGAACAAGGAAGTTGATTTTGACAACTAGGCCTTCTCATCCCATCCTTAGTCTAAACTAGCACTACAGGCATGGGTGAGGAATCCAATTATCTTGTTTAATGTGGAATCTACCCTTTTCCCCCTAATTCATTTTAGGTTATCACTTGGTTACCAATTTTCAATGGGTTACCCTGGCAAGCCACTTTGGCCCCTGGCCCCACATTGAAAGCCACTCCCCTATCTGCATCTAGAAGACCCTACCCATCAAGCAAGACAATTACCATCATAATGACAAGTATACATATAAAATGCAAGGCATTTACCTTCTTGCATACTAAACATAATCACAAGGACCAACTCTTAAATCATTGCCCCAAAACTTCTAGTTGAAGCAATCACAACAACCATAAACAACATGCTCCCTCATTTATGATTACCGAAGTCCCCCCATTAACAAATACAATACTTAACACAAGTTCAATACAATTAAATGAACAAACAATACATCCTTGAAGGAGACTATTACCTCATCATGATGCATTTACAACACAGAATATACATTATCTCACATTATCATAAACTAGAATCCTTATACATAAACAAGAGACATCATTCTCTTATAACTTCATTATCCCAAGACACCTATCAACACAATACATGAAATCAAAACATAAACATCTTAGGCCTCTGGAAACTCGAAACATGTTACTTGCAAATCATAACGACTAATCGAACATGACCTTACTCATTAACCATAAAATTACCATTTTGTAATCTTATCGGAACATCAAAATCATAACATAACTGATGATCTAATTATATTTATTAAACTGACTCATTAACTATGACAATTATATTTAAATGGTTATATAAATATACGCTCAAACAATGTTTAATTAAATTCTTAAAGCATATATTGATTTAACAGTATATATATATATATATATATATATATATATATATATATATATATATATTAAATGGTTATATATGTGAGTACCAAAATAATTAATTATATATTAATTTAATAGTATGGTTAAAATAGTAAATAAGATTATATATTTTATTTACCTATAAGATATAAACAACATCAATAAGGTCTGCAAGTAATAAATTAAAAATAATATACAAATTACCATCTGAATACAACCCTAAAGTCCCTACTTAATTAATATTTAGGGAAACCCTAAAATCTTCTCTTAACGGCACAACTAGAAAATAAGAACATCTTTGATGTTTTGAACCTTAACAATATCAACAAACCCCTAAATTTATATTTTACCAAAACTAAACATTATATAATAGTATAGTCATACAGTAACAGAAAACCTAATGGTTAATAAATAAATTTGTTAACGAACTTTAGAAACTTTCAAGCAAATACAACTGAGTGGTGTAAAACCAAATCAAATCAACAACCTTCGCCAGCAACCTCCCAGCGTATGACAAAATGGGAGCTTTGGGACAGGTAATGGACATTACCAATACACAACGAAAGGGAAATATATGTTAGATGTTGTAGTTGCAACTAACCTGCTAGATTTGTATGCCAAATGAGGAAGCATGTGTGTATGAGGAAAATTGACTATGATAAATCTAACAAAATCAAAAACCAATATCATAAAGAGAACAAATCTAAATAAAAGCCATTACTAATAAATCAATGAAATATAAAAGATTTTACCGAGATTTGTATTGTTCCCTTTGGATGAATGTGGATTGCTCAATAGTGTTGCGAAACCATGATTGCAACAAGCAAGTAAAGTGCTCAAAGATCAATGTTAAGAGATCGTAAAGTTGCTCAATCGATGCGATGTATGCTCAAAGCGATGTTAAGTATGCCTGAGAATAAGTGATCGAAGAGGATTTGTGAAGAAGATGAGGGGGTTTCTATAGGTTTCAACAGAGATCGATCAACGGTCCAGATAATTCAAAAGAATCAACGGAGGAGATAAATCAAATAACCATGATGAATGTGCATATGACATGTGTCAATCCATAAGGATATTTTTAGTAAAATATGATGAAAACAAGATTGATTGAATAGATAACTCAACTTGCAATTTTGCCTTTTTTAGAGTTCTAAAAATAAGACTGATTGTGCACATGAGTTAACAAGATATTTTAAGAGGAATTGGAAGATAACTGAAATTAAATAAATAAATTTATTTATTTATTTGTGCATGATAATTGAAGAATAGAGGATTATAAATAAAATATTTGATTTTATTTATTTTTAGGGGAAAAAGTAAATTAAATAAATAAATTTATTTAATTGTTTGTACAAGATTAGAGGAATATGAAGATTATAAATAAAATATTTGATTTTATTTATTTTTAAAGGATTGAGATAATTTAAATAAATTTGCATGATTTATTTAAATTTAGAAGAACAATTTGATTTAATTAAATAATGTAAATTATTTAATTATAGATAAGATAGAATTTGGATGAATTAATTAAATAATTGAATTTATTTAATTAATGGAGACTTGAAATTTGAAAGAGGATAATGATTTAATTAAATAATTCAAATTATTTAATTGTGGAAGAATAATAGAGGAATTTAATTTAATTAATTAAATAAAGAGAATTTATTTAATTAATGTTGATTTTTAGAAGGTTTGGAAGAATTTAATGAAATTAATTAAATAATTAGATTATTTAATTAACGCTGAATGTAGGTGATTCGACAGATTTGATGAAATGCAAGTGATTCAAAGACATGGTCATTTTAGGGTGTCTACATTTTGCCCCTCTTTAATGCAATGCAGTTTACAGCGTTGCGTCAAAGAAAATGATTGTTGAAGATATGATACAATTTATTGATGCCCCAGTGTAGCTAGTTGCCCCAGTGTATGCCCCCTCAAGCGGGAAGATAGGGAAGCGACAGGAGAATTGGGTTGATGATCGACTAGACAATTTTGTTGGAGACAGATGAGGTTGGGTTGATGATAGATAGAAGAAAGGAGATAGGAGAGAACATGAGAGAAAGTTGATCGATCTTTGCTTGAAAACTATATAAGTCCATGGAAAAATGGATTGTGTAAATGGATGAGCTTGTTGCAATGGTTTCACAATTGTATATAAAGAGCAATCCTTATTTTTGATATAGCACATGGATAGTTTTCTACCAAGGTATAAAAGACCAAGGTGCTGTGATATCCGAGTGCGTAGACGTTGACTCTGCAAGCAAGCGGTTTGAACTTAGACCCCTTAGACATAATATAACCCTGTTGGTACATGTGAATGAGCCATAGTCTTGAACATAAAATAAACTTCAATACATGTAAATGTAAGAAGAATATTAATATGTAAGATGCTAGGTCATAACACACACAAGATAAATATAATGCCAAGAAAGATGCTAAAGATCATTCCTCAAACACAACACACAAAAGCAATGACTATGCCCCCACTCTGTACTGCATCGTAACATACCAAGATTATAGATAAATCAAGGTAGCCTTGAATAGGTAATGGACAAAGGAGCAAAAGATAAACCATAAAGCAAATTGACTGATTGGATAGGAAAGATAATAGCCTTATCGTAGGAGCTATGTGTTCGCTAAAGGGTGTTATCTGCCTAAAAAGACAATGTCTTGCTGCAGGAAATGCCACATGTCGCAGCAGATGCGTGTGTTGGTCTTGATCATGGAACACCCTATAGAAGACAAGCTTTGTGATCTGGTGCTTTGGGTAAGCTAGAATTAGTTGATGTTGGCAATCGACACATAGGACAGTAGATGACTCTGGAAGAAAGCTGTTTTGCTTCAAGTTTGCTAAGAACTTTTGCTTTGAAAGGATGCGCTTGTTTGTTACTTTGCTGCTTGAGTTAGTCAAGTCGAGGTGAATGGATTTTGAAAAATAGAAGACTAGAAAGGTGACAGTGTTAATGGATTGGGGTGGGTGAAGAATGATGGATCGTATTTGCCTGAGTACTGGATCCATCCTTCATATTCCAGACTGCCTACATACCCTGTATCCACGGGACCAAGGCACATTACGATGAAAGATGAAAGTGATAATATGTAGTTCTGGGTAGAGTGATGAGATGGGTTAAGGTGAAAGGAGGAGATCTTATGTACCTGAGTACTGGATACTTCCTTCATATTCCAGACTGCCTACATACCCATATCCATGGGATCAAGGTACCTTAAGATTGAGGTGAGATGATATGTAGTTCTGGTGGTTGTAATGATGTAGGAAACACGTTGGAAAAGATAACAGCCTTATTGTAGGAGCAATGTGTCCATCAAAGAGTGTTATCTGTTGAGAGGAGAAAGATTGAAGTGATTGCGAACCATGAACAAGGATCCATTCCTAGACCTTGGTTAAGGGAAGAGTTGCCCCCATTCTGGTAGAGGAAACTGCATGGATGACTGACAAAGAAGACATAGAAAGCTTGACCTAGGACAAGACAGTGTTAACTGTTGACACAGATCAAGACATGGGATGACGATGGTGGACATTGACAAATTTCCAAGCTATACTAAATAGGGAGATGGAAATGCAAACAAGGTCAATGGTTTTATTATGGATGGATGGACGCAGCTTGTGAAATGGACCTGGAATGAACCGAACTCGATAGATGATGGATGCTGACTCTACACATAGCGCCTATTTTCCAGGTTTTCACTATGGTACTTATCCAAGGTGCATGTTTGCCAGGTTTTCACCAGAGGATGGATTTTTTTTGGATTTTTTTTTGGGGGGGGAATACTCTGAGGATCAAGCATAGAACTTCTTAAGATGAACACTATTAAGTGGCTCATCCAGAGGAATGTCGTCAGATGTAGCTAAAGTATAAGCTCCTGATCCATATGCTGCTGTGACAATAAAGGGACCTAACCAGTTAGGCTCAAACTTGCCCTTCTTTTCTCGGTTTGCTTGATTTCTCTGATTCTCTTTGAGTACAAGATCACCAACTTGAAACCATCTTTCTTTGATCTTTTTGTTGTAATTACGCCGGAGGTGGTTTTGATAGACATGGAGATGATTAAGCGTGGCAAGGCACCTTTCATCTAGTAGTTCTAGCTCAGCTCATCTGGAAGTGCGATACTCATCTCTGCCAATCAGGTCTTGCATGGATACTCTGAGGGATGGGATCTCGACCTCTATAGGTAGGATGGCTTCAGAGCCATAGACCAAGGCATGTGGTGTGGCACCAGTTGGTGTTCTGATACTAGTGTGGTAGGCCCATAGGGCGGGATTGAGTTGCAAGTGCCAATCGCGACCAGCATCATTAACTATTTTCTTGAGGATTTTGAGAATGGTCTTATTGGAAGCCTCAGCTTGGCCGTTACTCTGCAGATAGTAGGGAGTTGAAAAGCGATGCTGGATATTGTATTGTGTGCACAAGGCATGGACATCTTGATTCTTGAATGGCCTCCCATTATCATTGACAATGGCTTGGGGAATACCATACCGAAAAATGAGGTAGTTAAGGATAAACTTGGCTATTTGCTTACCGGTGATATAGGTCATGGGAATAGCTTCCACCCACTTCATGAAATACTCAGTGGCAGTAATGATGAATTTGTGTCCATTGGATGAGGATGGGTGGATTTGTCCTACGAGGTTGAGACCCCATTGAGAAAAAGGCCACGGAGTTGTCACAGGCATTTTAGGGTGTCTACAGCATGCAAAAGGCACGCAGTCTCATGGAATGTGAGGATTGTAGGATATGCACATAATAGATTTTACAAGGTTGCTCTCTTTTTTTTAATTAATAAAGCACTCTGGAACACATTCTAACATTATAAGCTTCACTTGGGTTGCAGTTGCACATACTTCTATCACATGTAAAACCCTTATTGCATTACACCTATAGTTAATCATTAAGTGAGCTTGTTTGACCTTGAGGACACCCTAAACTTTGAAAGCTCTAGCTAATATATAAGCTAAATCTAGAAGCATAGACAAAGTACACAAACTGTTTAACCGACGCCTCAGAGATATGATCTCTTGGAATGCAATGATTGCAGGATATGTACAAAATAGATTCATTGAGAAGGCCTTTGACACTTTTAAGCAAACACAATTGGCAAGTGTAAAGCTAGATCTGTAACCTTTGCCAGCATCCTTTCCAACGCATGCCAAAATGAAAGATTTGGACGCATAGACAAGGTATATGATCTGTTTGACAGATGCCTCAAAGAGCGTTATCTCAAGGATCTCAATGATTGCAGGATACACACACTATGGATTTGTACAGAAGACTTTAGAAATGGATTACCACAATTATATCACTTCCACATCTTAGTACTCTACAACTCCTTTGTGGGTTTCAACATGCCTCCAGCAATAAAACTCTTCTAATTTAAATAAGATTTGCCTTGATGGTTTCCATGACTCGAGCATTCATGGGAACTAAAAGCTGAGAACCAAAATAAGGAAAACATCAATCCAACCACCTTTACTAAAGTCGTCGTTGGAGAATAAATAACACCATATACTGAAACTGACAGCATAAATATGTAGATTTATCAATGCGATCTCTAGCAAGGGTAATGGACATAAGAAATCTGTCAAATATTGTAGTTGGAAATGCTCTGGTAGACGGGTAAGCAAAAAAGATAAAATTCTAGACAAGGAGGTGATTTATTTGAAAGATGCTTCAAGAGATGTCTTTTCATGGATCCCTGCCAGAGAAGTTGTTTTGAGAGATGTGGATCATTTCCATTATTAAAAAAAATATGATATACTTGTGGAGAACAATGGCGATGTTAAATCAAACAATCTGAACAATAGAATCGTACTATATTTATGTGCATTGTATCCAATAAACAGATGTAAAGAAAAAAATCTCACATTCACTTCAAAATAAAACTGAAATAAAATTCAGAAACAAAGGAACCTGGTTTCGCTCGCTTGACAAGGTTGAAGACTTGATGCTGCTCCCAGATCCTATCTTGCAGCTCCAACCTCCTCCCCAATCGTGCCAATTCTCTTTTTTTTAGAGAGAGAAATCTCCCCCAATTTCTTCCAAATGGTTCCTCCAAAGCTCTCTCATACATTTACAAATTTTCATGCTCCAAATTCCATTAATGACAACAAATTCCATCTTTTACTCTCTCATAATTTGCTATTTATTAAATTTATAACATTGCAATGTAACTTTTATTTTATTTATTTCAATATTTGCTATATATATGTTTTATGACAAATTATAATTATTTATAAATTTATTTTTATAATCACTTAACAAAACATTTACTTGTTTATATATTTATTTTCATATTAATTTTATCAGTTATATTCTTGTTTTTATAACACTTTATTTTCCTCATTGTCATTATTATTTATTGACCTTAGATTACATTATAGTATATTTTCCCATATAAACTAAAATTTACATTATGGCATTTATATTTATTTATCAAAAATGCCTTCTTAACTTAATGATTCTTATTATAATGTAATAATTAACCAAAGCATTGATCAACCAATTCTAACTAGATAAATCCAAATGCCGAACAATACCTGACCACTATGCATGATTGCAAAGCATGACCACAACAACGGTGACTGACTATCACGCCCATACAGACAACACTAACTAGGTGCAAAACTAGATACTCATCCTTTTCAAGGATGATGGCTAACTAGGGGACCATATGTTATTTCTATTCAACAATTTCCATTGGGTTTAAAGCATGCTCAAACCTGTCAATTCAGGTGGAGTTGATACCTAATACCTGCAACCTGCAACAAATAAAAATGGTTGAACATATATATATATATAATCATACAGTCAAACACACTATGCAGGGGAATCGCATTGTAGCAAGGTACTCACGCATGAGTAATGTGACACTGTCCCATTCACAACAATAACACATCAAACAAGTAACCTCATCACGCATAACAATCTGTAACTGAACAACTAGATAAGAAACATCATTAGATAATCACATGGTGCGCATAATAAGATTGATCCACATAGTTAATGAAGTCCATAACTAATCATAACATAAGCATAAAACACCAGTAATAAAAGTATTATAAAATGTCATCATAGCAGTAGGTCATCAACAAGGTATCATCAACTAACAGTAAATCCATCATCAAGCAAAATGTCATAATGTCTAGTTCTAATAGAACAACTATCAGTCTAACAGAAAGAAAAATGAGGGGCACTACATCATAGGGAAGCCTCCTTCTTGAGGCGGTATATAGCCACTCAAGAATGAGTATTGGAACTCATATTCATCAAAGAAAAATACTTATATCCATACTGACAATCCAAGCCTCTATTGCCTCTCCTCCACCCAATCCATCAAACTTTGGTAGATGCATCTCCTTGAGATCTTTGAGTAGTGAATCTATTCTCCTTTTTTGAGGCTATTCCCTAGAAGATTCTAAATGCACTGACATTGAGGACTCCTTACTATGATTCTTCTTAGAACCACTCTACCTCTTATGATTAGCTTGCAACCTAGACTTGTGCTTAACATTCATAGCTTCACCTTCAACATCCTTGAGCTTCTACAACTCCTCTATGTGTTTCTCGTACATATCTTTGTGATCTCTTAGAGTATCAAGATTAGATCTGAAGGCCTTAAGAATGGTACAATTATGCTCTAGATTCTATGGTTCCCTAGTTGTACTAGTCTTAGTGGTTTTCTTGCCATGAGCATTCCTAGTTAGAGCCATCTGATAAAACAAGGTAAGTCAAATAAACACACAATCCACAAAAGAACTTAGATAGTCAAACACATAAGCTTGCATCATATCAAGTTCTAATATTTTGCTATGGTTTTCTAGTGTACTCAAGTCACCTAGAGTTTGAATTTTTTCTTTGATACCAATGTAACAACCCAAAAAATATAGCTAAATTTTTTATCCTCATTTATACAAATATTATGTCAATATGCAAAACTATGCAAGTAATATAAGAACATCATAATGGACATTAATTACTATTCATCAAGTATAGATAATAAAGTATAATAGAAGTACCATCAAGTACATCTCAATGATCAGTGATATAATCAATTAGAAACTACAACCACTTAATATAGTATACAAGAATACAATAGGCCCTTAGCCAAAGATCAACATACATATATTTGAAGGACTCCAAGCTCAACTCCATGAGATAATCCATCAAAATTTCCAAGCTCTTGTTGTTGATTAGTGAAGGCATTGAACTTGCCATTGAAGGAAGTCCCTTTCCTCCCCATCCATCAGTTAAGGAAAGGAAGTATCCATCCATAATCTAAAAGTGTGGCACATTATGGCACTAGTGATTATCTGGTTTAGTTTATTTCTTAATATCCCATAAGCATACACATGAAAAAATAGGTCCAAAACATACAAACACATGGAAATAAAGTTCACAATACACATTCATAACAACATACACATACCAAAGATTCATTCCAAGACAGCCAATACTACACAACACCTCACAACACACCACTTACAACGTCAAATTCACATAAGCATATAAATACATTAAATAAGGCTAAATACAAAAAATAATAACAAAGCACATAAACATATCACATAGAAAACTCCAAGGCACCCACTCATCTCTCAATGGTAATGTACATCTATACCAAAATTAAACATAAGTAAGAAAAGATTTACCACATCAATAGATAGAGCATAACACCATCTAGTGAATAATGGTATCAATTCAGCTCACATGTCTTCAACATAGATCTCCTAGTTCTAGTGATTTTATAGGGAAATGGAGTAGAGAAAGTGATGTCATATGGAATCACCCATAATACGCCCAAGTCCTCTTAATCAAATTTCATCTAGGTACCTTCATGATAACCAAGCTACTCATAGTCTTATATCAAGACCACTAGATGTAGTGAAGCATGAAATACATTTCCAGTTAAGCTTATGCACATAACACCACAAAACATATTAGGTTTAACTCACAATTAGAGGTAGTACAATTCTAACAACCATTGGAATCACATGTAATCAAATAGGATAATCCTAACCTCTCTAGATAAGAAAATCAAACACAAGTTATTCTACTAGTTTTTATCCTTTCATATAGATAAATTATAGGTTGACAAACATTCTAGAACTATATGTAACTTCCAAAAACCTCTACTAAGTTAGACTACAATGCATTTTGAGGACATCAATGTACTTTCTAGACAACAACGCACATTTTGGACATTAGCACACCTTCTAGACACTTATCATGTGTTTCAAGACACTACAACTTTCTAGACCACAATGTACACTTTTAGGACACTAGTGACACTTGCACTATAGTCCTCTAGGTGTGCTCTTGTCTTGGTCAAGAATTTTTTAAAATTGAAAACCCATATAAAAAACATAGACCTTTCTAAGGGTTTTTGCACTAAACTCAATTTTTTGACATAGTATGAACACAAAGATAACTAGACAAGTTTTTTATGAGTTTTAAAAACATAATGTCCTATCTTTTAACAATCCCAAAATTCACACGAGTCTTCTACACAATCATAAGATCATAATCAACCATAGGATACAGTCAAACACCTAGTTTAGACATGTCTTTTTGGCTTCACTAGTTTATTGGCTACACCCATGTTTTCACTTCAAATTCACACAAAACATGTAAATTATCATTCCATCTATTCCCTAAAAAAATTGTAAACATAGTACATAGTTATAGATGACTCATGTATTTGTTTAATGAAGATCCCCATAAGATTTAAGTCTCATTCTTCAATAAGAAACAATAACTAGGTTCTCCTAATTTATTATTTTGCAAGTCCAATTTCTAAGAGTTTCAAACACCCAAAATACATGATCAAACAATAATTGAATCTCCCATCTGTTCAAATTTCATTACTAATCCAAACTAAATCAACACCATAAATCCTTTGTTCTTCTCAAAGACACATTAGGTTTCTTCTCCTACAAGTAACCCTAGTTTTTCAAGATTTCCACAACTAGTTTCATGCTAATTTGAATTCATTGATTCTCATAAGACATGCATTAATCTACAAGTGTCTTTGAATTTAATGATATTCATCTTTCCTATTGTTTCATTTGAAATAAAATACAATTTATTCAAAAAAATAACACATCTTCCACAACATAGATCTAAGTTCATTGATTAACCAAATTTAAAATATTTTCTAAAGTTATCCTATGAACAAGAATCCTACCTTGGATCATTTGCAACGCTTGATAATATTGACGAAGAATTCTACATAAAAGCAATATGATTCCTCAATAAATTTTTAAAAGGTGATCCCTCAAAATTCAAATCTTCAATATGCATTTCTTTCTCAAATTTCCTTCTCTTAAATGCAATAATGAATTATGAATAATATCAATCCCCTTTCTTTAAAGTACAATCCTAATAATAGTTTCCTTTTTATATGCAATCTCTAAGTATAAGATTAAAACTCATAAAACAATAATTAATTCTAATTATATATTAAAATCTTTACTTTATTTTATTTTCCATTCATGCCCACATATCTAATAATAAAATATTAGAAAACCAAATATTATTTTTTCTAAATTTTAATATTGAAAACTTCACAACTAAAGATAATAAATTCATTATCTTTTTTTTTTCAAAAAAAAATTATTTACCAAATTCTATGTATGAATTTGCACATTCAAAACAATTAAATTAGAATAATTGAAATTGTTAAATCACTTTATCTCTTTTCTAAAAGATATTAGAAAATATCTAAAATTAAATAATTAAATTAAAATAAATTCCTAGTATTAAATAAACAATTCAACACCATAATTATCTATTGTTATTAATTAAATGAGTATCTTATTTTAATTTATTATTTATTTATTGCCCACGCAATTGAATCATATCACAACACTTCAACACTAGGACCTAGTTTACCCACAACATAATCTTGCCACAAGATCCTTAGGAGCATTGTTAGACAACAATAATAATTATAATAATATAATCACCATTTAAACAATTAACCAATGACATTGTGATCACACATTATACCCAAATGAATTAAATCAACAATTTGTAGTCAAATACACAAGTAATAATTCATCTCCAATCACCACAAAATAGAATCACAAGTAATCTCAACAATATCTCAAAAGGGTCAAAAGTGAGGGATGATACACTTGTTTTAAAAATCAATTTTGATAAATGGGCAAAGAAAAACATGTTATATAAAATATAAGTCTAAATTTTTGTTATTATTAATTAAAAATAAAACAAATAAAATATTCAATAAAAATTATGAAAAATATTTGTGCACTAGATATTAAGTTAGTAATATATAATGCAAAATAGTGAGAAAAAATCTTTATTAAAAACTAACCAAATATAATAGAAATAACTTTTTTTTCTTTAATTCAAAAAAATTACCTTTAAATTTTTTAGAGTTTGTTTAGTATAATTGATAAAATGTGTTGAATTTGGTGACTCAATAATACTAAAAAGTAAGACATACTATAGTGGTAGTCTTTATGGAGTGTAATTGCATGAGTGTGTTAACAAAAACTATTAAAGAGCTCGACATGTAAAAATAATAAAAACTAAAACACAATCAACTTATATTATAAAATGAAATGAAATAGGGACCTACAAAATGATATGCTTTGGTAGTCTTTTACATAGATTTTTCTAAAGATAAGTATGCTAGTATATTTTCACCTAATAAAATAATATATGATGAGATCATGTAAAAACCAATAAATTTGATAAAAAAATAGAAAATTTAAACTCATTATGTATCCAATAAAACATGGAACAACTAGAGTGTTTTTAAGAAAGTTACTATATATCGAACTTGAACTTGTATTGGGTTAAAATTGAATTATGGTACTTGGAGGATATTAATTAAATTAATGTTTAATAAACTAGCAATCGCACCTTGGTGTGCAATGGGTACATCGAAGAGTTTTGGAAGTTCAATTGCTATAAGTGAATAATAGTTGTCTTGTATCCCTATGGCCCATGTACTTTTTTGTTTTGTCGAACGTCATGAATTAATTTGCATAATCTTAATGGTATTCAAGATCCTTGTGTTTTGTGTAGTATCTAGTTCAAATGTGTGAGCTTTCATGTTTGGAGTCTAGTTTCTATTTGCATGCATCTCCTTTCTAGATTCTTGTTCATGTACTATACCTAGGTTCACCTACATTCCATTAGTCATCACCTATGCACTATACTTGGATGGCAAAAGATACAAAGTAGTATCCTCTCATCCTTCATCCTCTTATGAGCCCCTCTCCTTCCACGGTCTCTCTCTCTATTTTCTTCATATCTTCTATCTCTCTCATGTCTATCCTCGCATCACAAACATAAGTGTCTTGAGTCCTAGACCATCATGAGTTATAGGCATCTTAGCCCCTATTGAAATGTTAGTATATCCTAATAAAATTTTGATTATGCTTTTCGACAAAAATGCATAAATACAACTGATAAAAAAATAAAATTAGATAAAATGGTACATAAAAATAAATTTAAAATAGATTTAGTTTACATTTTTTAATTTTTAAACATTATACTTTAAACTCCACTAAAATTATTATCATAAACATCAATATTATATTTTAAATTAACTAATTATAAACTTAAGCAATATTTAATTATATAACATATTTATTGAAGATAAATAAATCACCTCTCATTTAAATTTCATCAACCAAATACCTGAACTAATACATAAACATATACATCCACGTTAATCCTAATTGACCAACCAAAGATGAAATGATAAAATTATAAAATATATATAATGTCGAGGAAAAGTGGTGTCACATTGTTAATGTAAAATAGAACACATGGTCGCATAAACTATCGCTTAGGAAAAAAACTATTCTAATAAATTGTGGTACGACTTTGTGGCCTAACAAGTCATGATAGCCAGGTAAAGTCTTTGCATTGTTGGAAAAAATGGAATGAAACACGATGGGAAAAATCAATGATGGAACAAAAAACAGACAACTTGATCCATTTCAATCGTCTTGCACTGTCTATAAATTTATATTTGGAGAAGTAAATTATTTATTCAAGATATACATGATCTACATAGATTATAAGTTATTAATATCAAAGTAAATCTTAGATAAGCTTTGAAAAAAGAAAACATTATTTTGCATATGGAAAAAATTAAAGTATACATAGTTTGTAAAATTGAGTTGCTAAGAGCAATAAATAAGGGGGCGTATTTCTAGGAGATGGCAAACTTGTTTTTTCCTCCTTTTTTTTGTTTTAGTCAACTATTTGAATGTGTTTGGGCTTTTTTGCATGCATGCATATCTTTTGAATGTGAAGTTGTGGCATATGCAAAGACTTGCAAGGTTTCTTGATCTTGATATAGCTTTGAATGCCAATCCTTGACAATCAATGTTGTCGATGTCGATTATTTCCCTTTCAAGTGTTAGACCTTATGATTTGTGCATTTTTAAGGCCTATGCCATGTTTTCTACTTGGAACTAAAAATTAGTTTGAATCCACAAATTTTAGTTCAACATCATACATTTGTGATGGGTTTCATAGCAATCCTTTTCTAAATCCAAGTGCTTTCTCTTATGAAATTTGATTTTCTGCACATCCTCTAGGTGTTCATCCAATCCTTGCAAAAGGAAACCATGGCTAGCATGACTAATCAAAATAATAACCCTAGAATTGTAATTGGCAACATCCAAGCTTACAATTAGTCACATGCTAAATAGAGGAATGCTTCTCCTCTAGCCCATTCCTTGTGCTATTGTTGTTGCCTTCCAGATTATTATAGTGTCTTCCACCTATTATCATATCAAAACCTCTAATTGAATTAATCATTTCATCAAATATTTCTTTTGTCAAATTTTACACATCTTCCATCTCAATTGGATAAGCTTGTTTCCTTTACAATTTTTGTAGATACAACATAATTGAGTGGTATACCTAAATGATGCAAAGTAACTTCCCTAGTTCTAGAGAACAAAGCAAAGATATTGATCCCCTTTAGATAAATAGGCTTCAAAATAAAAAGATGGTATCCTATAATGAACAAATTACCATACCAAAATAAAAAATAATAGGGAAAATGTGGAAAAGAAGTAATTTTTAGGCAAACTCGTAGTCTTCTTGAGCGCTTTTCTATGATCATTACCAAGTTTTGCTTTGGTGTTATATGCATTGTGGATGATGACCCTATTAACAATCCCACATCAGCTTTTGATGCACGTGACATCACTTCCCTCTATTTTAGTTTTAGTGCATTCATATTCCTTCCCTTGTGCACCTTACTTGTGGATTCACCCCCCTAAACTATTTCTACTTGAAATTGTTTATGACTTATGTATTGGGTTTTTATCAATCCTTTATTTACCTCTTTTTTATTTTTTGTCATTTTCTTCTCTAATGTAACATGTACTTTCAAGTTCAATTGGCATACTTTGGTTGCATGCATATAATATAAATTTGATTTATAATGCACTAGAGCTGTCCTAGAATAACTCAAAAGAAGAGGATGAAGCCCAAGCAAGGCATATAGAAAAGGATCTCCTGCATAACAAGTACAAAAACAATTATGAAGTCAGATCTAGATTACTATCAGCAATAAATATAATTATATTAGATATTATATAATATAAAATAAGTATAATTAAGTTATAAAAAATATTAATATTAAATATATAATATATTTTGTATGGTATATATTACTATGCAAGGTTCCTGCTATATGGCAACTCAGTCCAAATATAAATTTGAACTTGCTTAGAAAGAGAGGAAAACAACAAAAGTTCATTTGAAAATTGTTGTTGAAGATGCTTATATCGAAACAAAATTGGGTCATATGGACAACGAGATTCACACCATTCACATAGACAACCAAGAAATTGGAAGTTAGAAACATGTCCAACTAAGATTACCTTGATTTTATCGCATCATTCTATGACAATGCCAATTATTGATAGAGAAAACACTCTCTCCCTCCCTCTCTCTCACTTCATGTCTCTATATCTCCCTCTCCTTTCTTTCTTCTTCTCTCTCTATATATTTCTTTTCCTTTCTTAAAATACCAACATCAAACACCTAATATTCAAAAGAGATGTAAAGATAAATACATAAGGAGAGATACACAACATCTCTTCAAAAGAAAGGTGGCTTGTATCTCCACATGACACACCCATGTAACAAAATAAAATTTAGATAGAAAAATACAATGTTTAACATCAAAAGAGTGACATTTTCCACATTTCACTATTTCAAGGAACTAAATGAAAGTAAGGGGAAGGACCATGGTACCCCAAACACCTTTCAAGGAAGCAAACAAACAATCATAAGGTAGAAAGTCAATCTCTAACTAACATGCTAAATAGGATAAGTAGCACCGTACACCTACTTAACCTTCATCCTTTAGAACACATCTACAAACATGTAACATTAACCAACCATGTTTGCTTGTGTTAGAATACTCTATTTTCTCCATTTGAAGATATATTGAAATTGTCATATTTGTAAAATGAGTTGTTATGAGGAGAATCCCAAGAAAAAGAGAAATAGAGAGCTAGAGAGGGAGAGACACACACACACACACACACACACACACACACACACACACACACACATATATATATATATAGAGGTGGAGACACAAAGAGAGAGATTGAGAGATCTCAAAGAGAGGAAGTGTGAGTTTAGTAGGTAAAACTTTGAGTTGTAAAAATTAAAGGTTGAAGATATTTTAGTGGAGAGAGATCAATGGATCATAATAATTTGTTGCAATCAATTCTCTACCATTAGCAATGGATCAAAATGAATGGGGCAAGTTGGATAGAAGAGATAGATGTAATATTAGGTTGTGTCTTTATAATTCGATCTTGATTAATGTTTTAGTTAAAAACATTGGTAAGAGTTTATGAGATAAAATTATTGCATTATGTCAAACTAAGTGTCTTCTAAATAAGTTATTTTTCAAAAGAAATTTGTATTCTTTAAAGATGCATGAAGAAGACTTTGTAGCCAAACATTTAAAGAATACAAATTTATTTTTAAAAATAACTTATTTACAAGACATTTAGTTTGGTACAATGCAATATTTTTTTCTCATAAATCATAGCAATGTTTTGAACTAAAACATTCATCAAGACTATATTAGAAAGACAACCTAATAGTATATCTATCTCTTATATCCAACTTGTCCCATTCATCTTGATCCATTGTTCATCTCTCTCTCTCTATCTCTCTTTATCTTTATCTCCCTCCCCCCTCTCTCTCTTAAATTAATCTCTAATTCTCTCTCTATTCACTCCTATATATATATATATATATATATATATATATATATATATATATATATATATATATATATATATATATCCCTCTCTATCTCTCTATTTCTCTTTCTCTTTGTCTCTATACCTCTCTTTTTCTCTATCTCCCTATCTCTCTTATATTTCTTATCTCTATCTTTCTCTCCTACTCTATCTCTATATCTCTTCCTTTCTATCTCCATATATCCCTCTCTATTTCTCTCTTACCCTCTATATGTCTCTCAGTCTCTCTCTTCCTGTATCTTTTTCTCTCTTTTCTCTATCTCTCTTCCCTCTATATCACTTATCTCTCTCTCTCTCTCTCTCTATCTCTCTCTATTTTAAATTAGTCTATAATTCTCTCTCTATTCACCCCTTTCTATCTCTCACTTTTATCTCTTCATGCCTCTCTCCCTTACTCATTCTCTCTTTGTCTCTTTGTATCAACCAATCTCTCTCTCTCAAATGATGCAAGTAACTTCTGCACCTCCAGTTCTAGAGAACAAAGAAAGGATATTGATCCCCTCTAGATAAATAGGCCTCAATCCAAAAATATGGTATCCTATAATGAATATCCAATGCTTAGAGGATGATGATGTAACATCCACCAATAGTCATCTTAATGTACTCAAAATGATTTTGAAAACAATAGATCCTCTCAACTATGTGATATTTGACACCCAGACATGTTTGCACCATGCCTTGTTCAATCAGAAATATGGTATGAAGAGGGGAGACTCGCCCTTGCTATTATGAATGCTTGAGAGAATTACATTAGTTGTAATTAACTTTTGCATGATTTGGATGTGGCCTCCTCCTCTCACCACCTCATGCAAAGCATTGTTCTCATGTTTATTTTGAGCTCTCAAGAATCTATGCCTTTGTTCTTCATTCCTTGCTTCTTCATCTAATTTTTCATTGATGAGTTGATAGGAATTCCACCAGAGTAGGAACAAGCAACCAAGCATGGCCATTGGGTAGGCAAGCCAATCACATTTAAATAACTAGAAAAACTGGAAGTTGAGGCTATTAATTAATATGTAAATTTAGAATTGACTACATTTAAATTACTGCATCAAGTTCCTCATCCTTTGGATTTGGGGCATAATGTATCCCTTAGATACTTTGCATTGCATGTTGCAATAGATAATCCCAATTATTGTAGCATACATTTATTATGCAATGAAACCAATTCATTTATTGCAAACAAATTTGTTAGGGGGAAATAATTATTTATTTTTAGAGGTAAGGAAGAATTTGAACATGACATTAGAAGATCCTAGTTTGGTAATGTTGGCTTTGCATTCAATAAATGTGATTCAAGTAGTGTACAAAAAGCAGCCTATCCTGATTCTTCTTTGTTTTGCTAAGAAATCATGTTCAATGTAACTACTGTCTCAAAGCTTCCCCAAATTGTTGCCACATTCAATGCTCCAACATACATAGGAATGTCTCTCAATGGTGGTAGCTGAATAGAATCACCAAAGAGGATGAATGAGCGAGCAAGAAATGGGATTTGATTATGATAGTTGCATGTATGTTGAAAGTTGTCATGATAGTTCTAGTGTGAGAATTAATAATGGTGATATGTCATGTGGTGTTGTTCCTGAAAGGGATGATCTTATGTCGGTTATCATGTATGATTTCCTTATAACTCTAGTTCCTTGTATAATCATCCTAAGTGGGGGTTGCATTTCCATTGTAGAAGAGTGTGTTACAATTAAATCAAAGGTTTCACATTGTTCAGTAGATAAGTTGTTCCAACATGTGGAAGCTAGTATGTTGAACAATTGGGATATATAAAATTAATTGCTAATACCTGCAAGAATAGGTTGATGGTTGGTGGGCCCCAATTGTGGTTAAAGTCAATCTCATGTTGGCCAAGCATGTCAAGCTCATTTAGTTGAATAGGTAAACTTGGGTACAATCCTTATAGGACCTACCATTCTTCCAAAATATATTGGTGGATTGCATATTATTTGTCACACGGAGACTCATCATTGGTATTGGTAGATGACTCTGGAGGTGTATGTTTCACATAATAATATTTAAACTGACTTCATTTCATATTGATGATTTTATAGTAAAGTTATAATGAAATAAATGTAAATTATATTTCAACAAAATATAATGTCAATGAAATAGAAATTTATTGTTATATACTATATTTCATATAATTTTCAAATATATAAATATATTTCTAATATATTTTTCTATTAGAAAAATTGCATATTTATATTAATTATATTTACTATTTATATATATTAGTTATCAAATTATAAATATATATTATATATATGGAATTTATTTTTTACATATATATGATATTATACATTATAATAATATAAATAAAAATTAAATTTATTTTTTTAAAATTATATTTTCTTAAAAAACAATATATATTATAAATTAAAATAATGATATATTATTTTATATTTATATTTAACAATATAAAGTAAATAGAATATAATATACAGTAATAAATATAATTAAAATATAGATTATATATAAACATTAGATATATAATATATTTTGAATATATGATTGTATCTTATAGTATAATATTAAAAATAAATTTAATAATTTATAATATATAAAATATAATATATAATAATGAATATAAGTATATTATATATTTAATATATAAAATAAATATAATTTAATGATATAAAATATTAAAAAATATATAACATATTCTAAATATGTAATTTATAATATAATATATTTAAAATATATAAATACAATATATTTTATAGTAAGTATAATTACTTTTATAGAACATATCTTTTTATTATTATATTATAATAAACAAAATAATTGAGATATAGAACATATATTACATATATGTAGAATCAAAGAAGGCATCAAAATAGAAAAGTACCCTTTTAAAAAAAATGAGTCACAAAAATTAAATAGGGTTGTTCAAGAATACAATGTCCATATAAGTTAAATTTTTCCACAAGCTCTACCACATTTTATTAATGTTAAAAGGTATTCATTAGTTAATTAGGATTCCTTGTTCCTCAGCTCCTGATGCTTATGTCACTGAACTTGCACATAATAGAAGGTGTGAAATGGAACGGCTTACATGTTGCAGTAAGTTTATTCGTTGCTTTTACTGGAAGGAACATGAGAACAACAAACTTTCCAACAACGAAAACCTGAAAACAACAGAAAAAAATGACAAATGAACAAAACCTGACGATCAAAAAATTAGATGACGGATGGTTGAGATCATTTCAATCATCTTGCAAGGTGTATAAGAAACCATCCACTGTTGATCTTCCACCCCAGGTCTCTCTTTGTCAAAGGGAACGCCTGCGACATAACTATTTAATGATTGTGAGTCCTTAAGTCATTTGGAAGGGGACTCAAAATAAGCAGAATGGAATTTTAAATGAGTTCATCCTTGCATATAAATACATATCACAATTATTTAAGATTGAATATTTATTGGAATGGTGGTTTATGATTCATAATTATGCATAATGATAGTATTACATAAATTCCATGTAATATTTGTATGGTAAAAGAAAAGAAAAACCATACATTTTTTTTTTATGTAATAACCCTGGTAAGGGACCAGGGACCCATCAAAAAGAGGGCTAAGCCCAACTGTCATTAACATCCAGACAAAATAGAGCAACCAAAAACCTTACAACTATTACATCATCAGAGAGGGGCAAATTATAGAGGCCCACATTCCAAAGTCTAACCATAAACACAAAACTAATAGATAAAATCAAAAGACACCTAACACCTACTTATCGTCTTTCCCTTCTAGCTCCACCACATTGCACTCCTCGTCATAGGCATAGGTATAAATGGGCTAAGCATGAACCTGCACAAGAACCTCCATCTTCACAGCAATTTCCTCCACCATCTTCCTGGTTTCCACCACACCCAACAAAATATCATGCATATGACTGAGCACCATCTCTTGATTCTCTGCACTCTGGTTTGAAGCCTCAATCAAATTCTCATGAGTGAGGACTAAGGTTGCTGCAACAGATAACATAGTCTCCACCATCAGTGATTATGCAACCTCAAACACATTCCATCTCCCCTGCGAAGTTCCCAGATCCAACAACAGGTGCGCCATAGCCTCCCGCACGTTCACACCCTTTTTACCATTAACCTCCTTTGATAACTTCAATAGTCTACACAACCATTCCCTTAGAATGGGATTCTTTATCTCCCCTTCAATATCCTTCACAAAATCTACCATCACCTCCTTCATAGATAGTTTCTTCAACCGCTTCCTCACCATGTATTTTAGTTTCATCCTCCCTCCCACCATCTTGCTGCTTAATTTCCTAGCATTCTGCCTTCGGGGCAGCATTCCAACCACCTATTTTCCCTTATCTCTATTTCTTGAACTGCCACCCACAACCCCCTCTACAACACCTCCGCCACCTCTAGCCACAACCATCGAGAAATCTAGAGCTAGCGAAGGAAGGTGAATGACAGAGCAATCCTGAATGCCAACTAAAACTTACCTTTTCACCACATGCCATCAGACTTAGAAAGGAATGCTACCCTGCCATCTATCACTTCCACACGAGCCAACATTTGGGGAAGTGCCACCTAATAATTTCCTGCTTAACGTGCTTTCCCATTATCGGGAGGGTGGGCCTTTATATCTTTCTAAACTATCTTCAAGAGTTCACGGGGGTAAGTCTCTCTCCATTCCTAGCTGGAAGAGGCCTCACTATTATTCATATCTATGTCATAGTTAGATGCCCAGTCGACAGCCATGTTTCCTTGCCTTTTTAATGTGAGGCTTTGAAACAGTGAAAAAGGCTGGCTAGCCTTTTATTCCCTTCCATAACCTGCTCCAACCTCCAGCTTTTAGCGATGCCTTCATTCAAAAGACTAATGACCACCATCAAATCACCCTCCACCAAAGATTTTCCCATCCTTTTTGTCTGGCGACAAGAAAACCCTTCCATAGTGCCTTGGCTTCAACCATATTATTCGAGTTTGTGCCAAGATCCATAAAGAAAAATCCAAGGGGTTGACCATGATGGTCTTTGAAAACACCCCTGCCTGCAGCCTTCCCTGGGTTTCCCCTAGCAGCACTGTCAAAGTTCAACTTGACCCACCCCTCATTAGGTGAAAACCACCTAATATACTGGTCTTCACTACACTTGAGAGTAGACTGATTAATTCCTCCCAGTCAATGAAACCCCTAGGAGATCCTCCACCAAATCCCAAACCCTATCCAAAGATCTTTCCTGGCCAAGAAAGATTCTCCTATTGTGCTCCAGCCATAGGTTCCACACCAAAAGCAGGAGTCACAACCCAAATAAATTTGAACCCATGACTCCTACACCTAAAATCCCAACCTTCCACCAACATTGCTATACTCCTAGGAGTTGTTAGGGTTAAGGTGCCATCAACCCTGTAAATCCTATGTAATTAATTACTCTTAATATTATTTGTAAATCACCCATAAGAGATGAAATGTTTCACCAATAGCGATCTTGTTTGAGCTACATGTTTATATTCAGTCCTCAACACTAATTCATCCATGACGGGGGGTCACAAGGGGGTTTCCCCCTGCCAGGGGTCCAGGGGGATCATCCCCCCTGCAGGGGGTTCAGGGGTTGCGCGCCTCGGCAAGGGTTCGGGGGCAACTCCCCCGAAATCACATTTTATTTATATTTTATCATTGTAAATCTGGACCATTCATCATTAGGTCATAGATCTAACGGTCAATATTATGTTAGTTTTCTTGCCCTAGAAGGCAACCCCTTTTTATAAGGATATTTGTACTATATTTTTTTCAGATTTGAGAGTAACAAGTGCCGCTGGATTGAAGATTGAAGAAATAGAGGAAGTGCATGTATTGCAATCTCATATTTGAAGATAATACAACTTGAAGCCACTTTTCTTGGTGGAGTCTTTTACCTGAAAGGGTTTTCTTCACGTTACATATTGTGTTGTGTTCAGTTCTTAATGCATGTTATTTCTATGTAGTGGGTTTTATTTCTGTTGCAATCTCCATTGATTCTACATTGATTAGAGGATATAAATAAGGTTTGAATTAAATTTCCATTGTGTGGTTTGCACCTTCATTTATAACAAGAGTGGCCTAGGCAGACTTCCATCTACCGAGAAACCTGCTCCACGGAACACCAGCAAAATCACAGTGCAGAAAAAGATGACTGTTGTCTTCACTTGCCTTCTTACACATGACACATTGAGAGGGACCTTGCCTGCCCAACTTCACTAGTCTATCCCAAGTCAACGACCGACCCTTGCACACCATCTAGAGAAAGGCATTTGCTTTCGGCAAGCCCTGATGGTTCCAAATATTTGCTGCTACATGACATCCCACGGGCTGACCCCGATTGAAAGAAAGATTATAAACATCCTTGACAGTCGCTTTGTTGTCTCCACTACCTTTCCACATGAGTTTATCTTCACAACCTAAGATAGGCATTTTGTTTAGACACACATATTTCCTTCCATAGAGAATTCAGTCCTCCTCCAAGATTGTCCTGAGTTACCTATCTTCTAACCCCTGCATTCTCCTCTATGTAGTCTTGGACAAGTGGACCATAAAGAGTTTCCATGGCCTCCCCCAAAGGTCTGAAATGACCATTGTCCATAATAGTTCTATCCTCAATCCATGCGTCCCTTCAAAATCCTACCTTGTTCCCAACACCCACCCTCTAGACTAGGTCAAGCCTCAGGATATTGCTACAAATCCTCAGAAAATTCCATACACTGGAACCCAACCCTTGGGCAATACAACATTCGATTCGAAGAGATTCCCCACATTATTCTGAAGATATTTAGCTTGAATAGCTTTGCTCCACTTCCTATCCTTTTCCTCATATATTATCCATGTAAGCTTGGCTTCGAGAGCTTTATTCACCATCTTTAAATTCTAAAATCCAAGACCCCCTCTGTTCCTAGACAAGCATACCTCATCCCATCTCACCAAACTATACTTGAAGGCCTCCTCTGTGCCTCTCCATAAAAAGATTCTTTGTGCTCTCTCCAACGTCTGGGTCACCTTGCTCAAAATGTGAAAGACGGACATAGTGTAAAATGGGGACCGCCACCAAAGAAGCCTTAATCAGAGTAATTCTCCTAGACAAAGAGAGCAATTTCCCCTTCCACAAAGCCAACTTGCCATGCACGCTATCAACAACCTTTCTCCATTCCATCTCTGAGGTCCTCTTATCCACTAAAGGCATACCTAGGTAATTGTTGGGGAGAGTCCCAACCTCAAATCCTAAAATCCTTTGTACTTCCAAGGCTTCAGCATAGAACTCCTTAAGAAATAAAATTTGAGACTTACCTTGATTGACTTTTTGCCCCATCGCCAACTCATACTTTTTCAACACCTTCCTAAGACCCAACACTTCCCTAGTAGTGGCTTCACCAAACAACAAATTGTTGTCCACAAATTGCAAGTATGTGAGATTGGGGGATCCACCTAACACTTGGAGCCCCTTGATAAGCCCATCTCCTGAAGCTTTCTTTAGCGCATAACTCAATGCTTCAGCCATAATGAGAAAGAGGAATGGCGACAAAGGATCACCACCCACCCCAAGGGTAGAGTCGATCTCATTCTTGTAGAGATCGAATTGCCAGGGTGGTCGAATCGATCTCTAAAAAAGGGGGTTGGTAGAATCAATCTCTACTTACGTCATTCATTGTAGAGATTGATTCTCCAAGGTGGTAGAATCGATCTCTGTTTGTGGGGGGGTGGGGCAAATCGATCTCTACTTACTTGGACAATGAAACAAGACGCAAGTGGGGGGTGAATCGATCTCTGAAAAGGGGGAGGTGAATCGATCTCTAAAAAGGAGGGGAGGTAGAGATCTCTACATTTCTTTCCTGGATCTCTAGTCCTGTCTGGATGATTATAGGTATTGTAAAGAGAGAATGCAAGCAAGAACCCACTCCCTCCTGACTGTCCAGAGAGAGAGCGAACTTGCTTGGGCCCTCTCTTCACTGGGAAGAAGTCCATGGCAGACCCATTAATCAATATGGCATATGAAACTGAGGAAATGAAACTGTATATCCAATTACACCAATCTTCACTGAATCCCATCTTTTCCATGACTTTTATCAAGAACTCCCAAGAGACCCGATCGTATGCTTTATTCATGTCTAACTTCAGGATCATCCCTTCCTTCCTCCTCTATTTGATAGAGTGAATAGTTTTGTGTGCCACCAAAACTCCATCCAAGATTTGTCTCTTCTTCAAAAAGCCACTCTGTTCATCCGATATCACTTCCTCCAAGTAGAGCTTCAATCTAGAGGCCATAGCTTTGGTCACAATTTGGTAAATTCCATTACACAACGCTATAGGCCTGAACTCATCGAAGTATCTCGGGCTCCTTACCTTGGGGACTAGGGCCAAATATGTTGAATTCCATGCTCTCATCATTGATTTTCTGCATCTACATTCCTCAACCACAAACCACATGTCCTCCCCCACCACCTCTCAAAACTTTTGGAAAAAGCCCACCTAAAAACCGTCTGGACCAGGAGCTTTCAGTGCACCAAGGGAGAAAGTGGCCTTCCTTATTTCTTCCTTAGAGAAGGGAGCCATCAGCCAAGCATTCTTGTTATCATCTACAATCCTGGGGATATTACTGAGAATTTTGTTCTATGCCTCTTCATCCCTCAACCCCTCCTCTCCAAGAAGCTCCATGAAAAATCTCTTCCCCTCCTCTCTGATAGCCCCAATATCCTCTAGAATAGAGCCACTAGAAAGATGAACCCTCAAAATCCTATTAATATTTCTCTGAACATTCATAAATATGTGGAAGAACTTAGTTTTTTTATCCACTTCCCTCAACCATTTAACCCTAGACTTTTGAAGCCAAAAAATTTCTTCCATCCTCAAGAGGCGACTTTTCTCATTTATCAACTTTATTTCTCTATTTATGCACTCAACCGTCAACCCTAACTCTACAATTTCTTTCTCAACTAGAGCCAAATCATCTTCCACTTTAGACTTAGCCTCAAATAAATTTCCCATCACCTGCTTATTCCAAACCCTAGCAAACTTCTTAGTTTCTTAAAAATCACAAACCTTTTATTGCCTTTGATCTGCCGTCCCACCAGCCTTCCAGCACTTTGAGAAAATTAGGATGTTCATACCAAAAAGCCTCCATTTTGAAAGGGGACCCCTTTTGTTTCAAACCAAAGGAACACTGCAATCTGATTGGCCAATGATCTGAACCTCCAAAATCAATAACCTCAAAGACGAATTGAATAGGAGAGAGGAGCCAATCCAAATTGGCCAAGAATCTATCCAACCTGCATAAGATATTATCTTCCCCAATCCTCCTATGAATGTCCAAGAGAACTAGCCAACCTTGGGAGTGAGATCCACCAATGACAGTTCTTCACATACCTTTCTGAAACCAACCAAACCAAGACTACCAAGCATCCTACCACCTTTCTTCTCCTCAAGACAAAGAGTAGCATTAAAAGTCCCCCTAAAAGCCAATTATCCCCCGAGAAGGAATCTTTGAAGACTTTCAAAATGTCCCAACACTTCACCCTATCTCTTTCTAGATTAGGTCCATGTACATTAGTTAACAGAAAATTCCCACCCCTTGGGAAGACTTTAGTTTGATCGAAAGCAAATTCTCTGATCTCGAGAACTCCTCTCCAAAGAAACTGAGTTTGTTCCATAACACTACCAGACCCCCAGTCATTCCAATAGCATCGATCGCCAAACCCTCTCCCCATTTCCAAAGCATGCCCACTAATTCACTCATTCCTTCTATATCTAACTTAGTCTCTTGAAGAAAACATTTATCAAGAGCTTCTACTTCTAATAGTCATTTAACCAAATGATGCTTCTCTAGGCCATTTAGGCCATAGACATTCCAGCTGATCACCTTCATTTTTTACCTGCTACCTGGAGGTGCTCACCTCCCTTCTTGACAAACTTATGTAGAGTGTCCTGAGTGCCTTTTCCCACCTCCATCAAAGCCATGTGCTTGGCCTTTCTTACATTTGTCTTCCTTCCCCTCAAGATGGGGTTGCCAACATCCATGAGGATATTATTTTTCCCTTTCCTTCCGCTCCTAGTGACGATCCGCCAATCATTCTCCTTGTCCCCCTCATCCCCTTCCTCATCCAAGAGCACCTTAACCTACCTATTTCCTTTCAGAGCATTTCCTTTAGGGCTCTCCCTACTTGATGTCTACAAGGGAAGGTTTGAAACCTTTGTTGATAACTGAGAGGGGGGTGAATCAGTTATCCTAAACTTTCTTTCAACTCAAAACAATCAGATCCACTGTGTTATTTATTAGCATAGCAATTTAACCATTCATGAAAGCATAAAGCATAAACATCAGAGCAGATAAACATCAACACATGAGACACCAAGATTTTGACGTGGAAAACCCGGTTAAGGGAAAAACCACGGGGTGATTAACCCAAGGATTATTCTCTGTTAGAAGAATAAGAAAAAGATGGAACCTGCCAATTAGGGCTCACTGCCCGAGCACACTGCTCACAAAGAGGCACACTGCCTACAAGAGACACACTATCTACAAAGTGATAAGAATCACAATCTTGAACTAGAGAATGGCATCTTTACCATGTCCAGATCAGTTCCATTTAAGCCCAAAACACTTGCTCTGCCTTTCACACTTCTCTTCGCTATGCCACACTCATCCACACCACACACACTTCAAACTGAATTCACAAACCCTTATTTATACAAGGCATTGACTTAGGAACATCCATCTAAGTCGGCAAACATCCACAAGATCATTCGCAAGGCGTGTAATACATCCGGTCAGCCTGTCTCTGGAAGAACACTAACAACGGTGGTCATTACATCAAATCCAAAGTCTAACTTCAATGCGGACTGCCAACATGAACTGGACATGATCCAACGATCATCACAACCTTCCCTGAATCATCAAGAACATCCACACTTCATCAGCTTACCGAAATTCTTCTCTTCATCATCCGGAACTTCAAGAACACAAACTACCGCCACTGTCATAAAGCAAAAGGTACTTCCAGACCTCCAAACCATTCACACATCGAGATGACACATCACAAGGACATCCCAAACACTCCTTCTAATCCGCAGAATAGGAAGATACAATTCCAGATCACACCAGACCTTTTTGTGACCCTCTGTCACCACTGAACACCTACCAGAACTAGTTCCACACAAACAGCCATAACTTCTTCAGATCTTTATGTGGACCTTTAAAATCATAACTGAAACATCTCAAGACTCATATCTACAAACCCTTTAAAACACATCCTTTGATACTGAACCTATTGTCTTCTTCTCATCATTGTTCTTCACTGTTCCGGATGGAGACTGATTTCCTCAATAACAATAGCACACAACTCATCCAATCCTTCTTACCAATGCAATATGAGTATGTTGACATCAATGACAACATTGGTTAACCTCATACTTGCAACAATCTCCCCCTTTGTCATTGATGGCAACATATGATGTGAAAAACCATCAAGAGAAGAACTTCTTTCTGCCACAGCTCCCCCTATCAGCAACAACTCTTCATATGTCTTCTCTTCCTTCACTGCTCCCCCTTTGATCATCAACCACTTGTTTTTCACATGTCTTCTCTCCCCCTTTGACATCAATGGCAAAGGGCTCATACTTGCAATTCCAACACATCAAAATCATACCAGCTGCTCCCCCTTAGTAGCAGCTCCACATCATCAATCTGGATCACAAGATATGACTGTGATATCCACTGGACTGATGCACAACAGTGCATCCTAATGCATCATCGGAGGGGCCATGACCCCTAACTTCTCCCTGAGATACTCAAAAGAGTCCTTGGGAAGAGGTTTAGTAAAAATATCTGCAAGCTGATCCTTGGAGGGCACAAACTCCAATCTAACTTCACCTTTGTTCACTTGTTCTCTCAGAAAATGAAATTTGATAGATATATGCTTGGTCTTAGAATGTAATACCGGATTCTTAGAAATATTTATTGCACTTGAATTATCATAGAAAATTGTGATAGGTTCCTCATATTCTACTTGAATATCTCTTAACATTTGCTTCATCCACAAGAGTTGAGTGCAACTACCTACTACTGCAATATATTCTGCTTCTGTTGTAGATAGAGATATTGCATCTTGTTTCTTGCTTAGCTAAGAAACCAACCTTTTTCCCAAAAAGAAAGCTCCTCCACTTGTACTCTTCCTATCATCCACATCTCCTGCCCAATCTGCATCTGTATATGCATGAAGAGAAAAGTCATGATCTCTGGGATACCATAGACCATACTCAACTGTTCCTTTCAAGTACTTAAAAATTCTTTTGATTGCCATAACATGAGATTCTCTGGGATTAGCCTGGAATCTTGCCACAAGACCAACTGCCTGCATTATATCCGGTCTAGTCTGAGTGAGATACAATAATCCACCAATCATTGATCTGTATTTTGTCTGATCTGTCTTAGGAGTGTCATCATCTTTACTCAACTTACATCTAGTAGCCATAGGAGTGTTCATTGGCTTTGAATCTTCCATTCCAAATTTCTTCAATAGTTCTTTCACATACTTGGTCTAAGAGATAAAGATTCCTTTCTTTGTATGAGTGATTTGCAGACCCAAGAAGAAATTCATTTCACCGAGCATTGACATTTCAAACTCACTTTTCATTTGGTTTGCAAAAGTTTTACACATATTGTCTCTTCCCCCAAAAATGATATCATCTACAAATACTTCAACAATCAAGATGTTTTCATGATCAATTTTGAAATATAGATTACTATCAGCAGTACCTTTATTGAAACCAATCTTCAAAAGATGTTTGTCCAACCTTTCATACCATGCTCTTGGAGCTTGCTTTAGACCATATAGTGCCTTCTTCAATTTGCAGACCATATCACCATGCTCAGATAACTGAAATCCATCCGGTTGTTCAATGTACACCTCTTCTTCTAGATCACCATTTAGAAAAGCAGATTTGACATCCATCTGATACACTTTGAAATCTTTGAAGGCAGCAAATGCAAGAAATAGTCTGACTGCTTCAATTCTTGCCACTGGAGCAAAAGTTTCATCAAAATCAATCCTTTCTATTTGAGAGTAGCCTTTGCAGACTAATCTAGCTTTATTTATGATTACTTCACCATCTTCATTTAGTTTGTTCTGGAAGACCCATTTGGTTCCAATCACATTCTTGTTACTAGGTCTGGAAACAAGATCCCAAGTGTGATTTTTCTCAATTTGCATCAACTCTTCTTCCATAGCTTTGGTCCAATTTTCATCATTGTAGGCTTCATTTATTGTCTTAGGTTCAATCTTTGAAATCAGACAACATTCATCCGGATTTTGAGCAACATTCCTCCTAGTTTGCACACCTTTGCTTCTGTCACCTATGATCTGATCTTCAGAGTGGTTCAGTCTTACATACCTTGGAATTTTGGGAGTATCTTGCACTGTTGCTTCTTGATCATGCTCAATCAGACCTATTTCTTCTTCCTGATTAACCGGATCAGTCTGACTCTGACTTACTGGAGAGGATTGAGCTCCTTGAACCTGAACATCATCTTGATCATCTTCATCAAACTCATAAAATCTTGAGGGCTTCTCAATTCCTTCATCAACTTTCACATTAGTACTTTCTATCATCTTTCTCAGTCTCTTATTGTAACACCGGTATGCTTTGCTTTGAGTGGAGTAACCTAAGGAAATTCCTTCATCACTTCTAGCATCAAACTCTCCTAGATCTTCATCTCTTTTAATATAACACTTGCTACAAATACTCTGAAATATCTCATAGTAGGAGTGATGCCAAACCAAAGTTCAGAGGGGGTCTTACCGGTATTGTTTCTGATTTGAACTTGATTGAAAGTGTAGACTGCAGTGCTGATAGCTTCTCTCCAAAACATCTGAGGAACATTTGCTTCCAACATCATTGTCCTGGCAGCTTCCTGGATGGTCCGGTTCTTTCTCTCAACTACTCCATTCTGCTATGGAGTCCTAGGAGCAGACAGCTATCTCTTTATGCCATGCTTCTCACAAAAGTCTATGAACTCACCGGAAGTGAATTCACCACCTCTATCAGACCTCAAACACTTCAGTTTTAATCCAATTTGATTCTCTACCATAGCTTTGAAGATTTTGAACTTTTCAAAGGATTCTGACTTCTCTTTCAGAAAGGTGACCCACATTATCCGGGAATAATCATCAATTAGTAACATGAAGTATCTATCACCTTGCATACTCTTGACTCTTGTCGGACCACATAAATCAGTATGAACTAGTTCCAATAATCCGGTAGAGGGCTGATCTTTGCTTTTGAATGAAACTCTACTCTGTTTACCTAGCTAACATTCTTTGCACAAACCATTTGTAGGTATTACCAAGTTTGGAAGATCTCTAACAGCCTGAGTATTGCTTATCCTAATGATGTTATCAAAATTAACATGACACATCCTTCTATGCCATAACCAGCTCTGATCAACTTGAACAAGCAGACAACTTTTATTAGTACCAACCAAGTGAAAGATATTACCTTTAGTTTGAGTACCGGATGCAATCTTTGTTCCGGATCTTTCTAGGATTTTGCATTTTCCATCTTTGAATCGGAGATCATAACCTTTTCCCACCAACTGTCCAACACTGAGAAGATTGTGCTTCAGACCTTCAACATATAACACATTACCAGTTTTGTTTTTTCCATTAAAAGAAATGGTTCCTCTTCCTTTGATTCTACCAGCTGAATTATCACCAAACTTTACCACTCCTCCTTCATATCTTTCCAACTCTAAGAACTTGTTCTTGTCACCGGTCATATGGTGAGAGCATCCACTGTCAATAACCCAATCATCCTTTTCTTGGACTTGGGCAGCCAAAGCTCTTTCTTCAACCTTATGATTGATAGATATTGGATCTTCTTCCTTGATAGCAATAAGCACCCATTCATTTCTGGATTTGTCTCCTATCTCTGATTCATCATTTGTTACTCCTTCATTATCAGCTTCTTCATGAACATAATAACAATTCTTTTGAAACCTTTGTCTATTAGAATCTGACCTTGTAGATCTTTCCGGACATCTTGAGGCAAAGTGACCAATCTTATTGCAGTTGAAGCATTTAAAAGGTAATTTTCCTTCATACTTACTGGATCCTCTTGGCAGTCTTTTTGCAATGAGGGCTTCAAGTTGAGTTGTTTCTGCTTCTTCCTCTTTTATATCTTTCCTTGCTTGTTCATACCATGACAGCTTCCTTGAAGAGTTCTCTCCTAGATCAAATCTCTATTTACCTTTCATATAGGCACTGGCTTTGAATGCAGATTCAGTCTTGGGGTGATCATCTCCAAACTCGGTCATTTCAAAAGTAGCCAGTTTGCTAGCCAATTGCTCTCTTGTGACAGTTGTATGGGCTCTGAATTCATCAATGGTAGCAACCTTGATTTTGTAGGCAGCAGGAAGAGATCTTAGAATTTTGCAAACAATCTCATTTTCATCCAAAGTCCCACTAGCATTCCTGATTCCACACACCAGCTCATTTACCCTTGGCATAAAGGTAGTGATATTTTCATCATCTCTCATCTTCAATCTTTCAAATTTCCCTTTGAGACTTTGCAATCTTGCACTCTTAACAAACTCATCTCCTTCATGCAGAAGTTCCAGTTTAACCAAGATCTCATAGGCAGTGGGTAGATCAATAACATTTGAGAGTTCTGAGTCAGTCAATGCACTTAGAAGAGCCTCTTTAGTCCGCAGATTGTGTTTCAGCATCTGTGATTTCATTTAGAGTTGTCGGACCACCCTGTGGAGGTTTGTATGTTTTTTCGACCATGGACAAGTATGCCTTTCCCATACACTCCAAGTGACATTTCATGCAGCCTTTCCAAAGAGTGAAGTTGGTTCCATCAAATTTCAGACTGTCCTTCTTGTATGACGACATCCTGGATCTCCTCAAGTGGTTAAGTTCCTTTTAGAAGAACTCGGCTCTTATACCAATTGTTGATAACTGAGAGGGGGGGTGAATCAGTTATCCTAAACTTTCTTTCAACTCAAAACAGTCAGATCCACTGTGTTATTTATTAGCATAGCAATTTAACCATTCATGAAAGCATAAAGCATAAACATCAGAGCAGATAAACATCAACACATGAGACACCGAGGTTTTGACGTGGAAAACCTGGTTAAGGGAAAAACCACGGGGTGATTAACCCAAGGATTATTCTCTGTTAGAAGAATAAGAAAAAGATGGCCCCTGCCAATTAGGGCTTACTACCCAAGCACACTGCTCACAAAGAGGCACACTGCCTACAAGAGACACATTGTCTACAAAATGATAAGAATCACAATCTTGAACTAGAGAATGACATCTTTACCATGTCCAGATCAGTTCCATTTAAGCCCAAAACACTTGCTCTGCCTTTCGCACTTCTCTTCACTATGCCACACTCATCCACACCACACACACTTCAAACTGAATTCACAAACCCTTATTTATACAAGGCATCGACTTAGGAACATCCATCTGAGTCGGTAAACATCCACAAGATCATTCGCAAGGCGTGTAATACATCCGATCAGCCTGTCTCCGGAAGAACACTAACAACGGTGGTCATTACATCAAATCCAAACTCTAACTTCAATGCGGACCACCAACATGAACTGGACATGATCCAACAATTATCACAACCTTCCCTGAATCATCAAGAACATCCACACTTCATCAGCTTACAAGAATTCTTCTCTTCATCATCTGAAACTTCAAGAACACAGACTACCGCCACTGTCATAAAGCAAAAGGTACTTCCGGACCTCCAAACCATTCACACATCGAGATGACACATCACAAGGACATCCCAAACACTCCTTCCAATCCGCAGAATAGGAAGATACAATTTCGGATCACACCGGACCTTTTTGTGACCCTCTGTCACCACTGAACACCTGCCGGAACCGGTTCCACACAAACAACCATAACTTCTTCAGATCTTTATGCGAACCTCTGAAATCATAACTGGAACATCTCAAAACTCATATCTACAAACCCTTTAATCCGCATCCTTTGATACTCAACCTATTATCTTCTTCTCATCACTGTTCTTCACTGTTCCGGATGGAGACTGATTTCCTCAATAACAACAGCACACAACTCATCCAATCCTTCTTACCAATGCAATATGAGTATGTTGACATCAATGACAACACTGGTTAACCTCATACTTGCAACAACCTTAACCTATGAAATGACATTGCTATCACCCAGCACACCAAGTCCTAAGCTGCACACTGGGCTCTATAGACCCCTAGGGCTAAGCCCCTCTCTCGAGACATTAGCACATCCCATATCCACCAATTGCTTGATGTTAGTCTCCAATTCCTCCTGGTTCCTAACCAAAACCTCCTCCTCACCTTCTTACTCAGATATCTCAGCATTGTTCATAGGCACAATCCATTCCTCAACATCCCTAATTAAGGGGGCTTTAGATTTGTGCTCCGCTCCCTTCACCTCTCCTCTCCCCTCCTCCGAAGACGAACACTACCTGGCTAAATGTCCAACCTTCCAACAACTAAAGAATCTAATCGGTAAGCATTCATATTCAAGCTCTTGAAGCCAATCCCCAATAGCAAAGGACAACCTGATGGCATGGCAAATAGATTTGCTCAAGTTAATTTTAACACAAATCCTGGCATACGTGATAGCCTACCTTACTGGGACGCCTCAGAACTGCACACAAATTCACATAGGGCTTCCCCAATCAGCTTAAAAATCTCCTATGTCCATAGCTCTTGGGGCAACTTATACATTCTCACCCAAATCAGGGCCTCCCTGCCTAATTCCAAATGTGGATCAAAGCTTGGTGACCAAGTCCTAAAGTAGAGCCCAACATTGGCCATGAACCAGGGCCCGCCTTCAAAATATTGTCTATTTCAAACTCTGACTTGAACACTATCTGTAAAAACCCTAGTGCCAAAAAACTAACTTCAGGCTTGACCACCAACCATTTGTGCTCGATCCAGTCCTTGATGCGCTTCATGGATGGCTAGATGCCAATGAATTTTACTATAAATGCACGCTTCTTGAGAATCTCTACCTTGGAGTTTAGGAATTCATCAGGGCTACTGAGTTCTGGGATCTCCTCTGAAATTTGAAGATTGACATTCCCCACTGCCATCCATTTTCCTCTAGCTCCCTCCTTCTTGAGCTCAACTTTTGCATCCAAAAGAATATTTCCAATCGTAGCTTCCTCATCCAACTTGACATCCTCCCTGACTTCACCCTCCTCCTGATATGCTCCTCGCTCATCTGTTGCTCCCGACATTTTTTTTATAAAAGAAAAACTATACATCATATGTGTGTGGGGGAAATGAATTATATATTTATAGAAATGAATTTGACATAAAGGTTTAATTTATTATGTGAAAAAGAGTTGAAGAATTTTGATATTAAAAGTGGTTTGTCTTGATTTTCTATTTTAATGTTTGGAAAATGGTATTTATAAATATCATTTGGGAACTTGTTAAGTAAGGGCCATGTTATCCTTAATAAAGCCTCTAGGTAATTCAATTCAACATCATGAATCAAGATCAAACACATGTAAACATGCAATTTGCTTCTAGGATATTGATGCAATACGTTCAAATCTTATTACTCTTGAATTATATATGTGCTTAATATGTTTCTAGTTAGTTCTTATATGATTCAAATAAATTAGGGTTAGTCCTTAAATACACTACTCTAGCATGCAATTTAAAATAATTTACACTTTAGTCAGCTAGAGAAACATGGGTCCAATTTAACAACTTTGAATTTAAAAGTTTAGGGGTTTAGATCTGTAAGCATGAAACTAACTTCAGTCCATTTGTAGATTTGAACCAAGTTGATAAACAATGGATTTAATAGGCGAGTCTAAAATCTTGGGATGTGTAGAGATGGAGACAAACTTGAATAATATTATTTTCCAACTTTGTCTCTTACACACAAATCAATGCATAAGAATAAGTTAGTCATTGTGAACCCAAAACATAAGAAAAAAAAGTATCAATAGATATTTGATTTTCACCATACAAATCTAGCACATTTTCATGAATCAACATCTAATTTTAATGATCATTAATTGTATGGTCAATTTATTTTTCTATAATAATTTTTTATATTATTTAAATAATGATATCTCAAACCAATAACATCCAACTTAAAATCTAATACTTAATATAAATATTTAAATTCAATATAAACTTTTTCAAAAATTGATACTTTAGTAAAAATGAATTTGCATATCACACAAATTAAAATGTTATTGTTATGTCCATAGATGGCATATATTAAAAAATACTAAAACTATAAAATAAAATATATATATTAATGTGAAATATGAAACTATTAAAAAGTTTGTACATGTCTTTTTGGCTTCACTAGTTTATTGGCTACACCCATGTTTTCACTTCAAATTCACACAAAACATGTAAATTATCATTCCATCTATTCCCTAAAAAATCATACACATAGTATAGTCATAGATCACTCATGTATTTGTTTAATGAAGATCCCCTACTAAGTCTCATTCTTTCATAAGAAACCATAACTAGGTTCTCCTAATTTATTCTTTTTGCAACTCCAATTTTGAGGAGTTTCAAACACCCAAAATACATGATCAAAACAATAATTGAATCTCCCATATGTTCAAATTTCATTACTAATCCAAACTAAATCAACACCATAAATCCTTTGTTCTTCTCAAAGACATATTAGGTTTCTTCTCCTACAAGTAACCCTAGTTTTTCAAGATTTCCACAACTAGTTTCATCCTAGTTTGAATTCATTGATTCTCCTAAGACATACACTAATCTACAAGTGTCTTTGAATTTAATGATATTCATCTTTCCTATTGTTTCATTTGAAATAAAATATAATTTATTCAAATCAATAACACCTCTTCCACAACATAGATCTAAGTTCAATGATTAACCAAATTTAAAGTATTTTCTAAAGCTATCCCATGAACAAGAATCCTACCTTGAATTATTTGCAATGCTTGATAAGATTGATGAAGAATTCTACACAAAAGCAATACGATTCTTGAATAAATTTCCAAAAAGCGATCCCTCAAAATTCAAATCTTTAGCAAGCATTTCTTTATCTAATTTCCTTCTCTTAAATGCAATAATGAATTATGAAAATATCAATTCCCTTTCTTTAAAGCACAATCCTAATAATAGTTTCCTTTTCCTATGCATTAAAATTGTTAAATCACTTTATCTATTTTCTAAAAGATATCTAAAATTAAATAATTAAATTAAAATAAATTCCTAGAATTAAATAAACAATTCAACACCATAATTATCTATTGTTATTAATTAACTAATTATCTTATTTTAATTTATTATTTATTTATTGCCTACACAATTGAATCATATCACAACACTTCAACACTAGGACCTACTCTGCCCATAACATAATCTTTCAACAATATCCTTAGGCGCATTGTTAGATAACACTACTAATGATAATAATATAATCACCATTTAAACAATTAACCAATGACATTGTAATCACACATTATACTAGATGAATTAAACCAACAATTTGCAATCAAATACACAAGTAATAATTCATCTCCAATCACGGCAAAATAGAATCACAAGTAATCTCAAACAATATCTCAAAAGGGTCAAAAGTGAGGGATGGTACACTTGTTTTAAAAATCAATTTTGATAAATGGGCAAAGAAAAACATGTTATATAAAATGTCACTCTAAATTTTTGTTATTATTAATTAAAAATAAAACAAAAAAAATATTCAATAAAAATTATGAAAAATATTTGTGCACTAAATATTAAGTTAATAATATATAATGTAAAATAGTGAGAAAAAATCTTAAAAAATCTTTATTAAAATTTTTTACAGCCTGTTTAGTATAATTGATAAAATGTGTTGAATTTAGTGACTAAAAAATACTAAAAAGTAAGACACACTATAGTGGTGGCCTTTGTGGAGTGTAATGGCATGAGCATGTTAACAAAAATTATTAAAGATCTACACATGTAAAAAATAATAAAAACTAAAACACAATTATTTTATATTATAAAATAAAATGAAATAGGGACCTCAAAATGATATCCTTTGATAGTCTTTTACATGGATTTTTCTAAAGATAAATATACTAGTATATTTTCACTAGTAAAGGAATATATGATGAGATCATGTAAAAACCAATAAATTTGATTAAAAAAATACAAAGATTTAAACACATTATGTTTCCAATAATAGAGTGTTTATAAGAAAGTTACTTTATATGGAACTTGAACTTGTATTGGGTAAAATTAAATTATGGTACTTGGAGGATATTACTTAAATTAATGTTTAATAAACTATAATGATTGCGAGTCTTTAAGTCATTTGGAAGGGGACTCGAAATAATTGGAATGGAATTTAAAATGAGTTAGTCCCTGCATATAAATAGATATCACAATTATTTAAGATCGTATATTTATTGGAATGGTGGTTTATGATTCATAATTATGCATAATGATAGTATTACATAAATTCAATGTGATATTTGTTTTGGTAAAAGAAAAAACTATACATTGTGTGTGTTGAGGGAATTGAATTTTATATTTATAGAAGTTAATTTGATTTAAAAGTTTAATTTATTATGTGAAAATGAATTGAAGAATTTTGATAATAAAAAATGGTTTGTCTTTAATGTTTGGAAAAATGGCATTTACAAATATCATTTGGGAATTTAAGTAAGGGTCATGTTCTCCTTAATCAAGCCCCTAGGTAAATTAATTCAACATCATGAATCAAGATCAAACACATGCAAACATGTAATTTGCTTCTAGGATGTTGATGCAATAAGTTTGTCTTATTACTCTTGAACTATATATGTGCTTAATATGTTTCTAGTTAGTTCTTAGACGATTCAAATAAATTAGGATTATTCCTTAAATACACTACTCTAGCATGCAATTTAAAATTATTTACACTTTAGTCATTTAGAGAAACATGGGTCCAATTTAACAACTTTGAATTTAAAAGTTTAGGGGTTTAGATATGTAAGCATGAAACTAACTTCTGTCCATTTGTAGATTTGAACCAAGTTGACAAACATTGGATTTAATGGGGAGTCTAAAATCTTGGGATGTGTAGAGATGGAGACAAACTTGAATAATATTATTTGCCAACTTTGTCATCTTACACACAAATTAATGCATAAGAATAATTTAGTCATTGTGAACCCAAAACATAAGGGAAAAATGCATCCATAGATATTTGATTTTCACCATACAAATACATTTTCATGAATCAACATATAATTTTAATGATCGTTAATTGTATGGTCAATTTGTTTTTCTATAATAATCTTTTTATATTATTTAAATAATGATATCTCAAACCAATAACATCCAATTTAAAATCCAATACTTATATAAATATTAAACTTCAATATAAACCTTTTTAAAAATTGATACTTAGTAAAAATGGATTGGCATAGCACACAAATTAAAATGTTATTGTTATGCCAAAGGAGTTAGTGAGATGACATATATTAAAAAATACTAAAACTATAAAATAAAAATATATAATAATGTGAAATATGAAACTACTAAAAAGTTTGTATACAATTTTTTTTGGATTCAAATGTGTAAAAATTTATTTGATCATTGATGTTTCAATGAAAAATAATAGAGAGATGAAAGTGCATATCAACTAGTTTAAAAAGAGGAGGGAGGTGTGAGAACCTAGGAGGAGGGGAGGAGGGGGTTAGGGCAAATGAAGAAGAAAATTAATTAAAGATGGAAGAAAAAAATTAATTAAAGATGGAAAAAGAAAAACAAAGAAAATAATTAAATAATATAAAAATATTAAATAATTAAAAAATTACATTTATATAATTTATTGCAATTGGTTGCGAGTTACATAGCCAAAAAAATTACATTTAAATATATAATATTTAGTACACGTTTCAAATAAAAACAAAACAAGGCCATAGATAAATGATGTAGTTACCCTTAGAAATCTAATTTATAATGTACAGTATATATATTATTTTTTTTTAATAATATAATAAGATATGGATCTCTTATATCATAAATTTAATATAGACACCTAAACCTGATATATTTGGTATCTTATAAATAGATAGATGTATGTAGGATATCTATACTAATTTTAAATATTGCTTATGCAATCCTTAAAGTGGAAGTATTAGTATTATGTCTAAATTTAATACAATAGACTATAGTGTTTCTTAGTTAAATAGTCCGGCTAGGTAAACAGTCAAAACTTGTAAAATGTTATTATTTAAGAAGTTAGCTTAATTAAAATTGAATTTTATAAAAAGCACAAAAAGGACAATAGATCTGAAGAACTGGGCACAAACTTGTTTTCCCACAACGTAATAGACAGACTTAAAGCCTCCTCATATTATATAATATTTTCATATCGAGATGCGTACTAGTAATTTCGTCCACACACTGTGAAAGTTGCATCTGCCCCTTCCTTTTCAGATGGAAACACAGAATGCATGACAATATTAGTTTTTTTTGCTAGAATTCACTAATCTGTTCAAGATATCCTTCTCGTGAGAGAAATGTTTCTCTTCTCTTCCCTTTTTAAGTGAGACAGACAAATAGAGCGGACTAAATACATGAGAGCGTTAGAGTGTGGAGACATATAAAAAGTCTAGCAGATAACTACATTGGAATATTAACAGTGAAGTAGCTCCATGTGACACTTATGTATGTCACATGGCGATACAGAGAAACAGATGTTTCCCTATAAATTGCAAACTTCTAAGTTCTGATCGTCCGGATAAAATTGGCAACTCTTATTTCATTGGAGAAACAAACTTTGGCAGCCCGTGTACACTGAATGAATATGAGTGCAGATGGCTTTACTAACAATTTTTGTCTTGTGCAATGAGAGGATTCTCTTCTGACAACTAAATGCAAGATACGGTCAATAACCACAAAGTAAATTATATAATTGTTTACCAACTATTCGCATGCAAGTGCCACCAACGACAGCCATTTAAGACAAACAGAATAGATTACAGCAGTAATTTATATACAACTTTTAAATCAAAATCTGTTCATCTACCTTGAATTTTTTCTGAGTTTAACTTTTGTTCGGAAGGCTAATTACTTTGGATATAAGAGTCGTTGGAGAGTGGGACAGCAGGTACGCGGGAGGGAATTTAATGGAGTTGGAAGAAAAGAGCTTACCAAACTCGAACCATTTCAAAAGCTCTCTCCTTTCTATTTAGGTCCCATTTTGCATGATGTAAATTTTACAAGACTTGGTGGAGAGGACAATTGCTGAGCATGTTTCAGTAGATGTGATAGTATTTGTGTATTTAAGGTCTAATAATTTTTTAAAGTTTAACACTAGTTGTTATGATTTTAAGATTGTTAATGTTACCAAATGTGCTCATTAGATTTAAAAAACAACTAATTATGTGATGCCACATCAGCGCACCAACAAAACATGACTTAATGCACACCAATTGGTACACCCTTTTTTTTGGGGGAACTATTTGACACCTCAACAAAAAACATGCTGATGTGGCCCTGAAACCTTAGATATAAGTAGGGGCCTTGCCAAGTATGTTACTGTAAATTTTTTGGAGTGATTCGAAATTGCGATGTATGATTTTGAGAGGCATGAAGTTAGGGTGCTCAACTACTGGGTCCTCTCCCCTATAAGTACTGATAATGGAGCGAAATGTGCTCATTAGATTTAAAAAGCAATCAATCATGTGATGCTACATCAGCACATCAACAAAACATGACTTAATGCACACCTATTGGTCCACCTTGTTTTTGGGAACTATTTGACACCTCAACAAAAGCATGCTGATGTGGCCTTGAAACCTTAGTTATAAGCAGGGGCCTTGCCAAATAAGACACTGTAAATTTTTTGGAGTGATTGGAAATTGCCACGTATGTTTTGAGAGGCGTGAGGTTAGAGTGCTCAACTATTGGGTCCTCTCCCCTAAACCTACAAGTTTTAGACAATGTTGCAAACCAATATAGGTAACTTGTTGGTTGGTGATCACAAATCCCAAGTACTTTCTACACTATTTAAAAAGTTCTTTTTTTTACACAAGTACTTCCTAGGCGTCCATTCCGAATAGCTGTTATCTTGAAGGAATCTGATGGGTACCTATTGTAAATTTCAATGTTTACTGCACGGAAGCTCTCTTGTATGTTTTTTTCTCCAGGCGGAGGACCGACATCAGACAATACTGTAAACTTATAAAATGTTTTAAAAATTGTGTTTACATGTCACCATGAAGTTGAATGAAGTTGACATAGCCTAGTTATCTTTGTTGAGAGTGGCAGCCATTATAACATCATCGTCATCGATGATCAATGTTCAACTGTATAATCTATACTTGGTCGGAATGACAAGGTCAACGGATAGCGATGTGTAACAAATTGTACTTTGAAAGCTTGCTGAGCAGACATGAAATGTGTGGGCAATTTGTTCTCTTGGAACGTAAAAATATTAGCTTCTCCAATTCCTTAAGAATCAAATTGATGCATGACGTTATGGAGGGACTATCTTGTTGACTTCTCCTTGTTAATGCAAAATCTCACCTGCTAACTTTATTTCTCGCAATACACTCCAAATGACTATACACCACCTTCAAAACTTATATAATTGGAAGCAAGAGAGGCCCCTCGATATATGAGCAATGTTGTGACAAGTAAGCTTTTTAATTTTGTACAGAAAGTCTATATAAAATGTCTGTGACAACTACAAGGCTCATAGCCCAATCATTTACAGGAGTAGCTCAAACAAATTCGGTCTTACCCACCAAACCAATGGAGCAGAAATTGGTGTATAATTAATAGGAGGTGAGGGAGAGTTGAGAGTAAATTTGGTTTCGCCTCGGTAATAGGTATGGAAGAATTGAGACACCCAATGTCATAAAATTTCTGTCATGTAACGGTGGCGCCTTAAATGCTCCATTAAACCTGACTGCAGAAACGATGCTCGCTGATTCATGCATGCAGCCGGATACTGACAGAGCATCTAGAATTAGAATCTAGGGCCACCTAGCATTTCATGTTTCAATGATTCGCGCTGGATAGCGCAGTGCAAAGATGCAAGATGCTACCTTTGCATGGCGGAAGGTAGATACGTGAAAATCCTGGAAAGCGTTCCATGAGTAGAGGAAGAGGAATAGAGGGGTCAAACATGAGCACGAGGGACACATGGAGATGGATTGTGATGATGGTGGTGTTGGTGAGCTTAAACTATGGAGGGTATTGTTCGGTGTTGGAAGATTCATGGTGGCTTTTGGAGGGCAAGGAGGCATTCCAGGATCCGTTTGGGGTAGTGGGTAGTTGGTCTGAGTCCACAGAGGTGTGTGAATGGAGTGGGATAACATGCTCCAAGGATACCATTGTGGGTCTCAATTTATCATCTTCTTCTCTATCAGGGAGCATTTCCCCAGCACTAGGTAAACTCCAGAGCCTCCAATTCCTGGACCTTTCCTCCAATCAACTGACAGGCCCCATTCCTCCTGAGCTTGGCAATCTCTCAAGGCTGTCTGTATTACTGCTCTATTCTAATGGACTCTCTGGAAGCATTCCAAAGGAGCTGGGTAGACTCAAAAGGCTCACTGTTTTGAGAATTGGAGATAATGAGTTGTCAGGAAGGATTCCTCCTGAGCTTGGCAAATTGAACAAGTTGACAACACTGGGGCTTGCTACTTGTTTGCTGAGTGGCCCTATACCGCCTGAGCTAGGACAGCTGGCAGAGCTTCAGATATTAAATTTGCAGGAGAATGGGCTCAATGGCACAATCCCCAAGGAGCTTGGGCAATGCAGCGGTCTCCAAGTCCTGGCTCTTGCAGCCAACAATCTGGAAGGGGAAATCCCTGTTACATTGAGCAATCTTCAGCAACTTGTGAAACTGAATTTGGCAAACAATACCCTGTCTGGGCCGGTCCCTCCTGAGCTGGGTAAGCTTAGTAATCTTGTTTACTTGAATCTGCTTGGAAACAAGCTTAGTGGTCATGTACCAGTGGAACTCAGTTTGCTTCTGCAGCTTAAGACTTTAGATTTGTCTAGCAACAATCTTAGTGGCATCATTCCTATTGAGCTTAGTATGCTACAGAATCTAGAGTACCTGGTTTTGTCAAATAATTCTCTAGGAGGCACCATTCCGAAAAAGCTTTGTGAAAACACAACATGGGGACATCTTTCTCTGTCTTTTAATGGCCTCTCTGGAGGCATTCCAGAAGACATAGTCAATTGTTCATATTTGGAGGAGCTAGATCTTTCCAATAATGAGCTCAATGGTTCAATTCCCTTCAATATTGACGGTTTAATCAATCTCACCGATCTTCTGCTGCATAACAATAGCTTGACAGGACATATTCCTACAAGCATTGGCAATCTTACCAGTTTAGAAACTCTTTCTCTGTATCACAATCAACTTACTGGTGAGATTCCATCGGAGATTGGACGACTTGAGAACCTGGAATTTTTTTATCTGTATGAAAATCAGCTGTCTGGCATTATTCCTGTTGAGATAGGAGGGTGTTCAAATTTAGCCGAGATTGATTTCTTTGGAAACCATTTCTCGGGAATCATACCCATTACCATTGGGAGACTAAGAAATCTGAGTTTCTTACATCTCAGACAAAATGACCTGGATGGTGAGATTCCTCCGAGTCTAGGAGAGTGTAAAAATCTGGCGGTGTTGGACTTGGCAGACAATAAACTCTCGGGAACAATTCCTGCTACTTTTGGACTTCTTGAAGGCTTACAGTTTCTGATTCTATACAATAATTCCTTAGAAGGGCCCCTTCCTCGCGAGCTTTCCAGGTGCAAGAATTTAACAAGGGTAAACCTCTCAAACAACAGGTTGAGTGGAAGCATGGTTCCGTTGTCTTCATCAAGCTCGTATCTAACATTGGATTTGACAAATAATAGCTTTGAGGGAGGAATACCTCCACAACTTGGCAATTCTCCAACTCTAGAACGCCTTAGACTGGGTACAAATCTTCTCAATGGCAGCATTCCTCTGGAATTGGGCCAGATAACAGAGCTTAGATTGTTGGATTTATCCTTCAATAGACTAGTAGGAGTTATTCCTGCAACTCTAGCTAATTGTAAGCATTTGGGTCATCTTGACCTTAACAATAATAAGCTTTCAGGTTCAATTCCTCCATGGATTGGAAATCTGCAGGAGCTAGGAGAGCTAAAACTGTCTTTCAATTTTCTGAATGGAACTATTCCACCACAGCTCTCCAACTGCACAAGTCTCCTCACATTGTTTCTGGACAGCAATCAACTATCTGGAGATTTACCTTCCCAGCTGGGAAACTTGGCTGCCCTCAATGTCTTAGATATGCAGAACAACCAGCTATCAGGAAGAATTCCCACTTCTATACAAAACTGTCAATATCTATTTGAACTCAGGCTTTCAAATAATTCTCTCACAGGATCCATTCCAATGGAGATTGGAATGCTTGCAAACCTTCAACGGTTTCTAGACTTGAGCGGCAACAAGTTGTCTGGAACGATTCCCACTTCACTTGGTGATTTAATTAAGTTAGAAGTATTGGATCTCTCTGGCAATCAACTTGAAGGTCATGTCCCACAAGAGCTTGCAGATCTCAGTAGCTTGAATACTCTCAATCTAGCCAACAATAGGCTTGAGGGGCAACTGCCTCCAAGTCTTTCCAAATGGCCTTGGACTTCCTTTGACAAAAATCCAAGCCTTTGTGGTCGTCCTCTGATTTCCTGTGAAACAGATGACTTGGCCTCTGAGAAGAAAGGATTATCAACAGGATCAGTTATCGGAATTTCTGTTGCAGGAGTAGTGGGTTTTGTTCTTCTGGTTGGAATTATTATTTTCCTATTCTTGAGAGTTTCATCAACCTGGGAACCACCAGCAGGACCTTCTTATATATACAAAAGCCAGCAAAGTGGGGTAAGCAAAAGACAAGGCAGGTGGACCTTCGGAGACATCATGGAAGCTACAGACAATCTCAGTGATGAATTCATTATTGGGTCGGGAGGGTTTGGGACAATTTACAAGGCTGAAATGAGTAGTGGAGAGATATTTGCAGTGAAGAAAATTGTCTTCAGTGATGATGATCCACTTCATGATAAGAGTTTTGTTCGAGAATTGCAGACCCTTGGCAAGATTCGACATAGGAACCTTGTCAAATTGGTTGGCTGCTGTTCACACCAAGGCACAAATTTGTTGGTCTATGATTATATGCCTAATGGAAGCCTATGGGACAGGCTACACGGTTCTTTGGCCAAGAAGCTGTTTTGGGAAGCCCGTCTCAAGATTGCTATCGGCATGGCCGAAGGTGTTGCGTATCTTCACCATGATTGTGTTCCGAGAATAATACATCGAGACATCAAATCCAGTAACATTCTTCTGGATTCTGAAGGTGAAGCCCATGTGGGTGATTTTGGGCTGGCAAAGACTGTGGATGCATCCAAGTCAACATATTCTACGTCCTTGTTTGCTGGCTCCTATGGCTACATAGCTCCAGGTTTGAAGTACTTTAACCTTATAAATTCTTGTTTATTGATATTCTTGACAAATTTGAAGCCTTGGATATCATAGATCTCTTTAGTCTTTTAGTGTGTTAGCTTTATTTAATAATTTTGTGGTTGTTGAAGTCTTGGAATTCGTATGTTAAGCTTGTGCAAATCCCTAGATTTTCTTGCTAGCTCTCTACCCTTTTTCTTTCTAGGGAAAACCCCCCTAAACCCTCTTGCCACAAAGTTGAGAATATGAGGTTTTACTGTTACCAGGGGCGGGGTAATATCCTATGTGATTAGGTCTAGTCCTTGTGTCACTTGTATCAGCAAAAAGTGCATACCCCCTGCTGGTGAGATTCTCCACAACCCATTTGGAACACCAACTTTCTAATAAGCTCCAGGTAACATCTGAGCCAGGAGTCCTCACCGGCTCAAAATTAAGAAAAAAATAACAATAATTCTTTTGTATTAAAATGCCTTAACAGTGCCTAATTGTGCTCTGTGGATCTCTTTGTACCTATGATTTTAACTGCCTTAACTGTGCCTAACAAATGCCTTGCAGTTGTTCGCATCATAATTATGATTTTATGTTTTCTGTTAATTACAAACTATTGTTTACAAGAGGCATGTCTTGTAAGATTTTATTCCATGTTAACACCTGTTTCTGTCAACATTTTTTCTAATTTTTCAAAATATTTCTTTTGGGCTTTATCATATACTCAGTGAACCTGTGATAAGATACAGTTCCCGGACCATGTTTTAGGGTTGTTCACCAGAAACCATGCTTTTAAGTTTTAACTTAGGCACTTGAAAAGTGCAGGATAGTCAAAATCAAAGTCCTATATATATTATAGGACCATGTTGCAGGGTCATTCACCAGAAACCATGCTTTTAACTTAGGCACTTGAAAAGTGCAGGATGTTCAAAATCAAAGTCCATTTGAGCTTGACTGTCGCAAGTTCAAATCCTTAAAAAAATCTATGTATGACAGCCTCTGATCCTTGAGTCTTCCAGCTCAAATCAAAATTAAAATGTATGTATGACAATCTCTGATATCCAAGTCTCACCAGCTCAAAATAAAAACTAATATCTATTTATGAAGCCCTTAAACATCCTAGCTCTAGCAAATCTTATGAGTGTAATTTATTTTCTAAAACATAGCTTTCATATTTAATTTCTGCTCATAGTAAGTTTTAGTCAATGAATGGTCTTAATTGATTTTCATTTTGTCAAACTTTTCCCCTGCAGAGTTTGCTTACTCAATGAGAGCCACAGAGAAGAGTGATGTTTACAGTGTAGGGGTTGTGCTGATGGAGTTGGTAACTGGAAAAATTCCCACAGATGAAAGCTTTCCTGAAGGCATGGACATTGTGGCATGGGTTCAATCATGCCTTTCTGAGGATTCTATGGGGTGCGAAGTCTTAGACGCTCGTTTGAGACCATACACTCCTTCTGAAGAAGTAGAGATGCTCCTAGTGTTGAAAATTGCACTGGATTGTACCAAATCTTCATTCACAGAAAGACCCACCATGAGAGAAGTTGTTGATAGACTCAACCATGTGAGTAGAGAGAGCAATACCTCAAAAAACAAAAGGTGAAATTCGTTTCTGTTTACATGCCCACTAACAGAATCCATCTCTGTTATCTAATGCTTTATCTCTGAAGTAATCCTGTGCACACTTTTCAAACTCTAGCCACTTTCCATCTTATGCATGTCAGTCCATTAGAGCTCATCTTTGCACACCAAGATAACAAACTCCCCAGCATCATCAGTGTCCATTCTCTCAACATGTGATCTTATATGCTTGTCAAACGGGTATGAAGATTTGAAGGTAATAACAAATCTTTTAAGTAATCAACTATTACTGGATATATTTGCCTCGGTTGTTTTCCATAGCATATCGTTTCAATAAAATAGCAGAAAATGCTACTTATGCTAATCTGTTTCTGGTCTTCATGGGACTAAAAAGGTACAGAGCAGTGAACAATAACAAGAGATTTAAAATAATAGTGATGTATGTTACGAAGATAACTTTTTATAAAAATTAACAGTTGTTTGGATTTCATTTCTCATTTGCTAAGGTTGGTCCATTTGGGATAAATTGATTGTCAATCCTCATTTGCAGGAACAGGGTTAGAGTGTGTGTATTGGTGTGAGTGGGTGATATCAGTAGTGTACCCTAATTCTTGTATCTCTAAAGATTTTGACATATTATCGTTATTGATGCACCACATATTATATGAATATTGAAAATAGCGCCATCAATAGAATGCATTGCCTTTGTTTCATGACATTGATTTAAAGCACACAATAAAATCCCTATAAATAATAAATATGGGAATTAAATGAAATCATATGCGATATTAATTGGGTTTTCGATGATTAGGGAGTGTTGTAACATATGCCAAAAAATGATTTGCCAATGCTCTAGATTTTTCTAATGGACTTTGACCAAGATTTCAAATTTTGAAAATTTTCTCTCTATCACTCTGGTTTTGGTTTAGGTTTGCCCTTATGGATCTAATATTTGTGAGTGCAAAAATGATCTATGCAGAAATGATCTTTATTACTTTCATATTATATCTCACTAATTTCTACAATCTACAACTCATTTGCCTCACTTTCTTGATGTTTGAATGCTGTAAAGATTGATGGTGTTTACAAACACCTTTGGTGAATTTGTCAGATCGCAAGATTCAACTCTTAGAGTGAAGATTTGAAGATAACAAACAAGCGTGTAATGGATCTAGGATGACGTGCTCTAATAATGCTTTGATTATGTGCTAAATTCCTTTATATTTTTTTTTCTATAAATCCAAATCTAGAAGTATTTGATTGATTCTTAATTGATTCCAAAATGAATGAATGAATGTTTTTAAATACAACCAAGCACACAAACCAATGTAACTTGTGCTAAGTCAGGTCACAATGGCTAGTGAAGTGGTTGATAGTAGGTAAAATTTGAATTCAAAGTTTTAAAAGTGAAAGGATCATTTCAACAACCACAAAACTAACTTGGCCCATGTCCACACTCGCATATATGATCCAAGGTGGGGAATAGTGAGTTTGATGATTAGCGATGACATGGATAAGGATACGAGTCGAATTTACATATGAATATGCCACTTGAAGCTAATTATTACAATTATTAGAACCTAACTAAAGTAGGCCCAAAACATAAAGGAAAAGGGCACATGGGTGTAGTTTTCACAATTACATTTTGCCCCCACTTTGATGTGCATGTGAATTGCTAGATAGGTGCATATCAAAGTAAAACAAGCAATCAGAATGTAAAAGTGAACATTTTTAGACAATAAAAGGATATCTGGTCCATGTAAAGTAATGGACCATTGTTGAATTCGTCTTTTCTTTATCGCTCCATTGAAACTTGCAAATCAGAGAAAAATATGCAGTGAATAGTATTTGCTACATAATTTGAGAAAAAAACATTGATTTCAACTTGCTTGAGAAGGAACTATTTTCAGAAAAAGAAAAGTATGAGAGGCATAAGAGATCCCCCCTATTATGGAAAGTGATATGAAACTTTGACTCTGTGGAATGAAGATTTGACTTTATTGATGGCTTGATAAAAGCTTATTTGGACATGGGAATGAGTAATTTAATAGACATATGAACAATTTTTTGCAATACAAATTGACACTAGCAGTTAATAGACAAATGAACAATTTTTCGCAACACAAATTGACACTAATGTGACACAATGCACATCTACACACTAGAGATGCTATGACACAATGCAACAACATTCCAAGCACATAATGTCAATGCACAAACCATGACAACGCAAGTGGAAGTCTTAACCTTATAGTGTGATCACCTCACCATGACGACCATACAAGAGGGTAGAATTACCTCTAACCATGTGATCAAGTACAAGATCACAATCCCCATCTCTTGGAAATGGAAATATCAAGATTCGAGGAGTGCAATGTATCATCTTGCCAACCAAACAAGACAACCAACATCCACAACTAAGTGGAAATGACATCCAAACTTAAGGTTTACTCATTCATGAGGTAGGACAATTGAGAAATCCAAGACCTTACCCAGTCAAATAGTCAATTAGTTGCTCTCACCCAAGAGCACATCTTTCAACACAAAAGAGTGAATATAGTTAACAAGAAACCTCAAACATATTCAAACCAAGATGATAGGAAGAGAAGATAGACCCCAATGGACAACTCTTCCTTAGAAAACCTTTCTTAAAAAGGTTGGGAAGTGCCCACTATTTCAAGTTGCTCCTTTTAGTTCCAAATTACCCATTTTGCTAGTTGAAATTTCCTTGGACATCATATAATCGCCTCTTTTACCAATGCAAATCACCCTTTTTGAAATGGGCAATTTTGGACAGTGAACATGCCCAAAAATGCATTGTCAAGTTCCTTGAGGATCCAAAGTTGACACCGAGGCTATCCAAGGGATCCTCTACAAGCATACTAACATAATTAACCCTCAACACTAAGTTATAATCTCATAAGACAAGAAGAAAGGTCATAAGATCTGAAACTGTAAGTGCCAAAAATTCCAGAGGCATACATGGTAGTTTGATGATGATTGGTGATTTAGCTCATGACACATGGCATGAATAAGTCTCCCTCTCAACCTTTTTGACCTTGATAGAAGTGTTTACTCAGCATCTAGGGCCCTCCCTTGCTCTTGTTTCATCTTACTTGTGTACCCTTTCACTCATATGAATTGCAATTCCATCCTTCAAATGGTAGGCTCATTTGAGCATTCTCAGGGTCACTCAAGCATTCTTAGGGTCACCTAGGTGATGTGCCCTAGAAAAAGGGCCAACCCACACTGGCGAAAGGGGTGACCTTGGCTGGTAAAAGGGACAACCTCAACATTTTTGGTTAGTTCATGAAACTTTTAGTTCCAATTATTTTTTCAACATGTTTGCTCTTGATCTCAAGCTTAACTTAGTTTTAACTTCACTTGCTTCTATCAATTCTTGAGTTCCCTCCTAATTGTGAATCTGATTTAGATTTCAAGCCTATTTAAGCACCCCCATTTGGATTCCAAATGGTTTTTGGTTGTTCATTGGTAGCCTACAACTATATGACTCCTAAGAACTAATTTTTTTGTCTCCCTACAACTAATTTTTGTCTCCCTAATTTTTTTTAATGTTGTTCATTGGTAGCCTACAACTATATGACAAGAGAGGCAACAAAATTAAAACTTCTATTTTTGCTCTTGATCTCAAGCTTAACTTAGTTTTAACTTCCCCTGCTTCTATCAACTCTTGAGTTCCCTCCTAATTGTGAGTCTGATTTAGATTTCAAGCCTATTTAAGCACCCCCATTTGGATTTCAAATGGTATTTGGTTGTTCATTGGTAGCCTCTTGTAGAAGTTTTAATTTTGTTGCCTCTCTTGTCATATAGTTGTTAGAAGCCAAATTTCTTTGTCTCCCTTATCCAACACTTTTTTTCTTTGAATTACTATTCAAAAACTAATTTGGGAACTCCTATATCTTTATAAAAAAAATGTCATGTATATTCACAAGGAGCACACTATCACAACAAGAAGTAACCACGATAAACTTTAAGAAGAAAAACCCATGACAAGGTGACAAGAATAGATGAATGTCCAAAAATAGGTTATAGACAATTCATTCAATCAAAGTAAGTTAATGTAGTACAAATAACCATTAGTGTAACAACTATGGACTAGAAGATACTCAAGGAACCACTATTAAGGTCTCAAGGAGTCGAACTAGTTACAAGAATAGATTAAAAAAAAAAACATTTCCTTTTTTACTAAGCATCAATCTAAATTGTGCAATGTATAAGAAAGTGTATTTAAGATAAACACTATTTATTAAAAATTAGTTTTACAAAATATAATCCTAAATTTTTATAAGGTCAAAGTTAGTTTTTTTATAAAAGAAAATAATAATAATCCCATATAAATTATTTGTATGATATCAAATGAGGAGTACTTTAGTTTTGAGTTTTGTTTTAATATTTCAAAATATTTATAAAAATCAAAAGACTTTGTGTAACCAGTTGAAGGAGACTCCTATGATAAGTTGTGACCTTTCAAAAGTTAAATCTCAACAAAAATTAAGAATTGAAGGTGTAATTTACAAATCAAATGGATGCATTTAAGTCTTACATTGATTAAGCCTCCTCACATGTTAATTAATCTATTCCCACCATAGTTATTTTCTATGAAGACATATGGAAAGCTACATTCTTAATAAAAATTGCCTCCCTCATACAATAGTCGCATCCTTTAAATCCTAATTTCTAACAATCATTTCCCTCTTTGCTTAGTTTCCCATCTTCCCATGCTTCTTCCATCAAGTGAATTACCCTAGGTTGGAGAGGAGAGAAGACAGGAGGAGACAAATCTCTAAGGACATACATGCCATGAGCATCTCCTTAGCATCTCAAGTGTCAAATATCCTAGGTGTGAAGTTTTAATTACTTGCTTTCAAGTTGTTAGATTAGTCTGCTTTGAAAGCTCTTGAATTAGAATTTCAAGTAGCCTAGATAAACTATCTTCCATATTACCTGAATCTATGACATTCCATCATTGTACTGCAAATTTAACATTAGTTAGATAGGATTTATTTGCTTCATTGTATTAGATTAGTGTAGATTAGATTATAGATTTTTAGTTTCATTTGAACATAGTAATTTTCAATTCATCTCACAAAGCCCTTGCTAATAAGACAGGGCAACAAGTGATCAAGTCCTTACTAACAAGACAAGCAATCAAGAAATCAAATCAAAACCAAACATTCTCATATTGCATGCATTTAGTTGTTGCTTCCAATTAGTTAATTAGATCATGTTTCTATTTAGGAAAATACAAAAACATAGAGTAGTTCTTGTTTAGTATGAAAAAGGAGAATAATAACTACTAGAATATAAAACTAGATCAAACCCTTTTCCATATAACATCCAAGGACAAGACCGAGCCAAATCACTACCAAATGAAGGTGAACTCATCTGCTGACCTTGTGATCATGTATGCTATAGATGGATCAGATTTAACTTAGTCTTTTCCTCAAACCTTAGGTTAACAATGCATGTTCAAAACCCTAGTTCTACAATGATCTGCTTATAACAGAGAAAATACAACAGAAACCCAAAAACTAATTGCATAGGGATGATCAGGTGAATGATAGAACCTATGTCCATAAAACAGAAGTGTCAGAGGACCTCAGTGGGACCACCCAAGTCCCAACTAAAGGAATTTGTCGAGGGTGTGAACTGAAATATTGCTTTAGATGTTGTCCTGATGCCATATCTAAACTCAGAAAAGGTAGAAGGACATGGGTGGTACCGCCCAAGTCCTTGGTGAGAGAAAAATTTGAAACTGTCTTTAGATCTTGAAACCCTAATCGGTACCCAATCTTCCTATAGCTTTGTATTTTCCATATCTCGCTCCTGTAACCTGCACACAAGAAGATAAGAAGGGGTTTAGGGGTTATGGTGTTTAGGGACTTTCCTTAGTCAAATCCTGGGATAGCATTCAAGCTTCCCAACACCATTGATTGATAAAGAGTGTGTGCTCTCATGGGGGTAGAGGCTGAAAATAATGATAATATGATGATTGAAATGATGATAAACAAACAATGATATCACCTATGTGATGAACCCTTAGAATGATGAAGATTCTTCAAATCCTAAGGAAGGATAGATAATAGCTACATATCTACAATAACAACACAATAACAATACACATTTTTGCTCTAGAATCATAATGAATGCTCTTGCTTGCTTCACTTCAAAATCTCAAGTTAGCTATTTTATGTTGTAGTTGATAATGAACTCAAAAACACACTTATATATGCTTTCCTGCTTACAATCGATAATTCAAACCAAAAGAGCCGACAAGGAGAAACCTCTAGAGAGGTGTTATGGCAACATACATTTGAATTTTTTGCAATACAAATAGACATTAGCAGTTAATAGACAGATGAACAATTTTTTGCAATACAAATTGACACTAATGTGACACAATGCACACCTACACACTAGAGATGCTATGACACAATGCAACAACACTCCAAGCACATAATGTCAATGCACAAACCATGACTTATTCTCTTCTCTTCATCCTGATGATGGATCACAGAGTGTGATCCAAAACGTCGATCTAAAAAAGCTACACAGTCTATTCCAAAAGCACACATTCTAAACTATATGAACAAATTTTTTAAGTTGCAAATGTGACATTCACATATCACATTGCGCACCAACGTGTGCATAAGGTGTTGCAACCAAGCACAATGACACACAAGACACCATCATCAATGTACCAAGCATGGTGGAACAAGTAGGCAACTAACTTAGTCACATGACTAGGTCACCACAATAACTCTATGAGGGAGAAGAGCCCATTTGTCTCCGTGAATTGAGTTCAAAACCATAACTATCCACACTTGCAAATGGGAAGGAGAGGAAGAGGATGACACATCAACACATTCTACAACCCACAAACACATAACCATGCATCTGAAAGGATGTAGAGAGAACAACTAAGAATTTGGTTCACTCACACCAAGGTAGGATAGAAGGAAGGTCAATTACTTGAAAAACACCCAAAGGATCAAACAAACATAAGTGCTAGGAAGTCAAGGTGGACCCCTAGGATCAACCTCCTTTAAGAACACTTCCCAAAAAACTATGGGAAGTACTCATTATCCAAGGGTCGCCCCTTTTACCAGTTAGGGTTGCCCCTTTTACCAGCTAGGGTTGCTTGGGATAGGGTAGGGTCACCCCTTTGCAAATGTGGGTTTCCCGAGAGATCTAAAGGTTAAGGTTTCCCCTTTGTCCAGTTAGTGTCACTCCTTTCACCAATCAAGGTTGCATGAGAGACCCACTTCTACATACAAACAACCTAGAACAAAGGCCAAACTTGAATGTAGTCTCAAGGGTTCTGGAAGCACCAAAATGGTTCTCAAAGTTTCCCAAAGGTTCATAACCACACCCAAAACCTTAGATAACCCTAAGTACTACGTTATAACCTCACAAAATAGAATAAATAAGGCTCAAACCCAAAATAAGAAAGAACTAGGCTTGAATAACCTCAAGCAACCTAGCCATTGGACAAGGTAAAACTACCTCGAGCAAAGTGCTATTAAGCGATAGATTGAACTAAGAAATCACACTTGTCTCAAGGAAAAAATCCAAAATCTCAAACTCCAAGGGACAAGTGTAGACACCCAAAAATGACCATGTCATCGCATCACTTGCATTTCATCAAATCTATCTAATCACCTGCATTTCAACGTTAATTAGATATTATTTAATTAATTTCATCAAATTCTTTTAAATCTCCCAAAATCAATATTAATTGAATAAATTCTATTTATTTAATTAATTTCATCAAAATCAACTTTGTTCTTCCAAAAAATTAAATAATTTTCATTATTTAATTAAATCTTATCATTTTCCAAAATTCAAATCCATGTCAATTGAATAAATTAATTATTTAATTAATTTATCGTCAAATCCCCTTATCTACAATTAAATAATTTCTAAATTATTTAATTAAATCAATTATTCTTCTAAATTTAAATAAATCATCAAATTTAGTTAAATTATCTCAATCTCTAAAAATAAAATATAATCAAATATTTTATTTATTCCTTCATCATGCAAAATAAATTAAATAAATTTATTTATTTAATTTTCTCAATTATCTTCCAAATTCCTCTAAAAATAAATCTTGTTCATCATGCACACAAAATTAAATAATTTATTATTTAATTTATCTCAAATCATGCAAAAAGCAAATCATAAGTTGAGTTAATTGACTTAATCAATATTGTTTTTATCACCAACTCATAAAATAAAAAAAAGCTTTTCTATTTTTATGAAATCTAAAAATATGTCTGTTCCATGTCTTTTTTTATGTCAAATCAATCAGTTAACTCAAACAAAAATATCTTTTTGTGTATGACACATGTCAGGTGCACATTCATCATGAATTTTAGATTTATCTCAACCATCCATTCTATGGATTTATTTCATCCATTGATCGATCTTCATTGAAATCTATATAAACCCCCCTCATCTCCATTACCAAACCCTCTTCGATCATTTATTCTCAAGCATTCTTGTAGCACTTGGAGCATTCATCGCATCGTTGAACACATTGAGCACTTCGAGCACAAACACAATCTACATCCGCTTGTTGCAAACATGGTTTCGCAATTTGAAGAGCAATCTACATTTGGCCAAGATAACAATACAATCTAGGTGAAAGCTTTTATTGTTTTTGTTATTATTCATTAATTATTTGGTTTTTTACTTAGATCGTTATCTTGATGTTATAGGATTGAGTTGTGATTATTTCACTATTTTGATTATCATTTGATCTCAATTAAATCCTTATACACATTATTTTATTTATTTATTTGACATGGATGCTCTGAGGATTAGGCATAGAACTTTTTGAGATGAACACTGTTGAGTGGTTCATCTAGAGGAATGCCTTTAGGTGTTGCTAAAGTATAAGCTCTTGATCCATATGTTGCTATGATAATAAAGGGTCCTAACCAATTAGGCTCGAACTTGCCCTTCTTTTCTCGATCTACTTGATTTCTCTGATTTTCCTTTAAGACAAGGTCACCAACTTGAAACCATCTTTCCTTGATCTTCTTGTTATAGTTGTGTTGGAGGCAGTTTTGATAGACATGGAGATGATTAAGCACCGCAAGGCGCCTCTCATCTAATAGTTCTAGCTCAGCTACTTTGGAAGTGCGATACTCCTCTCCATCAATTAGGTGTTGCATGGATACTCTGAGGGATGGGATCTTGACCTCTATATGTAGAATGGCTTCAGAGCCATAGACCAAGGCATAGGGTGTTGCACTAGTTGGTGTTATGATTCTAGTGCAATAAGCCCATAGGGCAGGATTGAGTTGCAGGTACCAATCACGACCAGCTTCATTGACTGTTTTCTTGAGGATTTTGAGAATGATTTTATTGGAAGCCTCGGCTTGGCCGTTACTCTACAGATAGTAGGGAGTGGAAAAGCAATGTTGGATATTGTATTGTATGCATAAGGCACAGACATCTTGATTCTTGAATGGGCTCCCATTATTAGTGACAATGGCTTGGGGAATACCGTACCAGCAAATGAGGTAGTTAAGGATAAACTTGGCTATTTGCTTGTCAATAATATAAGTCATGGGAATGGCTTCGACCCACTTCATGAAATACTCAGTGGTGGTAATGATAAATTTGTGGCCATTGGATGAGGATGGATGGATTTTTCCTACGAGGTCGAGACCCCATTGTGAAAAAGGCCATGGAGTTGTCACAGGTTGTAGTTCATGCGCTGGTGAGTGAATCAAATCTCCATGCTGCTGGCATTGTAGACACTTAGCAAACTATAAAGCATCCTGTTTTATTGTGGGCCAGTAATAACCTGTTCTAAGTATCTTCTCAACGAGATTAGGACCGGTAGAATTTGCACCATAGACACCTTCATGTATGTCTCGTAAGGTAGCATCAGCTTCTTCTACGTTAAAACATTGTAAGAGGATACCATCGAGACTCTGACAATATAGTGTATCACCCAGAATGGTGTAACGAGAGGATCGACGGATAAAGGTTTTGCATTGGGTTGTAGATAGCTCAAAGGGAAAGGTGCCATGTTTAAGGTAGTCATAGATATCTTCGTACCATGGGGAATTGGGACCGACAAGTTCAAAGATGATTTTAGTAGTTGGAACATTGACGTCTAGTATCAATAATTGCTTGATCAAGTATTCATATTTCTGTGTGTTTGCAAGTATGTCTATAAGTGACCCCACAGAAGCCATAGAATTTGCAGCTTTGTTATGCTCTCTTGGAATTTACTCAAAAGTGATGCTAGAAAAGTGTGGTTTGTAGGCATCCACTAGTTGCTTGTAAGGGACCAACTTTTCATCTTTTGTTTGGTACTCATCGGTGACTTGTCAAATGACTAGATGTGATTCTCCATATACCTATAGTTCTTTGATGTCCCATTGGACTATTGTATGGAGACCTATGAGGAGTGCTTCATAATCGGCTATGTTGTTGGTGCAAGGAAATGCGAGCCGATATGACTTTGGGATATAGTCATTTTGAGGTGTGATAAAAAGGATTCCAACACCTGATCCATGTTGTGTGTAGGAACCATCAAAATATAATTTCCACATTACTGAGGTAGAAAGAGTGAATAGATTCTCATCCAAAAAGTTAGATACCATAGGATGTACATTTGTCATGCGTGCTTCTGCTAGTTGATCCTCTAGGGCTTGTCCCTTGATTGCTTTACGATCCACATACTCAATGTCAAACTCACTGAGGATCATGACCCATTTAGCTAGTCTGCCTGTGAGGGCTGCTTTTGCTAGGAGATATTTTAATGGATCAATTTTGGCTATTATATTTGTGTGTTGGTTTAGCATGTAATGCCACGAGTTTTGGGAAGAAAACACTAAGGCTAAACAAGCTCTTTCGATAGGTGAATAATTGAGTTCCTAACCCACCAAGGTTTGACTGATATAATAGATTGCATGCTCTTTTCCTAACTCATCATGCTGTGCTAGAAGAGATCCTAGGGCTGCAGTTGTAGTTGAGATGTACAAGATCAAAGGCCTATTGGTGACTGGTGGTACTAAGATAGGAGGTGTAGCTAGATATTCTTTGAGTTGATCAAATGCTGCTTGACACTTATCATCCCATCGAAATGAGACATCCTTTTGGAGAAAAAGTTGGAATGGTTGACATTTATCTGCTAGCTGTGAGATAAAATGCCTGATGGATTGTAACCTTCCTTGAAAGCTCCTTAATGCTTTTAGATTCTTTGGTGGAGGCATCTCTACTATAGCCTTGACTTTCACTGGATCTACTTCAATGCCTCTACGAGATACAATGTATCCCAACAGTTTTCCTTAGGTTACCCTAAAGACACACTTCTTTGGATTAAGTCTTACTTGATACTTTTTGAGTCTGTCAAAGATTTGTCCTAGAACCTGTATGTGATCTGCCCTAGAAGACTTTGCTAATATGTCATCAATATAGTCCTCCATGATGTGATGAAGGAGATCATGGAAAATCACTGACATTGCTCTTTGATAGGTTGCACCTGTGTTTTTAAGACCTAATGGCATGACACACCAACAATAGGTACCCCAAGGACAAGTGAAAGTAGTTTTATGTTGATCTTCTTCTGCTATCTTTATCTGATTATAGCCAGAAAATCCATCCATTAGAGAAAGCATTTCATGACCAGCGGTTAGGTCCACCATGAGATTCAATGTTTGGCAATGGAAAGTCATCTTTGGGACATGCTTTATTGAGATCTCTGAAGTCAGAACACATGTGGATGCCTCCATTAGGCTTAGCCACAGGTACAATGTTTGAGACCCATTCTGGATAATCAATAGGCTTGATAAATTTTGCATCTAGCAACTTCTGTATTTCAACTTTCACCAAGAGAGAAATTTGTGGGTGCATCTTTCTTAGCTTCTGTTTGACTGGTTTAGCTTTTGGATCAACTGTGAGATAGTGAACTACAAGCGAAGGGTCTAACCCTGGCATATCGGCATAGGTCCACATAAAGTTGATGGTTCGTTATAAGAAGAAGTTGGTAAGATTCTTGTGCTCTTGTTCTGATAATGATGTTGCAAGGAATGTGGTCTTAGGATTTTGCTCTATGCCAATATTTATCTCTGTAGAATCTTCCACTAGGAGAGTGAATTTCTCTTGATACTTAGATGGTAGGGGAAGGTCAACTCCTCTATCCTCAGGTGCCACAGTAGGGTTTTCACCTTTGGATACGTCTTTTTTTTTACTATTTTATGATCGGGCGGTGCTACAATGTTGTTTTCACTTAGAGATCTTTCTTTATTTTTATTTTTGCGACTGGAGGATTTAGCATTCTCACCAAAATAAGCAACTTGATCTAGTTCCATTACAAAACCATCTTTGTGATTTCAAAGAGGGATACCATCCCAGAGTCCCATGAATTATGCAAGAGCTTTGTCATTCTGAGAAACATCTAGAATAGGGGACCCTTGTTGGTCCCAATCGATAAGTTTATGGTAGACAAGTGTTACAATCTGGGTGCTTGTGTTTGATGTGGAAGATACAGATGATAGCATAAAGATGGAGGATTTAGTGAATAGGTCAGTCCTATGGAGGTAAGAGTCATCAATGATATCCTCTTTAGACGTCGAATCTGTGAGAGAAGTTTGTGCCACCTCATTGAGAATACACTTGATGTCTAAGGCGTGTGGTACCTTCTTTCCAAATCCTAACCCCTTCTTGTCTAGCTTCTTCTTCACAATAATGGGTTCTATGTCACCTTGATTATCTTTCCCAAGGCCACCTTTGCCTTTATAGCCCATGTTTTTTGACAATTCTTAAGCCATTGCCATATTGCTTAACTGGTATGGTTACTAGTTCTTTCTCTTTGTAGAGCCAAGATGAGATGTCTTCAATAGTTAAATCCTCTACCAATAGTTTTCCCTCTTGGAACTGGGTTAGGGATGATGGAGGAGGGATAGTTGCTTTCTTAGTTGCTTTAGCTATGGGCGGTTGGCCGTAGGATTTAGGGGATAAGGGCATTTGCCCTACATAACAAGATTTTGAGATATCATATTCACCAAAGCCTATATCACAGATGTCAGCTTTGATTGGGGAATAGGATTAGGGTTAGGTTCAATTTCATAGGCTTTTTTCATATTTTCAAGGTTGACATACAATGGGGATTCATAGGCTTTGTCATTATTGGGCACTTGGTTGTTCTTATAACTGCCTTGCAAGGTACAACAGAATTCAAATGGATTAGGGTCTCCTGGGATAGTGATCTCCATACCATTAAATGGGAACTTGAGAGACTGATGGTACATGAAGGGAACAACTTTCATGGCATGGATCCATGGGCATCCTAAGATAATGTTATAAGGTAGCTCAATGTTGATGACTTGGCACCTAGTTTCAAGCATGATGGGGCTTACTTGTATTCGCAAGTGGATAACACCTTCTGAACAATGTTCAGCATCATCATACCCCTTGATTGTAATACTTTGATCAATGTTGACATGATCCTCAGAGTATCCCAATTGTTTAAGTAAATTTAGATAACAGATATTGAGACCAACACCACAATCTATAAGTATGCATTTGATCTTTCATTTATGGATGAAAACTTTAATGTGAAGGGCATCATTATGACATGGATCATGGGATGGGAGGTCCTTTTCACAAAAGACCACTTTGTATGTTGAGGCAATGTTACCTATGATAGCTTGGAAATCAGTGACCACTATGTTATTAGGAACCGAAGACTCTTGGAGGGCTTTTTCTAGCATAGCTTTATGTGCGGGTGATGACCATAGAAGATCCAAAATAGAGATCTGTGCATGGGTTTTCCCTAGATGTTCGACAAGATTGTAATCAGATTGTGTTGGGAGACTCGGTGTAGGCCCATGAAGGGTGACATGACCACGACAAGTTGTGACTACACAATCGATAGATTTACCTTTGATAGTGAGGGTAGACACACGACTTTCTTCAAAGTGACCGACAATAGAGTCGTAGGAAGTGGAGGCTTTTATTAACACCTTTACCTTTATCGTTTTGACCTTGACCATTATTAGGGAAAGGCTCCTTGTACATGTTGAGTTCTTTGTTGGTGTTTTGATTAGGAGGTGCATCAAAAGTGATTTCCCCTCTGTCGATAAGGTTTTGGATCATGTGCTTTAGTTTCATGCATGATATGGTTCTATGTCCTTTGGTCCTATGGTATTCACAATATTCGTTGTCTTTGTACCATGTGGGCTTGTAAGCAGGTTCACCATATGGGGGAGCATCTGGTAGCATGACAAGTCCATTTTGGACAAGTTTCTTTAGAACCAACTCTATAGGCTCTCCCAAGGGAGTGAACTTACGCCTTGGAGGGTAATCTTGGGGTGGCCACTCTTGTTGATGTTGTTGGTTTTGGTTTTGTTGTTGTTGAGGTTGGTTTAGTTTAGATGAAAGATTAAGGGGTGTTTGTAGTGTTTGGACATGTTTGGAATCCACCACACTAGCATTGACCACATTTTTGTTTTTGTTCCAGTATTTGGGCTTATTGTTCGATTGTTGTTGGGGAGAATTGTCTTTATTTTCTTGAAGATTTTGACCACGCCTTTAGCGATGAGGGTTTTTTCAATGTTGATGCCTTTATAGGTAATCTCATCAAAGGTTGTAGCACTTAGTACTTGCAAATAGAAACCCAATTCTTGGTTAAGGTTTTGTACAAACATGTTAACAAGCTGTTTTTTAGGTATTTTGAATGGGAATTTGCTAGCCATGTGTCTCCATCGTTGAAGGAAGGAGATGAGAGTTTCCCATTTTTCTGTTTGTTGTTACATAGGTCGGTCATAGAGACTTCATGTTCTGTGTTGTATGAGAAATGGGCAACAATTTTTTTTGCAAGCTCATTAAAAGATTTGATACCCGTGGGTAGATGTGAGAACCATTCTATAGCTTGACCTCCAAGACTGCAAGGGAAGAGGTGCATGAGATATGTGTCATTATGTGCAACCTCTAAACAAGCAAGATAGAATTCTCTAAGATGATCTTTTGGGTCCCCTCTTCCCTTGTATTTATCAAATTTGGGTATAGTGAAGTTGGGAGGAAAAGGGATCATTTGCAATGACTGATCAAATGGATAAGGACAAACCTCCTCTAAGGAAAAGGTTTTCTTAGTATGACCAAATGTTAAATCGGCTACTTGTTGTTGTACCTCAGCAAGTTTAAGCTCCATAGTCATTGGGGGTGTTGGAAGAATCTCTTGTTGCACTAAGGGTGGTTGTTGTTGCCCATAGGGAAGATTATAGTTGAAGCCATAAGAATTGATGTTATATGGGTTGTATGATTGGTTTGGGTCATATGTGTTGTATGTTGGATTTGGATTGGGTTGGGCTTGGTTGCTTTGATTTTGGATGGTGGTGTGAGGTAAGAATGTAGGCTCTATGATTGTTGTTGAGGGATGATGAAAGAGTTTGGTCACTGATATTGTTGAGGAGGTTTGAAGAAAGAAATTTGTGGAGGAAAACTAAAGTTTGTTGGGTTTGGTTGTGATGGTGGAGTATAGCCATAGGATGATTGGTGTTGAGATGGTTGTGGTTGATTGAAATATGTGAGATTGAGTGTGGATGATCATTGTGGTGGAGGCACATAGGTAGATGGGTTTTGTGAGGGTTGGGGTTGTTTGAAATAGGTGAGGTTGAGTGTGGATGATCATTGTGGTGGATGAAGATAGTTTGTGTTGATGTTTTGGGAGTGTTGTGGGGGAGTGATGAGGTTTGCGTTAATGTTTTGGGAGTGTTGTGGAGGAGTGATGATGTTTGTGTTAATGTGTTGGGACTATTGTGGGGGAGTGTTTGTGTTTGGTTTAGTGATACAGAGGGTTGATGTTGTTGGGGGTGGTGTTTGTTGTGACCCTTGTTGCATGGCTACATAAGTGTTTCCCAGATTGTAATTTGGTGGAAAACTATCTCGTGATGGGGTAGCCAATATTCCACTTGCAATTGGTGTGGGCATTTGTGATATGCTAGGAAGTTGTTGTTGGTTTTGTTTAGCTAGAGTAGTTTGTCTTGCTAGTTCTTCTTGACGATGTAGAGTCTCTTGTTGATGTTTGTAAATCTCCATAGGAGTCATGAGTGATGATATGGGTCTTTCTGCTATTAGATTTTGATAAAGCAGATTCTCATATTGTGCATCAAAAGGTTTAGTTGTTCTCCCTTGTGAGCTTTGTTCGGGTACGGGAGTGGTTATAGTTGACATAGTTTGGATAGCAAGTATAGTGTCATGGGTTTTGTTTGGTTCTTTAAGATTGGATAAGTCAAAATCTTGAGGTAATTTAGCTCCTTGTTCAGCTAGTAAGCGGAAGAAATGATCTTGGTTCTCACTAAGGATTTTGTCAAATGGGGCTATGGCTCTAGGATCTTGCATAATTTCATCTAGGTCTTGTCTATCTTCTTGAGAGGATTGACCTTCTTCAAAGTGTCGCTCTTCTTGAGATGGGACTTGACCTATGGTATAACCTTGTGGAATGAAATCTTGAGGCATGTCGATTGTATATTGAGGTACATCTACCGTAGGGACATTACCTTCTTGAGGATTGTTTGGCTGGTCATGTTGAGTTGGTCTATCCATTGGCATTTTTGGAGTACCCTTTTGAAACATGTTGGATTGGCTTAGTTGAGGTGTATGAGGAGGCAATTTGCATTTCCTTGGGGCAATTTGTTTAGCCTTCATAGATTGCTGGAGTCTAGTGGTTACCATGGGATACACTTTTGAGATTTTGCTAAGATAGTTGAAAAAAAAATAGTTTTCTGGATAGAGGCGCTGGATTGTACTGCAAAGGTGCGGGACTGTGTTACCAAGGGCCCAGGACTGTATTACCAAAAGTGCTGGGATGTGCTGCTAGAGGCGCTGGACTATGCTACCAGAGGTGCTAGACTGCACTACCAAAGGTGAGCTACTGTTATACCAAAGGCACTGAATTAGTGTCAGTGATGTTTATAAGGCAAATTTTGATAGATTTGGATTTGATTTTTGATTGGATATGCTTTGGCAAGAGAAAACGCATCAAACAAAGTGGCAAAAGGGACTGACACAACATATAGTGTATGTTCAAGGCTCACAAAAAAGCCCAATGTTTCCACGGGTATAAGACAATTGCAAATAATTTCAAGCACTTTTTATCCCTAGAGACATGGTTTCATTGTGATAGTTCAACCCACAACTTGAAATCTCTGTTGACCAAATGTCATTCCATAAAGGTGTCAGACATTTGCGTCTTTGCAAGAGACGATAGGTAGGGATATCTCACCCTCCCCTTGGAAAGCCACAAGTAGGTCACAAGTGCTTATACTAGCCGAGGGAATACTATCTCTTCTCAAGGGAGGCAATGGTGAGTATCTTGGGGGCAAAACCAGTTATGCCCTTGCACTAAAATTTATCACAACGTTCGAAGGTGAAACGAGTAGTCACTATCTAGATTGGTTCCTAGTTTTCTTTGAGGGACCAATGCCTTACGAGCAATGTGACAAGCTACTAAAAGCTTTGACCAATCCAACTAAAAGTATCAAACACTTCGCACAATGTGAAATCTCTTTCACAAAGAGCTAGTACACCTCTTTTCAATTTGGCACCACAAGGTAAGGCTGACGCTGGTTAGGACTTGGATTTTGCCTTATCCCTCTTATATAGTGGTTCAAAGGAAAACTCTGGTTAGGGTCATCCCTTTTGGATGAAGTGTAATCCAAAAGTAGGCCCTTCTAAAGGAATAACTGAAAATAAGATCAAGCACATCAAACAAAGGTTCAATTGTCCCGTTATTAAAAAAAAGGTGCAACAAGTTTAGGCACACACAATTGTAGTGGTTAATTGTCCCTTATAAAATTAAACTATTTTGCATTCATGTCCATTGTCCCTTAGAAAATTGAAGTGTTTTATGCATTCATGTCTATTGTCCCTTAGAAAATTGAAGTGTTTTATGCATTCATGTCCATTGTCCCTTAAGAAAGCAATATGTTCCTAAGACTTAGATTCCAAAAGATGATTGTTCAATTGTTCCTTAAGAAAGTGGTGGTTCCTAAGCTTTAGATAAAAAAATATGATCCATGTCCATTGTCCCTTAAGAAAATAATTTGTTCCTAAGACTTAGATTGCAAAAGATGATTATTCAATTGTCCCTTAAGAAAGCAATATGTTTCTAAGACTTAGTGTGATAGGTTTGCAATTCTTCAACACTCGTCCTGCATGAACATATTAGAAAAAACTCATGTGCTCTGTTTGAGTAGTAAGAAGCTGCAAAAAGATGATTAGTTCCACACAAAACTCAAAAGTTAGAAAAAATAAATCAATTGACTGAAAGTGCTTTACTGTAAACCAAAGGTGTGGTACTGTATTACTAGAAGCGTTGGATTGTCCTACTAGAGGCGCGGTACTATTATACCAAAGGCGCGGGACTGTTCTACCAAAGGTGCGGTACTGTTATACCAAAGGCGTGATACTGTTATACCAAAGACGTGGTTCTATGTTCGTCTGTGCGTTTCCGTACTGTACTTAAAAAAAATTCTAAAGAAAAATAGCGATTAGTGGGTCCCATCGGGCATGCCAGAATGTGTATAGGAATAAAATCGAGATCAAATGATAATCAAAACAATGAAATGATCAACAATTCAATCCCATAAAATCAAGATAACGATCTAAGAAAATAACCAAATAATTAATGAATTAGCACAAAAAGAATGGAAGCTTTCACCTAGATTGTGTTGTTATCTTGGTCGAATGTAGATTGCTCTTCAAATTGGGAAACCGTGTTTGCAACAAGTGGATGTAGATTGTGTTTGTGCTTAATGTGCTCAATGATTCGATGAATGCTCCAAGCACTACAAGAATGCCTGAGAATAAATGATCGAAGAGGGTTTGGTTATGGAGATGAGGGGGGTTTATATAAATTTCAATGAAGATTGATCAACGGATGAAAGAAATCCATAGAATGGATGGTTGAGATAAATCAAATAACTCATGATGAATGTGCACACGACATGTGTCACTCCAAAAAGGTATTTTTATTAAGATAATTACTTTTTGATAATAGACATGGTACAGACATGATAAAAATAGATTTGATTTCATAAATTAGAATATTTTTTTTTCTAATTTATGAGTTGATGATAAAAACAAGATAAATTAAAGCCAATAAATAACTTTAGATTTCCTTTTTGAAGTTCTAAAAATAAAATTGATTGTGCACATGAGTTAACATGACATTTTTTAGAGGAATTGGAAAGATAATTGAAATTAAATTATTTAATTGATTGTGCATGATTTGAAGAATAGATAAGATATGAAGATTTAAATAAATTAAACAAATAAATTTATTTAATTTAATTTGCATGATAGATGAATATAAATAAAGTATTTAATTTTATTTATTTTTAGAGATTGAGATAATTTAAATAAATTTGATGGATTTATTTAAATTTGGAAGAATAATTGATTTAATTAAATAATTTAGAAATTATTTAATTGTAGATAAGAGGATTTTGACGATAAATTAATTAAATAATTAATTTATTCAATTGATGTGAATTTGAATTTTGAAAGATGATAAGATTTAATTAAATAATGAAAATTATTTGATTTTGGAAGAATAAAGTTGATTTTGATGAAATTAATTAAATAAAGAGGATTTATTCAATTAATGTCAAATTTAGGAGATTCAGAAGAATTTGATGATTTTGATAAAATTAATTAAATTATTAGATTATTTAATTAACGTTGAAATGCAAGTGATGCGATGACATGGTCATTTTTGGGTGTCTACATTTTGCCCCTCTTTGATGCAATGGAATTTATAGAATTGTTTCAAAGAAAGCGATTGTTGAAGACATGATACAATTTTGATGCCCTAGTGTAGCTGGCATAGGATGCACCCTCGAGAGGAAAGATAGGGAAGCGATAGAAGGATTGGGTTGACGCTTGACTAGAAGATTGTGCTTGAGTTAGACGAGGTTGGTTTAGACAGAAGTTGACACAATGAAGAAAAAGTTTGCAGACATGAGTATAGTTTAGATTAATTTATTTTGCATGATGAAGGAATAAATAAAATATTTGATTATATTTTATTTTTAGAGATTGAGATAATTTAAATAAATTTGATGAAGAATAATTGATTTAATTAAATAATTTAGAAATTATTTAATTGTAGATAAGAGGATTTTGATGATAAATTAATTAAATAATTAATTTATTCAATTGACATGGATTTGAATTTTGGAAGATGATAAGATTTAATTAAATAATGAAAATTATTTAATTTTTTGGAAGAATAAAGTTGATTTTGATGAAATTAATTAAATAAATAGAATTTATTCAATTAATGTTGATTTTGAGAGATTTGGAAGAATTTGATAAAATTAATTAAATAATTAGATTATTTAATTAACGTTGAAATGCAAGTGATTAGATAGATATGATGAAATGCAAGTGATGTGATGACATGGTTATTTTTGGGTGTCTACATTTTGCCCCTCTTTGATGCAATGCAGTTTATAGCGTTGCTTCAAAGAAAACGATTGTTGAAGACATGATACAATTTTGATGCCCTAGTGCAGTTAACTGCCCCTGTGTAGGTGGCGTAGGATGCCCCCTCAAGAGGAAAGATAGGGAAGCGACAAAATGACTGGGTTGACGCTCAACTAGAAGATTGTGCTTGAGTTAGACGAGGTTGGTTTAGACGGAAGCTGACACAATGAAGAAAAAGTTTGTAGATATGAGTATAGTTTAGATTAGGGGTGGGAAGCATTTGGGGTGGGACACTATATATAGGTCCTAAGGGGTCCACACAAGCCATTTGCACACCTAGAGTTATCCAATTTTAGAGCCTTTTGCCTCCTTGCTTAGGTTGAGTTTAGCACTTGCAGAGATGTTGATTCCTGTGCATAAGCATCATGCAGAGTGCGTGAGGACTTACGGGAGACTAGCGGACCCGGCGGGGTAGGTAAGTGATCAAAAACCTTGTTTATGTTTGCCAGTTTTTAGATCTTGTTTTAGGGTTTTGAATTTTTTAGCCAAAGGCGCTGAGCTCAGGCTCGATGCTTTCAGTGCCTAGGTAAAGCACTTTTGGCATGACTTAGCACATTTTGCGCGTAGTGTCACGCCTTGGGCAAAATCTTGACACTCTTGGTTAAGTTGTCCATGCCACCGTGCTGTTGGTAGATGCCACAGTGCTCTTGGTAGCGTAGCTAAGCGCTTCTGGTATAACAGTTTGGCACTGTTGGTTTATGTATGGTTAAAAACTTAGCGTGAATGCAAAGTAGTAAAGTGCCTGTGCTTTAGCAGTTAAGCACCTCTGGTGAAAACTAAGCGCCTGTGTTTGTGTGCGTCTAAGTGCCTATGCGAGGCAACGAAGCACATTTGGTTGCACAATGAAGCGCATTAGGAAAAATCTAGGCGCTTTTGGTTTGAGGTGTTGTTTGGGCTAAGTTAAGTTTGGAAAATGTGTTCTAGAGGTTTAGACTAGAGTTGACTAGGTTTGAATTAGGGATTTGTGCAATGTGTTGCTTAGGATCAGGTTGAATTTGTAATGTGTTTAACAAGTGGCCATCATGGATGCAGGTCACCTTACCACCCTTGCAGTCTTAAGAGAGACACTATCTGATTGCTGACCTAGTTGTATAGCTTGGCAAGGAGGAGGAGCTCTTCCTAGAGATCATGGGACTATGGCACGTGGCTCATTTGATGCCTATCAGGGTGAATATTGCACTGTTGATAGTAGTTGTGGAGAGATACCATAGCGAGACCTTATCATTTCACTTTCTGATAGGTGAGGCTACTATGACACTTGAGGATGTTCGACACATCCTACGGATTCCTATTCAGGGGGATAGAGTTGATTATGACACGGAGCGAGGAGAGGCAGGCCTGCGAGAGGTGTTTGCGATAGATGATCTAGGTGTGCAGGATCGAGAGATCTAGTGGGCTCTTGAGTGTGGAGATTATGTGATAGTATCAGATGGATCGTTGTTTCACCGATTGGAGGTTTCCTGTGTCCTAATAGATGGTCCAGAGGATTATCTGTTAGATGGGGGATAGTGTTATCAGGGATGTTTACACATGGGAACATATATGCATGGGGACCTTGCATCCTTGGCCAACTGTATCATGAATTGCATGACTGTGTTTATAGATCAGGGAGCAGCTTGTCAATAGGGGTCACATTGTTGCAGGTATGGGCCTGGGAGCACATCCCAGTTATTAGACTGATCTCTCAGCGTCACTGAGATCATGGCGAGCCTTATTCATTTTTGTACAAGGGTGTTATGACACACCAATGGATGGGTTCAATAAGCTACTGGAGGCGACAACTAGATGAGGAGGCGACAACTAGATGAGATGGACATCTTCATGTGGCGGCCGTGGAGAGATTGTGAGTCATGGGATGACGATCACGAGGAGCTGGTATACTATAGGCAGCCTAGATATATGTTTGGCAGACATACTAACACTATTGAGAGGTACCTTCCAGAGAGGGTACTGAGGCAGTTTGGATTACTGTAGGGATTGCCCATGGGGGAGGCTATTTATGCGTAGACCTGGAGGGAGGTGGATGACTGGGGGACAAAGATTTCACTTGAGACAGCTTTAGCAGATTTAGGGACTTGCCCCAATTATCTAGGATTGGATTATAGGGCCTACCGACCTAGGCACACTACCAGTGTATGATACCTACTGGCAGACACACAGGTGAGTTAGATTGATGAGACCTGGAGTTATTGGAGCAATGCAGGAGGTTACAGTTGTAGGAGAATAGGCGAGGGCTCAAAGAGAGGCTTGACAGCAGGCTGCAACATAGAGACAGGTTGAGGGTGATGAGGGAGAGCAAGTGGATGTGCTGATGGTGGAGGCTAGAGGACAGCAGGATGCACTGCTAGCAGAGACACCACTATAACAGGCACAAAGACTGCTACAGGAGGAGATAGCAAGGACGACTCGCTTGGAGCTGAGGATGGTGCATATGAGGAGAGACAAAGATGCAGCCTGGGCTGAGGCCAGATAGGCTGAGGCTCAGGCCCAACTACATTCACAGGTAACACTGGCAATGGTACACGTAGTACCACCACCACCAACAGATGATGGGCGTATTGCCCGGATGACCATGGAGAGAGACATAGTAGTACATTTGTGTTTGATAGCAGAGGCCACCCTAGTGAGGGTGAGGCGAGAGAGAGATACTGCATGTCGTGCAGTGGGTGCAGATCAGATGACTTTGGTTAGGGAGCTGACCCATGTATAGGGTGAGTTGTTTACAGTAGGTAGAGAGGCTGAGTATTATAGGGGTCTCTATTTTGGCACGGTGCTAGTGGATCAGCAGGAGCCTAGCTTCTAAGAGAAGAGCAGGTCCGGGGCCTTCTCATCACGTAGGATGGGGAGATCAGTGTCATCAGTTAGGGGACCACCACTGCACCTAGGTGGAGGAGGACTAGTAGGGGGACCATCACCAAGTACAGGTGGAGGACGGGGATCACAGTAGGAGGGTAGCTCTACCCACTAGCTGACACTAGAGCATGTATATTTGTAGGCTCTTATTAGCCATGATGTACTTATTTATGTATATTTGGGGCTCTTGATAGCCATGATGTATATTAGTACCATTTTGATGTACATTGATGTATTTATGGACTGTTGATGTAAACACAAACATTTGTATTTTTGATGTATGTATTATGCGTATTTCTATTCATGGATGTTCACACTTTGTTGTGATGCATTTCTATATGACATGGATATGATGACATGTATTTATGATTATGGATTCATGTGATGATGTATATGCTTATGGATGTATGACATATGATGATATTAAATGATGATATAGATGCTTATAGATGATGACATGTGATGGCATTTATGATATGATGATGTACTTATGTGATGATGTATATGCTTATAGATGTATGATATGGTGTCTAACACGTGATTTTGTAGATATGCATCAGACGATGATGAGAGATAGAAGACAGTGGAGATAGAAGAGGACATGATAGAAAGACTATTGATCGATCTTTGCTTGAAAATCTATATGAATGACATGGATAAATGGATGGGTAAATGGATAAGCTTGAAAATCTTTGATCAATCTTCTTGGACAAATATTTATAAAACAATTCTTATTTTTGATATAGCACATGGATAGTTTGCCACCAATGTATAAATGACCAAGGTGCTGTGATATCCGAGTGCGTGGACATTGACTTTGCAAGCAAGTGGTTTGAACTTAGATCCTCTTAGACATAATAAAACCTAGTTGGATATGTGAATGAGCCATAGTCTTGAACATAAAATAAACTTTAATACATAAATGTAAAAATTATATTAATATGTAAGATGCTAGGTTGTAACACACACACAAGATAGATATGCTGCTAAGAAAGATACTAAAGATCATTCCTCAAACAGGGCACACAAAAGCAATGACTATGCCCCCAATTGATATTGCATCGCAACATACCAAGATATAGATAAATCAAGGTAGTCTTGAATAAGTAATGGGAAAAGGACAAAAAGATAAACCAAAAAGCAAATTGACTGACTTACAAAGTAAACATACAACCAACATATTCTCTTGCCAAAGAGGTTTCTCATGATAGATTGGTTTGGTTGGGTAGATTTGATAGATAACAGCCTTATTGTAGGAATGATATATCCGTTAAAGGGTGTTGATCTATTGATAGGATAATGTCTGGTTTCAGGAAATGCAACATGTCGTATAAGACGCTTGGTTTGGTTTCAACCATGGAACATCCTGTATAAGACAAGTGATTGATTTAGAAAATGTTGGCAATTGATAGGTAGGACAACATATGGCTTTGCAAGTAGGTGTTTTTGCTTTAGGTTGGTTAAGGATTTTTGCTTTGAAAGGATGCGTAGTTTGTTGTTTTGCTTCTTGAGTTAGTCAAGTCTAGGTGAATGGATTTTGATAAATGGAAGATTAGAAAGATGGAGTGCCAATGGATCGAGATGGGTGAAGAATGATGAATCGTATGTGCTTGAGTACTGGATACATCCTTTGTATTCCAGACTGCCTACATACCCTGTATCCATGGGATCAAGGCACATTTACGATGAAAGATGAAAATGATAATATGTAGTTTTGGGTAGAGTGATGAATGGGTCAAAGTGATTGAGATTGGAGAGGTGAAATGATGATATCTTATGTACCTGAGTACTGGAAACTTCTTTCATATTCTAGACTGCCTACATACCCATATCCATGGGATCAATGTACCTTAAGATTAAGATGAGATGATATGTAGTTCTGGCTCGTTTAATGATGTAGGATTGGATGAAGTGAGGGGACATGATGATATCTTATGTACTTGAGTACTAGAAACTTCCTTCGTATTCCAAACTTCCTACATACCCATATCCATGGGATCAAGGTACATTAAGATTGAGATGAGATGATATGTAGTTTTGGGTTTTTTTTTTGATGATGTAGAAAGGGATAAAGGTGTCTAGTTTTAGAAAATAAACACCTTGTATAAGACGTCTGGTCTAGTTTCAAGCATGTGACAATCTATATAAAACAATTGATATGATGGATTGGTTTGATGTGTTTATGTTTTTTGTTTTGATTTTGAACTATTTGTGAACCACGAACAAGGATTCATTCCTAGACCTAGGTTAAGGAAAGGGTTGCCCCTATTCTAGCTGTGAATGAGGAAAAATCGATTAAATCTAAACTAATAAAACCAAAAAAACAATCACATAAAGCGAACCAATCTAAGTAAAAGCCATTATCATAAAATCAAAAGACAAATGAAAGCTCTTACCAAAATTTGTTTTGTTCCCTTTGGAGATGTGTGGATTGCTCAATGAAGTTGCGAAACCATAGCTGCAACAAGCAAGTAGTGTGCTCAAGAGATCAATGTTAAGAGATTGTAAGGTTGCTTAATCGATGCGTTTTGTATGCTCAAAGCTCTGTTAAGTATGCCTGAGAATACGATCGAAGAGAGAGAGGCTTAATGAAGGAGATGAGGGGGGTTTATATAGATTTCAACGAGGATTGAACAATGGTCCAGATAATTCAGAAGAATCAATGGAGGAAAACAGTTGAGGAACGTGCAACGAATAAGAAGTCAAGTGTCTTGCTTTCTTTTACATGAGAGGAGTTATCAAGAATAGAAGAATGAGTTAAAGCAATTAACAGAATGTAATAATCAGTTAAGTGATTTAAAACAAGAAGAAGAGATTTGCATGAGAATTAGAAGATATTTTGTTTTATTAAATATTATAAATATTTAATTGCATGAGCAAGAAAGCTTGAGTTATTCTAGAGATAACTCAAATTTAGAAGAAAAAGCAATTTAAATAAATAATTGATTTATTTAAATTTAGAGAGGATATTATGGAAGAAATAATTAAATAATTAGAATTATTTAATTTAGAAGATTTGAAAGCAAATTAAATAAATAAATTTATTTAATTGTTGTGCATGATTTTGGAAGAATGATTTTGATTTAATTAAATAATTTAAGAATTATTTAATTGTAGATAAGAGGGAATTTGTTGAATTAATTAAATAATGAGATATATTTAATTAATGTGGGTGTGAATTTTGGAAGGTGACAATGATCTAATTAAATAATTAAAATTATTTAATTGTGGAAGAATAATAGAGGAATTTGATTTAATTAATTAAATAACGAGGATTTATTTAATTAATGTCGCAATTTTGTGATTTAGAAGAATTTGGTGAAATTAATTAAATAATTAAATTATTTAATTAATGTGTGAAATGCAGGTGATTTGACAGATTACGAAAAAGCAAGTGGTGCGACGACTTGGTCATTTTAGGGTGTCTACATTTTGCCCCTCTTTGATGCAATGCAGTTTATAGCATTGCGTCAAAGAAAACAATAGTTGAAGACATGATATAATTTACTGATGCCCCAGTGTAGGTAGTTGCCCCAGCGTAGTTAGTGTAGGGTGCCCCCTCGAGAGGAAAGACATGGAAGTGACAGAAGAACTGTGTTGACACTCGACTAGAAGATTTTGTTGGAGACAGACGAGGTTGGGTTGATGATAGATAGAAGAAAGGAGATAGAAGAGAACATGAGAGAAAGACTGTTGATCGATTCTTGCTGGAAAACTATATAAGGCCATGGATGAATGGATGGGTAGATGGATGAGCTTGTTGCAACAGTTTCACAGTTGTATATAAAGAGCAATCCTTATTTTTGATATAGCACATGGATAGTTCGCTACCAAGGTATAAAAGACCAAGGTGCAGTGATATCCGAGCGCGTGGACATTGACTCTGCAAGCAAGTAGTTTGAACTTAGATCCCTTTAGACATAATATGACCTTGTTGGAACATGTGAATAAGCCATAGTATTGAACATAAAATAAACTTCAATACATGTAAATGAAAGAAGAATATTAAATATGTAAAATGCTAGGTTGTAACACACACAAGATAAATATGATGCTAAGAAAGATGCTAAAGATCATTCCTCAAACACGGCACACAAAAGCAATGACTATGCCCCCAATCCGTACTACATCGCAATGTACCAAGATTATAGATAAATCAAGGTAGTCTTGAATAGGTATTGGAAAAGGAACAAAAGATAAACCATAAAGCAAATTGACTGACTTACAAAGTAAACATACAGCGAACATATTCTCTTGCCAAAGAGGTTGCTCAAGATAGATTGGATAGGAAAGATAACAGCCTTATCGTAGGAACTCTGTGTCCGTTAAAGGGGGCTATCTACCTAAAAAGACAATATCTTGCTGCAGGAAACGCCGCATGTCGCAGGAGATGCATGTGTTGGTCTCGACAATGGAACACTTCGCAGAAGACAAGCTTGTGGATCTGGTGCTTTGGTTAAGCGGGACTTAGCTGATGTTGGCAATCGGATTGCAGGACAGTAGATGACTCTGGAAGTGGGCCTCTTTGCTTCAGGTTTGTTAAGAACTTTTGCTTTGACAAGATGTGCTAGCTTGCTGCTTGAGTTAGTCAAGTCGAGGTGAATGGATTTTGATAAATGGAAGACTAGAAAGGTGACAGTGTTAATGGATTGGGGTGGGTGGAGAATAATGGATCATGTGTGCCTGAGTACTGGATACATCCTTCGTATTCCAGACTACCTACATACCCTATATCCACGGGATCAAGGCACACGACGATGAAAGATGAAAGTGATAAATATGTAGTTCTGGATAGAGTGATGAATGGGTCAAGGTGGGAGGGGGAGATCTTATGTACCTAAGTACTGAAAACTTCCTTCGTATTCCAGACTGCCTACATACCCATATCCATGGGATCAAGGTACCTTAAGATTGAGAAGAGATGATATGTAGTTTTGGTTGGTGTGATGATGTGGGAAAAGTGTTGAGAAGATAACAGCCTTATCGTAGGAGCAATGTGTCTGTTAAAGGGTGTTACCTATGGAAATGAGAAAAGATTGAAGTATGTGTTGTGAACCACGAACAAAGAACCAATCCTAGACCTAAGTAAAGGAAAGAGTTGCCCCCATTTTGGTAGAGGAAACTGTATGGATGACTGACGAAGAAGACCTAGAAAGCTGTGACCTAGGACCAGACAGCACAAACTATTGACACAGATCAAAACGTGGGATGACGACGAGGGACATTGACAAATTTCCAAGCTATACTAGATAGGGAGATGGAAATGCAAACAAAGTCAATGGTTTTATTATGGATGGATGGATGAAGCGTGCTTTGTGCACTAGACATGGAGTGGACAGGACTCGATAGGTGATGGATGCTGACTCTACACATAGCACCTGTTTGCCAGGTTTTCACTATGGTACTTATCCAAGGTGCTTGTTTACCAGGTTTTCACTAGAGGACGGATTTTTTTGTTTTTTTTTGTTTTTTTGTTTTTTTTGGAATACTCTGAGGATCAGGCATAGAACTTCTTGAGATGGACACTGTTAAGTGGCTCATCCAAAGGAATGCCGTCAAGTGTAGCTAAAGTATAAGCTCCTAATCTGTATGCTACTGTCACAATAAAGGGGCCTAACCAGTTAGGCTCAAACTTGCCCTTCTTCTCTCGATCTGCTTGATTTCTCTGATTTTCTTTTAGTACAAGATCACCAACTTGAAACCGTCTTTCTTTAATCTTTTTGTTGTAATTACGCCGGAGGCAGTTTTGATAGACATGGAGATGATTAAGTGCGGCAAGGCACCTCTCATCTAGTAGTTCAAGCTCAGCTAATCTGGAAGTGCGATACTCGTCTCCGCCGATCAGGTCCTGCATGGATACTCTAAGGGATGGGATCTCGACCTCTATAGGTAGGATGGCTTCAGAGCCATAGACCAAGGCATAAGGTGTGGCACGAGTTGGTGTTCTGATACTAGTGCGGTAGGCCCATAGGGCGGGATTAAGTTGCAAGTGCCAATCACGACCAGTGTCATTGACTGTTTTCTTGAGGATCTTGAGAATGCTTTTATTGGAAGCCTTAGCTTGGCCGTTACTCTGCAGATAGTAAGGAGTTGAAAAGCGATGTTGGATATTGTATTGTGTGCACAAGGCACGGACATCTTGATTCTTGAATGGTCTCCCATTATCAGTGACAATGGCTTGGGGGATACCATATCGGCATATGAGGTAGTTTAGGTTAAACTTGGCTATTTGCTTACCGGTGATATAGGTCATGAGAATGGCTTCCACCCACTTCATGAAATACTCAGTGGCGATAATGATAAACTTGTGGCCATTGGAGGAGGAGGGGTGGATTTGTCCTACGAGGTTGAGACCCCATTGAGAAAAAGGCCATGGGGTAGTCACAGGTTGTAATTCATGAGCTGGTGCGTGAATCAAATCTCCATGATGCTGGCATTGTAGACACTTCTTAGCAAACTGTGCAGCATCTTGCTCTATTGTAGGCTAGTAATAACTTGTTCTGAGTATCTTCTTAGCAAGATTAGGACCGGTAGAATGTGCGCCACAGACACCTTCGTGTATGTCTCGTAAGGTAGCTTCAGCTTCTTCTGCATTAAGACATCATAAGAGGATACCATCGAGACTTCGGCGATATAGTGTATCACCCAGAATGATGTAACGGGAGGATCAACGGATAAAGGTTTTGCGTTGGGTGGATGATAGGTCAGGGGGAAAGGTTTTATTCTTGAGGTATTCATAGATATCTTCATACCATGGGGAATTGGGACCAACAAGTTCGCAGATGATTTCAGTAACAGGAACATCGATGGCTGGTATCAACAATTGCTCGATCAATAATTCACATTTTTGTGTATTAGCCGGCATGTCAATCAGTGACCCTACAGAAGCCATAGAATCCGCAGCTTTATTATGCTCTCTTAGAATTTGCTCAAATGTGATGCTAGAAAAATGTGGTTTGTAGGCGTCCACTAGTTGCTTGTAGGGGACCAACTTTTCATCCTTTGTTTGGTACTCATCCGTGTCTTGGCGAATGACTAGCTATGAGTCTCCATATACTTGTAATTCTGTGATGTCCCATTGAACTGCTGTATTGAGACCTATAAGGAGTGCTTCATACTCGGCAATGTTGTTGGTGCAAGGGAATGCAAGCCAATATGAATTAGGAATATAGTCATTTTGAGGTGTGACAAACAAGATGTCGGCCCCTGATCCATGCTGTGTGTAGGAACCATCAAAGTACAACTTCCACATTATTGAGTTGGAAAGAGTGAATAGATTCTCATCTGGAAAGTCTGCTACCATAGGGTGTGTATCTTGCATAGGTGCTTCTGCTAGTTGATCTGCTAGAGCTTGTCCTTTGATGGCTTTGCGATCCATATACTCAATGTCGAACTCACTAAGGATCATGACCCATTTAGCTAATCTGCCTGTAAGAGCTGCTTTTGCTAGTAGATACTTCAAGGGATCAATTTTAGCTATAAGAATTGTCTGTTGGTTCAACATGTAATGCCGCAGCTTTTGGGAGGTGAACACTACTGCTAAATAAGCTCTTTCCATCAGTGAATAATTGAGTTCATATCCCACCAAGGTTCTACTGATATAATAAATTGCATGCTCTTTTCCTGTTTCATCATTTTGTGCGAGAAGGGCCCCCTAGGGCCGAATTTGTAGTGGAGATGTATAATATCATAGGTTTTTCTGCAACTGGTGGAACCAATACAGGAGGTGTAGCCAAATACTCTTTAAGCTGATCAAATGCTGCTTGACACTTATAATCCCATCGGAATGAGACATCCTTGCGGAGTAAGTGTTGAAATGGTTGACATTTATCTGCTAGCTGTGAGATGAAACGCCTGATGGATTGCAACCTTCCCTACAGGCTCCTTAATGCTTTAAGATTCTTTGGTGGAGGCATCTCCACTATAGCTTTTACTTTTGTGGGGTCTACTTCGATGCCTCTACGAGAGACAATGTATCCCAACAGCTTGCTTGATGTTACCCCAAAGACACACTTCTTTGGATTGAATCTTACTTGGTATTTCTCGAGCCTGTCAAAGATCTGTCCTAGACCCTGTATGTGATTTGCCCTAGAAGATTTAGCTAGTATGTCATCCACATAGTCCTCCATGATGTGATGAAAGAGGTCATGGAATATCACTATCATTGCTCTCTGATAGGTTGCTCCTGCATTCTTTAGACGAAAAGGCATGACACACCAACAATAGTTACCCCATGGACAAGTGAAGGTTGTTTTATGTTGATCTTCCTCTGCTATCCTTATCTGATTGTAGCCAGAGGATCCGTCCATGAGAGAAAGCATCTCGTGACCTGCTGTCAATTCTACTATAATGTCAATGTTCGGTAGTGGAAAGTCATCTTTAGGACATGCTTTGTTCAGATCTCTAAGGTCATTACACATGCGGATGCGCCCATTAGGTTTAGACACAGGTACAATGTTTGAGACCCAATCTGAATAGTCGATTGGTCATATAAACTTTGCATCTAACAGCTTTTGTATTTCCACCTTTACCAAGAGAGGTATCTGTGGGTGCATCTTTCTCAGCTTTTGCTTGACTGGTTTTACTTTTGGATCAACTATGAGATAATGAACTACTAGCTTGGGGTCTAGCCCTGGCATATCAGCATAGGTCCATGCAAAGTTGATGGTTCTCTGTAAGAAGAATGTGTTAAGGTTCTTGTGCTCTGTTTCTAATAATGATGTTGCTAGGGATGTGGTCTTTGGATTTTGCTCTGTGCCAAGGTTTATCTCTATAGAATCTTCCACTAGGAGAGCTGACTTCTCTTGATACTTAGATGGTAGGGGAAGGTCAAATTCTCCATCCTCAGGTGCCACAGTTGGGTTTTCACCTTTGGATACATCCTTTGTTTTTACTATTTTGTGATCAGGAGGTGCCACCGTGTGGTTTTCACCTAGAGATCTTTCTTTATTTGTACTTTTGCGACTGGAGGATTTGGCATTCTCACCAAAATAAGCTATTGGCTCTAGTTCCATTACAAAACTTGCTTTATGATCGCCAAGAGGGATTCCCTCCCGAAGTCCCATGAACTCAGCTAAAGCTTCGTCATTCTGAAATACATCTATCACGGGGGACCCTTGTTGGTCCCAATCGATAAATTCAGGGTAGACAAGTGTGACATTCTGGCTGTTTGTGGTGGAGGTTAAGGATACGGAGGATAGCATAAAAATGGAGGATTCTACGAATAGGTTGGTCATATGGAGGAAGAGTCATCGATGATATCCTCTGTAGACGTCAAATCGGTGGGAAAAGTGTCAGCTACCTCGTTGAGGATATACTCGATGTCCAAGGCGTGTGGTACCTTCTTACCAAATCCTAATCCCTTCTTGTCTAGCTTCTTTGTTACAACAATGGGTTCCATATTTCCTTGATTCTGTTTCCCAAGGCCACCTTTGCCTTTATAGCCCATGTTTTTTACTATCCTTAAGACATTGCCATATTGCTTGACTGGTATTATGACTGGTTCTTTCTCCTTATAGAGCCAAGAAGAAATATCCTCAATAGTTTCCTCTTCCAATAACCGTCCATGTTGGAATTGGGTTAGGAATGTTGGGGGAGGAATAGCTGCTTTTTTGGTTACTTTGGCAATGGGTGGTTGGCCGTAAGATTTTGGAGATAAAAGCATCTGCCCTACACAACAAGATTTTGAGATATCGTAAGTGCCAAAGCCTATATCTCAGATGTGAGTCGTGATTATAGGCAGCGGATTGGGTTCACTTGTAGAGGATGGAGTCAACGTTGCAGGGTCAACATATAGTGGGGATTCAATAGCTTTGTCATTTTTAGGCACTTGGTTGCAATTCTTATAGCTTCCTTTCAAGACACGGCAAAATTTGAAAGGATTGGGGTCTCCTTGGATAGTTATCTCCGTACCATTGTATGGGAATTTTAGAGATTGATGATATGTGGAGGGAACAGCCTTCATTGCGTGGATCCATGGGCGGCCTAGGATAATTTTGTAAGGTAGTTCAATATCAAGGACTTGACACCTGGTTTCAAGCATGACAGGGCCCAGTTGTATAGGCAAGTGGATAACACCTTCTGAACGGCATTCTGCATCATCATATCCCTTGATTGTAATACTTTGATCATTGTTGACATGATCCTCAGAGTATCCCAATTGCTTAAGTAACTTTAAAGAATAGATGTTGAGACTAGCACCACCATCTATGAGGATGCATTTGATTTTGTGCTTATGGATGAGAACTTCAATATGAAGGGCATCATTGTGACAAGGATCATGGGATGGGAGATCTTTCTCTGAGAAGACAACATTGTAGGGCGAAGCAATGTTACCTACTATAGCTTGGAAATCCACGACTGCTATGTTGTTGGGAACCGAAGGCTCTTGGAGGGCTTTTTCTAGCACTACTCTATGTGCAAGTGATGACCGTAGAAGGTCCAAAATAGAGATCTGTGCTGGCATTTTCCCTAAATGTTCGACAAGATTATAATTAGATTGAGTTGGAAGACTGGGTGTAGGACCACAAATGGTGACATGACCACGGTGAGTTGTAACAACGCAATCCATAGATTTGACCTTTGATGGTGAGGGTAGACACCTGACTCTCTTCGAAACGACCGACAATGGAATCAAAGGAAGTGGAAGCATGATTGATACCTTTACCTCTATCCTGAGGAGGAGGTGGACCATGATGAGGGAATGGTTCCTTGTACATATCGAGATCTTTGTTTGTGTTTTGAGCCGCTTGTTCATTCTCAAAAGTGATTAGGTTGCCGTCGATGAGATTTTGGATTAGGTGCTTGAGTTTCATGCATGACGCAGTTCTATGTCCTTTGCTCTGATGGAATTCACAGTATTCATTTTCTCTATACCGCACAGTTTTGTAAACCGGTTCACCATATGGGGGTGCATCTGGTAAGGTGATGAGTCCTTTCTGTAAAACCTGTTGTAGGACCGACTCCATAGGCACTCCCAAGGGAGTAAATTGACGTCGTGCAGGGTAATCTTGTTGAGGTCACTCCTGTTGTCGTTGTTGTTGATTTTGATACAGTTGCCGCTATTGTTGCTGTTGTTGAGATGGAGCTTGACTTGGTTTGGAGAGTTGCAGCAGTGTTTGCAATGTTTGGACATGTTTAGAATCGACCACCCCATCGTTAACCACGTTTTTGTTTTTATTCCAGTATTTGGGTTTATCATTCATCTGTTGATGAGGAGAATTGTCTTTCGTTTCTTTGAAGATTTTGACCACACCCTTAGCAATGAGGGCCTTCTCAATATTGATTCCTTTGTATGTGATTTCGTCAAAGGTTGTAGCACTGAGAATTTGCAAGTGGAAACCTAACTCTTGGTTGAGGTTCTGCACAAATATGCTAACAAGCTGTTTCTCAGGAATCTTGAAAGGAAATTTGCTAGCCATTTGTCTCCACCGTTGAAGGAAAGAAATGAAAGTTTCCCCATTTTTCTGTTTGTTGTTGCATAGATCAGTCATGGAAATCTCATGCTCTGCATTGTAAGAAAAGTAGGTGGCAAACTTCTCTGCTAGCTCATTGAAAGACTTGATACCCGTGGATAAGTGTGAGAACCATTCTATAGCTTGACCTCCAAGACTGCGAGGAAAGAGATGCATAAGATATGTGTCGTTATGTGAGACCTCGAAGCAAGCAAGATAGAATTCCCTAAGATGGTCTTTTGGGTCACCTTTTCCTTTGTATTTATTGAACTTGGGAATAGTGATATTTTGAGGAAAAGGGATCATTGGTAATGACCAATCAAAAGGGTAAGGACACACTTCTTTTAAAGAGGTCTTCTTGGTGTGGCCAAACATAAGATCAGATAGCTGTTGTTGAACTTCTGCGATTTTTAGCTCCATAGTCGTGGGAGGGGTTGGTAACATCTCCTGTTGTCCCAGAAGTGGTTGGTGTTGCCCATACAAAAGATTATAGTGTAAGCCATGCACACTGGTGTTATAAGGGTCGTAAGATTGATTGGGATCATACGGGTTGTATGTTTGGTTCAGGTTGGGTTGGAATTGGAGGTTTTGATTTGGCAGAGGTGGAGGTGGCGCTAGGTAAGAATGTTGGCTTTGTGATGGTTGAAGAAAAGTATTGGGTGGAGGAAAGCTAAAGTGCGTTTGATTAGGTTGTGATGGCGGCACATAGCTTTGGGAAACTTGATGTTGGGAATGTTGAGAGTGGCTAGGCAATGTGTGAAAGAAATTGAGCGAGGATGAACGTTGTGGAGGAGAGGCGTAGGTAGAAGTGATTTGCGACGGTTGAGGTGGCTTGATGACAAGCATAGAAGAATGTTGTGGTTGGGATTGCATGACTCTAATTGGTTGAGAGACATGAAGGTGTGATGATATAGGAGGTGGTATTTGTTAAGACCCTTGTTGCATGGCTACATAATTATTCCCCGGATTGTAATTTGGTGAGAAACCTATTCATGATGGGGTAACCAAGATTCCACTTGCCATTGGTGTGGACACTTTAGGAGGTGGTTGCGTATTCGATCGAGCTAAGGAGGCTTGCTTAGCTAACTCTGCTTGACGTTGGAGAGTTTCTTGTTGATTTTTGTAGATCTCCATAGGAGTCAGAAGCGGTGATGCGGCCCTCTCTCCAGTAGGGTTTTGATAAAGGGGATTCCTATACTGCAAGCTCTGTTTAGGTAAAGGTGTGGTCACCGTTGACATGGTTTTCACCGCTTGTAAGGTGTCTTGAGTGTTGTTGTTCTCCTTGAGAGTGGATAAATCAAAATCTTGAGGTAACTTGGTGCCTTGCTCTGCAAGCAAGCGAAAGAAATGATCTTGGTTCTCACTAAGGATTTTGTCAAAGGCGGCCATGATTCTAGGCTCTTGTATGATTACATCAAGATCTTGCCCATCTTCTTGAGAGGATTGACCTATTTCAAAGTGTCACTCTTCTTGAGATGGGGGTTGATCTACGATATAACCTTGTGGCACAAAATCCTGTGGCGGGCCTATAGTATAGTGAGGAATGCTTACCAAAGGGACCCTTTCCTCTTGAGATGGGAGTGGCTCAATAGTATATCCTTGTGGCACAAAATCTGGAGGCAAGCCGGTGGTGTATTGGGGTGTATTTACCAAAGGGACCCTACCCTCATGAGGATTGCTTGGTTGGTCGATGTGCGGCATGTTTAGAGAGCTGATTGGTTTTGCCGCGGGTGTACTAGGAGTAACCTTGGGAGTAATGTTGAGACGACCAGATTGCGGTGTGCGAGGAGGCAATTTGTGCTTCCTAGGGCCAACTTGCTTGGACTTCATAGTTTGCTGGAGCCTAGTGGTTACCATGGGATACACTAGGACAAAAGATAATGCTGGGACTCTGTGAGGTGCTTTGAGAAAAGGACAAACTCTGATGCACAATGTACTAGACCAAAGGTGCTATACTGTTTGACCAGAGGCACAGGACTGTGCAACCAAAAGCATGCTACTGTGACACCAAAGGCAACAGGCTGAGCTACCAGAAGTGAGTTACTGCTATGCCAAAGGCGAGCTACAGTGACCAAAAGTGAGCTACTGTTATACCAAGGGCGCTGAAGTAGAGTTTTGCCAGAGGCAAGTTACTGCTATGCCAAAGGCGATCTACTGTACTACCAAAGGCGAGCTGCTGTAATACCAGGGGCACTGAAGTAGTGTCTGATGCTTCTAAAAGGCAAAATTTTTGATAGATTGTTTCCGTTTCTGATTAGATTTGTTTGGCAAGAGAAAACACAGCAAACAATGTTGACACAAACAAGGGACTGACACAACAGATAGGGTATGTTTGGGGCTCAAAACAAGCCCAATGTTTCCGCAAGTATAAGACAATTGCAATCAATAACAAGCACTTTTTATCCCTAGAGACAAGGTTTCATTGCAGTAGATCAGCTCATAGCTTAATACTCTGTCGATAAAAATATCATTCCATAAAGGTGTCGGATATTTAGTATCTTTGCGAGAGACGATAGGTAGGGATATCTCACCCTCCCCTTGGAAATCTCAAGTAGGTCACAAGAGCTTTATGGCCAAGGGAATACTATCTCTTCTCAAGGGAGCCAATGGTGAGTATCTTAAGGGCTTAAATCGATTCCCCTTGCACTGATGATTACCGCAATGTTTGGAGGTAGGTCGGGTAGTCTCTATTTAGAATGGTTCTTAGTGACTTTGAGGGACCAACGCCTTACGAGCAATGCGACAAGCTACTAAAAGCTTTAACCAATCCTACTAAGAGTATCAAACACTTCACTCAATGTGAAATCGTTTCCACAAAGAGCTAGTACACCTCTTTTCAGTTTGGCACCACAAGGTAAGGCTGACGTCGGTTAGGACTTAGCTTTTGCCTTATCCCTCTTATATAGCGGTTCAAAGGAAAACTCCGCTTAGGGTTGTCCCTTTTGGATGAAGCGTAATCCAAAAGCAGGCCCTTCTAAAGGAAGTATAAAAATGTAAGAGCAAGCACGTCAAACAAAGGTTCAATTGTCCCGTTATAAGAAAAATAAGGTGCAACTAAACTAGGCACACACACGTTTGTAGTTGTCAATTGTTCCTTATGAAATTGAAGTGTTTGGCATTCATGTCCATTGTCCCTTAGAAAATTGAGGTGTTTGTGCATACATGTCCATTGTCCCTTAAGAAAAGTAGTATGTTCTTAAGACTTAGATTTGCCCAAAATGATTTGTTCAATTATCCTTTAAGAAGGTAGTGTGTTTCTAAGACTTAGTGAGATAAATCAAGATTTCTTCAACACTCGTCCTACATGAACATGTTAAAAACACTAATTTGCTCTATGTGAGTAATAAGAAGCTGCAACAAGTCAGTTAGTTTCACCAAAAATTCACAAGTTAGCAAAAACAAATCAATTTGACCAGAAGCGAGTTACTGTTATACCCAAAGCGCTTTATCGTCTTACCAATTGCGCTGTAATACAGACCCGAAGCGTCGGAGAATATTACCAGAAGCACTGAACAAGATCCAAAAGTGCTATACTGTGTATCTGGAAGCGCGATACTGTTATGCCAAAAGTGATGTCTCACGTCCCGGAAGCGTCATAGAATACCACCAGAAGCACTGAACAAGGTCCAGAAGCGCTTTACTTTGTATCCGAAAGTGTGATACTCTTATACCAAATGTGCTGCACGGTCTCAGATCACAAAAAGATTAGCTTTTGTCAAAAATAACCAGATCGAAATGGGATTTCATGATTGATCTACTATTTTGAGAAATAATATCTGATAGATCTGAATTGTGAAATCCAGAAAACTCAGAAAGTGTAGTAACACAATAGATTAACTCAAATACCGAAGATACCCCTAAATAAGTCAGCTTAGGAAGTATCAAAAGCAAGTTTGAAAGACAAATACAACAGCTTGTCAGACAAATCAAAAAGATGTGTAACGAAAAAAACCCTGCAAAAAACATGAAACGATTTCAAAAACCTAATTTAGCCAAAAGCGCTTAACGATACTACCGGATGCACCGTGCTGTGTTACCAAAAGCGTCGCTCTGTGCTACCAGAAGCACCGCAGTGCCCCCAAAGGCACTGTACTGTGCCTCCAAGAGCGCTTAAGAATACTGCCAGAAGCGCTTTGTAATGTCATTTGCACTGTACCGTATTGTGACTTCAAAAAAATCAATTTCTCAAAGAAAAAGAGGGATTAGTGGGTCCCACTGGGCATGCTAGAATGTGTATGAGGAAAAATTGATTAAATCTAAACTAATAAAACCAAAAAACCAATCACATAAAGCAAACCAATCTAAGTAAAAGCCATTATCATAAAATCAAAAGACAAATGAAGGCTCTTACCAAAATTTGTGTTGTTCCCTTTGGAGATGTGTGGATTGCTTAATAAAGTTGCGAAACCATAGCTGCAACAAGCAAGTAGTGTGCTCAAGAGATCAATGTTAAGAGATCGTAAGGTTGCTCAGTCGACGCATTTTGTATGCTCAAAGCTCTGTTAAGTATACTTGAGAATACGATCGAAGAGAGAGAGGCTTAATGAAGGAGATGAGGGGGGTTTATATAGATTTCAATGAGGATCGAACAACGGTCTAGATAATTCAGAAGAATCAATGGAGGAGAACAGTTGAGGAACGTGCAACAAATAAGAAGAAGCCAAGTGTCTTGCTTTCTTTTGCATGAGAGGAGTTATCAAGAATAGAAGAATGAGTTAAAGCAATTAATAGAATGTAATAATCAGTTAAGTGATTTAAAACAAGAAGAAGAGATTTGCATGAGAATTAGAAGATATTTTGTTTTATTAAATATTAGAAATATTTAATTGCATGAGCAAGAAAGCTTGAGTTATTTTAGAGATAACTCAAATTTAGAAGAAAAAACAATTTAAATAAATAATTGATTTATTTAAATTTAGAGAGGATATTATGGAAGAAATAATTAAATAATTAGAATTATTTAATTTAGAAGATTTGAAAGCAAATTAAATAAATAAATATATTTAATTGTTGTGCATGATTTTGGAAGAGTGATTTTGATTTAATTAAATAATTTAAGAATTATTTAATTGTAGATAAGAGGGAATTTGTTGAATTAATTAAATAATGGGATATATTTAATTAATGTGGATGTGAATTTTGGAAGGTGACAATGATCTAATTAAATAATTAAAATTATTTAATTGTGGAAGAATAATAGAGGAATTTGATTTAATTAATTAAATAACGATGATTTATTTAATTAATGTCCCAATTTTGTGATTTAGAAGAATTTGGTGAAATTAATTAAATAATTAGATTATTTAATTAATGTGTGAAATGCAGGTGATTTGACAGATTACGAAAAAGCAAGTGGTGCGGCGACTTGGTCATTTTAGGGTGTCTGCACTAGTAGAGGTGTTGTTATGGTTGATTGACATAGGATAACGATGGGTGATAGGAAGATAGATAATTTGACATGGTTCACTGACATATGATATCTTGACATGAATAACTTTTGACATAGGATAACTTTTTGACATAGGACAAGACTTTGATAACTGTTGACATAGGACAACTTTGACATGGATAACATTTGGACATAGATTCAAGACATGGGATAACGACGATGGCCATACTGACATAGAAAAGCTGACGATTAACATGGGATGAGTGACATTGACAAAATTCCAAGCTATTCTAGATAGGGAAATGGAAATGCAAACATGTCAATGGTGTTATTATGGATGGATGGATGAAGTTTGTTTGGAAATGGACATGGAATGAACAAGACTTGATAGATGATGGATGCTGACTCTACACATAGCGCCTGTTTGCCAGGTTTTCACTATGGTACTTATCTAAGGCACCTGTTTACTGGTTTTCACCAGAGGATGGATTATCTTGGTCGAAGAGGATTTGTTATGAAGATGAGGGGGGTTTATATAGATTCCAGACATGATCGATCAATGGATGAAATAATTCCATGAAATGGATGGTTGAGATAAATCAAATAACTCACGATGAATGTGCACATGACATGTGTCACTCCAAAAAGGTATTTTTATTAAGATAATTGCTTTTTCATAATAGACATGGTACAAATATGATAAAGATAGATTTGATTTCATAAATTAGAATATTTTTTTCTAATTTATGAGTTGATGATAAAAATAAGATAAATTAAAGCTAATTAACTTAACTTTAGATTTCCTTTTTGAAGTTCTAAAAATAAAATTGATTGTGCACATAAGTTAACATGATATTTTTTAGAGGAATTATAAAGATAATTGAAATTAAATAAATAAATTTATTTAATTGATTGTACATGATTTGAAGAATAGATAAGATATGAAGATTTAAATAAAATAAACAAATAAATTCATTTAATTTAATTTGCATGATAGATGAATATAAATAAAATATTTAATTTTATTTATTTTTAGGGATTGAGTCAGCTTAAATAAATTTGGATAATTTATTTAAATTTAGAGGAATAATTTGATTAATTAAATAATGAAAATTATTTAATTGTGGATAAGAGGAGATAAATGATGAATTAATTAAATAATGGGATTTATTTAATTAATGTGGATTTAAAATTTGACAAAGTAGATTGATTTAATTAAATAATAAAAAATATTTAATTTTGGAAGAATATAGAGGAATTTAATTGAAATTAATTAAATAAAGAGGATTTATTTAATTAATGTTAAAAATATTTGATTTAGAAGAAATTGATGATTTTGATGAAATTAATTAAATAATTAGATTATTTAATTAATGTTGAAATGCATGTGATTAGACATATTTGATGAAATGCAAGTGATGTGATGAAATGGTCATTTTTGGGTGTCTACAACAAGAATTCATTTATTCCCACAAAGCTATTATCCCTAGCATACACTTGGGAACCTCACAAGAAACACAAGGCAACACTCAAATAATGAGTAGTACAAGTGGGAATAAGAGATACAATTCAATTAACTCAATTAACCAAAGCATAAGGTTTATCCAAGCTAGTTTGCATGATCATGAAATCAACATATGAAACTAAGAAACTAATCCATTAACATCCACATAACAAATCTGGGAAATACAAGACATGATGCTATGCAAATTCGACACCAATGTTGACAAATGTCAAAAGAAAAGGTAGACACCTCGCCACTTAGGTGGGTAGATCAAATTTCTATCTAAGAGAAACCATGAACATAATTATGACATTTCATAAAATGAAGCAAACATGCTAATATATCATGAATTCAACATAACACATCATGCTAACACCCTCACAAGACAAGTTGTGTAAACATCCAAAACAATATCAAAATAATTATTACAACTAAAGGGTCTCATCCAAACATGGATGGATTGTAACGCACATAAGAGGATACAATAAAGTAGAATTACACTCTTACTATAATGGTCTCAAGGATCCAATAAAACAATGTTACAAAATTATAACAAAGAAGAGATACAAGAAGCATAATACCATGAGAGTCCAACATGATCTCCAATGAACATCCTCCAAGTTTGTTTGCCACCAATGGTGATTTAGCACCACCCAACCATGTGGAACCATCAGGCCCACCCCACTGTTCTAGGAGATAGTTGAATTGGGTACTAATCACACTCACAAAAATAAGGAGTACATGGCAACACACCAATCTAATGCATACAACAACATATGTAGCAACTCATGCCAATCAATATACATGATAGTACACACACACATGCTAATACAAGCATAAAAGAATGCCAAACAACATTCACACATAAGGGTTCCTCACACATTCAATGCACACAAATTAATATATGTAAAGGGAATCTAACATGCATCCCCAAAGGTTTCCACACCATCAAAGCACACAATTCAGAAGATGAATAAATACCAACAATATACATGTAAGAGGGTACAAGTTGTCAACATACATGAAGGGTTTCAAAATAATTAAACTAAAAAATTTGATGATAAGATAGGAGGGTCCTAGACGTAGACCAAGGAGCGTCATCTACTTTGGCACAATGACCATGTAGGCTATTGAGAATTCATCCTTTCATCAAGGAGGTTACTCATCAACATTCATCAATCTCGACGAGTTTTGAAATGCCATTTCTCCAAGTCACAAATCCTCTTAAGGCATTCATCCCTTGGTGAAGAATTATCTCACTTGTGTATGCACTTCATTAAATCCCCATTCATCTTAAGGTTTGACTTGTTTAATCTCTCACTTGGACTTATCCACAATTTCATTTCAAACTTAGGCAAGTTGTGAGAGACCACTCCTTCTCTACTCTATACTACATTCCTAAGTGCCCAATGGTCCAAAATTACAATTTTGGCTTGGCACAAAAAACAATGCAAAATTTAATAACACATTGCCAAAAGATTCAGAATTCTAAAACATTACGGAGACTAATCTTCTTGGACAAATTAAAATATTCATTTTGGCCTAAATTCCAATTTTCATCCATTTGAAAAGCAATGAAACCATAAAAATCTCCAAATCCACCATTGATGGATTTGTTTGAAACCTAAAAATCTTTATCTCACAAATTACAAGAAATTTAGAAATTGCAAATATACCCTTTTGTTTCTATAATGCACAACTACAACATTCTTATCTAAAAAAAGGCATTTAAATAAATTTTGTCATAACCTTGGAACTGAATTGCATTTTAAAAAAAATTAAATAATGCAATTTAAACCAAGACATGAAGCTAAATCATTCCTACAATATGATGTCTATATGCATCCACCTAATGTTGGCATGCCACATGAAGGAAATTCATTTCAAATGTAATTAAAATGGGGAAAATACCTTCCCAACACAAACTTGAACAATGGAAAGAAAGCTCCTTTGAGGAAGAATCCACACAACAATCTTAGCCACACACACAAGCAATCCCACTCCAATTTCAATCCAAAGAAATCCAAACCCTTTCCCTTTTAAATTTAAAAAAAAAAATTCCCATGGAGCCAAGAGAGGGCTTGAAGCAAAATACCAAGAAAAAGTGATAATGAGCAAAAGCCCATTCCTTCTTTTTTATATTTCCCACTAAAAAAGATATTCTAATAAAGATTTCTCAAAATAGGGATATTTTCCAAACTTAAGACATTTGAAAATAATTCTTTTCTTCTCAACCTTTAAAAATAAAATACCTTTGCACCAATTATAAAACACAAGTAATGAATTACACTTAGCTCATAAATTGATATTTTTTCAATGCTATATCATTTCAACTTGATATTGTCTTCAAGGTTAAAATCTAGGGCAGAAATCAAAATTGCAAAAATGAAACCCTAACTAGCACCATGAAGCACAACCTAGCTTGAAAATGCAAAACATAAACAAACAATAAACAAAATGCAAACCAAACTTCAAACTAGTATTGATTGACCTCCATGGCTCTTCTCAATCATGCATAGGCATGCAGATTTTGAAGGGTTGATTGTGGAGGGATGTTGGTTGCTCAAGATTTTGGCAACATAACAATACTTGCAACTTGATGTATCTGAAAATGACTTGTGTAGGGTTTCCTTTATAGAAAAGGAAAAATCAAATGAATGGATGAGATTGATTAGGGTTTGAATGCTATGGACGGTCAAGATTGGTTAGGATTTTCCCACTCCAAGAGGTTGTAGCAATGCAACAAGTGTGCAATGGAGGATAAAGGGAATCTAATTCAAATATTTTATTTGAATTAGTTTGACATGTGAAGGCATATTAAGTGGAAGATGAGACATGTGACATGTGTCACAATGTGATGAGAGGTGAGGGAATAATTTAAATTTTTAATTTGAATTATCTGAGACATGTGACAAAGGGGAATTAATTAAATAAATGGATCTATTTAATTAATTAGGAATGTGATTAAGTGGGAATTAGGAGTGGGATAACCTAGGACCAAGGGCAAAACATTACAAGGTCATGTTGACTAGGTGATGGTCAAGACATGGACAAATTTAAGTGTATACATTTTGCGCCTCTTTGAGATGATGTTCAAGATGATAAGACTTGTGTCGAGTAACATCATTTCAAAGAAGATAAGGAAATGGGATGATGATGCCCCCTTGAGAGGATAGGCAAGTTGGACAAATATGGGTAGGCTCTCAAAATGAAATGGATTGGTGAAGGAAAAATGATAGGAGGATAGATAGAAGAAATGAAAGGATGCGTTATACTACAATGAAGGTGAGCAACCATGGTGTTTGATATAGCACTAGATGTTATGCACCAAGGTATAAGGACCATGGTGATGATGTGTCTTGTGCCCCAGGATAATACAACCTTGTCTAGATACAAGATATGAATATTAGCTGGGTAAGATTCAGATGTGATACAAATGCAAGAAATAACACACATAAGAAAGCAAACAAGCATGCCCAAATGATTCAAAAACAAACAAGGTATTGCCCCTGTCAAGCTGTAAACCAATGATTGGGTGATTGATGATGATTGATTGACACTAGTGTTCTTGGCCATGAGAGCAACACCAGGATTTGATGGATAATTTATTCAATCAAGTGATTGATTTGGTTTACGTCAAGATTAGGATCAAGACCATTGATGTAATTGGATGTTTGACATGATTGATTGACTTGATTGGTATTGATTGATGATGACTTGCACTTGCATTTGAATTATAACTTGGAATGAAAAATGATAAGGATGATTAGATGAAGTGATTTGGATTGATTAATTGATTTGGATTGGAGGAATTGATGATTTGATAAGGATGATGCGTTGGATGAATTAAGTGATTGAAGAATTGAATTGATGTGATTTGCTGAGGATGATGAGTTGGATGGGATGTTTAGAATGTTTGGAATGAGGGATGATTAGGAGGATTTACTCCCTTTCTCTTCTTTTTGCAACCATGTCTTTAGCATACAAGACTTGTGAAGTGTGGGATGCTATGGAGATGTCAATGCAAGGTGATGAGGCCCAAACTATGATAGAGGCTAATGGATATTAGTCTTCGAAAAGTCTAGCTCCAAGAGGGTACTCTCATCTACTAATGACCTTTCAAAGCACAAATTGGTTTTGTCGAGACCTTGAGAGGTGAGAGAAATGATTGATGAAAGTGAACCCATGAGTTTCAGAATTCACTTGGAAAGATGGACTTAAACTACCCATGGAGTATTAAGCCCAAGTGGAAGAAATGATTGATGAAAGTGAACCCATGAGTTTCAGAATTCACTTGGAAAGATGGACTTAAACTAGCGATGGAGTATTAAGTCCAAGTGGAAGAAATGATTGATGAAAGTGAACCCATGAATTTTAGAATTCACTTGGAAGCATGGACTTAAACTAGCCTTGGAGTATTAAGCCCAAGTTGTGATTAATTGGAAAAAGATGTCAAGGTCTCTTGGTCTAGATTTGTACTTGTGATACAGTCAAGCTTCAACAGTTTCTCCCTATGTTTCAACCTTAGAAAGACTAATGTTTAGGGTCCTCTTATATATGTCAAAGGCCAAATGAAATTAAATGTACATAGTGGAATGAAATTGATTATGTAGTGGGTGAAATTGAGTATGCTTTGACACATCTACAATTGGATTTGATAGGGAGAGTAGATACTCCAAGGTTTCCCTACGATTGTGGTGTATTGTGATTGAGATGAAATTGATTGGATTGGAATGAATGGTTAGGATATGATTAGAATGCGATCAATTGGATTAGGATGATGATGTGTAGTGATGAGATGAAGATGAGTTGGATGGATTGGGATGAAGATGATGTTGTGTTATGATGAGATTTGAAGATGATTTGGTGGTTTGATTGAATTGTAAAAGTGAATTTATGCTTAGATTTTTGTTGAATATTTGATTTTTTTTGTGTTTTTTATGATATTTTGATGTTTTTGGGATTTTGAGACTATTTGAATGTTTTTGGATTTTTGACAATATTTTGATTTTTTTTGTGTTTTGAATGTTTTGATTTTTTTGTGTTTTTGAAATGTTTTGATTTTTTTTGTGTTTGTGGTGTGTTTTTATTTTTTTGTGTTTTTTGTATGTTTTGATTTTTTTGTGTTTTTGAAGTGTTTTGGGGATAGCATTGGATGACAATGTGAGTAGCCTTTATGCTAGATACCAATGACAAGGGGAAACCAAGTCTAGGTGTAAGGATAACAGATGGGATTGGATGAAAAGGTGGGCAATAATGAATGGAATGGATGCATAAGAGGGAAAGGATGTGATCGCAAAGGCTATGTTGCATAGAAATAACATGCCCCATTCTAGGTGTAATGCTTAAGATTGGTCATGACAAGGCTTATGACGATAGGGTGATAAGATGGATTGTTTGGATAGGATGAGGTATGTCAAGAGATGGCCCAAAACATTTGTCAACATTGTGCCCCCAATCTTTATCAAGATCAAAAGAGGAAGGGAGGATGAATGGATGTGATATGACAGGCATGCCGGTGTATGAATAAGGATAGTAAGGTGGAAAATGATAGGAGGATGAGACAATGTACCCCCAAGTGTAAGTGGCATAGAAGATCAACTTTTTTGATTTTTTGAATTAGATAGGGGGATATGGATGAGGACTCAGGTGTCTAGTGCCATGAAGGTGATAGTCCCAAAGGTATGTTGCATTGTCCATGTCAAATGTCGTTATACTCATCAATGTTGGTAAGTGATGGCATGAAAGTGAGATGGATTAGGTAGATAGTGGGAATGATAGTGGATTATGTAGGGGACGATAGTGGATTATGTAGGGGACGAAAGTGGATTATGATGTGGATTATGCAAGACTTATGCAAGGAGGATGGATGAAATGTTTATGCAAAAGCATGGACCATAGGGAGGTGATAAGGTGGATATGTAGGGTAATGGTTAAATGATGTGTGAAAAGGAAACATGACCAATAGTTGCACACACTGTGAAAAACATTTAAGCATTTGATTGGATGGCGGTGTAGGAAGCAATGGTGATGTTTGCTTAGGAGATGGTTGACGAAGTGCTTTATGTACCCACATGGACTTAGTATGTTTATAACTTTTGCTTTTCATGTGGGATTTGTTTATGAAATGGGATTTTGGAATGAAAGTGGATGGTTGGGATTTTTGAGAGGTGGATGCCTCTTTTGATTTACATTTTTGTTTAGGGACCCATACCATTTTGGTTTTGGACTTTGCTTTTGGAGGTATGTGTTTGGATGGATTTTTTAATGTACCTTGCTTTGAATTTTTGGATTGATGTCCTAAGGCATTAGGATCCTTAGGATTTTTGTCTTTATGGAGGGAGGCATCCAAATGTTTATTTTTGAATCACAATGTGGAATGAGTGGAAGCTTTATGTTTGGACAATGTGTGCATGGGTTGGTCATGACAAGGATATTTAGGGTAATTATGAATGATTGGGATGTTAGGTGTTGGAAGCAATGGTGGAAAAGTGAATGGAGGGAAATTAGGAGTTGGAAGTAGTGAAGGAAAAGTGGATGGTGGAAGGTGTATGGTCACATGCTTTTGACATTTATAGGATGAGGGAGGTGGAATGGCAACATATGTCTTAGGAATATGATGGGATGTGCGATGGAAAGTGGTTGATTTAGGGGGGATGGAGGAATTACCAACACCGTTAGATTGTTGACCTTGGGGTGTGTAGCCAAGGCCATATGAGCATGGAGGTGGGACTTTGACATGTATAGGCTCCAAAATTCCTTGTTCATGAAGGCATAAGCCTTTGCCTTGATAATTCGTGTTTTGGAGCATGCGATGGACTAAGGGATTATGTGTAGTTTGGACACTAGACACAAGCTCATTATTGGATGGAGAAGGTGATGTGGCAGATAATGGTTGTTGTTGTCCCAAGGAGGAACACTCATGAATGAAGGCAGATAAGCCAAGCAGATATGATGGTGGATTTGAAATGGAGTCGATGGTGGATGATGTGGAAGGATCATTAGGATCTTTATTATGTTCATTAGGATCCAAGTTAATGGTTTGATCTTCTATGTGTTCTTGGGAGGCACAAGTCTCATCATGACAATTGGAAGTGGTTGGATCATGGATTGGTGGAGTTTCTTCACTTTGTAGGAAGGCCATGAAACAGGGTGAATGCTCAAGTAGGTCAACAAGAATTTCATGAGATGGAGCATGTAGGTCTTGGGTGTCTTGTTCATGAATTGGATCAAGTTGCTCACGAATAGGTTCTTCATCATATATAATGTCTTGATCATAGCAAAGATAAATGTTATGAATAGGTAGAAGAAAAGTGATTTGATCTTGACTAAAATGGGGGTTTGATGTTTCTTCATGATTAGAATTGCATTCTTGACATACCTCTTGACTTGGAATGGAAGTGGATGTGGATGTAGAAGGCTCTTGGATATGTTTGACATGTTCTTGATGGTCAACCACATGAAGGCATGGTGGAGGTTGACTTGGACTCATGGGAGGAGACACTTGAATTGGCTCATGAGGTTGTGGATGACATGGTTGGTTTGAGGGACTTGGCATGGTGTTTGAGGACTCTTTTGTATGTTCAAACTTATGTGTTGGATGACATGGCAACAATTGCTTCCTTGCTTGTAGTTCTTGGATCACATCCTTTATAGGTGTAGGGGTGGAAGGTGTTGGCTTAGGGTTTTGATTTTGATTGGATGGAGGAGCAAATGAATTGAATGGATTGGTGGATTTGGGTAACTCCACATGTTTACTTTTGTAATGTTTGAACTTAGGATGTGGAGTTGATGTATTGGCAAGTGGATTAGAGGACATTCGATTTGTACTAGGACATGTTGGCTTTTGGATAGGCTTTTGATTGGATAGTGGTATGATGTACTTAAAGGGTGCATGACCTAGACTAGTGTTCCCCTTGTCAAAGGTGTCATTAGGACATGAAGGCATTTGGACTTGTTGTAAAGGACTTAAGTTCACATGTGTTTGTTGTGAAGTGACTTGGTAGGCTGATGTGGCGTTGAGATGGGAAGAAGTGGATGGATTAGACTGGTATGAAGTGGAAGGGGTTGACACATAAGATTGAAGTGGAAATGGGTGAGGTTGTTGTTGTTGTGTTGGTTGAATTTGACAAGTGCCAATGAATTGATTATCTTGGGCTAGGAGGTGTTGGATTTGAGGTGATTGGATGTGTTGGAATGCTTGGAAGAGGGCTTGGAGTCTTTGTATGGTTTGTTGGTCAAAAGGTTGGGGTATTTGGTGAAGTGATTGGATGAGGGCTTGGAGTTGGGGTACTAGGACCTTGTTCTTGAATGTTGGCATGGTGTCACACATGTGTCTAAGTCTTGGCATGTCATCTTGTCCCTCAAGGTATGATACATTATTTACAAGGCTCTTATGATGATTAGAACTAGAAGGGGCCCCTCAAAGTACAAGTTTAGGTCTTGGATTTGTCTCATGAGTAGGATTAGGGAGGGAGCCTCGTTGAATGATGAATTTGGGTTTATGATTTGTCTCATTATTTGAATTAGAAGGGTAGCCCCCTTGGACCAAGATTTTGGACTCGTGATTTTGATTTGGCTTGTTTATGATTAGGGCCATTTTGACTAGTGTTGATTAGGACTAGTCTGATGTGTAATAATGCAAAATGAAGTGATTGAAGATTAGGAATGATTAGAGTATGGTCATGATATGATTAGAATGAAGGGGATATGATTTGGAATGATTAGGAGTGAGTGATTAGGATAATGACAAGGATGAAGGTTGAATGATCTAGATGTGATTAGAATGTGATTAGGAATGACTCAGAGGTGCTTAGGAAGATGATTAGAATGATGTTGGATTGGATAATGTAGAATGACAAGGATATGAACAGGATTTGATTAGGATGATTTGGATATGATTAGGATATAATGGATTGGGATGATGTGTAAGGATAATGGGATTAGTGATGTGGTTGAATGATGAGGAATGGGATGATTAGGATGTTTGAGGAAAGACAAGGATAATGACTAGGATGAATTAAGGTGAAATGGGAGTGACTTGGAATGTGGATGATAAAGTGTAATGATGTTGTTAGGTGATTTGGATGGATTAAGATAATGATTAGGATAGTGATAAAGATATGCAGGGTGATAAGGATGATGATTAAGATATGGTTTGACTTGGAATGATGCTAATTGGATTAGGAAGAGGATGATGTGGAATGGTGGTCATGTAATTAGGATGTGATTAGAATAGGTTAAGCAGGATGACTAAGAAGTGGGTTATATGAGTGAGGAGGATTGGCATAGGATGAAATGAAAAAGAGAATGTGATTAGGAAATGTGACTCAGTATATGATTGGGATATGACTATGGTGACTTGGAATGAATATGTGGAATTAAATATTTAGGGTGATGACTAGGCAAGCATACACATCAATCATAACAGACACTTAGCAATCACATTGGTGGGTTTTGTTTTGGTGTCTTTTGATTAAGTTTTGAAAATACTTGTAAACAAGCACAATCCTAAGCTAGAATGAGGATAAAGAGGGTTTTGGCCACTAGTACAAATGGGTTCTAGTCAATGTTTCAGGATATACTGGTGTCTATACGTGCAACGATTTACTCTATTTAGGAGGCCTCCCAATCTGCAGAGATTACGCTCTAGAAGTTTCCATACACCACAAGCGTACTGAGGGAGACATTCGACAGTATAGAACAACGACACTAGGTGATTGATGACTTTCGTCACAATCACATTATTTGTATAGTGGACCAAAATGAAAGTACCACTTGGGTCATTCCCTCTCACAAAACGGGAGGCAGGCCCTCTAAGGTTTAACAAAAGCAACACAAGTAAATGTTTTTGGTCTCCAAGTTTGTACTACCTGACGCGAGGAGAGAGAATACACATTTACTTGGCCACACTTGCATGGGGTTCATTAACCTTAGAAATTTAAATGTGTGGCAAACAATTCCAACACATGTTCATTTTAAGCCCAAAATCCAAATGTATGGGAAAACACTAGTTCGTTTTAGCCCAAATTTGATGTGTGAGACAAATAATGATTATGAGAAATGAAGGATGAAACAAGTGCACCCAATTATCTTGTTGTCCAAGCTACTATGCATGCTGATCAAAAGGTTGTTCCAGCCTTGTGAGGTCACCTACAAGCCACAAAATCAAAAAATGAACAAGTGCCTAGGAGAGCGTTATGTGAAAAAGAGAAATTTGATAAAAATCTATTGTAGATGAATAGTGATAGAAAAATGAATAGTATCAGCAGATTCTAGACAAAATTCTATGCAATTTTTTTAAAAAATTCACTAAAAAAGGATGAAAAACACAAAAGTTATGTCTGTTTGAAGTTTGCATGCAAGTTTTTTGACTACGAAAATAGTGGACAAAATGGTACAGTCACCTAAAAATTCCTTAACAGCTGCGAAGTTCATCCTCCCATCTTTCCGATGAGTCCTCGTTTACAAAATTTTGCCCCCGTATGTGAAAGTTATGGTTGTTTGAAAAAAAGGCCCTATTAGGGCTTCTAGGAGACAAGAGTGTCTACGCTCACTGTTTGACTTAGCTATTAGTGGTTTAGAAAAGTGGTCACATGTGACAAAATGACCCAAGTGATTAAGGTCTAAAACTGACAGTTAAGGGTTTAGCCCCTAGTTGCCCATGTGACCAGGGGCTAACCCAAAGCAAAAAATTAAAAAGAAAACAAAATAAAGGGGGGGCTATAAGCCCGCCCCTTTGCCCCCTTCGATGGTCATTGATAAGACCACAGTCCCAAGGGACTAAACCTGGTGCGGTTAATAGTCAGGGCTTTAAGCTTGGTCATAAGATCAGTGGTAAAGTTTTAACTGCTGGGTTAGGGTTTGGGGTTGGCCAAGGTCCGCGGATCTAGGGCTTTGGAACCAGCGACAGAGGCGGAGCTCGTGGTTGGGGAATTACCAATGGTGGCGACTAGGTTTTAAATGCAACGATGAGCGGCCATAGACCAAGGATCGGTGGCGAAAAGTTTTTTTGAAGGGTGCTATGGTTTTGAATGGAGGCAGAGGTGTCAACAGAAGGGGCGACGACACAAAGAATGGAGGCGACTGTGAGTAAGGTGGTGGTGCTTGGTAGTCAACCAAGAGTGGGAGTGTATACACCTAAAAATGACATGACTCTGTCTAAATAAATATTCTTAATATTTATTCCATTTAATTCCTCTATCAATAAATAAATAAACAAATTTATTTACTTGATTCATATTCCTCTAAATTAATTAAATATCAAATTATTTAATTACCTCTTCTAATGTCTTCCAGTAATTAAATAAATCCTTTATTTAATTAAATTCTTCCAAACAATTAAATATTTTTTAATTATTTAAGTAAATCACTTATTCCTCCAGATTTAAATAAATCAATTGAATTTATTTAAATTCTCTCATATCTCTAAAAATAAAATATAATCAATTATTATTTTTTTTCTTCCAAAGCATGCACAAACAATTAAATAAATTTATTTATTTAATTTGCTTTCTTATCTTCTAATTCCTCAAAAATCTACCAAATCTTTAAAAAATAATTCTTCTTCTTCATGCACACAAAATTAAATAATTTATTATTTAATTTCTCTCAAATCATGTAAAAGCAAATCACAAGTTGAGTTAATTGATTTAATCTATCTTGTTTTTATCAATAACTCTTAAATTAGAAAAAAACTTTTTAATTTATGAAATCAAATCTTATCTTTATAAAAGAAAGCAATTAACTCAAACAAAATAGCCTTTTGTGTGACACTTGTCTTCTTTCTATTCACGCACGCCCTCTCAAGTCTTCTATACCATTGATCTTCTCTCTCACAAGTCTATAAATTGAACCCAATTCCTCCATTTCTATCATCCAAGCTTTTAGTATCCTTACTCTGCAGGAATTATAGCGTGCCTTTGGCACCCAAATTCCTCCATTGCTTACGATCACCCTTTTATCATTGCAATTGTTGTGAAGCTCATCTTCATTGCAAACTTATCATAGCCATTCCCACTTGAGATCTTGGAAATAGCAAGGAAGTGCACCTTTTGAGGGCCATATTCATATACAAGATCATTTGAGATAGGTGATCAATGGAAGCCATGAAGTAAAGAGGTTTGTTGAGGTATTGTTCATTGTTTTAAATCTTCTTTGTTTCTTATTTCATTGAATTATTGGGTATTATTGATATCATATTGATTATTCATTTACACCAATTTTCCTAGAACATTTTTGGTGCCCACCGTGGGGCCTTGCCCCGATTTAACCCAAAAAATGATTTTTTTTGTACAAGGTTCTGTACATAGGAGGATTCTATGCATCTGATCAATTCTAACATGCATCTGAGCTCTGTTTCAGCACATCTCATCTTTTAGCCAATTTACCTCCTGAGGCTACACATCTGTGCTCTGATACATCGCATCTACTGAAACTACGCATATGCTCTCTATTTCCATGCTTTTGACCTCTATCTTAGTGCTTTTGTAATAGCTGTGCATATGACCTCTATCTCTATGCATCTAATCTATGTACCTACACATCTAATTCTGGTAGTGACTTTTTAGGTTTTCTTGTGATTTTGCTAACATTGACACTTCTCACAGGAATTTTCTCTGATCTATTACAGGTTAGGGGCTGGTTTAGACATTCTAGTTGCATTATTAACACACATCATAGATTTAATTAGCAAGGATAGTAATTGGATGTTCATGCAAAATCACATCTAGATCTAACTACGAAGGATTGTAATTTGATATTGTTGCATCAACAAATTGAATATAGTCCCAATGCTAGGAGGATAAAATTGAACCATTGCTATCTTGCTCTTAAAGCTGACAAATTGCGTGTGTGCCCAAGTAGCTAACTCAATTAGTCTTTTTCATTTTAATTAGGGGAAAAGAACCGTTGTCTTTTATGTTTTGGGAATGATACTAGGCCTATGCTCTCCCCTATCTTGGGTGATCAAAATGCCAGACATATCATTTTGCGTGTGTTAAACCTTTAGAGAGGCCTGCCCTTGGATATCCTTCCATCCAAGTGGGAATGACCTTAAGTGGTAACAAGCTAAAGCCAACCTCTGCCTAGCCACTATAAATAAATTGTGCTTGGAGTGAAAGCTTCATGTAATGAGTGTTGTTTTGTTATACCGACAGCTAACCTCCCCCAAAACCCTCGAAGGTGTAACCCTTGAAGGCTGGGAAACTCCATAATGGAGAGTAGCATTGTTGCACATATAACCACTCAAACGGTTGCACTTACTAATCATCCTTTGTTTTTAGTAGCCAAAAACCCCTATAAGTCAATGCAGGGAAGGGTGATTATCACCTTCTGAAGATGCCTCAACTATAAATAGTGAGAATTCAGTTTATATTGTCCCAGCCAGCCTAGGATTTGTACTTGTTTTTTAGTCAAAAAGAGTCCAAAAATTACAAAAAGAGATCAAAAAATCATGAAAAAATATGTGTTTGTTGTGTCTTACTTGCCATAATTGAGAAATCAAAACAAAAAGACCAACTTGCAACCAAGAAACCAAAAACACCAAAAAATGTGCTAAGAAAATTGTAAAAATAGTCAAAAAACTAGAGTTGCACATTTATCTTGCAGAGCTATGTATCTGTGTCGATCTGCTGCACATTTACTATGACTTTCTACGCATTTGTGATATGTTACTGTGCATTTATCATTTACTAGAGCTGCACATTTACCTCGACCTATTGCACATATACCTTCTATTTCAACACATCTGTAGCTGCGCATCCACAATAGTGAGCATTTCCTGGTCTGTTGAGAGAGAATTTTCAGCATTTCTGGATACCCATTTCAGCCTTGTTCCAGTCTCTAAGATCAGATTTACCATGTAGTCGCCGCTTCCATCCATTTCCATAGCATACCCTCTATTTCGTCAGGTATCTCATCCACCTTTTACCACGTCTTCCCATAAACAAGTCAAAATATCTATATCATATTAGTGTAAGAGCTTTTTTTAGATCATTTCAAATTCAAGTAACCTTAGTAGGTCTCCACTATCAAGGATCAGACTTCCTTTTCTCTCGGAACTTCACTAGTGGTCTTGGTGCAAGACTAGTCTCTACATAGTAAATAGATATCTACTATCCTTACTTGTGGCTATCGTCTTGTATTGACCAACTTACTTGGAGTCATTGATCAAAAGAATCCCTTGTTTGAGTCTCGTCACTGCAAGTATCCCCTTCTCACCAACCTACACCAACACCTTACCAGAGTCTCTAGTTTCACCCCACTCCTTTCCACGTTGCCTTGCATGGTCTTAACTAGATCCCAAACACAAAAACAACTTGAAATGGCTGGAACGTCAGACAAGATTGTGTCCCCTCATGACAACGATGAGGAAATCTCCCATGAGGACTTCCAAGGAGCCCTCCAAGACTGAAAATTTCAACGCATGATGGATAAAATATCAACAAAGACCCTCAAAAGTACTTTCTTCATCTTGCAAACCAAGGACTTAGACTCCCCTTGGACTTCGATCTCAACAAATTAAGAGAAACCGTAGTGGAAGAAACTCATGAGGATCGCACAAGTGAAGATAAAACCATTGGCCTAGATAAAGAGAAAAAGCCACAGACTCAAATGCACCTCTAGACACATTAACAAAACAAATCAAGAGCCTAATGCAGAAAGTAGTGGATCTCCAAATGGGGACATCCACTAAAACTTATTCTTTGGAAGACATCTCATTGTATCCCTTTGATAAGAGCTTAAAAATGATCCCCTTCCCCTTTATATTTGAAGTACCAAAATTCAACAAGTATAAAGGAAAAGGAGACCCAAGAGGTCACATTAGGGAATTTAGCGCCACATGCCTAGAAGTAGCTCACAATGACACCTTCCTAATGATACTATTCCCTAGATCTCTAGGTGGACAAGCCATGGAATGGTTCTCACGACTTCCCCTGGGTATCAAAACTTTTGATGAGTTAATAAACAAGTTCGTCACACACTTCTCATATAACATTGAACACGAAGTTTCCATGCTTGACCTATGCAATACAAAGCAAAAGAGTGGCGAATCCTTCATCGCTTTCTTAGAAAGGTGGAGACAACTCGTGGGCAAATGCTCATATCATGTGCATGAGAAGCAAATGACAGAGATGTTTGTCCACAACCTTAACCCTGATCTAAGTTACCAAATCCAAATTCAATGTCCTACCTCATTTACGAAAGTCATTAAGATGGGATTATTTATCGAGAAAGCTATGATCGCCAAGGGGCAAATAAAGTTGTACAAGGACACCCCTAACTTTAACTACATCACAAACAAGTCAAAGTTTTGGACAAAGAAGAAAAATATTGTCAATGATGGAGTAGTTGATACCAAAGTGGCGGCACCCAAACAACAACCAATATTCACTCTCAAAGGAGAAGCAAGCAATGCTACACCAAACAAAACCTTCTCTCGCAAGCCAAAATAATGGTTCACCTCCACTCCTAGACAAAAATTCACACCACTAGGGGAGTCCCAGGAGTCTGCATTAAGAAAGCTATTAGCCAATAAAGAGATCACTCTTCCCCCCACTAGCGATTATGAACCTCAAGTGAAACCTCAGTATTGGAAAGATACTGATTTTTGAGAATATCATAGAGGAAGAGGCCATAAGACCAATGACTATATTCATCTGAAACACATCATTCAAGACATACTTGACCAAAATCAGGTAGGTACTAAAGAACATACCTCTAACAAGACACATGTGGCATACAAGGATCCACTCCTCAACCACAACATGCCATACAACCACAACAACAACAATAAAAACCATGACAGGCCATACAACAACAACAACCACAACAAGTAGAATCAAAACAATAGACACAACAATGCTAACTATGCGAATGTGCCATTTGATTATATCATCAACTGCATATCAGAGCACATCCCACAAGTCAAGTGGTCACATCCAATCAACAGTCAAGACCCAACAAAACTAATTGCAGCATCATCACCTGCAGTGGTAAGGTCACGTTAAACACACTTCCTCCAAGGTCGTCACCTTCTCTGTCTAACTCCCATACATACAGTGTCATAGACCAACTTCAGAAAACTCCTACCCACATATCTATCTTAGAGTTGTTGCGTTTGTCTCCCTCCCACAAGGAAATTCTTGATAAAGCCTTAGTGGAAACAACTGTGCCCATGAACCTAGCCCAAGAGAAGTTTCAAGCCATGGTAGGAAATCTAACCTCCTCTAGCACCATATCGTTCACCGAATAAGATGACCTTTCAGTGTCTTAGACTCATAACACACCCTTGCATATCGTCACCTTCATTCATAAACATCATATCAAAAGAGTTCTTATTGATGGAGGAGCTGGTTTAAATATTTGCATGCTCAAGCTAGTCCTTACATTGGGGTTCTCTGAAACTGCAATGGATCCTAGGAAAAAGATCACTATTAAAGCCTATGATGAAGAAGAAAGAACTACTAAAGGAACAGTGGTGTTACCGATACAAGTTGGACCAGTGATAAAGGATGTTGTTTGCCAAGTTCTAAATAGGGAGCTAGCCTATAACATCCTCCTAGGTAGACCCTTGATTCATGCCATGAAAGTTGCGCCTTCTACCTACCACCAATGCATCAAATTTCCACATAACGGTCGACAGATCACCATCCAGGGTGATCCTGATCCTTTTCAGCATTGCAACACTATCCGTTCAAAGCCTGATTGCATCATTCCCAACAATAGAGCTTCTACATCCCCCATCTCACAGCATGATTCTACCTCTAAAGCTTCCTCATCCAAGACCAAAGAGTAGAAAATCACAATCAAAGAAATAGGGGTAGGGGAATACTCCATCGAGCACAGCCTCAACTTAGCCAAAATGTCTCTATCCCCAAGATCCTTTGGGTGACCTACACCTAAGTACATTGCAAAACCTTCTACTTCTCCCAAACCTCCCAAAGCTCCCTTTGTAAAATGGGGGACCTTATTAGATGAAACTAAAGAAAGAGATGTCTTGCAATGGCTCTACATAGAGGAAGATAACACAAAATAAGAACCACCTAAGCTCCTAACAGAAATCTATGAGTGTGGTGAGTCTATCTTACACATAATGGGTTATGAAGGACAAGGTCCCATTGGCCTAAGAAAATAAGGAATAATAGAACCCATTCAACTCTCCTCTTCCTCATTGGCAAGAAATACAAAAGGGCTAGGATACAAGGACAAAGGCAAAGCTAAGGCGAATGCTTATTTTGTGGAACAAATCCATAACCTACAAGAAGATAGTGACACAGACTCTAACGAGTATGAGTGGGATGAACTCACAGAGTACTCCTATGAGGACAAAGGAGTTGACGTCGTTCAAACCTATAGCCCCTACCGTGAGGGACAAACACTAACGCATAGGCCATTAGAGTGTAATTCGCCAACCCCTGAGAGTACGACTTTCAAGGAAGGTCAGAGTTCCATCGCAATAAACAATCTGGAGGAAAGTACCATCCCAGATCCTATACCTACCAATCCAAACCCTACTCATGTATCCATCAAAACTATCACACCCAATGAATCAGATATATCTTCTAATCCCCTTCCCCTTGTGCATCTTGAACTTATCGACTGGGATTTACAAGGAACCCCACAACTAGACATGTTCCAAAATGATGATGCCTATATTGACTACAAGGAACTTAGGGACCACCTACCTATAGGATATCATAAAGTTGGCTTCGCCATTGAACTCAACACTGTGGCTTATTTTGGAGAGGGTGCCAAGCCTTCCAGTCGCAAAAACATAAAAATTGGATCTGATGGTGAGAACTGCTATGCGGCAGTGTCAAATCCCAAAATAGTAAAAAGAAAGGACGCATCAGATGGTGAAAACCTCTTTGAGGTGCCAGACAATGGAAGGCTTGACACTTTCCCCAATGACATTTACCAGGAGAAGTCTTAGATTGTTGTGGAACCTACAGAACCTGTCAACATTGGAACAGAGGATAATCGTAAGATCATTCACTTTGCAAAGTCTCTATCTCCACCAGAAAAGACCAAATTTGTACCATTCTTCAAGAAAAAGAAAGTCAACTTTGCTTGGTCATATGCAGATATGCCTAGTTTAGATCCATATTTGATTCTACATCATCTTCCACTAGATCCAGGGGTCAAACCAATCAAGCAGAAGCTCAGGAAGATGCATCCACACATTACATTACTAGTAAAAGAGGAACTCAAGAAATTGTTGGATGTAGGGTTCATCAAGGCAATCGACTATCTAGAGTGGGTATCCAACATAGTGCTAGTATCCAAACCTGATGGCAAAGTTAGATTGTGCAGTGGTTTCTGAGATCTAAACAAGGCTTGCCGCAAGGATGACTTTCCATTACCTAATATTGATATCATAGTCAACTTGACAGCATGACATACCATGTTATCTCTTATGGATGGCTTCTCCAGATACAATCAAATCAGGATAGCACCAGAAGACCAGCATAAAACAACTTTCACTTGTCCATTGGGCACCTTCTGCTGAAACATCATGTCATTTGGGTTAAAGAATGTAGGGGCAACATATCAACGTGCTATGACCACTATCTTCCATGATATGATGTATGTCACAATGGAGAACTATGTAGATGACATCCTTGCAAAATCACTAACAAGAGAATCACACCTAGATGTACTAGAGAAGGTATTTCAGAGACTGGAACACTTCAAAGTCAGGTTGAACCCGAAGAAATGTGTGTTTGGAGTCACCTCCGGCAAGCTCTTAGGCTTCATTGTATCAGCAAATGGGATCAAAGTGGATCCTACCAAAGTCAAAGCTATCATGGAAATGCCACCACCAAAGAACATTACTCAACTATGGTCTCTATAGGGCAAGTTATAGGCAATTCACTGGTTCATCTCACAATTGGCAGATAAGTGTCAACCTTTTACTCACCTATTGCACAAAAACATACCATTCAGATGGGATGAAAAGTGTGAGGAAGGATTTCACAAGCTAAAGGAATATCTCATGAACCCTCCTATTCTAATGCCACCTATGTAATGCAAGCCTTTGTATCTCTATGTATCTGCTATGCCAACAGCTCTCGGAGCCCTATTAGCACAACATGATTATGAAGGCAAAGAAAGGGCTATCTACTACATCAGTTGCACATTGGTGGGCTATGAACTTCAATATTCCCAAATAGAAAGATCGTGTCTTACTGTGGTTTTTGCTTCCCAAAAACTATGACATTACATGCTAGCACATTCAGTCAAGCTTATTGCAAATATAGATCCACTAAAGTACCTATTAAGCAAAGCAGCTCTAACAAGCTGCCTTGCCAAGTGGGTGATGATATTAAGTGAATATGAAATTGAGTATGTAGAAAGGAAGGCCATCAAAGGTCAAATCATTGCCGATCAGTTAGCAGAAGCACCATTGCAGGATACCACACCAATGACATTCAAGTTTCTGGATGAATCCATATTTAGTATCACAACACACTCATGGAAACTCTACTTTGATGGATCCTATACAAACCATGGATCACGGGTAGGAATTGTGTTGGTCACTCCTCATGGAGACACCATACCTAAGTCTTACCATTTTCTATTCCCATGCACAAACAATATAGCAGAGTATGAGGCCTTGGTCATTGGTCTCAAAATAGTAGTAGAATGGAAATAAAAGAGCTACATGTCTATGGCGACTCCCAACTGGTAATCAATCAAGTCAACGACAAAGATGACAAGTTAATCCCATACAAGCATATGGTCAATGACTTTAAAGAGTACTTTGTGATCATCTCATTTGAGCAGATACCTCACATTGAAAACAAAACAACAAATGCCATGGCAACCATTTCCTTGCTCCTCGAGGTCCCAAAGAATGAGTCACAATATGAGTTCTTGGTGGAGTCAGTTATTCAACCAGCTTATGATATCCCTAAAACACACTCCATATGCCTCTTAGTCAGATTTGATTCACCTTTGTATGGTAAGATCTACACTTACCTCAAGGATAACACCCTACCACCTGACTTGTCTACTAACCAATGCTGACCTTTCATTCGCCAAACCTCCTGTTACACCATTATCGCTGATACCCAATACCGACAAGGTCTGGATGGTACTTTACTCTAATGTTTATAACAGGAAGAATCTCAAACCGCCTTACGAGACGTGCACGAAGGAATTTGCGGAACACACTCTAGCGGTCCTTCTTTAGCTAAGAAACTCATGCGTTTAGGATACTATTGGCCAAACATGGAAACTAATTCATATCAGTTTGTGAAGAAATGCAAGCAGTGCTAGATACATGGTAACCTCATCCATGCACTAGCTCAAGAGCTACGACCTTTAACAACACCTTGGCCCTTTTGTCAATGGGGACTCGACCTTGTGGGAAAAATTCACCCTCCATCATTTAATGGCCACAACTTCATAATAACTGCCACTAAATATTTTACCAAGTGGATTGAATCCGTTCCACTCACCAATGTCATAGGCAAACAAATTGCCTTATTCATCCTAAATTACCTCATTTGTAGATATAGAATTCCCTCATCCATAGTCACGAATAATAGAAGACGTTTCAAGAACTAGGATGTCTAAGAGCTTTGTGACAAATTCAAAATCCAACACTGTTTCTCCACCCCCTACTATCCATAAGGCAACGACCAAGTAGAGGCATCCAACAAAACAATCTTGAAAATCCTCAAGAAGACAGTCAACAATGCTAGCTGTGATTGGCACATACAACTGAATCCTGCTCTGTGGGCCTATCAAACTAGTATACACACTCCCACAGGTGCTATCCCTTACGCCCTTGTCTATGGATCAGAAGCCATTTTTCCCATCGAGGTCGAGTTACCGTCTCTAAGGGTGTCGTTAAAAGGTCTTATCACTGATGAAGACTACAGAGTTTCTAGACTGCAAGAGTTAGAGTTGTTAGAGAAGAGGTAGAACACCTTCAACCATCTCAAGGCATACCAATAGAGAATGTCACGAAGCTACAATCACAAGGTCCATCCAAGGATCTTCAATGTTGATGATCTAGTACTTAAGGAAAATCCCCGCAATTAGCAGGATCAGGAAAAGAAAGGTAAGTTTGAACCCAATTGGCTTGGTCCTTATGTAATCATTGCTGCCTATAGATCAGGGGTATATTAGTTAGCAACATCAGAGGGTGAGTTGTTTGATGACCCAATCAATAGTATGCATCTTTGCCAGTTCTATACCTAAGAGAACCTTAATGTAAGGGAGGAAAAAATTCAAAAAAATAAAAAAATCAGAAAAAAGCAAAAAAAAAAAGTGAAAAAAAAACAAAAATATCGTCCTTTAGTGAAAACCTGGAAAACAGGCACCTTGAATAGGTACCATGGTGAAAACCTGGCACACAAGTGTCATGTGTACTTTTAGCTTTTGAGCAAATAAAAGCAAGTGGTGAAAACCTAGTAAATAGGCACTACTTGTGATAAACTGCTTCCTCCATCTTTGGGAAAACAATCACCTTGTGTCCATTCCTCCTTCCATCATCCCTCATCCGATCCATATCTAGCTCATAATAAAAACCTAACGATAACCTATCATGGCTTGACACTTTATCTCTTTTTGTCACCTTATCAACTAAGGTCTTATCCAGTATCCTATCCACCATGTCAGCCTAGCATAGCGTCTGTTGTTAGTATCATAGGGTCACCCCAAACTACATTGCCTCTGCATCATCACATAGGCAAGGCCATTATCAATGCACCCTCGAGGCCCCACTTTCCATCCATCCCATACCTTGTCATCTATTCTCTAGTCCATCCACATGGTCCAAGTCCCCAAACTATGTTACCTATGTGTTGTCACGTAGGCAAGGCCATTTAGCAATGCACCCCTGAGGCACTAGGTCAGTCCCTTAGGGTCCGTTTCACCAGGCATGCATGCAAGCACAAGCAAGGCCCACTTCCAAAGCAAAAATTTTGACGCAAGACATCAACCTATCCAAAGCAAAGCAAACAAGTACCTAAAGCAGTCTAAATGATTCTATCTAAATTATGGCAAGAAAAGTACATCTAAATGCAAAAATGTTTTGTGGTTGTGATCAGGTTAGGTTACGGCGTCTTGATTTTTGTTATCATGTCTTTCTGTGCTACTCAAGGATGCCAAAAGCTAGAGATGCTATGATGGGGGCATGATTATTTTCTTTGATTGTTGTTTGTGGATTAATCTTTAGTAATGTGATGACTTTTTTCTAACAACATGATCGGCAAAAGATCATCGAGGACTTTAGAGGTCTAACATGAAAGGGGGCAATCCTTGTCTGTTGATATGCAAGAAATACTCAGGTCATCTCAGTTTAATTATACCTAGATGCTTGTATTAACTTGCTAAATCAAAATCCATGTAAGCGATACTAGGTCATCTCTGTTCAATTATACCTAGATGCTTGTATTTTCTTACAACATTTGGAAAACGTACCAAAAAAATCACTTAGTGATGAAATAAGCACTTCAAAATACTTGCAATATCAAGATAGAAAAACCATTCACATCCAAAAAGCATCCACAAAGCATCCATATCCCATGCAATAAAGATCCAAAGTGCAGAGTATCAATGTTTTACAAATAAAAGCTTGTGAATCCTTTTGTCGAGTCATTCTTCTATCAGTCGATCCTCTATCTATCATTGTGTCATTTTTGTGTCAATTGAGTACATTTGGACATAACAAAAATATAGTATAAGTTGCATATCATATCACATGAGATAATCATTAACATGATTAAATCATTTGCATCCATAAGAAGTACATTAGGTCATCCATATACACTCGCATCATAACATAGTGTCAACAAAAAAAAAACCAAAAACATAGACAAGTACATATAGAGCATCTCATAAAGTGCATAATCATATAGATAACATTCCTATTTGCATATTAGGTGCATACATGAAATCATCTAAGTCTGGATCAAATCATATAGACATCAAAAGTAATGTGCATCCATCAAGACATCACATAGCATCATATAGACAAAATAAACGTGTGCATCACATATGAAACATCATAAGATAGAATGCATCCTTGACATATAGCATAAACAACTACATATAAAGATCATATAGCTGCATCATCATATCAATATAACATAAAGCATGTCCAAATGTACAACATATCAAAGTCCATCTTTGATTCAAAATCATATAAAGTGTATACGTCACAAATATAATGATACATGTCTCGATATCCGTACAAAAGTGATATAAATACATACATATTAGGCTATCCATGAGCCATAAAAAATGTCTATACATAAATAAAAAATTGGTACAAGTGTATAGGCTAGCCCTGCTGCCATGGGACATTGCTCCCAACACTGCCCTCTCCACCTCCACCTCTACTAGCCCCAAACTATTGTGGACCCATAGCTGAAGCTGCTGATTGTGAACCCCCTACCCTCTAAGATGTGCCTACCACAAACTAGCTCCTATAGCTAGGTGCCCACTGGTCTGCTGGCACTGCCTCGTAATATAGACCCCTGTAGTACTGAGTTTGAACCTGTGCTCTAGTGAGCTCACCCTACGCTTGGGCCTGCGCTCTAGTAAGCTTACCCTGAACCTACACAAGCTATGCCTGAGCCTGCTACACCTGTGTGACCAAGAATGTAGTGGCCCCATCGGTACCCAAGGTAGCTAAATCCGAGTCTCTCTCTAGTCTAAGAGCCCGCACCCTAGCCAGTGTTGTATCTCGCTCTGTACTGAGCCCTGATATGATACCTACATCTACCTCTCTCTGAGACTCTGCCACTCTGAGATGTACCGTGAAATGTCAAACCTGACCCTGCAGCGTAGTAATGGCCTGCTGCTCTAAATTAGGCTGAGGAACCTGAACCTATGGCACCTACTGCTGGGACACATGCTACTGAACTACTTGCTAGGGCACTTGCTATAGTGCCAACATTTGTATCTCCTATGTAACCTACTGTTGTGCTACCTACTGCTGCTAGGATGATCCCTCCCTAGCTCTCCTCCTCTATCTCTGTCTACCTCCATCTCCCCATCCTCCTCCTCCGTCACCCCCATCATCTCCATCTCCCTGTCCTACTCTACCCCTCCTCTATCTCCTCCTCCCGCCTGCACCATCCTCATCATCTGAATCTACCTCCTCCAGGTGAGGAGCCAACTCTCCAAGTCCTGAATACCTCAGGAATGGGTTGGCCGTAAACCACTCCTCATAGTCGAGGGTCATCCTCACGTCTTCTACCTCCCTCTGCATCGACCGCGCCACGCAAGGAATCTGCTGAAAGTCTACTAGAGCCTCCTCATAAGATGCAACCGAACCCCATCTCAGTCACTCTACATGTGTCGGAGCAAATAGTGCCTCCCCCTATGGTCGACCCTGTATCCTCTTGAACTGTCTATGTACCCAACTAACAATCTGCCTCTCTAGTATGAACTATGTCCTCCCAATGAGTCATCAAGTCTGAAAGTAGTATGGCAGCTCATTGTCATCATCGTCCTGTTGTGTGGTTACACAACACGCCCCATTTTGACTTGGCAAAACAGGGACCCAACTTTTGTTCTGGTTTGTGTTGTCTGCTTTCTGGCGGTTTGGTAAAAATAGGTCAGGTGCATCATCATCATGAAGGTCAGGATGAGGTAGGTCATCATCATGAGGTTAGTTTGTCAAAGTTCATATTTTGTTTCTATGACCTCATGGTTAGAAAGAGCTTGAAATTCCATGCAGGTTTGCCTTTTACATCACTTGAAAATTCGTCCATATGAGGGAGTTATGAGCAGTCAAAGTTTTGGTCAAACCTGATAATTGCTGTATGATGAACATCATCATCATGATATTTGAAAAGCCCCCCGATAATATCCTGAGGTCGAAACATCCGGACGTCAATTTTAAGTCGTAGTAGGTTGTCCCCGTCGAAGCGGTCTTTTGTATCGCGAAAGGTCATCATGATCTTTGTCTATCACCCGATAAAAATGATGCAGTCCCAATATCCGGACGTCAATCTTAAGTGATAGTGTGTTTTACCCGTCAAGCGACCCTGGAAACATCGCGAGCATCATGATATTCTAACATCACCCGATATTATAATATCATGCTGATATTATAATATCACCTTGCTTAAGAAATCTGCCATCTGCATAATTTGCACGCGCACGTCAAAGTCCTGGTGATCATCATCATCATGATCTTTCAAGGCAGGATCGCATTTCGTAATATCCTCCTGATCTCCTTTTGCGTGATCATGATGATCACCTTATCTTTCAAAGGGGAGGGTGATATTTCATTCCTAAGTCATGTTGACAAGATCATCATGATCTTGTTTGTCTACCCGACATTTCGCAATATCCTCCTGCCGAGAAGTATAACCTTTTGCAAATATCCTGATGACGTCATCCCGACCTGATAAACGAAGAAGCAAATATCAGGATGACGTCACCATCACCTTCTCCTTCAGCAGGATATTTTCCAAGGCATGATCCTGTTCGCGAATATGACGATGACGTCATGTTCTAAGATTAACAAAGGCCTCGGATATCCTGATGACGTCATCTGGACCTTCAGCAGGATCATATTTTAAATCACCTAGTGCGGATATGACGATGATGGTGATCATCATCCTGATCTTTCGAGAGGGTTACCTTGGCCGCAAAAGGGGTCTTTTTGCATTCATCACCCGATCATCTTCCTTAGGTGACCCGATCTTGCATTTATCCCTTGATCTTAACGAAACATGACGGTGACGTCATCCTTTGCATTTTAATGAAGCCCGAATATGACGATGACGTCACCATCATATTCCTTTCCTCAGCTGCAGGATCATATTCCAAAACCTCCTATTTGTCTTCGTCATGATGATGACGATGATGTCTTTCTTTCCCCAATATGCAGAAGTGAAACATCCTGATGTGCTTTTCATCAGAGCATTCGGAAAGGAGGAGCATCATATTTCATGATATCCTGCAGCTAGATAGAAGACATGGAGTTGGGCATCATCATGATTTTTGATGTAGGTATAACTGTTGCCATCAGCCAAGTCTAAATTTGTCACCCCGATCATATGTGGTCACACCGATGCTAATATGATGATGACCCGAAGCATACAAACAGAGCATGCAAAGCCAGATGTGAAGTAATTTGTTAAGAGCGGTTATTTCCTTGTATATTTTGACATGCATGATCATATTTGAACCCGATACACATGGAAATGGGCGGGAAAATTTGAAACGATAGAAATTTAAAAGCCCGACTGCCTGATTTTGGTCAACGAGGGTTGACCTGGTTGTTTTATGCTGTTTATGCATTTAGTGCATATTTTCCACAGGTAAAGCCTGATTGCCTGTACCTGCACATTGGGAGGTATGTTTAATAAAATGTTTACTTCCTGTTGTTTACCCACATGATGATGAACTTAATGTTTGTCTATTTATTTGTAGGAAGTCATGATGCTGCTGCTGAAGCTGAGCATTGAAGTCATGATGCCGCTGCTGAAGCTGAGCATTGAAGTCATGATGCTGCTGCTGAAGCTGAGCATTACAAAGTTGCGCATGGAGGCAACATGAGCCAGAAATGAGGAGGATATTGTCAAATATGCTGTTCGCCAGCTGGAGACCGAATCAAGTTGAAGATGCTGGAATATTCTGTGCCAGCTGTGCATTTGCCAACTGACAAAGCATGTGCTTTTCATCTGGACCGTTGTTTGTTATGAGAGGATCCTGATCCTTGGATCGTTGTAACCATTTTTTGGCAGTGGTTCTATATAAGAGCCAGAGCTTGTCATCAAATAGAAGAGGAATACATTAGAATACACAGATGCATCTGGCGCAAAAAGTCAATTACTGTAGAATCAATTAAGAGATCGGATTACTGAGACTAATGAGGATAGAATTGTTGAAATGTCAAGGTTCTTTCTTCAGATCACTGTAAATGTACCTGTTCTTGAGCATACTGAATGGATATGAAGTTCCAGATTACATCCTAATTGTAAATTTTACGTAATCTTTCTGTTGATTTCTGGATATGTACTGGTGAATGTTGTGTTCAACTGGAAGCGCTTTCATTTCATTACATGTTGTTGTCAACTTTTCCTTCGAAGATTTGCACTAGATCATGCGGATTTGTGGAATGTCCTGGTGAAGTATGATTTTAGTTTCCTTCTTTTCATTGCATGTATGGGAGCTTGTATGTGAATCAGTGATCTAAGTCAAGTAGTTTTGGGAATCTCATTTCTTAACCCTTTTTCTTCTTTTAATTTCATAAATTCATCACCATAACTGCAAATCATGATAAATAACAAGCAGAAACAGTGAAATATGCTGAAATCCCGTAGGTAACTGAAGATCATTAGCATATTTGAGTTAAATGCATGTAGTATTGGAAATATCATGCCAAGAATCATAAATAATGACAGAAATCATGCAAATATCAGCCTGTAGGCACATTGTTTGACTAAATTCACAGTGCAGAGGTAGAATTGTTGAAATTTATGCTGAACAAACATCCAGAACAGGATATTTGAAGATAATGATGATGAACTTTGCAGAAACACGTAAGGCCCCTGAATGGAAAACAGCAACACACATCAACCACTAATTAACGTCAGTAGATTAAGACCTAATCAACGGAGACTTGGGATCATGAATTCTTTGAATTCATCGTATCTTTCAAGATGAGTAAAGGTTGTTGTGTAACTTTTATTCTATGTTTGCGAATGACTAACATCATGACCAACATAAATTGGCGCTAGAAGGAGGGCCTAAGTCCAGAAGATCACGTTCATCATCAGTACTTTCAGGTTTGATGACGCTTAGAGTAAGGTAACCTCAGATCGTCTGTGAATTTCATCATATTGTGTAAATATTTGCTGCGACAAGTTTGTATATGCACATTCTATGTAAAGATTTCCTGATTTCACATAAATATTGCAAGCTTTACAGTAGATTTCTTTAAATTCACTAAATATTAGCCAAAGATGCGTAAATTTGTTCAAGCTTTGAGAATTTGAGCCTTAAACACGTGAGATCTGGTGCTACCGGTCGGAATATCCCAATATCCTGTCATATTTGCAGTGCCTTCGCAAATATCGCGTACATATTCAGTCTGATTTGCAAGTTGACCGCGAATATCACCTCGTCCGGTGGAATCCAGCCAATATTTGTAAAGTTTTAGCTAATTGGCCTCCAAATCAAGAAATCCTGGCTCACAGGATAAATACCAGGTCTAGACATAGTGAAATTTTCGAAGAATTGCCTGTTAGAGGTTTTAGACCTAGGACTGTAGACGTTCACCATACTCCAGGGTCTGGTACGTCTAGAGCTTCACTGGGACCTCCTCCCGTAACTCCTGTTGGTTTGCAAATACCTTCCGGTATATCCGTGACACCTCCTGTTCAACCTCAGGGTATACCTTTAGTCCAACCTCAGCCAACTGCACCACCAGTTCAGCCCCCTCAGGTTGCAATGTCTTTCTTTGCAGCAGAATCACCATTGACCTTTACTGCGTATCATGAGTTACCAAAGTATCCGGACAAACTTTGTCCAAAATACCATCCTTATCAGGATGCGGATGATCATATCAGGACGTTTAAAGAAGCTTGCTGCAGAGCCAGAATAGAACATCAGGACGTGGTGTGCAGATTATTCCCTTTTTCCTTAGGGGAAGAGGCTTATAATTGGTTCATCAGTCTTGGTCAATCTTCTGTCGGTTCGTGGGCTGTCTTAGAGAAGGCCTTTCTTGACAGATTCAAGGTCCCTATTGATCCATCCATGAATTACCACATGTTTGCCACAATTAAGAGATTTGAGCATGAACCTATTGCAAATTTCAATGCTAGGTTCCAGAAAATGTTGTCCAAGCTAGTTGCCCCATATGTGGTGGCTGATGCTGCTGCTAGGAGTATTTATTATTCAGCCCTAGATCCATTAACCTCCATGTTCATCAGGAGAACACATCCTGAGATCACCACCTTGACAGGAGCTTTTCAAGAAGCTATCAAGGTAAATCAGCAGCTGATACCTGCTCCTACTCCTAATATAGCATTCCCTACTTTGCCTGGCATACAATCACAATATCCAGTACCATATCCTGCAGCTTATCCTTCACAATATCTTGCACAATATCCAAATGGATCAGTGATGCCCCCAGCAATCATGCCTGCACCTTTGCAAGTACCTCCATTGAGTATCATGCCTCCTCCTAATGGAAATGGCTAATTGCCACAATATCCTGCACATGCTCAGACACCTCAGGGTACAGATCTATCCCACAATAACCATGGATCTTCCTTTTTCCAGCCTCAGACTGAAAATGTAGTGGCCAAAGCTCAAGAGGAGAAAGAGGAAATCAAAGAAATTTCTGCTCAGTTGAGAAAACTCACCACAGAAGTAACACAATTGAGAAATCAAGGGTTTTATTCACAGTCAGGTCAGAATAGGAGTTATTCCAATGACAGACCAAATTACCCTGACAGAGGATACAACAATAACTTCAACAATAATGGTGGAAACAATAATAATCCTCCTAGGCAGCCCAGATTGTGGAACTCCAGGCCAAATAATGGTTCATTACCATCACCCCTAGACAATCAGCCTCCTGGTGAAGCCAAACAGACTACTAGAGTCAATCTTGCTGAAGCAGCCCTTACCAATTGGTGCAGGATTCACAATACCAATGCACATGCAGAATTAGATTGTCCACAATTTAGGATTGCTGCCAGCATCTTTCAGACTGAAGTGTCTAATACTTCTGGAAATCCACCTTAGGCAGAAGGAAATGAAATAGTTCCTTGTGGATATGACTCAGCTTTTGTGCTGGAAACATACACTAATCAGCCTCATCAGGATTATAATCAGACCTGTGAAGAATCTGCCTTAACCTTTGAAGCAAACTATGTCTTCCCTTTTGAGGATGAAAACAAACCTACAAGAGAGCATGAGGAAGTACATGCATACCAGCAGCAATACCCTGGTAAGCACAATTATAACCTGAGGAGTAATGCCAACAGACCTGCCGGTCCATTGACATCATCTCTACCTCCAAACAACTTCAACACACCTCCTGATCCTAAGGCTAGCAATAACCCTGGGTTCCCTAAGGTGAATGCTCAATACTTGTCTCCTCAAAACACAGTAACAAAAGTCGCAAATGCACCTCATGAGTCTGACAAGTTAGTCAGTTATTTGGCTGATGAAATGAAGAAAATCAAGATCAGCCTGTCCCTATCTAAGTTACTGAAAACTCCTGCCATCAAAAGGGCATTCATGAAGTCGCTAGATGATCCTGCTCCTAAAGAGGATAATCACCTTTCGAGTCAATCCAATAGCAGAGACCATACTGCTAAAGATAATACTGTCAAGCCCAAAGTGTCAGCCACAGTCCAAGCTGCTGAAACCTCCCACATGACCTTGTACAGAGATAAAACTGAATCACCTCCGTTTCTCCTCACCATAAGAATGTTCAGTAAGAATTTGCACAACTGTTTAGTTGATTCAAGAGCCTCAACTAATGTTATGCCTTTGTCAATATGCAACGCATTAGGACTGCATCCTGCTAAATCCTTAAAGAAGGTCACTCAACTAGACAAGACAGAAGTAAGTGTCGTAGGAGAACTCACTCACATTCACATGCAGCTAGCGTCTGATCCTAGGATTCAGTATTACATTGACATTCAGGTAGTTGACATACCTGATACATACGGGATGTTGCTTAGCCGGGACTGGTCTAAAATGCTTAACGGATACATGTCCACAGACTTCAGTCACATGTGGTTGCCATGGAAAGGTATACCTAATCAGATCAGGATTGATGCTGAGCCTAGGATGAAACATATGATCACGAAATATAACAGAACAAATGAGATCATGTATGTAAACGTAGAACCTGGAGTTTATCACATCAGGCCGCAAACTGTCAAAATAGAAGAGATCCTGATGCTTGATGTTCATCATCATCATGACGATGATTATCATGAGGATATGCCAGTTGTAGAACTTAATAATGATCCTGATAATGAGAATGAAATAGATCGCTTCAGGGATTTTGAGATGCATTTATCTACTCAGATAAAACGTTGTCAATTATTAAATATACCTGCTAATGATATTTTGATTGACGGATGGTGCAGATTACATGGCGAAGCACACTCGGAAAAGACTTGTGAACCATGCTTAGACATGATAATACTGGAACAGACGTATAGTGAAGCATCATCATCATATTCCGAGGTGAGTGCTACATCTGATGATGATGATGATACTAATTCTTATTTGTCTTCTGCAGGAACAGAAGAGTCGACGGATCCTGATGAGGATCATATCCGAAAAACAGAAGAGATCCTGGTGTCCAATCAGACGAATGATGCGAGAAAGGAAAAGATCACTCCTAGTAGTGATTGCTTCATGGAACCGGATTACGAGTTGTCTGATGAGGATAAAGGCAATGACCTGACGAAGTTCGAAGAATTTCTGGTTAAAGAAATAAAAAAAATGACACAACAGTGTAGATCTCCCCAGGAGGTTTTAATTAAAGGTTGGTGTAGGCTGCATGAGGCGCCTCACTCAGAAACAACTTGCTCACTGTGCTTACACATTTTGAAGAAGCATGCAGCTGTATGTGCTGAACATCATCCTCCTGCTAGGATAGAAGAGAAAACAGAAAAGCCATCAGGCTCATCAGATAAAGGAAAGAAGAAACTTGAAGATGACACCCCTAAGTTAAAGTGGATATCAGGCGGAGCAGCAGCCAGAGCTGCAAAGAAAAAAGAAAGCTCAAGCAAATGTCCTGCTAAAGATAAGCTTTGGATCCTGAGGTTTGATGGATCCAAATCTAAGCAAGGTGCTGGGGTAGGAATTGACCTTATTGATCCATCAGGAAAATCCTATTTAGCAGCTTACAGATTACAGTTCCCCTGCACTAATAATGTCACAGAGTATGAAGCTCTGATTCATGGACTGTTGTTTTCCCATAAGAAGAAGGTGAAGATCCTGCATGTCTTTGGAGATTCAGAACTAGTTGTGAGACAAGTAAGAGGAATTTACTCTTGTAACTATAGAAAGCTGTCAAATTACAGACATCGTGTGTGGGACCTGATTGAAGACTTTGATGCCTTCAACATCGTTCACGTGCCAAGAGAACAGAACCAAAGGGCAGATGCACTTGCTCAGGCCGCCAGTACGCTGGAACTGCTGTCTATATCTGGTCTGAAGAGATTTTTAGTAGAATTGGTGTCAGTACCTTCGGTACCTGACAATGTGACTAATCTCCAAGTGTTTGATGATGATCAGCACATCCTGGACTTCATATCAAACAGAGACGTATTTGAAGCTCAGATCATAGATGAAAATGGTATGGAAGATCATGTCTGGGAAGAAGATGAGATATTAGAGTTGCCTAGCAACACAATTCCCAAAGGTATGATTGAATTAGAAAGAGCCTTTGATCTGGATAATATGCTTAAACATAAGGATCTGCCTAAGGCAGATGGAGGTCAATATTCACAGGTGAATATTGGACAAGCTGATGACAAGAGAAATGTCTTGTTGGGTAAGGTTTGTACACCTGAAGAGTTAGAAGGAATAACTTAGGCCCTTAAGGATTATATACATGTAATTGCATGGACTTATGACGAGCTGAAGACGTATGACACTTCTGTCATAACTCATACTATACCTCTCAAGCCAGATGCAAAACCTTTCAGACAGAAGCAGAGGCCAGTCAATGCTCTGCTTGAGCCCATCATCCTTGAAGAGGTCAAGAAATTGTTAAATGCCCGGATAATATTTCCTGTAAGGCACTCCACTTGGGTGGCAAATCTGGTGCCAGTCAGAAAGAAGAATGGAGACATCAGATTGTGTGTAGATTTCAGGAACCTGAACAGAGCATCAGAAAAGGATAATTATCCTTTGCCCTCTTTGGATGAAGTTCTGCATATGGTAAATGGAGCCAAGATGATGTCCTTCTTGGATGGTTTTTCAGGATACAACCAAGTGATGGTTGATAAAATTGACAGATTAAAAACTGCCGTCACCACAAAATGGGGGATATTTGCATATAGACGTATGCCATTTGGACTGATAAATGCTGGAGCTACATTCCAGCGAGCAATGGACATAGCCTTCAGAGGCTTAGTAGGAAAATGTATAGTCATCTACATGGATGACTTGACAGTATTCTCCAAGGAAAGGGGGAATCATGTTGCTGATCTCAGAAGTGTACTGAAGAAATGTGAAGAATATGGAATATCTTTGAATCCCAAGAAGTGCATATTCGGGGTCACAATAGGAAAGTTACTAGGCCACCTGATCACAGAGGATGGGATTATCATTGATCCTGACAGGGTGGAATCCATTATGAAGTTACCACTTCCAGGAAGCAAAAAGGAACTTAAATCTTATTTTGGTAAGATAAATTTTGTGAGGAAGTTCATCACCGGCTTTGCTGAGATTGTCAGACCACTGAATGCCATGTTGAAAAAAGATGCACAAATTGAGTGGACACCAGAAGCCAGAGCTGCCTTTGAAGATATAAAGAAGGCCATTTCAGATGCTTCTGTCCTCATTAGTCTAGATTATACAAGAGATTTCTACATCTACTCATTTGCTTCAGAACATACTTCTGTAGCAGTGTTAACTCAAAGAAATGAAGATAAAGAAGAGAAACCAATTGCCTTCATGAGCTGTCCTTTCAGAGATGCTGAGTTGAGATACGTAGATGTTGAAAGACAGGCACTTGCATTAGTCAGAGCAGTAAAGAAATTCAGACATTATATACTGAGAAGCAAAGTGATTGCTGTGGTACCAGATGCAGCAGTAAAGATGCTGCTGATGCAGAGTGAACCCGGTGAAAAAAGGGCCAAATGGATTACTGTATTACAAGAATATGACATGGAGATCACACCAATGAAGCTGGTAAGAGGACAAGCTCTGAGCTAGATGATATCTGAAACTGATCCAAACATCATCAGTCAGCAGTATGTGATCAATGAGAAAGACAATGGGGAATGGTATTCAGACATCAGGCACATCCTGATCATGGGAAGATGTCCTTCAGGAATGCAAGCCTCACAGAGAAGAGCCTTAAAGATAAGATCCCAGAAGTATATGATGAAGGGAGGAGCCCTGTTTAAAAAGAATTATGAAGGGATATACCTGAGATGCTTAGAGAAACCAGAAGCCAATAAAGTTTTGACAGAGTTACATGACAAGTTTGGAACTGCCCACGGATCAGCGTTGGCCACAACACATGCAATCCTCAGAGCAGGATATTACTGGCCTACAATTTTTAAAGACACAGCTGATCATGTTAAATGTTGTCATGTTTGCCAGGTTGCTGCCAACAGAGAAAAATATGCTACACAACCATTGCAGCCAGTGATGGAAGAGCGCCCATTTGCACAGTGGGGCATGGATTTCATAGGACCGATCAATCCTCCGTCTTCTTCAGGCCAGAGGTATGTCCTAACAATTACTGATTATTGTACCAGATGGACTGAGGCTATCAGCAGCAAAACTTGTACTGCTGATGATGTCATTAGATTTCTGGAAAGCAACATTGTCACCAGGTATGGAATTCCTTATGCATTGGTAAGTGATAATGGTTCTGCCTTCATTTCCACTAAATTGTCAAGTTGGGCTTTTGATCATGGGATCATACTTAAGTTCTCATCCAATTACTATCCCCAGGGAAATGGATTAGCAGAATCCACCAATAAGAATTTACTGAGTATCATAAGAAAATTGATAGAGAAAAATCCCAGGGAATGGAACTCATTTCTGAAATATGCCTTATGGGTAGACAGAACTAGAATGAAAATTGCATTGGGAAACTCACCCTTCCAGCTAGTATATGGGGTAGATCCTATCCTCCCTGTAAACTTGAAAATTCCTACTCTGCAGTTTGCCCAAGACTATCTAGGCATAGATAATAAACAGGAAGTCAGGTTGCTTCAGTTGATGCATCTGGAAGAAAAACGAAGTCAAGCGATTGACCAATTTGCAAAACATCAGGCTGTTGTCAAACGCTGGTTTGACAAGAGAGCCAGAATTAAAGCTTTCAGGATATCAGATTTAGTCCTGATGTGGGATAAAGCCCATGAAAGGAAAGGTGATCATGGTAAGTTTGATAGACTATGGATAGGTCCCTTTCAGATTTCTGAAATTTTAGGAGACAACACTTATAGGCTTAAGAACCTGACAGGTGAGGATGTCCCGTTGCCAGTCAATGGACAATTCCTCAAACATTATTTCCAGGCTTGAGTGACTTCATGACAGTCTCATGTATCATATTGTATATTTGTATAGTTGTTTGTACAGTTTGCTTGTTGTTGTTGTTGTTTTGTTGGTTGGGACCTTGTTCTGGTAAGTCAGGATGATGCACTTCATCACCTTAAGAAAATAATTAAATTGTTAGGATTCAAGTGATGAGATCACATTTAAATATAGGTTATGATTCATTCTAAGAAGTGTTCATGATCATGTTTATGATGTCTTTTCATCAGGGTGCTTTTTCTTGTCCAAAGTGAATCAAACACAATGAAACACCTAACAGCCTTGGGTTTGTTGAAGATATGAGTATAGGTGTTAAGTGAAAAATCTAAAGGGACTCCCTTGCTACCAATACAATCTCCAACCTAAAGCTGCAAGTGACTACACCTTGTACAAATGAGCGGACATGATGATATCAAATTTAAATTTTTAAAGGAAAATCAGAAACGAAATAAAATTAGGCCATCTAAGTAACTCTACCGGGGCTATGGACGCCTGCTGGCAATGGAGCCCTACTTAGGGAGATTGTATAGATAACCTTGCCAGGGCTATAGACGCCTGCTGGCAGCAAGGCTCTATCCAGGTTGGCTATGAGGGATGATCTCCAACTATGTAGTTTAACACCAGTTACTTATGTTTTCAACTTACTTTCAAGATGAGGATAATTAATCATATGCACACACCTGATCCTTTGTTAGCTTTATCACCATAATGAAATTTTATCATTCAAAGATCATGATGATTTTACTTAGACAGAATTAGAACACTATAGATAAATGTGATCACATCACTTGAATCATTGGAATTTGTTTATTTTCTTTGGTGGCAAGTTGTTGTGTGGTTACACAACACGCCCCATTTTGACTTGGCAAAACAGGGACCCAACTTTTGTTCTGGTTTGTGTTGTCTGCTTTCTGGCGGTTTGGTAAAAATAGGTCAGGTGCATCATCATCATGAAGGTCAGGATGAGGTAGGTCATCATCATGAGGTTAGTTTGTCAAAGTTCATATTTTGTTTCTATGACCTCATGGTTAGAAAGAGCTTGAAATTCCATGCAGGTTTGCCTTTTACATCACTTGAAAATTCGTCCATATGAGGGAGTTATGAGCAGTCAAAGTTTTGGTCAAACCTGATAATTGCTGTATGATGAACATCATCATCATGATATTTGAAAAGCCCCCCGATAATATCCTGAGGTCGAAACATCCGGACGTCAATTTTAAGTCGTAGTAGGTTGTCCCCGTCGAAGCGGTCTTTTGTATCGCGAAAGGTCATCATGATCTTTGTCTATCACCCGATAAAAATGATGCAGTCCCAATATCCGGACGTCAATCTTAAGTGATAGTGTGTTTTACCCGTCAAGCGACCCTGGAAACATCGCGAGCATCATGATATTCTAACATCACCCGATATTATAATATCATGCTGATATTATAATATCACCTTGCTTAAGAAATTTGCCATCTGCATAATTTGCACGCGCACGTCAAAGTCCTGGTGATCATCATCATCATGATCTTTCAAGGCAGGATCGCATTTCGTAATATCCTCCTGATCTCCTTTTGCGTGATCATGATGATCACCTTATCTTTCAAAGGGGAGGGTGATAGTTCATTCCTAAGTCATGTTGACAAGATCATCATGATCTTGTTTGTCTACCCGACATTTCGCAATATCCTCCTGCCGAGAAGTATAACCTTTTGCAAATATCCTGATGACGTCATCCCGACCTGATAAACGAAGAAGCAAATATCAGGATGACGTCACCATCACCTTCTCCTTCGGCAGGATATTTTCCAAGGCATGATCCTGTTCGCAAATATGACGATGACGTCATGTTCTAAGATTAACAAAGGCCTCGGATATCCTGATGACGTCATCTGGACCTTCAGCAGGATCATATTTTAAATCACCTAGTGCGGATATGACGATGATGATGATCATCATCCTGATCTTTGGAGAGGGTTACCTTGGCCGCAAAAGGGGTCTTTTTGCATTCATCACCCGATCATCTTCCTTAGGTGACCCGATCTTGCATTTATCCCCTGATCTTAACGAAACATGACGGTGACGTCATCCTTTGCATTTTAATGAAGCCCGAATATGACGATGACGTCACCATCATATTCCTTTCCTCAGCTGCAGGATCATATTCCAAAACCTCCTATTTGTCTTCGTCATGATGATGACGATGATGTCTTTCTTTCCCCAATATGCAGAAGTGAAACATCCTGATGTGCTTTTCATCAGAGCATTCGGAAAGGAGGAGCATCATATTTCGTGATATCCTGCAGCTAGATAGAAGACATGGAGTTGGGCATCATCATGATTTTTGATGTAGGTATAACTGTTGCCATCGGCCAAGTCTAAATTTGTCACCCCGATCATATGTGGTCACACCGATGCTAATATGATGATGACCCGAAGCATACAAACAGAGCATGCAAAGCCAGATGTGAAGTAATTTGTTAAGAGCGGTTATTTCCTTGTATATTTTGACATGCATGATCATATTTGAACCCGATACACATGGAAATGGGCGGGAAAATTTGAAACGATAGAAATTTAAAAGCCCGACTGCCTGATTTTGGTCAACGAGGGTTGACCTGGTTGTTTTATGCTGTTTATGCATTTAGTGCATATTTTCCACAGGTAAAGCCTGATTGCCTGTAGCTGCACATTGGGAGGTATGTTTAATAAAATGTTTACTTCCTGTTGTTTATCCACATGATGATGAACTTAATGTTTGTCTGTTTATTTGCAGGAAGTCATGATGCTGCTGCTGAAGCTGAGCATTGAAGTCATGATGCTGCTGCTGAAGCTGAGCATTGAAGTCATGATGCTGCTGCTGAAGCTGAGCATTACAAAGTTGCGCATGGAGGCAACATGAGCCAGAAATGAGGAGGATATTGTCAAATATGCTGTTCGCCAGCTGGAGACCGAATCAAGTTGAAGATGCTGGAATATTCTGTGCCAGCTGTGCATTTGCCAACTGACGAAGCATGTGCTTTTCATCTGGACCGTTGTTTGTTATGAGAGGATCCTGATCCTTGGATCGTTGTAACCGTTTTTTGGCAGTGGTTCTATATAAGAGCCAGAGCTTGTCATCAAATAGAAGAGGAATACATTAGAATACACAGACGCATCTGGCGCAAAAAGTCAATTACTGTAGAATCAATTAAGAGATCGGATTACTGAGACTAATGAGGATAGAATTGTTGAAATGTCAAGGTTCTTTCTTTAGATCACTGTAAATGTACCTGTTCTTGAGCATACTGAATGGATATGAAGTTCCAGATTACATCCTAATTGTAAATTTTACGTAATCTTTCTGTTGATTTCTGGATATGTACTGGTGAATGCTGTGTTCAACTGGAAGCGCTTTCATTTCATTACATGTTGTTGTCAAATTTTCCTTCGAAGATTTGCACTAGATCATGCGGATTTGTGGAATGTCCTGGTGAAGTATGATTTTAGTTTCCTTCTTTTCATTGCATGTATGGGAGCTTGTATGTGAATCAGTGATCTAAGTCAAGTAGTTTTGGGAATCTCATTTCTTAACCCTTTTTCTTCTTTTAATTTCATAAATTCATCACCATAACTGCAAATCATGATAAATAACAAGCAGAAACAGTGAAATATGCTGAAATCCCGTAGGCAACTGAAGATCATTAGCATATTTGAGTTAAATGCATGTAGTATTGGAAATATCATGCCAAGAATCATAAATAATGACAGAAATCATGCAAATATCAGCCTGTAGGCACATTGTTTGACTAAATTCACAGTGCAGAGGTAGAATTGTTGAAATTTATGCTGAACAAACATCCAGAATAGGATATTTGAAGATAATGATGATGAACTTTGCAGAAACACGTAAGGCCCCTGAATGGAAAACAGCAACACACATCAACCACTGATTAACGTCAGTAGATTAAGACCTAATCAACGGAGACTTGGGATCATGAATTCTTTGAATTCATCGTATCTTTCAAGATGAGTAAAGGTTGTTGTGTAACTTTTATTCTATGTTTGCGAATGACTAACATCATGACCAACACGTCCCATGGCTCATAGTCTAGATATGGGCATCAGGTAACTCTATCCACATTATCCAGCGTGTGTCTCCAATACTCAAGCTTTCCCAGCTTATGCTGGGAAATAACACCTACGTATCCATAACTGTAGGGCTCACCTCTCTGCTTAGAAAATACACATATCGGCCGAGTAATAGCAATGTGCTCACATAACCAAAACTATAGAAGCGAGATGCCTGCCGACAAACTAGCTCCTCTGTGATATACCACCCGATGCATATCATGGTATAAGTGAGCCAAAACACAAACACCCCAGGGAAAGTAGGTGCCATCTGTGATCATCCTCTCCATAGTCCTACCCTAACCAATAGGGAACCCATATGACCTCCTATCAGGGTAGACAACACCCCCAATCAACCCTGCCACTATCCCTGGGAAGTAGTCATAGTAGTCCTGTATTTACTGCCAAGAGATCACCTGACCCTCAATCTTAACGTCATCGAACACACGCTTGCACTCTGCTAGTTTGGCATTACACTGGGCCTCATACTCTACAAGCTCACCCTGGATCGGTAAGTGCATAATCCTACAAACATCCTCTAAAGTAATGGCCATCTCACTAATAGGCAAGTGGAAGGTCCCATCCTCACTGTGGAAATGCTCCACCCCTGTAGTCAACAAACCAAGGTTCACATGAAACTCGGGCATGAAGCACACGTAGTCCAAACCCATAGCACCGAGAGCCTCTTGATCCATCTCTGTAAGCATATACCGTTGCAACAACTGCAACAAAAACTACTCCCACAACATGAGTATATCACGAATGTCCTCCTATAAACAAGCAAGTCAATGCATCAACCAAAACTACAAAATGGCTCAAAGTATCATAACTATCCTATCACTTACTTAACATGTCAAAATTGATCAAAATAGCATAAACATCTCTTGACTAGATTCCTGCAATCTCAGAGATAGCTTATCGATTGACGCATTGAGCAAGATGCTAATCGAGTCAATTTCATTAAGTAAACTGACTATCTAAAACAAGTGCGCCAAACCAGAAGGTACATGTGCCATTTCACAATAAAAGCACCACTTTTGGCAGATGTGCCACAGCATTGAGTAAATGCATAGTTTCATATCAAAAGCATAGCTTCACATAGCACATGTGCAGCTTTACATACATGTGCAACAAGACATCGTAGAAACACAACTTCATAATGAATGCAGCGTTTCTTAACGAGTGCACAATTTCTTATATCAAATGCACACAAAACATGCATGTGTTGATTCATATCGTAAATGCACCACACCGGAACAAATGCGCAGTTTCGCAAGGCAAATGCGTCAAAACAGTGTTGCTGCACATTCATTTCCCTAAGTTTTCCAAGTATTTATTGGTCTAATAAATGTCCCTAGGCAAGTTTTGTTGAACTACATACCGGTGGTCACTGGCCGATCGAACCATCAGACGCATTCAAAGTGGTGCTCCTCACATGGAATATCCATCTCTATGCTGACTGCTCTAGCTCCTGTGCTCTCCTAAGCTCTGAGGGGCCTATCAACAAAAGCCAAGTGTGCAAATGACTAATATTGTGGACCCAACTCCTATATATCGCAAGTGAACCCTAACTAGCTATGTGGTGACCGTGACTACTTCCCAAACCTATTTCTTCCCATTTCTCCAAACTATGACCCATTTTTCTTCATTCTAACCTATTTTTCTCTTTCTTCATCGTGAGATTGTCCATCTCACGTCCCTCGAACCTTTCTTCCCATCCAATCTCCCGAGGGGGCATCCTACCATTGTTAAACCTGTACCAGGGGCAAACTGAGACATGTATAATTATCAGAAAAATCTTATTCTTTGAAACAATGTGATAAAACACATTGCATCAAAGAGGGGCAAAATGTATACGCCTAAAAATGACACGACTCTATCTAAATAAATATTCTTAATATTTATTCCATTTAATTCCTCTATCAATAAATAAATAAACAAATTTATTTATTTGATTCATATTCCTCTAAATTAATTAAATATCAAATTATTTAATTACCTCTTCTAATGTCTTCCAGTAATTAATTAAATCCTTTATTTAATTAAATTCTTCCAAACAATTAAATAATTTTTAATTATTTAATTAAATCACTTATTCCTCCAAATTTAAATAAATCAATCGAATTTATTTAAATTCTCTCATCTCTAAAAATAAAATATAATCAAATATTTTATTTATTCTTCCAAAGCATGCACAAACAATTAAATAAATTTATTTATTTAATTTACTTTCTTATCTTCTAATTCCTCGAAAATCTTCCAAATCTTCCAAAAAAAATTCTTCTTCTTCATGCACACAAAATTAAATAATTTATTATTTCATTTCTCTCAAATCATGCAAAAGCAAATCACAAGTTGAGTTAACTAATTTAATCTATCTGGTTTTTATCAATAACTCTTAAATTAGAAAAAAGCTTTCTAATTTATGAAATCAAATCTTATCTTTATAAAAGAAAGCAGTTAACTCAAACAAAACAACTTTTTGTGACACTTGTCTTCTTTCTATTCGTGCATACCCTCTCAAGTCTTCTATATTGTTTATCTTCTCATTCTTTCTATACCATTGATCTTCTCTCTCACAAGTCTATAAATTGAACCCAATTCGTCCATTTCTATCATCCAAGCTTTTAGTATCCTTACTCTGCAGGAATTACAGTGTGCCTTTGGCACCCAAATTCATCCATTGCTTGCGATCACCCTTTTATCATTGCAATTGTTGTGAAGCTCATCTTCATTGCAAACTTATCATAGTCATTCCCACTTGACATCTTGGAAATAGCAAGGAAGTGCACCTTCTGAGGGCCATATTCATACACAAGATCATTTGAGATAGGCGATCAATGGAAGCCATGAAGTAAAGATATTTGTTTAGGTATTATTCATCATTTTAAATCTTCTGTGTTTCTTATTTCATTAAGTTATTGGGTATTATTGATATCATTGATAATCATTCCAATTTTCTGATAACAAGGAGCTTCGACCAAATGGTGGCGACAGGGCAGACTTTGGGAGTGGCTTAGGGTTTAGGTGTCCGCAGGGATCCTTTAATGGTGACGACATGGGGTTACCATGGTGGCAACTAGGAGAATAAAGAGGCGGAGGAGATTCAAATAGAGGTGGCAGGAGAAATAAGAGGTGGAGCAAAGGACTCAAACGATGGCCGAGGAGCTTAGGGTTTGAATACTGCAACTACAAAATTTCACCCTGCAGACACAAACTCATGAAATCGACTTGCAACATGTTAGATTAGCCACTGAGCAATGAAAATCAAGATTTTGACAGAGACCCCTACACAGGATGGTATAGTATGTCTATACCGTACGGATCCGTACAGTATGGACTGCCGTACTAAAAAAATTTCAAAAAAAAAAGAAATTTCACAATGAGTGAAACTAGTCAAATTTTATATTGATTTTCATCTCTCAGACCCCTGGACTCAACGGTGAGGTCTGTTTGAGCTCCGGAGGCCACCTACAAAAATAAATTTTCAAAAATCACCAAAAATGTCAGATTTTTCATGCATTCACGTTGGGTTCACCAAATGTCATCAGGGTTAAAATCTAGGGTAGAAATCAACATTGTAGAAATGAAACCCTAACTAGCACCATGAAGCACAACCTAGCTTAAAAATGCAAAACATAAACAAATAACAAACAAAATGCAAACCAAACTTCAAACTAGTATTGATTGACCTCCATGGCTCTTCTCAATCATGCATTGGCATGCAAATTTCAAAGGGTTGATTGTGGAGGGATGTTGGTTGCTCAAGATTTTGGTAGTATAACAGTACTTGCAACTTGATGTATCTAAAAATGACGTGTGTAGGGTTTCCTTTATAGAAAAGACAAAATCGAATGAATGGATGAGATTGATTAGGGTTTGAATGCTATGGATGGTCAAGATTGGTTAGGGTTTCCCACTCCGAGAGGTTGTAGCAATGAGACAAGTGTGTGATGGAGGATAAAGGGAATCTAATTCAAGTATTTTATTTAAATTAGTTTGACATGTGAAGGCATATTAAGTGGAAGATGAGACATGTGATGTGTCACAATGTGATGAGAGGTGAGGGAATAATTTAAATTTTTAATTTGAATTATCTAAGACATGTGATAAAGGGGAATTAATTAAATAAATGGATTTATTTAATTAATTAGGAATGTGATTAAGTGGGAATTAGGAGTGGGATGACCCAGGACCTAGGGAAAAACATTACAAAGTCATGTCGACTAGGGGATAGTCAAGAAATGGACAAATTTTAGTGTCTACATTTTGCCCCTCTTTGAGATGATATTTTTCTAATATCCAAGGGAGTAGAACCAAATTTAAATAAAATAAAACTCCCAACTATAACAAAACTATTTCATGTAAGCTAATATTTGATTTCTATAGAGTAATTAAATACACTTTAATTTTCTTTCACTAGAAATAAAATATACAATAAACATTTTTCCCATAAGGTGCAATTAGTTATCTTTCTATTCAAAGCATTTGATATTATATGAATGCAATAAGCATGCATATCAAGAAGAATTAAAATGCACTGTAACAAGATAACACAACCACATGCAAAGGACCCACTCATTTCATGGGTTTTCATTTAACATACAGATTCTAGAGTCACCATCGATTCAGATCTAGATTCACATGAATCATCTCACACTTGAATCAAGTGAGATAGAAGTTAACAACCATGTTTTAACCCAAGAAGACCATCTCCAATATAACCATAATTAGGAATAATCTTGTTCCTACACACTTAGATAAAAAATAAGACAAACTTGCTCCACATAATAATAGTGGAAGCAACATAAACCACATAACATGATATAATTCATAACATGATATGAAATCATCACATCTAATTGTAAATCATCTATAACTAGCATGATCCAAGAAACAAGATGCATAACCAATAACAACTCATAATAATGAATTAGATATAGTAATCACACTTATATTGAATATAGTGAAAATAGTGAAGTTGAAACATTGTAATAATCTAACCACAAAGGAACAACATATGCATCCCATAATTCATAGTCAAAAATTCATATGCCAACGTAAAACCTCATAAATAACACATTGATGGTCATATAAAATATCACAACAAAATTATCCATAGTACACAATCATAATACCTCAATGGTACAACTAAGCCTCATTGAAAAGTTCAGTGAGACAAAACATACCACATGTATCTCACAATACACTGTTAAAACACTCAATAAAACATATAACATCTAAATTGAATAGCACATAAGGCATATATGCTAGTGGTCATTACACACCTAGCAAGCTCTGCCCATAGAACTCGTGTTTGAAGGGACCTCTCCTTCCATGCATGCCCCCTCTTCCAGGGCCTACCTTAAGTATTTGAAGGAGCACCTAGATCATTGGATATACAACATGATGTTTCCATGACCCTCCCTAAACTACCTAAGTTCAAAGGGGTGGGAGATCCCAACTTCCCTCCACATTAAAGCTTACACCATGACTATTCAAGAGCTCCTTCTCTAGGATGGGATTGTTGCTAGAACCTTCCTAAAAAATTTGGAAGGGATAGCTTTGGATTGGTATTAAAGACTTTTTAAGGCATCAATTAATTCTTTTCAACAACTCATCAAAGAGTTTTCTTCTACCTTCGACATGAACAAGCTAGTGAAAATTAGAATCCTAGTTTTTTGTTTGTTAAGAAGGATCCCAATGAATCAATTGCATATTTTACAATGTAATGGAAACAAGTTCTCTACTCATCTACAAGTGCACCAAACATGGTGTTGTGTTGTAAATTGTGTACACTTGTGTGTAGGTACAATTTCACTATGTTTAGCTCCTCCCTTTAGTGATCCACTCCATTTTTTAGGTCCACCTTAAAACCTTCTTTTGACCCTGTTTATAGAGAATGTTGTGATTCTGGGTAACGTTTCATGACCCTGAGAAATAAATCAAGATTTGGAGTTAGCCTTGCATTAAGAGTGGACTCAAACCTTAAATTGCCCCTAGGCCCAGGGTGCCCAAGTGCCCTGGTCCCTCTCATGTTTCAAGATGCAATTTAAAGTGACAAGTCAGCTTTGATGTTGTTTAGGCTGACCCTAAATTCAAATTTACTTTTTGGAACACTATGTCAGTATTTTAATCCCAATTACTCTTTTCTATAGCCTTATATAAAAGTAAGTGACTTACCTCATCTTAAAACAAGATGACATGATTGATTTTGAATGTGGAAAAGCTCTCTATTGCTATTTGCTCTCTATGCTATTGGGTTATTCTAAGTTTTTGTTCAAGTGGAGTTTTACTTTACTCTTGGAGAGATTTGTATGAAGGCTAGGAGTTGAGATCTTGAGTCTATCTCATTGACTCCTAGGTTGAAGCACTTTGCATGATTGGGAGAAGGGTTGAAACCACCAACTTGTGTTGGCTTGAGTACCCACCAAGGGTATGGTTGCATCACCTTCTTATTCTACAAACCTTCCATGAATCTTCATCCTTGAGGTGAAGTTGTAAGCTTCCTTGGGTGAGGCATCCTTTCCTATTTGCTTGAGTCATATGGGATTAGGGTTTTGCTATTATTTGATTAGAACTTACATGTTACTGCTCACACTTAGGATTTCTAAGCACACACAAAATATGGATTTGATCTTGGCTATCCATGAGGTAGGAATATCGAAACAGGGACTTGACTGAGGCAAGCTCCTATATAGCCACAAACATTTTCCTCTTCTTTCTTGTGTACAGAGCAGATGAACAGGTTTTGGGAGATACCGGTCTAAGAGATAGAAGAGATTATAGGTGCAGACTCGACAAAAGTGATAGTTTCTATAAACCATAAAAGAGGTCTAGGACGCCCATGTGCCCTAGTCCTATGCATTTTTTCACCAAATCCAGGTTCTAAACCATTTCTTTACCTCTGCTGTGTTATGTTAGAAAATGTCTCCTTAGGACATTTCCCCTCCTATGTTTAGCTCTTGGGACCTTTAGAAAACATTTTAATCATCTTGCATATTCATGTTAACTACCGATGACAAAAACCCAAAGTTTTATGACAAATAGGACCTAGGGGATTCTATTAAGATAATTCCTAACCTAAATAGGGAGGGAGGACTTGGGTGTCCATGCCCTAGTCCTACCCTATTTTAGGTAGGACCTAAATTCAAGGGCTAGTTATGTGATCGTTAATTAGGCCCCATGCCGACACCTTAAGTTTGATTTACTAAATTAAGGTGAGAATGTGTTTAGTTGCATATATAAGCATGTATAAGGATTCATTTGTAAACTAGAAGATGATTATGAACTTTTGGTGCACTTGTGATTTTAGAGCATTCAAGATATTTATTGTTGCAGAGTAGATTTATCTTGTTATTGTGTTTGTTATGCATATTTGGCTTCGTCTTCTCACGATGTGAAAGGTTTTCTATTAGCAAGAGACACTAAGATATTCCACTCATCTGCATAACATAATGTGTTCATACCGGAAGTTAGAATCATAATTTATCTAAGTCCGGGTAGCTAGAAATAGAGCATGTGACAGGGTCTGGTATCTTGGTCCAGAGCTCTTCGGTGGTAAATTAGAATATGTTGTAGATCTGAAGGAGTCATAAGGATTATCAGGGCAATCTAAATCCAAAATTTTAACCTCCGGTAATGAAAGATTCAAAATTTATTTGCATCTAAGTATAGGGTTACAATTTGACAGTGTAGACAACAGAAGAACAGGTTGGCCTTGTAATTGATCTTGGTTCTGGATAAATTGAAGTTGTCAGTTGGACATTTTGTGATGATCAGTGATAATGGCCGACATGATTAATGATTTGTGAATGCAAGTTTTGATCTGCATTACAAGTTATGCATGGATTTAGCCGACAGAGCAGAGTCTTCAACAAACTTCTAAGTGTTCTTGAAGCCAACTGAAAAGTAAATGAATATCATGATGCGGATATATATAGTTGATGGATTTAAGTGATTTTAGAGTGATAGTGATGTAAATATGGAGTAAGTGTGGAAAAGGTAGATAGATGTACGAAAGAGAAGAGATTTGATGTCTAGATTATGGCAAAGCAGTAAACAGAGTAGAATAAAGATGAAGTGTGTAAAATTAGTATTTTGTGCTTAACCAGAACTGAATTCTTGCATTGGTAGATGCTACATATCAGTGAAAGAATCTGTAATTCTTTTGCAAACATTCTTGTAGGTAGTGAGCCTCACTTGAGCAATGAGCTTTAGGCAGTGAGCCCGAATGCATGTGCATTCCCTTCTTTGTAATATTTTTAACAAAGTATAATCTTTGTGGGTTAATCCCCACCGTAGTTTTTCCCTTAACTGGGTTTCCACGTCAAAATTTTGGTGTCAAGTGTGTTATTTATGTTTCTGCTCATGTTTTATTAATTCTTTCTTTTCATGATTATGTCATTAATCTGTTAAGAAGTTGTAAAGAAGAATTAGTTGTAGCAAGATTTAAAAGTTTTAAGACAACTGATTCACCCCCCCTCTTAGTTGTTAGTCCTAATTCCAACAATTGGTATTAGAGCAAGGTTCCTTTGAAAAGTTTAACAGCTTGAGGAAGATCTAGGAAGGCAGTAAAATGGATGAATACAACCTCGAAGGACAACTTAAACTTGCATTAGAAGATCTTGAGCAGTCTAGAACAGAAGCCAAATAGTTGCAAGAGGACCTTAAAAATGCTGAAGACTTCCTTGAGACTTTAAAAGAAAAATTGAGCAAATCCAATGAAAAGAGGAAGGAGCAACCTCTTCAACTGGGAAATCATTATGAAGACAATGACAAGGACAAGGCCTTGGAAGAGAAAACAAAGGAATGTGAGAAGTTATCTAAAGAAGTCATTTTATTAAAACATGAAATGGAATCTGAGGTGATGAGGCTAACCAAGGAAATTGAAGATAGGAAGAAAATTGAAGAAGATATGAATCAAAATCTAAAAGAAAGAACTGAAGCATGCTGCAGATTGGATGGAATAGTTGGCCTCCTATAGTCTTATCTACAAGAAAGTAGAGATAATGAGAGAGAACTTGAAAGGCAAATTGTCATTCTCAGACATGACCTAGAAGTTGCAAATGAATACAAGGAGAAGTTCAAGATAAGCTCAGCTAAACTTGAAGCACTGCTTGAAGGATAGAAAAAGGCTAATGAAAAGCATGGTCTTGGATATGAGAAAGGTTAAAGCTCTAGATCCGGACAAGGAAATTTTTAACCAAGGAATGGGAGAAACAGACCTAGAAGACTTCCAGTAAGACAACCTAATGCTCAAAGATATCCATCCTTCAATGGCAATTGTTTCAACTGCAATAAATTTGGTCATAGAGCTACTCAGTACAGAAGCAGAGTAAATCAAAATGGTCCATCCTTGTTTGGTCAATGCTTCAAATGTAAGAGGTATGGTCATAGATCAAGTAAATGTTGAAGTATGATAATGAATAACTTTAGAGGAAATGGAATCTCCTTCAATGGTTACTTCTTTACTTGTAATGGATTTGGACACATGGCTAATCAGTACAGATCAAGAGAAAATCAAGTATATAAGCAAAGAAATGTTGTGTGCTTTAATTGCAATAGATTTGGTCATATTGCATGATTATGCAGAAGTAGGAATAATGAAAGAAGAGGTCAGGCAAATAGAAAACTGGATGAGCAGAGACAAGACAAAGGCAAAGGAAAAATTGATGTGAATGAAACCTAGAATGAAATGAGCAAGACATGGGTCAAGAAAAGTGTTGTGAATAATAGTAATGGGTCCGCACCGGAATCTGGTGTTGATAATTCTACTGGGAATTGAATTTGGAGCTCTAGCTCAGGGGGAGCTACATTGAAAATCAAATTCCACCAGCCAATAAGTGGGTGCCTAGATCTGGCACAATGAGAGAAGATATTTTGAATTGTTTCAGAACTTTTGGAAGGATTTTTGGAAGAAAAGATGTTGATATGACAATTTGTGGAGTGATTCATGAAGAACTGTTCAAGAAACAGAGTAATTAGATGAAGTTAGGGCAACACATCTATTACAATGTCAAATTAGGTTTTTTGGAGGATAAAAGGTCACTTAGTCATGCAATTGAATCACTTTGCATTCAAAGGAAACAAGAAGAAGAGCATCTGAGCTGCACATCTAGAGATTGAAGCACGAAGAGCAAATTCAACTGGCAATTAATCAACCCTAATCCTGCGGAAGAAAAAGGTACTTCTCTATAAATATTTGAATCTAAAATCTATTGAGATGGCTACTCCTCTTGTTGTTGATATTACTGAAAGGCCTCAACCAAAATTTAAAAGGTATCCACACAAGTCAATAGAAGTTGACCCATTAGGTGCATTCTCAAGTGTTCCATATGGCGTGCTACATACTGAAGATATTAGGGTTTATATTCATGTGAACATAGATGAATTTGGGGACTCAAGGTATGTAGATTTGTTTGAAAGTCATCTTAGGGATGAAAATCACGACCTTAAACCCAAGTATAAGGCACTACTTGATAAATATTTTATTCAGATTATGGGGTTTCCAACATTCGATGAAGATGAGTGGGTCTGGTATGTTTTGAGTCAAATGCATGATGAATTCATATGGCTATTAAAATCATTCAAGATTACCAAGGATGTTATCAGAATTATGACTGGGTTAAACTCAACTGATGGATTACCCATGTTGAAATCTGTGAAAAACCAAACTGTTACCGATGCAATCGGTGCAAAGTTTGACAAGAGGGAAATTAACATCAATGACATTTTAGAACCGGATGTTAAGTTTGCCTCCATGGTGATTGGCTACAAGATATATCCCTCCAACAAGAAGAATTCTGTCTCCAAAACTGCCATGTATGCAGCATATCAAATGTTGAAGGAGAATGCAGATTATGACCTATGTGAACTGTTACAGAAATAGCCGATTGAGAACTTGAACAAAATCAAGAAAGATAGGAAAAACACTTTTAAATATGGTACAATGGTTCTATGCTTGTTTCTCTACTATATGAATGAAGTACCTGGAGTAAAGGGTGTTCACTGGACTAATGATAAGCTAGTTGCCATTCATATCAGAGATCATCTTCATAGCATTGGTGATTATAAAACTCAAAAAACTGCAATCTAGGGATACTTCAAAATTTTTTAGAGTATGATGCATTCAAGGGAAAGAATCCCTAAATCAATTGTTGAGAATTACAAGAATGAAATATGTTTTATGGTTGACACTAATTAGTGCTTAAAGGAAGCAATGGAGCCCATAACTATTTGGATCATGCCCATGGGGTATGAAGTAGATGGAAAAATCTTGAATATGTATGCTCAACATCTTCTGAGCAAGCCAAAAGACACAATAGTTGAAAGATTTGGGACATATGAGGAGCTAAGTTTAAAACTACATATTGAGCTCAGAGAACCTAAAACCAATAGAAAGGTAAGAAGAGAAGTTGTGCAATTGGCCAAGAATCTAGGTCTCACAAAGGAAGTTGTGAGATAATTCAGGGAAAGAGATGAAAAGGCAAAGAAGGAGAAGCAGGATAAGAAACAAGAAAGTACTCTGGTAGGATTCTCCTCCACATCAAGGACTACTAGAAGCTTTGTTATTGCTTCTATTCCCTCTAAACCTACAAAACTAGAAGACAGACCATTCGGTGAAGGAAGTAAGAGAAAGAAAACAAAGGCCACAAGAACATATGTGAGCACAAGAGATGATGAAGAGATAGCGACAGATGAAGAAGTTAAAGAGATAAGATCTAAGAGAGCCAAGACTTCAAGGGCTCTTGAGGACCAACCTTCCAAAAGCGAAAAGGCAAGTAAAAAGCAAGAAACTGGTAAGGTTGCTATAACAGTTGATGAAATTGTAAAAACAATTACTAATCATGGAAATCTAAGGCCTATCAAAGATTAATATGATAATTTTGATCAAGCAAATAAGAAAATTTTGGAAGATGCCACCATCATGTACTTGAATAAATTTAATAGAGCTCTATTGGAAATTTTACAAGAACTCCCTAAAAGTTTAAGGAAAATACTAGAGATGAGGAAGGAAGCAACCAAGGCTAAAGATCTAGAACTTAGAGAATATGTCCTCTCTACTTTGTGTCCAGTAATGTCCAAAAAGGAAGTAGATAAAATACTCAAGGAAGTAAAAGATGATTTCAGAAGCAAGAAAAGGATGAACAAGCTAATGCTTGGGGAAACTGAGGAATTTGTAAAAGAAACAAAGGAAATTTTGAGGAAGGCCCTAGATAAAGTCAAATATTATGTTGTCTCTAAGGAACAAGTTGAGGTAAGTAATCCTACAATTTTGGAATCAGAAACCTCAAAAGAAGAAACTAGAAAAGGAAATGATGACCAAGATGATACTCTAGATCCTCTAGAGCAAACCTATGAGGAGACAGATGATGGGATTAATTCATTAATTCTAGATGTTGAAAAAGTAAACATCAGTGAGCAACAAACTAAAGTTGATGACTCCTCTGTTCTGGAAGAGGAGAAAATAAACAAAGAAGATACAGAGATGGTGGAAAAAATTGATGATGTAGGAGATACTCTAACTCCACCTGGTCAATCCAGAAAAGAAGATAATATTACTACTACACAAAGCCCTCCGAAACAGGTAGCAAGTGGTGAAGACAAAGAAAAGATTCCCACTGCAGATGATACAGAAAAAGGTGAAGCAGAGGAAGAGAAAGAAGAGGGTAAAGAAGACAAGGCAAAAGAAGATGGTGCAAATGTTAATGCACCCACATAAAAAAATTATGATGCTGAGAAATCTCAAGGAAAGGAAGGAGCTTCAGGAATTGTGGCAAGAGACATTGCAGATGCAGTAAAAGTCTCCTGAGTAAAGAAATGCTTGAGTTTGATGAACTAGAGCTGTTTCAATGACTGATCAATCTAGATGCTCTCTCTCTGGTTCAAGTAATGAATATAGCATCTTTCACACAAGCCAAGGCAAGAGAAAGATGTTGAAATCTCGCATTGGGGACAGTGAGCTGCTAGGCCTTGTAACCAGAGTATTGGAGAAGATAATGCCAACCTTCCAGAAGAATCCATCTAACTCTCCCTCTAGACATCTGAAGAATCTTGTAAATTCTGTAAGTACACATTTTGAGTCTTTTGAGAAGTCTACAGAGACTAAAGTCAGGAATGAATTTTTGGATAAGAAATGAAATAAAGAGCCTAACAGGGAATGATAGGATGATACTTGGTATCAGTATAAAGAGCATTTAAAATGCTCTAAGTGATGGAGGTGATATTTACAAATTTTGTCTATCTTGGCCCAAAGTCAGTGAGGATATTAAGAAGACTATAAAGAAGTAAGAACAAAAATTGTCAAATCTATCTCAAAATTTTGATCATCTAACAGTTTCTCCTATAAGTTAGGAATGTCAAGTAGCAACTTGACCGATGAAATAAAGAAGCTTGTTAAAGAAAAAGGTAATATTGTGAAGAGAATGTGTGAGCTCCGGGGATTGATTGCCCCCAAGTTAGATACAATGTTTAATGCATTATCAGAAGCTCAAACTGTAGTTCAGACAAGTGATCCTTCAGATCTAACAAAGGCAGAAGCATATGCATTTCTATTGAGTGGACACATCTCAATTTTGGGTGGAATGAAAAGAATTTGGGCCACTGAACTTGAGCAATTGAAAAGTAGTTTTGCAAATATTCTCAAGTTCATGTAAATATAACTTAATGATTGGGTGTACATATGCGGCACTGTATACAATTTTTTTGAGAATTTTGGCTTACGGACCCCATTCTTTGCCATTGATGTCAAAGGGGGAGTGAAGAATAGTGAAAAATGAGGAATCCAAAAAAGAGGAGCTCCGAAATCAATGGAGAGCATAAGAGTATAGAGTAAGGGGGAATAACACTTAGTCATTTTTCACTAAGTGTTGCCATCAATGCCAAAGGGGGAGATTGTTGGTAAGAGACACTACTTTGAATGACAAGCGTTGTCATTGATGGCAACTAAGACTATTCCACTCATCTGCATAACATAATTTGTTCATACTGGAAGTTAGAATCATAATTTATCTAAGTCTAGGTAGCCAGAAATAGAGCATGTGACAGGGTTCGGTATCTTGGTCCAGATCTCTCCGGTGGTAAATTAGAATATGCTGTGGATCTAAAGGAGTCATAAGGATTATCAGGGCAATCTAAATCCAAAATTTTAACCTCCAGTAATGAAAGATTCAAAAGTTATTTGCATCTGAGTATAGGGTTAATGTTTAACAGTGCAGACAACAGAAGAACAAGCTAACCTTGTAATTGATCTTGGTTTCGGATAAATTGAAGTTGTCAATTGGACATGTTGTGATGATCAGTGATAGTGGCTGACATGATTAATGATTTGTGAATGTAATTTTTGATCCGCATTACAATTTATGCATGGATTTAGCCAACAGAGCAGAGTCTTCAACAAAGTTCTAAGTGTTCTTGAAACCAACTGAAAAGTAAATGAATATCATGATGTGGATATATATAGCTAATGGATTTAAGTGTTTGTGGAGTGATAGTGATGCAAATATGGAGTAAGTGTGGAAAAGGTAGATAGATATACGAAAGAGAAGAGATTTGAGGTCTAGATTATGGAAAAGCAGTAAACAGAGTAGAATAAAGATGAAGTGTGCAAAATTAGTATTATGTGCTTAACCAGAATTGAATTCTTGCATTGGAAGATGCTACATATCAGTTCAAGAATCTATAATTCTTTTGTAAGCATTCTTGTAGGTAGTGAGCCTCTCTTGAGCGAGGAGCTCTAGGTAGTGAGCCTGAATGCATATGCATTCCCCTCTTTGTAATACTTTTAACAGAGTATAATCTTTGTGGATTAACCCCCACCGTGGTTTTTCCCTTAACTGGGTTTCCACGTCAAAATCTTGGTGTCAAGTGTGTTATTTATGTTTCTGCTCATGTTTTATTAATTCTTGATTTTCATGATTATGTCATTAATCTATTAAGAAGTTGTAAAGAAGAATTAGTTGCAGTAAGCTTTAAAAGTTTTAAGACAACTGATTCACCCCCCCTCTTAGTTGTAAGCCCTAATTCCAACATTTTCATCTATATGCGAGCTACACCTCCGAGGTGACATTTATTTGTGTTTTCAATCATTTATCAATTGGTTTTTACCTCTATCCCATAGGGATTGACTCTCTATCTAACAACTATGTTCGGAAGACTTGACTATCTCTCCAGGGCTTGACCGAGGAAAGCCTCTAAACACCACAACCCCCAACCCCCTTTTCTGTGATTGCAGGTTACAGTTGTAGAAGCAGAAAGAGTGGAGTTGCAGGGAGATATAACTGAGTGTCAGAATTGTATTTCAAAGCATAAAAGCAAGCCCTAGACTTGGGTGCCCACTCATTAGTCCTCCAGATCTCAAAACACAGAAATCCCTGGAACAACAAAAATAGGTTACAAACAACTTTCAGAGATCTTGACAGAAACTAGCACCTTGGACTAAATCACCCGCTCATTAGCCCTTAACTTTTCTGGATACAAAATCTTGAAATCTGGTATGTATCTAATTGTCATTTGATATCTTTGTGTGTGAGCATTTGTCATGATTCGTCCATTTATTTAGGATTTTACGAAATTAGGGTTTTAAGCATAATTGGGCTTTAATTGATAAATTAATTAGAAAATTCCAAGTTTCCTCTTCATTCTAAAGGATACTAAATCTATAGCAGTGCCCTCTTGCAAAAGATTGTGGCTTGACTCAATTTATGTCCTTGAATGTAAGGTGTGAAAGGAGGAGTTAACCTTGAAATTGAAACCTCTCTTTTCCACTAAACATGTTTATTTAGTTTCTCATATCTTGCTTCTGACAATTGTCTATAACTTAATCTTTCTCATTTAGGATTTGATATTATGCCCTAGCTAGGTTGGTTGAATTTGGTTTAACACTCATCTATACGACAAAGAGGTAGAACCCCTGTAGTTTGGCTCTCCTTCACAGGTAGAAGCCAAGCTTGTTTTATGTCTCAATGTTTGTAGAAGAGGGTTTTGACCTAGTTTAACTCCCAAGGCTAGATCACTCTTTTCTACTAAGAATTTTGGTGAACCCGACTCACTTACACTCTTGCATCCTTCTTCATTTCTGAAAAAGATTGTTTACTATTATAGATCTAATTTAAATTAGGTGCATTCATTATTTCTTTGAATACATATACTACATTTTACATTCAAATTCATCATTAGAGTTATACAATCCTTGTGTTTCATAAAAGCCTAGCTAGTCTAAAACCTAGGGTTTGAAGATTAGTGTGTTGTTTCAGATCATGTTAAGTATTGTCAGGTTGATTAAAAGTGAATTCATTTTCTATACCTAATCATACTTTATCTTTAGTACATGCTTTGCACACGTGACATTTGAAATTGGAAAAATAAGCATGTGTTTTTTAATGGAAAATAGCCTATGTTTGTCATATTGTTTACACTTCATGAAATTAGATAATTATAATGCAATTTAGATTTCTGATTTGATGTTTAGATCTAATTACAACTAAGTCTTTTAGACATTCTTTAATCATAAATCTTCCATTCATCCATATATATATATATATATATATATATATATATATATATATATATATATATATATATATATATATATATATATATATATATATATATATATATATATATATTGATTAGAGTTACCTAAAATTTCATTTTATGGTAATTCTAGATTGAAAATTGATAAATGTTGAGTATGTTTTAGCTATTGGAAAATATAGTTAAAGCATTGGTATTCATAGTTTGATACATTTCATATTGTGCATAAAGATACTTCATTTCATTCCTTATTCTTTACTTTATAATTATAAATTTTGGAAAAGTAGGGTATGCAATTATGTCGGATTACTTTATTCAAGATTTTAATGCATATGATGAGCCGTTTAGTAGTGATGATTTTAATATGTTAGATGAAGCCTTGGATGAATTCATCTTGACAGAATCGTCCTCTACAAATCCTAAACTATCTCTATTTCAAATAATATAATCATCAATCCAATATATGTTTCTGGTTCTCCAAAATAATTTTACAAGGTTTTGACTAATTTTGACAAGGTTTTTACAAGGTGTAACAAGTTGACTTGTGTGGATGCCGGTTGTTTTATCACCATTGATATCTAGGAAGCGACATCCTGCTAAGTTGGACTTGGTTGCAGAGCTAGAGTGGGAGGAAGAGATCTTCCTAGAGGTCATGGGTTTATGGCATGTGGCACATATGACGCCAATTCGGGCTCACCTTGCATTGATGACAACACTAGTAGAGTGATGGCACAATGAGCACAACTCTTTCCACTTACTGACTGGGGAGGCCACCATCACGTTAGAGGATGTATGGCACATTCTCAGAATACCTATTCATGGAGCGTGGGTGGATTATGACATCGATCAGGGAGAGTTCACACTCAAACGGATCTTTATGACTCCAAATTTAGGGATTGATGATCATGAGATCTAATGGTGATAGATTCATAGGCTATGCAACAAGATACAACTGGTGGTCATTTATTTGATTGGTGGCATACTAGTGCCCAACAGACGTTCACATGGACTCTCTATTGGATAGGGTACTATCTTAGAGGGCATGTTTACCTACGGTATTAGGTATGCATGGGGGCCCTGTGTTTTGGGTTAGCTATATCATGATCTGCATGATTGTGAATACAGGTTTGGGACTAGTTTATCTGCAGGAGTTACTTTGTTGCATGTTTTGGCTTGGGAGCACATTGATGTGTCCATGCTGATCTCTCCTAGACAAAGGTAGCATGGCGAGCCCTTTGTTCATTTGTATGATGGTGCCCTGACACAAAGGAGATTAGGCACCTTGACTTACTGGCGATGACAATTTGACGAGCTAGACACATTCATTTGGCATCCATGGTGTGATTGTGAGTCTTGGGATGATGACGTAGAGCATCTACTATACTACGGATAGGGTAGATATCTATTTGGTAGGAGTTTATATGTTATAGATAGGTACCTTCCAAAGAGGGTACTTAGATAGTTTGGGTTGCCCCAACCCGAGCCAGTAGGAGACACTATTTATACAAGGACCTGAAGGGAGATACCAGCCTAGGGACCGAAGATTGTGGCAACGATAGCATTGGTGGAGCTTAGAGGACTTGCCCCAGTGGCATGGTAATGGATCTTAGGTGCAGCAGACGTAGGCACCAATCCTGAGTATGATGCTTATTGGTTATAGCACAGGCTAGTACGGTTGATGACTCTAGGTGCAGTTGGTGAGATTGTTAGCAAGGGATTGGAGGAGAGACCTCGCAGAGCAAGGTGACAGTGACATGTGCAAGTGGAGGCTACTCAAGTGCCTGGATAGGGTGGCTAGGATGTAGGAGGATATGAAGGACAGGATGATCAGCTTGACATACAGATGTAGGATGTTGGGGGACAACAACAGGCTACACCATAGGCAGAGATAGAGGTAGAGTGCCTGCAGAGGCTTCTGTAGGAGGAGATAGCACACTGGACCTAGGTAGAGCTAAGATATCTCAGGGTCAGATAGGAGAGAGATACAACAAGGGTGGAGCTATGGAAGGCCCAAGCCCAGGCATCGGCACAGGTGCCAGCGTAGGTGGTAGATGATGATACAGTAGCTCGACTGACTATCGAGAGGTACGCTGCAATTTAGGCTATGTAGTAGATGAGGACAGAGAGAGACACAACTAGAGTAGCATTGGGTACGGACTAGGCCACAATGACCTTGGTCAGAGATTTGACTCACGGACAGGGCGAGTTGACCATAATTGATAGAGAGACAAAGTACTATAAAGGACTATACTATGGGGCTGTGCTGGCTGAGCAATGACAACCTTTCGGAGAGAGGAGCAAGTCATGGGCATGTTCCTTGTGGAGGTCAGGATCATTAGTGATGGGTCCCCCTAGGGCACCATCAGCAGGAGGGCCTCCATCTGGTACAAGCGGATCTCAGGGACAACACTCTACATGGAGCTCTACACATAGTCACAGATAGAGCTTATTGTATATGCATGATGTAGCACTTTGTATTTTTGATGTAGACCATGATGCCTACGAGCGATGATGTATATTTTGATGGCTCATTGATAGCCTTTTTGAACTATATTGATCCATTTTTTATGTATACATGATGAGACATGACTATTTTGATGATCTTATGAGATGTATATGATGTACTATGATGTTCTATCTATGATTCATGGTGATGTAGACACCCTAAAATGACCAAGTCGTCACATCACTTGTATTTTGTCTAATCTATCTATTCACCTACATTCAACATTAATTAAATAATCTAATTATTTAATTAATTTCATCAAATTCTTCTGAACCTTCTAAAAAACAACATTAATTAAATAAATCCTCTTTATTTAATTAATTAAATCAAATTCTTCTACTATTCTTCCACAATTAAATAATTTTAATTATTTAATTAAATCATTATCCTCTTTCAAAATTCAAATCCACTATAATTAAATAAATCCCATTATTTAATTAATTCATCACAAATTCCCTCTTATCCAAACAATTAAATAATTCCCAATTATTTAATTAAAACAAATTTATTTTTCCAAATTTAAATAAATCAAATCAAATTTATTTAAATCCTCTCAATCTCCAAAAATAAAATAAATAAAATATTTTATTTATTCTTCCAAATCATGCACAACAATTAAATAAATAAATTTATTTAATTTGCTTTCTTATCTTCAAATATCCTTGAAATCTTCTAAAAATAGGTCTTCTTCTCCATGCACACAAAATTAAATAATTTATTATTTAATTTCCCTCAAATCATGCAAAAGCAAACCTTAAGTTGAGTTATCTATTCACTCAACCTTGTTTTTATCAATTTCTCTTAAATTAGAAAAAAACTTTCTAATTTATGAAAAACATGTCTTATCTTTAGAAAAGAAAGTGTTTAACTCAAATAAAACAGCTTTTGTGTGACACTTGTCTTCTTCTTATTTGTTGCACGTTCCTCAACTTATCTCCTCCGTTGATTCTTCTGAATTATCTCGACCATTGATCGATCTCTATTGAAATCTATATAAACCCCCTTCATCTCTTTCATTAATCCTCTTCGATCACTTATTCTCAGGCATACTTAATAGCGCTTTGAGCATACATCACATCGATTGAGCACTTTTACGATCTCTTAACATTGATCTTTGAGCACACTACTTGCTTGTTGCAACCATGGTTTTGCAATACTATTGAGCAATCCACATTCATCCAAAGGGAATAATACAAATATTGGTAAAAGCTTTTATATTTCATTGATTTATTATTAATGGCTTTTATTTAGATCGGTTCTCTTTATGTTATTGGGTTTTTTTGATTTGTTTAGTTTATCATAGTCAATTTTCCTCATACACAGGTGATCTTTATGGATACCTATACTTATGATGATTTATATGCTATGGATGTTTGGATGCTTATATGTGATGATGTATCATGATGATGTTATGGATGTGATGACATATATTATTATCATGGATTCATGTGATGATGTGTTTACTATGATGTTTTATATGCTTATAGATGTATGGATGAGATGATAGATATTAGGATCATAGATTTATGTGATGATATATTATGATGTTTATGATCATGATGTCTAACATGTATGGTTTTGCAGGATTGAAGAAGATAAATGATGATGTTAGCATGGATAGAAGAAATGATGTTTTAGAATAGAAAAAGATGATAATTGACCAATCTTTGTATGAAAGCTATAATTGTATTAGGATAAAGGATAGGTGTATGGATAGGTAGTTGCAACAGTTATGCTTTAAATCTAAAGAGTAATCGTTATTTTTGATATAGCATATGGATATTATGCACCAGGGTATATAAGACCAAGGTGACAATGTATCCAATACGAGGACATTGAATCTGCAAACAAATGGTTTGAACATACATCCACTAGACATAATAGAACCTTGTTGGATAATGTGAATGGAAAATAGTCTTAGCATAGAATGATCTTAATATATATTAGATAAGGGCCTTCAAAGAACCTTGGATGCAAAAGATATTGATATGCAAGATGCTAATTCCAACACAAACAAGATACATATTAGCCATAGTAGGATAACAAGGTCATCCCACAAACACAACATATGATAGCAATGACTATGCCCCAATCCATACCGCATCATAACATATCAAGATATAGAAAAATCAAGGTAATCTTGAATAGGTATTAAAAAGGAACAAAAGATAAACCAAAAAGAAATTGACTGACTGATAAAACAAAAACACAACTTACATATTCTCTTGCCAAAGAGGGTGCTCATGGTAGATTAGGCCTTATTGTAGGAACGATATATCTGTTAAAGGCTTTGGATCTAGGATAGATGGATTGTAGCAGATGTGGCAAGTGGTATGCAAGCAAGCGTATTACTTTTAGGAGTAGTCTTTTGCTTTTAGTTTGATAAGTACTTGAGCTTTCAAAAGGATGCATAGTTTGCTTTCTGCTTGAGTTAGTCAAGTTAGGGTGATAGGATGGGTAGTGATAGATGGATGAAGTAAAAGATGGATTTTATTATGGATTGGGATGGATGATGTATCATATGTACCTGAGTATTGGATACTTCCTTCATATTTTGGATTACCTACATATCCTGCATCTATGGGATCAAGGCACATTACAATAATGATGATGATGATGAGACGGGGTGTTTGGATAAAAAATGATGACATCTTATGTACCTGAGTACTGGATACTTTCTTCGTATTCCAAACTACCTACAAACATTGTATCCATGGGATCAAGGCATATTAAGATGATGATGATATGTAGTTCTTGCTAATGTTGATGATATAGGATGAGATGAGGGGTGAAATGCTATCATACCTTGAACAAGGATCCATTCCTAGACCTAGGTTCAGGTAGAGGTTTTTATTATGGAGAATGATGGATGAACTGACTATGGATGATAATAACTATGGATAAACTAACTATGGATGAACTGACTATTGATGAAATAACTATGGATAAAGTGACTATGGATAATGCTAATGGGTGACAACTGACACTAAAAATTTCCAAGCTATGATAGATGGGAAAGTGGAAATGCAAAAGTCAATATGAAGGGATGAGGGTTTTCTATTATGAATTGATATGGAATGAGCTGGATGTACAACTTAGTAGATGGTGGATGTTGATTCTACACATAGAACCTATTTTCTAGGTTTTCACTATGGTACTTATCCAAGGCACCTGTTTACCAGGTTTTCAATAGAGGATGGATTATTTTTTGGATTTTCTATTTTTTTGATTTTTTTGTATTTTTTTTTCTAGGGATACTCTGAGGATCAAGCATATAACTTCTTAAGATGAACACTATTGATGGGTTCATCTAAGGGAATGCCTTCAAGTGTTGACAAAGTATAAGCTCCTAATTCATACAATGTTGTGATAACAAAAGGACCCAACCAATTAGGCTCAAACTTGCCTTTCTTGTCTCAATCTTGTTGGTTTCTTTGATTTTCCTTAAGGACAAGATCACCTATCTAAAACTATCTTTCTTGATCTTCTTGTTATAGTTATAATGAAGGTAGTTTTGGTAGACATGAAGATTATTAAGTGTTGTGAGGTGCCTTTGGTCCAGTAACTCTAGCTCATGCAATCTAGAAAATATGTACTCCTCCCCATCAATAATATGCTACATAGATACTCTGAGAGATGGGATCTCGACCTCAATAGGTAAAATGGCTTCAGTTCCATAGACTAAGGCATATGGGGTAGCACCAGTTGGGGTTCTGATACTAGTGTGATAGGCCCATAAGGTGGGATTGAGTTGCAAATGTCAATCATGACCAGCTTCATTGATGATTTTCTTTAGGATTTTTAATATGGTTTTGTTTGAGCCTCAGCTTGGCTGTGACTCTAGGGATAGTATGGAGTGGAAAAGTGATTTTGAATATGGTATTGCATGCTCAAGGAATGTACATGTTAGTTTTTGAAGGGTCCGCCATTATCAATTACTATAGCTTGGGGCATACCATATTGGCAAATGAGATAGTTTAGGATAAACTTGGCTATTTGTTTGTTGGTGATATAGGTCATAAGAATAGTTTCTACCCACTTCATGAAATACTCAGTGGCAATAATGATAAACTTATGGTCATTGGAAGAGGATGGATGGATTTTACCTACGAGGTCAAGTCCCCACTATGAAAAAGGCCATGGAGTAGTAACAGGTTGTAGCTCATGTGTTGGTGCATGAATCGAATCTCCATGCTGCTGGCATTGAAGACACTTCTTGGAAAACTAGAATGAATCTTGTTCTATTGTGGGCCAATAATAACTTGTGTAGAGTAGCTTCTTAGCTAGATTAGGACTGGTGGAATTTGATCCACAGACACCTGCATGTACGTCTTGTAGGGAAATGTTAGCTTCTTCCAAGTTAATACATCTAAGGAGGATACCATCGAGACTCCTGTGGTATAGTGTGTCACCAAGGATAGTAAAATGAGAGGCTCGATAGATGAAAGTTTTGTGTTGGGTAGATGTAAGGTTTGATGGGATGTGTTTTCATGGAGATAATCATAGATATCTTGGTACCAAGGGGAATTGGGACCAACAAGTTCACAGATAATTTCAGTTTGCAGAACATCAATGATCGGTATCAACAATTGCTCGATCAAGAATTCACAACACTGAGTGTTTGTAGGCATATTCACAAGGGATCCAATAGTAGCCATAGCATCTATAGCTTTATTATGTACCATAGGGATTTGTTCAAAGGAGATGCTAGATAAATGTTATTTGTAGCTATCAACCAATTATTTGTAGGGTATCAACTTGTCATCTTTTATTTGGTACTCATTTGTAACTTGTCTAATGACTAGTTGAGAATCTCCATAGACTTGTAGTTGTTTGATATTCCATTGGACTACTATACGAAGACCTATAAGTAATGTTTCATATTTGGTTGATATTGTTGGTGCAAGGAAATGCTAGCCGATATGACTTTGGAATATAGTCATTCTATGGTGTAATAAATATGACTCCTACTCCTGAACCATGATATGTGTAGGAACCATCAAAGTATAGTTTCCATTCAACTGAGGTAGAAAGATTGAATATCCCTTCATCTAGAAAGTCAGAGAGCATAGGGTTTATATTTGTCATAGGAGCCTCTACTAATGGATCTGTAAGAACTTGTCCTTTGATAGCTTTTTGATCAACATACTCTATATCAAATTCGCTTAGAATCATGACCCATTTCACTAGTCTACCTATGAGGGATGCCTTGGATAAGATATGTTTCAATGGATCAATTTTAGAAATGTGGTTGGTATGTTGGTTTAACATATAATGTCGCAACTTTTGGGAAGCAAACACTACTGCTAAACATGCCTGCTCCATGGGAGTATAATTGAGTTTGTAACCAACCAAGGTGCGACTGATATAGTAGACTACCCGTTCTTTTCCTAACTCATCATGCTATGCTAGGAGAGCACCTAATGTTGTAGATGTAGTAGAGACATACAAGAGTAAAGGTCTATCTAGAATTGGTGGCACCAAAACTAGAGGTGTAGCTAGATATTCTTTGAGTTGATCAAATGCCTGTTGACACTTACTATCCCATCGAAATGAGACATCCTTTCGGAGTAAATGTAGAAAGGGTTGACATTTATTTGCTATCTATGAAATGAACCATCTAATGGACTACAATCTCCCTTGAAGGCTCCTTAGTTACTTTAGATTCCTGGTTGGAGGGATCTCAATTATAGCTTTGACCTTAGCTTGATCTACTTCAATTCCTCTACAAGATACAATGTATCCCAACAACTTCCTTGAAGTGACCCCAAAGACACATTTCTTAGGATTGAGCCTCACTTGATATTTCTCTAGTCTGTCAAATATTTGCCCTAGAACCTGTAGATGATTGGTCCTAGTAGTAGATTTGCCCAATACATCATCGACATAGTCCTCCATAATAGTATGAAAAAGGTCATGAAATATTACTGACATTGCTCATTGATAGGTAGCTCTTGCATTATTTAGACCAAAAGGCATGACTTGCCAACAATAGGTGCCCCAAGGACATGTAAAAGTTGTTTTATGTTGATCCTATAGTGCTATGATGATCTGATTATATCCAGAGAAACCATCCATTAGGGAAAGCATTTCATGACCTATTGTTAAGTCCACAATGATATAAATATTTGACAATGGGAAGTCATCTTTGGGACATGCTTTATTGAGATATCTAAAGTCTGTGCAAATGCAGATGCCCCCAGTGACTTTGGAAATAGGGACCAAGTTTGAGACCCACTCTGGATAATCAATAGGTCATATGAAATTCACATCTAGAAATTTTTGAAGCTCTACTTTTACCAATAGTGCTATTTGTGGATGCATCTTACAGAGCTTTTGTTTAACTAGCATAACATTTGGAGATATTGCTAGATGATGAACCACTAGTGAAGGGTCCAACTCAGGCATGCCATCATATGACCAAGTGAAATTGACTGTCCTTTGCAAGAAGAATTTTGTGAAATTCTTCCTCTCTTATTCTGAAAGTGAAGCTATTAGGAATGTGATTCTAGGTTTCTAAACTATGCCTAGATTCATCTCTTGTGAGTCTTCAACCAAAAGAGAAGATTTTTCTTGATACTTTGTAGGTAAGGAAAGGTTAAATCCTCCATCCTTGAGTGCCTAAGAGAGGTTTTCACCATTGGATACATCCTTTGTTTTTACTTTTTAATGATCAGGAGGTGCCAAATTGTGGTTTTCACCTAGGGATCTATTTATTTTATTTTCACTTTTGCGACTGGAGGATTTGGCCTTCTCACCAAAGTATGCCACTTGATATAAATCCATGACAAACCCAGCTTTATGATCACCAAGTGGTATACTATCCCAGAGTCCCATGAATTATTCTATAGCCTCATCATTCTGAAAGATGTTGAGAATGGGGGCCTCTTATTGGTCCCAATCAATAAGTCCAGAGTAGATGAGTGGAAGGTTCTAGGTTTTCATGTTGGATGTGAGTGAGATGGATGATATAATGAATATTGAGGTTTCTTGGAATAGGTTTGTGAGGTGTTGGTAAGAGTCATCGATAGTATCCTCGTTAGTGATTGAAACTGCAAGAAAAGCCTTTTCTACCTTGTCAAGAATAAACTTGATGTCCGAGGAATGTGGTACCTCCTTACCATATCCTAACCCATGCCTTTTGTTATGCTTAGTCACAATGATAGGCTCTAGATTTCGTTGACCATGTTTTCCAAGACCACCTTTACCTTTATATCCCATGTTTTTCACAATTCAAAGACCTGTACCATATTGTGCAACAAGTAGTGTGACTAGATCATTTTCTTGGAATATCCAAGAGGAGATATCTTCAATAGATTAATCTTCTAGCAATCCCCAATGAGTGAATGTTGTTAGGGAAGCTGATATGATTGCCTTTTTAATGACCTTTGCTATGGGTGGTTTTCCATATGATTTAGGTGAGAGGCATCCTCCCCACACAACAAGACTTTGAAATGTCATATTTGCCAAATCTCGTCTCTGTATCAGACTTGATCTCGAGAATGGGTTTATCAGTAGAGGCTTTTTGCAAAGTATCTGGGTCAATATATAATGGAGATGGTGGGGCTTCAACATTATTTGGGATTTGGTTTGTGTTTTGGTAATGCCCTTGCATGGTGCAGAAAAACTCAAACAGATTAGGGTCTCCAAAGATAGTGATTTCAGTACCATTGAACAAAAATTTAAGACATTGATGGTACGTAGAAGGTATGGCATGCATGGTATGGATCCATGGGCGACCTAGGATGATATTATAGGGAAGATCAAGGTCTAATACTTGGCATCTTGTTTCTAATATGACAAGGCCTACTTGAATAGGCAAATGGATCACACCTTCTGACCGATGCTCAGCATTATCATAAGCTTTGATAGTGATAGATTGTTTAGGATTAATGCTATTCTCAGAGTATCCTAATTGTTTTAGAAATTTTAGTGAATAAATATTCAAACCAAAACCACCATCTATAAGTATATGTTTTATCTTATGTTGATGGATAAAAACTTCAATATGGAGTGCATCATTATGGCAAGGATTTTGATATGGGAGGCCCTTATCAATAAAGACCACATGATAAGGAGAGGCATTGTGACCTATCATGGCTTGAAATTCCTTGATAGCTATGTTGTTTGGAACTGATGACTCTTTGAGGGCTTTTTCAAGCACTGCTTTGTGGGCAGGTGACGACTTTAGGAGATCTAAAATGGATATTTGTGCAAGTCTTCCCTAGATGTTAGATGATATTGTATTCAGAGTTGATGGGAGTATCTTGTGTTGGCCCATGAAGGATTACACAAACACAACAAGTTGTAACAACACAATTAGGGACTATGCCTTTGATGGTAAGGGTGGACACTCAACTTTCTTCAAAATGACCCACGATGGAATCATAGGAAGATGAAGCTTTGTTAACATTTTTACCTTTATTGAGATTATTTCCTTTACCATGTGGAGGGAATCATGGATCCTTGTACATGTCTAGGTCTTTGTTTGCAGAATGGGTTGGAGGATCATCAACAGTAACTTCTCCTCTATCTATGAGATTCTGGATTAAGTTTTTCAACTTCATGCATCCATGGGTTATGTGTTCTTTAACTCTATGGTACTCACAATATTCATCATGTTTCTACCAAGTGGGTTTGAAAGTGGGTTCATCATATTGATGAGCTTCTGGTATTGTGATGAGTCCACTTTGTACAAGTTTCTTAAGGACTGATTCACTATTTTCTCCTAATAGAGTGAACCTACATCTAGGGGTAGTCTTGTTTTGGTTGCCTCCAAGGAGTAGATGGGGTAGTTCTTGATTGGAGGTTGATTGGTGTTTGGAGAGTTTGAAGGTGTTTAGAGTCCACAACACCATCATTGATGACATTCTTGTTCTTGGACCAAAATTGAGGTTTGTCATTAGAGGTTTGAGGATTATCTTTAGTCTCTTTGAAGATTTTAACTAGTCCCTTTGATATAAGGGCCTTTTTAATGTTAGTCCCTTTGGAAATAATTTTTTCAAACAAGTTAGCACATTGGATTTGTAAGTGAAATCCAATTTCGGGATTGAGATTTTGAACGAAAATACTAACAATTTGCTTTTTTGGGACAGGCCAAGGGAATTTACTAGCCATGTTTCTCCATCTTTGCAAGAAGGAGATGAAAGTTTCCCCATTTCGTTGTTTATTATTGTACAAGTATGTCATGGAAACCTCATGTTCAGCATTGTAGGAAAAGTGGGTTGCAAACTTTTTGGCTACTTTATTAAATGTTTTGATACTCGTGGGTAGATGAGAAAACCATTCTATTGCTTTCCTGCTTTCCCTCCAAGACTATGAGGGAAGAGGCAGAAAAGATAAGTGTCATATGGGCAACCTCTAAGCAAGCAATACAAAACTCTCTAAGATGTTCTTTTGGACCACCTTTTCCCTTATATTTGTCAATTTTTGGCATGTCAAAGTTGGGGGGAAAAGGGATCATAGGTAAGGATCTATCAAAAGGATAGGGACAAACCTCATCCAAGGAGAAAGTTTTCTTAGTGTTTCCAAACATTAGATCAGAAATTTGCTTTTGTAGATTTGAAAATTTGAGATCAAGTTTTGATATGGGTGGTTGTGGAGCAAGATTTTGTTGAATAGGTGATGGTTGTTGTGCCCCATAGGAGAGATTGGTGTTGAATGCATATGAATGGATATTGTAGGGACCATAAGAATGTTGGGGATTGTTTTGGGGAGGATTCATATAGAAGTGTTGGTTTTGTGGATTTTGTGGAGGTACGTAGGAGTGTTGACTTTGGGAGTGTTGAGGGGGATTGATGTAAGAATGTTGATTTTGGTATTGATGAGGTGGAATGATATAGGAGTTTTGATTTTGGGAGTGTTGAGGTGGAGTGATATTGGAATTTTGTTGAGGTGGGGTGATATAGGAGTTTTGAGGAATGAGTGTTTGGACTTGTGACACTTGTGGAGGAGTGGCATAAGCAAGATTAGATATGGAAGATTGAACTTGTGACACTTGTGTAGGAGTGGAACTAGTAATATTAGGGATGGGGGTTTGGAATTGTTATATTTGTCAAATATTTTGAGATGGTGCAGGTGTAGATGTGGTGAAGAAGGGGTTTGCTTGGTTTGTTTGGTTTTCTTGATTCATTTGATAAATCTCCATGGGGATAATAAGAGGTTCAATTGATGTGGTGGGGGCTTGATAAAGTGGGTTGATGTACTTGTAGGTGAATGGATTCAAAGGAACCTCATGTGAGGGTGAATCACAAATAAGAGATGATATGGTAGACATAGTTTGGACAGGGGTTCTTTGTGGTCTACCAATAGCAGCAATAGCATCATTGAGAGGGTCTTGCTCTTTGAGTGTAGATGTATCATAGTCTTGAGGCAACTTGACTCCTTTTTTAGCAAGTAGATGAAAGAAATGATTTTTATTGGAGTTCAAGAGTCTATCTAGAGCATCTAAGATCTTGGGATCTTGTAAGTTTTCATCAAGGTTTTGAGATAGCATCTATCAATGTAGTGTTACCATCTTGAGGGTTGTTTTGGGTATTACTTTGAAGACTATTTTAGGGATCTTTCTAGTGGTTGTTTTGAGAATTGTTTTGATTAGCCTCCATGGCTAATCGATGTTGGTTTCTAGTCATAGTCATGTGATATCTCAGATTTGATATGACAAGGATTTGGATGGAGTGATTTTTGGACTTTTGTGATAGGGTTGAGACTACTAAGATGATATGTTTGATTGGTTGCTTAGTGGATGATTGGTAAAACCTAGATTAATTACTGTTTGGGATTTGGATGATCTTCCAAGAGGTAGAATAATGACCTCAAGAAAGACAGATATGAATAGTGAGTTTGACCAACTCAAGAGAAGCCATTCTCCTAAGCTAATGAAAATCACTAAAGGATGCTAATTTATCTTCAAGGATCTAAGAGAGGCAAACTTCTCAAATCAAAGACAAACTAGGAGATGTGATCTAGATTCTAGGATAAAAGCCAAATTGAAGCTAAAAGCTGGATAAAATCTAGGCTTGTTTGATGATGGTACTGATGTTGTAGTCTCAAGAGGATAAAGGCTCTAAAAATCTAAGTTTTTTCTATGAAGATTCATGGAAATGATCTAATGACTGATAGATTGGATGCAAATGAACTATAGGATAGTAGGTCTGCTAGTATTTTTTCCTAAAAGTGGGTAATTTTCAATTTTGGGCTCAAAAAATGACTGATGATAGTAAGTGACCAAAGGCACAGGACTGTGTGCAAAAGACAGGTTTCTGTAGCTTAAAGGCGATAGCATGGTAGCTCAAAGGTTCATTTCTATGGAACAAAGGCACATAACTATTGACCAAAGGTGGGTTTCTGTAGCTCAAAGTCGTATTACGATAACTCAGAGGTGAATTTCTATGAAATTGTGGAAATTTGAACAGGACCAAAAGTGGGTTACTATGTTCCAGAGGCGAGCTACTATTAGCTATAGGAGAATTTTTATGCACCAGAGGTGAGCTTCTGTCAACCAAAGGTGCATTAATAATATGTAAAAGTGAGGTTCTATAGTTCAAAGGTGAGTTTTTGTAAAAGTTTGTTTTTTGAGAGATAGATTTTGGATTTTTATTTTAGCAAGAGAAAACAAAGTAGACACAATGGTTGTGGACTGACTCTAGGAGTTGGGTGCATGAGGTTATTAACCTCTGTGAATAAACAAATGGTGAATACTAGGTAGATCACAAGAATACATGCCAGACACTTGTACAACAACCTAGAATTATTCAAGTAGGAGTGTCATAACCCAAGGACTCACTTAAGTGTGGCTTCAACCCCCACTATTAGATAATGGTGATTTCCACCCCCTTAATACTGTCTTATCATCACTAGGATAGATAGGGAATGTAAGATCGTGGACCACCTTACACCCCTTACTCTTGGAGAGACTTAAATCTATCCAAAAGTGTATTCTATCTCTAATAAATGAAGGTAAAGCATGAACTCCTCTCCCCCACTACTGACAACGATGCAGTGGAGATATGGCAGCTGAAGGTCTTAACTAGGATCACAAGGTGTCTATGGAGTTCCCCAATATATGCAAGGTACGGGGGGCATAAATCTGTGAACGGGGGTGTCCCAATCAACTGACACTCAAACACACAAGTTCTTGGTAGACCAAGTATCACAGAGGTTTTTTGATTGGAGGTAAAAGGGTCCTTCCTTTGAAATGAGTCTTTCAATTCTCATAACATTTATATACCACACCAAAACATGCGGTTGAGATCATCCCTAGAGGTGATGAAATCCCCTAGCATGCCCCCTAGAAAAAATATCAAGTACTTTTGATTCTTAAGATCACCTTTTGACATGAGAGAAGAGCATATGTATGACTCTCGAGTCCCCAAGAATAAAGAAAATAAAGCAAGTAAATGAATAGCCTAAGTATTTATGATCTCCAAGATCCTCATTTGGTGTGAGGAGAGAGCATACATACTAAGGTATTCAAGACAAAGTATACAATCGTAAATTTGCTTTATGAAATTGAAGTGTTTCTAAGACTTAGTGATAAAAAGTAGGTCCTTTGACAAGCATCCTGCACCAAATATGTTAGAATTTCACTTCATGACTCCTTGCTAGATGATAAGAGGCTGGACAAGTTGATTATTAGTTCCAAAAAAACAATCGTTAGGGAAATAAAGTACATAGACCAAAAGTGTCGAGACAATATGCAAAGGTGGGTTTCTATTCACCAAAGGCACATAGATATTCACTAGAGGTAGGTTTCTATGAACCAAAGGTGATTTTATGTCGTGCAAAGGTGGGTTTTTGTGACAGCCCTCCAAAAATCAAGAGAATTAAGTCAAATGCACAATCGATAGATAGGTAGATGAATTCTTGATAGGCCAAGGGTTGGTTGAAGAGGTAAATATGTAAACCTGCACCGAAATTATACATCAAACCAAGTTAATTGATCGATTTAGGAAAAAAGCAATAAAGTACCCACAAATAAATCATCTTAAGGCTGAAATATGAAAAGTGTTAACAAATACAACAACTTGCAAAACACAAAATTAGACAAGATAGATGTTAGAGACCCCTACAAGTTCAAGATAAATCAGAAAAACACAGAGACCAAAAGCAAGTTTTTGCCAACCAAAGGTGCACTTCTACGCACCAGAGGCAAGCTTCTATCAATTAGAAGAGCACTTCTATCGACCAAAGGCAATTTTTTATCTACCAAAGGTGAGTTTCTATCTGCCAAAGGTAAATTTCTATGTTGCGAATGTGCAGTTCCATACCTGTGCCTAGAAAAGCCAATTTTTCTCCAAAAAACAAAGTTAAATCAGTGAGTGGGTCCCACTGGGCATGCCAAAATGTATGTGAGGAAAATCAAGTTCAATAGATCAAGCATGGATATCAAAACTCAACCCTACAACATTCAAGAAATGGAAGCTATAATTCAATGCAAATCAAACAATGAACGAAATCACCTAGATTGTATGTATTCCTTGTTTTTTGTGGATTACTCTTGAAATTGCATATCCATGGTTGCAACAAGTGTGGATAGGTGATGTTCTCAAAGACGTGATATGTGTGCTCAACGATGTGAAGTATTCTCAAAGCGTTGTATGAATGCCCAAAGCTTAATGATTGAAGAGGGTTTTATGAAGAGATGAATGGATGTATATATAGCTTTCAGGACAAGATCGATCAATGGTTGAGATAATTCAATGAAATGGATAGTTGAGATAAATTGAGAAGACATGAAGGAATGTGCACATGGTATGTGTTGATGCAAAAAGATGTTTTATTGAGTTAATTGCTTTCTTGGCTAAAAATAAGATTGATTTTCATAAAATTAGAATGTTTTTTTTTCTATTTTATGAGTCGATTGATAAAAACAAAGATTTAAAAGCCAATTAACTTAACTTTTGTTTTACTTTTTGACATGCTATGAATAAAATTAAATAATAAATTATTTAATTTGTGTGCATGGAAGAAAATGATATTTTTAGAGGATTTGATAAGATAATTAAAAATTAAATAAATAAATTTATTTAATTTATTGTGCATGATAGAAGAATAAGAAGATATAAATAAAATGTTAATTTTATTTATTTTTGGAAGATATTCAAGAAGTCAACTTAAATAAATTTGAACAATTTATTTAATTTTGAAGGAATAATAAGTTAATTAAATAATTAAAATTATTTAATTATTGTGGATAAGAAGAATTAGGATGATGAATTAAATAAATAATTGATTTATTTAATTAATGTGGATTTGAAGATTGAAAGAGGATAATTTAATTAAATAATTAAAATTATTTAATTTAGAAGAATAAAGTGGTGATTTAATGAAATTAATTAAATAAATAGAATTTATTCAATTAATGTTGGAATTAGAGGAATTAGAAGAAATTGATGAAACTAATTAAATATATAGACTATTTAATTAATGTTAGATGCAAGTGATTTAGAAGAATGTGATGTATGCAAGGTGAATAATGCAAAGGTCATTTTTAGGTGTCTATAGAGATTATGATCTTGTTGAGAAGCAAGAGCTACTCCAGCAAAGATCTCTCTATGGGAGTTAATACAAATATCACCTACAAACCATAGAATGCTCCAATAAGCTTTACAAAAGGTGATTGTTCCACTTGTTGTTCAACTGAATGATGTAGCATCTCTGTTAGATTGTATGCATGTGACTAAATCAGATATTGTATTTTAACCACATGAATTACTTCCCATAGAAGTTTAAAACCAAAGTGAGCCTCTTATGATATTTGTCTTCATTCATAATATGAGAGTTAGACGTACCATGATTGATGGTAGATCGGGTCTTACTATCTATGGCATAGACTTGTTACTTAAAATCAATGATGATACCTCTCTCATTAAACCACTTTAACTCAACATTTGTGAATTTGATAATGTTGGTAGACAATCATTGGGTACTATCACCTTACCTCTTAAGGTTGGTCTCATGACATTTCCTACCCTTATCCATGTCATGCCTAATTCTCTTTCATATAATCTTCTTCTTGGTAGATCTTGGATTCATTCCATGGGGGCAGTTCCATCTACCCTTCATCGATCAATAAAGTTTGTTCACAACAATCAAATCCATACAATTGAAGTTGATCTAATTCTGGAAAGTTGTTTACAAACTGAGGATAAAAATAACTAATATTTTAAGCCAGGTTTTCTCTCACTTCTCCTCTTTCTAAAATCAATTCTTCTCCCTCTCCTAAGTAGGTTATTGTAGAAGAATTTGATTCACCTTCAAATACACTCTTTGGTGATGATTGGGGTTCATTAGACTTTACACCTACCTTTGTAGGGGAATATAAAGTCTCACTATCAAAGCCAAAAAGTTCTAAGGTGGCTTCAATTTCCAATCCCACATCACCTAAAATCTCTTTGAAAAGTAATGATGATAACACTTATTCTTATACTACTGAATATGAGACCTATGGTGTGCCTCCTTCCTCTTCAGAATTGGCATCTATTTATGGTTGAGGGTTTCAAATCTATCATATCTCCTACAATTACACTATACAATTATGATTTACACATATTTCAAATGTATATATATTTCTATAAATTGTGTTCATATTTGGAATTATGTGTTAAAGAAAACATTATAAATTATACAAGGATAAATAATAAACAAATATATTTATATTGTTATTATAAATTATATAAAATTCAATTATGAATATATGAACATTATTATCAAGTATATATATATATTAATATATAATTCAATGTTTGTAATAATAAACACATATAGTAAATAATATATAAGTATACATAATACATACTGGTGATGATATATTAATGTTACATATTATACAAGTGGGGTTCAAATACAAAACGCATCCCTATGAAGGATCGAAACCCCTAAAACATTATTATAAGCAAAACGAAATATATTAATGGATGCGTCACTTGGTATGGAGACCCGTCGGGTCTATAAAAGAGGTTACCCACCCATTGCAAGGGCATGGAAGGATACACGAAACCACAGAGCGGTAGAAATAGAGAAAAGGCAGAAGGCGGAACCTCCAGTGATAGGAGTTAAGGTGCAAAAATTAACTGTCATCAGAGGCCGCGAACAGGTAATGTTAGATAAACGTATATGTAAGAAAATGGAAGTTCACTGTATAATAACAAAAATATATATATTAAGTGAACAATAAATAAATAATGATTGGAAATACATTCTTAAATAGGCAGCATGGTGAAGTTATAATAATCTGAATGAATGGTGTTAGACCATACTCAATAAGATAAATATCATATACAAGTAATCCACTGTATAACCAACAGAAATATATACTAGGTAAACATTGAATAATATATGGTTAGAAATACATTCTTAAACAAGAAGCATGATTAAGGCATATGTGAATATATACAATTTTAAAAGAGAAACCATAACCATCTCATCCTTCTATCTCATCCAACTATAGGAGAGGGGTCTTGTTAGGGAAAGGCGGGATAATTCCATCACAATGGATTGGAGAGGGTTTAACGCGCCCTAGATAAGGATGCTAGGGAGAGGCGGAGTAATTCCATTCCCAATCGCATTGGAGAGGGTTCAACGCGCCCTAGACATATAATTTCCCCATCCCTGGTTAAGGAATAGAAGGAAGATGATATGGGAAGATGAACTTAGATTATTACTTCTATATCTCTCTATTACTTCATCCTTAAAGGAATGTTAGGTATTGTGGGGAGAGGCGGAGTAATTCCATCCGTAAGAAGGCTCGTAGGTTGGGACATAGTTTCCCGTAGGTTGGGACATAGTTTCCCGTAGGCTGGGTTAAGAGATGGTTTCAGCGCGCTCTATACATGTAAAGCCTAGTTCCATAAGGGAAAGTAATAAAGAATAGGAGTTATGGAATGGTTAACAATATATAAGTAAGAATTAAGAAATAAATAATTTTTTAACAAGTAACGAGATGAAAGCATCATCAAGTGATCTTACTTATTTATTGTTCTCTTTGAGTATCATTCTTATGCAGATTCAGGTTTTGGTGTTTCCTATAAGAAGGGGACATTACAAAATCCTCTCTCAATGTGGATACAATGGTAATGGTTGTAGTATAAAGGAGCAAGGTATTAAAGTCCCTTTGGAGGCTAATGCACATTACTCTTTGTTTTGACTTGGTTATCATCCTTTAGGGCCCACAAAAGCTTCTTGTCATCCTAATCTAAATGTCAACACAACCTCATCATCAACACTTAAGTGGGTATATCCAGAATTGATTGATACAAATTCTAATCTTCAAGATATTCCCTTGGATACTTTTTCAATAGATGAAACTTGGGTTGAATTCTTAGGAGCTTATGATCATTTATCTCATTACCATCATGATCGTGGACTTTCTTATTGTTTAAATGCAAAAGCATACTTTGGGAAGGACGCTTGTTTATCTGATGATACCTAGGTAAATCATGAGTCACCTATAGAATCCCTTCATCCTCCTGACATTCAAGATCACAATACTCTCATTAATGGGAAAACTATCAAATTTTTGATGGATAAGGATGATCCTGAAAAAGTTATCCCTATTGGAAATTGCCTAGATATAGAAGAAAAACAAGAAATCACATCTCTTTTACATGAATACCCTAATCTCTTTGCGTGGACATGCTCTAATATGCCTGGCATCGATCCTCAGGTGGTAACACATAATATTGTCATTCATCTTGATGCTAAACTAGTTAAAAACAGATATGCAAGATGAATCCTAAGGTTGCATTATTGGTCAAAGCTGAGATAGAGAAGCTTTCACAAGCATAATTTATTTACCCTATTGACTACTTGCCTTGGATCTCAAATATTGTGGTTGTCGCTAAATTTGACAACCATATTTGAATGTGCAATGATTTTCAAGATTTAAATAAAGCATCTTTGAAGGATGACTTTACTCTTCCTAATATTGATATGATTGTCGATTCTATTGCTGACCATGCATTACTCTCCTTCATGGATGGTTTCTTTGGTTATAATAAAATATTCATCAATCCTTATAATCAATATAAAACAACTTTTATAACTCCTTGGGGAACATTTTTTTGGGTTGTCATGTTGTTTGGATTAAAGAACGCTGGTGCGGCTTATCAATGAGCTATGACACTTATCTTTCATGATTTCATGCATAACAACTTAGAGGATTATGTCGCTGATATTCTAGCCAAATCAATTTTGTACCAGGATCACGTCAAAAGTCTCCATCAAATCTTTGAACATATACGTAAATATAACATGCACTTGAATCCTCGAAAATGTGTCTTTGCCATTGATAGTGGCAAGCTATTGGGATTCATTGTTTCACATCATGGTATTGAAGTAGACAAGAAAAAGATTGATGCCATTGTTAACATGCCATCTCCTAAAAATATTTCACAACTTCATAGTTTGCAAGAGAAGATTTAGGCTATTCGTTAATTTGTTTCACAACTCGTGGATCAAACTCTTTCTTTCACACAACTACTCAAGAAAGAATCTACCTTTAAATGGGATAGCTATTGTCAAAAATCTTTTGATGATCTCAAAATATATCTTGCCAATCCACCTATATTACAACCGACTGTCTCTAGACAACTATTCATTTTTTACACATTAGCATTCCCTAATGCTCTCGCAGCTTTGTTAGCACAACATGATGACAATGGAAAAGAATGCACTGTGTAATACATCAGCTAAACTTTGCTTAGTTATGAAATGTGATACAGTATGATAGAAAGGCAATTCCTAGCTCTTGCTTTTGCAACACAAAAATTGAGACATTATCTCTTAAATGCTAAAATTAATGTAATGGTAAAATTCAATCCTTTAAAGCATTTGTCTGCTAAAACATATTTTTTAGGATACTTACCAAAGTGGGTTATGTTATAAAATTTGACCTTAAATTCATCTCTCAAAAGGCAATTAAAGGGAAAGAGTTGACCAATCATTTAGCAGAAGCTCCTTCACCATTCACTATTGCAAATCAAGAATCTTTCCCTGATGATCATATCCTTTACATGGATGATGATGATAAGTGGAAATTATTCTTTGATTGGTTTAGATGTCAAATTAGCTCCGATGTTGGTATTATACTAGTACCTCCTTTAGGTAAGCCAATTCCTCTATCTTAACATCTTAATTTTTTATGTACCAACAACATTGCAAAGTATGAAACCCTTATTGCTAGCTTGTGTGTCACTTTGTCTCTTAACATCGAGCATATTTCAATATTCAATAATTCTCAGTTGATCATAAGACAAGTTACTCGATCTTATCAAGCAAAGCAAGATAAGTTATCTCAGTATCAAGACTTGACATTATCTTTAGTGAAGAATTTCTCATCTTACACAATCAACACAATTCCATGAAAAGACAATTGACATGCGTATGAAATGGCAAGCATTGCTTCCTTTATGTCCCCTAAAGATTCTGCGGGAAACTATCAACTCATCATCTATAATCTTGAAGAACCTTCAATATCTAAAATCCTTGATGTTGCCTTTTGTGATTATGTAGATTCAAGAGAGTGGTACTCCCATATATTCCAATATTTGTGTGATGCTACCTTTCCTGATCTAGCATCCAAAAGTGCTCAAGTTCACATACACAAACTTGTGGTGTGCTACATCATTTTATCAAAAATTCTATATTGACGAAGCTACGAAGGTCCTCTCCTTCATTTCCTTAATGGCTCTGAGATTCTGATTGCCCAAGAGGAGGCCCATTCAGATGCCTATAGATGATATTTCATTGGAAGATCTCTCATTCAAAAATTGCTTCGTATGGGTTCCTATTGACAAGACATAGAAAGAGATTCCTTTGCCTTTGTAAAAAAGTGCCCACAATGTCAACAACATAATAATCTCATTCAAGCTCCTTCCTAGGAACTTCATGCTCATGTTTCACCTTGGCCATTTTCCATGTGAGGCTTGGATCTTATTTGGAAAATTTCCACTCCTTCTCAAGGACATACTTTCATCATGACAACTACCGATTACTTTATGAAGTGGGTCGAAGCGATTCCCCTCCAATCCACAACTGTTGAAGTAATATGTGATTTCATTCAAGATAACATGATCTCTTGATTTGGTATTCCTTCCACTTTGGTTTCTGACAATGGTGCTTCATTTAAGAAAAAAGATGTGAAGAAATTCATCAAAAGATATCATATTCAACACTGCTTCTCTACGTTGTATTATTCTCAACCAGGACAAGCAAAAGCTTATAAAAAAGTAATTGGACAAATTCTTTGAAAAACTGTTAACAAACATCAAAAAGATTAGCATACTCAATTATCGTATGCATTATGGGCTTATCAAACAAGTGTTTGTATGGCTACAGGTGCTACCCCATACAACCTTATGTATGGTGTCGATGTGAATATACCTTCCAAGTTAGAAATTCCTTCATTGCAAATTTCTCTCAAGGGAATCCTTGACAAAAATACTCAAAAGGAATTATGGTATCAACAACTTGAGATGCTCAATGAACATCATATAAATGCTCTCAAACATTTTTAAGCTCATCAAAAGTCCGTGCAATGCGGGTATAATTCACATGTTATTAGCTGTTCATTCGAGGTTGGAGATTTGGTACTCTATGAAAATTAGTGCAATGTCAATGCACCTCCTGGCAAAAAAGGGAAGTTTAGCATGAATTGATTAGGACCTTACATAATCATTAAATCCTATAGATCGGGAGCGTATAGACTAGTTGATGAACAAGGTACGCCTCTTAAAGAACTTATCAATACTAATCATTTGCATAGATATTATGCTTAAATTTAGTTTTTCATTTGTATGCTACCATTTTATCTATTAAAGAAAATGTTTGGTAGATAGTAAATTTAAATTTCCTATTTTATTATTTGCTTTAGTCTTGACAAAATATGTAGTTTGTCTTGATCGTTTAGAGTGGTTTTCTTAGTTTAGAGAATTACTTAGTTATTAGCATACAAATTGGTAGATGTACATCATGGTCGATAATCATTGTCGAATCTAAGCTAACAATGTTACAACATTGTTTCATGAGATCACAACTAAATTATTTCATCATGTGTGTACATCTTGTTAAAACCTAATTAAGCATACACATGTGTGTTTCATTAGAGCATGTCTCATTTTATTCATTTTTGAATTTGTTAAACAATTATACACATTTGTTTACACAAATCACATTTAGCATTTAATTTGACATACATGTATAAAAAAAATCTAGATCTTTGTTGCATTTACTTCACAAGTAGATCACAAATGGCATCTAGAATAAATACACCAAGTCATGAATCAAAACTATATATATAAATCATAAGAGTTTGAGTACATAAGTTCACCACTACATCAAAATATGGTGAATCCAATCATAATACAATAAGATATCATCAATGTGATGGATTGTGATACCTAGATCCCTCAGGACCTGGTGGTGAATGAGTGACAGATGGCTTCTTGTGTGAAGTTATTGATCGTGAGTAACTCCTAGAGGCACTCTATGATTGTAAGCTCCTAAGCTCTCCTCTAAGCTCCCTTATCTCCTGATGGGACTCTATGTTTAGATACTAGAAGTGATCTCTCTCAACTCTCATTCAGTCCACCTCATTCTGTAGATATCTCAATAGATCGTGCTTAGTACCTAATGTCACCATAACTCTATGTTGATCTAGTTGTGTTCAAAAAGCATCACATGCCTCCTCAACACTCACTGCCCTCTGAACTACCTAGTCTCACTCGACTACTAGCTGATCATGCTCTACCTGTCCCACCTCAAATACTGCTCTAAGCCATGCTACAGGATTGAATATCTCTATGTGTCGACCCACCTCTTGTGGTGGCCTATAGCAGGCCTACACTAGCTGTTGTGTCGACTCAATAGGTACCATTGCTTCTATGATTCAACTCAGAAAGTCATGCCATGCACTAGACCCAACTGTAGAGTGTGAAATAATTATCATATCAATATCTCAATCAAATCAATTTCATGCATTATAAAATCACTATAAGCATAATAAAAAAAATATAATCATCACCTAGATCACCCTCCTTCCATAATGGATCATGTGGAATGCAACTGCGCTACTATCTACAATTGTCCTAGCTATTGGGGGTATCATAGTGGCTCCACCACTCAACTCTCCATGCTCAAAATGACATTGTATTCCTCTGGCTACGTGTTGTGGTCACAGGCTATGAGCTTGAATTATAGGTCCCTCCTCATCGATTCCTACACCCTCCTCTAGCTGGTGTCATCTACCTCTTGTCATCAGCACCAATGGATCCTCCTCCTCATCATCATCATCATATCTCACATCATCTTTGTTGTTGTCTCTCTCTCCTCCCTTTGACTCATCTCCTCACTTAGCCTAGGAGATGGGATTGCTAGTAAGATGATCGCCAGGGAAGATAGGGGCAGGGTGTGTTGTCTCCCACCATGTTGTATATGTTGGGCTCACACCTACATCGTCAACATCAGAGACATGATCATCATTGTCTGTATCATCATCAAGATCACTCGACACCATGTGTACAATAGTGAGTTGTGCCCTATCCTGAGGCCACACCCTGTAATGTGATGACCATGCATAAAACAGTTGTGTGGTAGGAACCCCCTACACTCATTCAAACTACCTCATCACTCTACCATAATAAAAGGCAACTACAATGCAATCTTAGCAACTGGTCAACAACCAATCTCTTTGCATCCTCACTAGCTACCTCCTCTATCCCATCCATAGTCTGCATCTCATATATGGTCTCCACATGATGACCTCTGGCTACATCCTGTCAAATACAATCCTCTAAAATAATAAATCACCAAATCTCCATGATCCCCTCAACTCATAGGCGTGTGCTCGTGGTTTGGTGTGGATAATCTCTATTGGATAAACTACATGCCTCGTGCATGTAATGTGCTTGAATGCCCACACCTGTAGGAACGTGCATATCATCAAGTTGTGTGCATCATAATGGACATAGCAACCCAAATCATAATATAAGTGAGAAAGAATACTCCGTCCCTAGGAGTATACTATCCTATGATCCTCCTTCACTCTAATGGTATGGACTAGGCCCTCGTGAAGGTGTGTGCCTCGCCCATCATATGTAACAACTAATGTGACGGTAGTGATCATGATACAACATATGGTTGGTATAACAGTTCCACCCTACTCTAAAAACCTGATGTCGATGTGTCCTTGAGTACTTGATGGTATTGTGTGTCCAAGGTAGTATAGTTGACTCTCTCGAGTGTATTCCTCGAACCTTTACTTTGTGACCCTTACTGCCTCTCCTTGCACAGCCAATCATAGTATCTTATACACATCCTCTAGGGTCATGATCATCTCTCTTATCAGAAGATGAAAAGTGGATGTTAATGTGTTCCACTGTTCCATGAGTGACATTAGCATAGCAGGGTGGTATGTCATTGTGGGCATAGTGTACACCCACCATAATCCAACATCTCACAAATGTCTAATCTTTGTGTCAATAAGTGTGCTTGATCGACTATGCAACAATGTGAATAGACAACCACCGACATGCTTTTGCATCCCTGGAAGATCCTAAAACATAAACAATAAAGTATACATCAGACTTCATTCTTAATAACTTCATCAACAATCAGAAAAATTGTTTGTAGCCTTGATCCTAGACTAGGGTGCCTAAATAGGTCTAGGGCACTCAAGGAGGACCTGGGTGCTTAGAGAAGTCTGGGGCACTCCAAGAGGACAATGGCGCCCTAGGTTGATATTGAAAAGCATCCCCTGGGCCCATTTTGGCTCTAAATTTGAAAAAAATCACTAAAATAATCACATAAATGAATTTACAAGTCAGATAGAAGCCTACCTTGTGCTTGACAAGTCCCTGCGCTACTCAGCCTCGCAGTGCTTCTAGACTCAGTGGTCGATATGACCTTCAGCTCGACATGATGTCTCTCCTCCTTGCTCTATCTCCTCAATGACTGAAAATGACAATAGAATGGTAAAATGTGAGAACTACTTTTACTTTTTATAATAAAAATCTAGAAATCCTTATTACTATCTAGGGTTGAAGACCACTTCTTCTCTAGAAATATTTCATCTAAACATTGATAACTTGGGCTAGTGAACTCAAATTTGAGAGTTGTTCATTGTCTTTGAATCCTGGTTTTGCCGTATTCACAACCATATGTTTTTCATCTTGGCATTATTTGTTAGAATGACCCTACCAAAACATATTCATCAACCTTCTCTCTCTAGAAAGTCGAAGTGGAAAGATCACCACCCTATTTCTACATCCTAAAGTAGCAAGCAGAAATAGGGGGCATATGTCTACCTTGCATTTCACTCTCATCATCTTTCCCCTTTAGAATTTTTAGACTAACACATACACTTGTTGGTTGCAGGATTATCTTATCACACTAACACTATGGGTTGTAGGATCATAAACTGGGGGCTTTACCCTCTTGTATGGCAATGATTTGCATCCTCTACGGTATCCTTTTTAATATCATTTTTGTAATATGTTTTTACTGTCCCGTTTGTTAGCTTGCATATGCATGTAGTGTCATAAGACCGCTAAAGTGGGGGCTAAATGTTGTGTCATAAATTGTGTACACTTCTATGCAGGCACAATTTCACTATCTTTAGCTCCTCCCTTTAGTGATCCCAAGCCTAGTCCATTTTTAGGTCTACCTTAAACCCTTCTTTTGACCCTGTTTATAGAGAATGTCATGATTCCGGTTAAAGTTTCTTCATGACCCTGAGAAATAAATCAAGATTTGGAGTTATCCCCGCATTAAGAGTGGACTCAAGCCTTAAATTGCCCATGGGCCCAGGGCACCCAAGCACCATGGTCCCTCCCGTGTTTTGGGATGTAATTTAAAGTGACAAGTCAGCTTTGATGTTGTTTAGGCCAACCCTAAATTCAGTTTTTGGCATGTTATATCAGAATTTTAATCCTAATTACTCTTTTCTATAGCCTTGTATAAAAGTAAGTGACTTACCTCATTTTAAAACTAGATGACAAGATTGATTATGAATGTGGAAAAGATCTCTTTTGCTATTTTCTCTCTATGCTATTGTGTTATTGTAGGTTTTTGTTCAAGAGGAGTTCTACTTTACTCTTGGAGAGATTTGTATGAAGGATAGGAGGTGAGATCTTGAGTCTATCTCATTGGCTCCTAGGTTGAAGCCCTTTGCATGATTGGGATAAGGGTAACCACCAACTTGTGTTTGGCTTCAATACCGGCCAAAGGTATGGTTGCATTGCCTTCTTATTCTAAAAACCTTCCATGAATCTTCATCCTTGAGGTGAAGTTGTAAGCTTCCTTGGATGAGTCATCCTTTCCTATTTACTTGAGTCATATGGGATTATGGTTTTGTTATTATTTGATTAGATCTTGCATGTTACTACTCACACTTAGGATTTCTGAGCACACATGAAATCTAGATTTGATCTTGGCTGCCCATGAGGTAGGAATACCAAAATGGGGGCTTGACTAAGGCAAGCTCCTATATAGCCAAAAAAAATCCTCTTCTTTATTATGCGCAAAGCAGCTGAACAAGTTTTAGGAGATACTAATCTGAGAGATGGAAGAGATTACAGGTGTAGACCTGACAAAAGTGACAATTTTTGTAAACCATAAAAGAGGTCTAGGACACCCAAGTTCCCTAGTCTTGTGCATTTTTTTCACCAAATCTAGGTTCTAAATTATTTCTTTACCTCTATTGTTCAAATATTTTCTCAGATCTTGCTTTTGACAGTCATATGTAACTTAATCTTTCTCAATTAGTGTTTGATCTCATGCCCTAGCTAGATTGGTTGCATTTGGTTTAACACTCATCTATACAACAAAGAGGCATAACCCCTATAGTTTGGCTCTCCTTCACGAGTAGAAGCCAAGCTCAGTCTGTGTCTCAATGTTTGTAGAAGAGGGTTTTGACCTAGTTTAACTCCTAAGGCTAGATCACTCTTTTCTACTAACCACATGGATCATAAGGAACTTTGTGATCTTTTCTTGCATACCTTGAATAGGGATACACATGAGGAGGTCCAAAATCTCCCCTATAGATTGTATGAAGAGGTTCTTGAGAGTACTCTTAAGATTGATCAAGCTACATTCAATAGTAGGAGGAAAAATATGGTGCTTGTAGACACTTAAAATTGTCCATGTCTTGCAACATCACCTTGTGAGACATCTTGCAACATTTTATCCTAGGGCCCTTGCATAACCTCACTCCTAATCACTTAATCAATTAATTAAGTAAATCCCATTTATTTAATTAATCCCCCTTTCACATGTCCCTCTAATTTAAATAATCTTTTATGTAAATTAGGTCTGCCCTACACTTGTAACATGACTACAACTCCTCCTGGAGTGGGAAACCCTATTCGATCCTAGCCGTCCACATTGTTGAAACCAACTTTTAATCTCAACCATCAATTCAAATTTGTCATTTCCTATAAATCAACCCTCACCCAAGCCATTTGAGGAATGAGTTTCAAGTAGCCTCATGCTACCAAATTTTCTAATGCAACTAGTTCCAAGTATTGTCATGCTACTGGAATGAGAAACTAACATTCATCCTTCGAAATCATGCATTCCTATGCAAGATTGAGAAGAGTAGTGGAGATAAACCAAGCTTAGTGTAGAGATCAGTTTGCATTTTCTTTGTTATTTGATTTCTATTCTATCTTGTACTTTATTGTGCTTGTTAGGGTTTGATTATTTGTTGTTTGTACATTTACCCTGATTTTTACCCTAGCTACAGTGCTAATGGGAGGTTGGTCACTCAAAGTCAAAACAACAACAATAATAACCCATTCACACACAAAATTTTGAAAAATAGTTAGAATCCCACAATCGATGGAGTTACAAATGCCCCACCACCTAAGAATGACAATAATAGCCACAACTATAACAAAATTAGCTATTTCAGAGGCTATAAGTACTCAAACATTGGGAACCAAAATGTCAACGTCATTAACTATCCCCCTAGAAATAACTATTATCAATAGAACAATAAGTAGTAGAATAATTGTATATATGATAATAATATATATGATCCATATCAAAGGAATCAAGGTTTCCATTCTAATATTTTTTTCTCATTCCACAAGACTAGAGGCATGCCAATAGTACAACCAATTTATATCCAAAATCCCAAATGAGCAAAAACATCTATTTGTCAATATGTTTCTCCTCCATCTAAATAATCCAAACCATAACCACCAAGGGTTGGTTGCCCCTCAACATTCAAACCTACAGATCTACTAAAATCCCTTCTCATCATACCAACATAGCAATGGTTCTAACTAGCTCAATTATTCCAACAAAACAACATCAAGGTCAACCATTACTACCTCTCTAGAAGAGTCAAACACCCTTGGTCAGTTGGGAATAAAAGGGGAAACTAAAATTCTTGGGATCAATTGAACTTGTTCAAAAAAAGGATGTTCAAGAGAATCACACAACCCTTGAGAGGGAGTATCATGGATTTGTGGTCTCAACAGTAGACTCCATGCTAAGCCCCATCGATACATATGACTTGATTGAGGACCTCAAGAGAGCCTTTGCAAAGATCTCTTCCATTAATCTCCCTATCACATCACATATCCTTCTAAAGAATTAGATTAATTTTGATATCAACTTAAGTCCCCCAAACATAGAATTGTATAATCTAGGATTTTTCTTCAATCTTTAGTAGATGTCAAATAAATCCAAGCTATCTAGGAGAGATCCTACCTTGTATAAGCATTAAAAAGTTTCACAAGCTAACATGGTAGTTTGATGATGATGTAGTAGTCCAACTCACAACTATTGAAAGTGTGAATCATAATTCTCTCAGAAATTTCATGCTTGATGACACATCCACTAGCCTCTTTAGGCCCTTGGCCATCTTTTTCAAACCTTCAAACCAATTTTTAGGACTTCATTCTTTCCAGACAACTCTTCACATATCCTTAGTAGGATGATTTCTTAAGAGACCTTAGGGTCATTCAGGTGACCTATCCTCAAGTTGTAGGGTCACCCAATCAACCAACCCTAGAAAAAGGATGACCCAAGTCCCAAAAGGTGTGATCCTATTGTCTTTAGATGTGTGTAAATTCTATTATTTCCATCCCTTTTCCTTGATTTTAGCTTGCATTTGAGAGTCTTTTTCCATTCTAATTGATCCTTCTCTTTCTTTTTTTCCAATGAAATCTTTGGTTCACTTCCGCTCTCTTCTATAAACTTTTGAATACAATATCTTATCCATTACCAATCTCCTCTGGAAAGTTTCCCAAATAGATTAAGTCTTTTTTAGTTTTCTTCTTATTTCCTTCTTATCTTCCCAACTATTCTTAGTAAGTTTCCCAATCAATCTTCTCTTATCTCTCCCTTCTATGCTTATCTATTTAAATTTTCCCTCCCATTGTGACCATTTTCTTTCTATAAATAACCCTCTTCTCTTTTTTTAGAGGAGGTTGTTTTCATGTATTCTTGTTTCATCAAGCTTATGCATAGCAACCTAGCATTTTATGCTTGTCATGCCCACATTTCCCATGTGATCATGACATGCAACACATGTGTCATGTCCACATTTGTCATGTGGTCATGACACGAAATATTAAAAAATTTCCACGCGTCCCTAGAAACCCCCTCGTATGTGTCATCGTGTTCGGTGGCAATACGCATAAGGCGTAAACATGTCAATCAATTTTGGGGTAATGTGATCACATGTGCATTCCCCCACACAATGTAAGCTGACTAAGGGGGTCAATGCGACATGAGGAGCGTCGCTATTAGGGTTAGGGTCAAAAATCCAAAACCCTAAGTTTACCTAAGTGAGTGGAAGGATTCTGACATGAGTCAAAATCAAAAGATTAAAATAAGAGCATAAATAAATCAAATAATAAATCTAACCATGATCATCAATTTGTGGGAACATCAACATTACTCTAGACATGGTTTAAAATCGTTAGATTAAATTAACCCTAGTTCCCAGAAAAATCCGGCAGCATAAGCCTCACAGGCGTGAATAGGGTTTATTCTAATTAAATAAAATTTAAACAAAGGTTTCCTAGGTTCTCTAAAATGGTTTAAATGATTAAATTAATCAATTAGTTATCATGAACTAGATTAAATAAATAAGACATCTAAATTAATTAAAAATTAAAATAAATTTAACCTCATTGATTAATGTCCTCAAGCAATAAATTAAATTGAACCAATTTAAAATTAATTACATTACAATAGCTAAATTTGATGGAACAATAGAATAATTAATTCCCACAAAATAATTAATTAAAATAATATATAATATTCTCTAGCTTAAAAGCTAAACTCTAAAAGACCTCACAAAATCAAATACTAAATAAATCCCAATCCCCAACATATATTATAAATTTCCTCCTTACTTATTATACATCTCAAGTTAAATAGTTAAATTAAAAACCCATAAATCAAATTCAAAAAGAGAGGGAAGGGAGAACAAATAAATAAATAAAACTAATTTTAAAAAAACAAACTTGTCCTAAAGCCTCCAAATTAAAATATAATTTCCTTATGGATGAAGACAAACCCTAGCCTCCCTTTCTCTCATTTCTCTCTTTTCTCCATCTTCTCATTCCTTCCTCTCTTCTTTGTTTTCTTTGTGTGTTGCAAGTTTGATTGAAAGGACAGCCATGTCCGCCACTTTCAAGAGGTATACTCATTAAGTATACCTATTTTTTTTGTTCTATATATATATATTCAATTGAAGAACTAGAGATTTTTTTTTTAATTTTTAAAATGGCTAAGGAAATCTTACGGATATATATATAAACAAATAATAATAAATACATGCATATTACATAGCGGCCGAATCAGGCAATGGTGGAGGGGGCGATGAAATTGGAGTGTTAGCGGTGCCGCCACGCATGGAAATTGGGTGGTTGTTTTGTTTTATTTTAAAAAGAAGGGGTTGTGGGGAGGGGGCCAAACCCCCACCTACACCCCACTACGGTGGAGTGTGGGTGGGGGTTCCACCCCCTCCCCACACTCCAGCACACACACACACACATTGGCAGCTACAGTGGTGGGGGGATTCGACTCCCCCCCACCCCCAACCAAAACTCCAACAGTGATAGCTTTTTTATTGTTAAAAAGAACGCCGCTGGCAAATATTCAAATCTACGATTTTTGTAAGGGTTTTCAAACCATTCGCTGTGTATTTCATAGTTTATAGCATATAAATATATATATATATATATATATATATATATATATATATATATATATATTTATTTATTTATTTATTTTCTCAGAGATAAACACAGTAATCTCATAAACATATTTTTTTTTGTTTGTTAAAATATATAAAAAAAATCTATTTACAATAAATACACACACACACATTTATTTATTTATATACTTAGTTTTCTCTAATAATCCAGTTTATCCAACAAACTATAAATAATGTGGAAATAATATAAATGAAAGTATATATATATATATATATATATATATATATATATATATATATATATATATATATATAAACTTATATATTTTTTTGTTTAACATATTCATCAATGCAAATCTCTCTCTCTCTCTCTCTCTCTCTCTCTCTCTCTCTCTCTCTCTCTCTCTCTCACACACACACACACACACACACACACATATATAAAGATAATGGTAATCTAGATAGGTATTTTTTTTTTTTGAAATGAAGGCAAATACATTTAAAATATATATAGATTTTTTTTTAAATGAAACCATGCATGAACTTTTTTTTTGGAGATAACAGCATATAACTACATCTTTTTTTTTGCAAACATTTTCTAATCTTTTAAAACTAAAGACAACAACTAAATACTTTCAATTGCTTGAAACATGTGTAAATGAGAGCTAAGATTAAAACTTATTTTAACACAAATTTATAGTTTTCACATACAATATTGCTGCCCCTTTTTATAACACTTCCATATTTTCATAACATGAAACAACCACCAATTTTCATTTTCAAGTTCACAATAAGACGATTACAACTCAAATTTTGTAGGCATTTACTTTTACAAAACAAGAGAGAAACAAACCACTCTCTTTACAACAAACAACTACAAGTAAGCCAAACATGGCCATAGCTCACAAGGAGTCAAAATTACAAAATTCCAAGATAACAATCTTTTTCTCGCAAGCTTCATAGCTTCATAATAACCTACAATAACACATAGAAGGGGGAAAAAAGCCACAAAACTGCTCTCCTCCCTACCATAGACTCACTCATGAGTAACCCCCGAGTTTGGAGGTCATCCTCACACATGGAACACACACACCACTTCACAACAACACTCAAGCACAAAAGCAAGAAACACTCCCTTGGCTTACACAAAAAAAACTCACTGTGAAGGATAAAATTGGATTAATCAACTGAATATTAAAACCCAAAACACCAATGGAATGTGCAGATAAAAGGAGATTTAAAATAAAAGAGAGAAGATACTCACAACCTTTTACCTTGTGTTTTCCATTGCTCACCTATTCTTTCTTGATCTTTCGGTGATGAAGATGGCCCTCAGGAAGCTTGCTTCCTTGCTTTGCTTCCTCAAGATGACAAGGATAAATGGTTCTGATACTTGGTGTGTTAAAGATGAGCTTCAACACACTATGAAATGGATGGATGATGAATGGTATGAAAATTGGGGTGCCAATGGCGTGCTATAGTTCCTGCAGCATAAGTTTACTCAAAAGATGGATCTCAAATGAAGAAGAGGGTTGTATTTATAGAGTTGTGTGAGAGAAGATCAATGGTGGAGAAGAAATGAGAAGATCAACGGGGGAGAATGTTCGAGAAAACATGCGCGAATATGTCATTCAAAAAGAAGCTTTGTTGAGTTAACTACTTTCTTGATGAAGATGATTTTTTTATTTCTTAAATTAAAATATATTTTTCTAATTTAAGAGCTCTATTGATAAAACAAATTTGCTTTAAATCAGTTAACTCAGCTTTTTCTTTTGTATGACAAGAAGGATTTATTTTTAGAAGATATTGAAGATTTTTTTTTAGAAGATAAGAAAGCATAATTAAATAAATAAATTTATTTAATTACTTGTAGATAATTTGGAGGAATAAATAAAATATTTAAGTATATTTTATTTTGTGGAGATTTAATTTAAATAAATTTGCATTTTATTTAAATTTAGAAGAATGGATGATTTAATTAAATAATTAAAATTATTTAATTATTTAGAAGAATAAAGTTAATATAGATGAAATTAATTAAATAAATGTAATTTATTTAATTAAATGGAAGAGAATGAATCAAATAAATAAAATAATTTATTTATTTATTGATAGAGTAATATGAAGATGAAATAAATATTTAAAATATTTATTTAGGTAGAGTCATGTCATTTTTAGGTGTATACACTCACCAAAAATGAGTTTAATGGGGTAAGGAGTGGACATCACTCAACTCAAGAGTGCCACTCCAAGTAACTCCCAAAACCAAATTTATCAAGGCCTCAAGCCGTCACATAAATACCATTTTTCCACATAGTTTTCTCATGGCTCTCAAACCATTCAAATACACATTTTCTCATCTTGCCCTCAAGGATAAAATACCACAAAACTAGGATATGACCTCGAGGAGGTTCACTCCTCCCCCACCCCACACATGTTGAGCATTTTCTTCAAGTGGAGAGGCTCTCACAACACCCATAACAAATTTCCTCACAACAACAAAAGTAAAACACACATACACAAAGCATCACATATGAAATGAAAATACATAAGGAAAGGCCAAAGCCTTGAATCCTACCTTTAATCGCCCAAATGGAAGATAGTCGAGAAGAGCCCTTTCCAACTCTACCTCCAACTCCTCCAATTGAGCCTCCAAAATCCCCTCTAACTCTCTCCCCAAAATCAATTAAAATTCAAAAATTGTAAATAATTCAACAACCCCCTCCCTCTCTTCAAGAGGGATTAAAATAGGCTCTTCCCATGAGCCTTGAGGAATGGGGAGGTGACACTTGTCACCTCATCCTTCCTTCACACAACCACTTGCAAGATTCATGGAATGTGGTGGTGACATATGTCACTCACCCATTCCACCAAGTTTTACCCCATCCACTTGTGCTCTCACACATGTGAGAGAGAAAAGTGGAGCCAAAGAAGGAGTGGGTACTTCAGGTGCCCCAATCATCTGCTCCTATGAAAGCCCACACAACCCCAAGGTACCCTTACCAATTGTGGGAGAGGCTTGGAGTTGAGTCCTCCACAATTTAGGGGTCTTGAAGACTCCCCCAACCTAGGAAAGAGGAGTGGATGAGGTTGAGTGTTTGACCCACCCTTCCATTCCTTCCCAAACTTCCATTTTCGTCACTTTACTTCAGGGTGAAGTTTAAGTGACCAAATGGGAGTTTACTTAAGGTTAAACAAGCTCAAAAGGTCCCTAGACCCTAGGAGTACAACCCAATGTCACTTTTAACCCATTTTGAGCACCATAGGGTGAGTAAAATCACATAAAAAGGGGTCTCAAAAATATAAACTTAAAGTAAAATTCAAATGAACATTACATCTTTACAACACCAAATAAAAATCAATATAAAAGGGGTAGACCTAACCCAAACAACACCACACAACAACATTACAAAAAATTTCATCATGCACACATAGTTGATCTTGGTTCCTCTTGGAAATAGATTGGCTTTACACAAGAAATCACAAAGTGTGTGGGATGATCTCTGATTATTCGTGGCTTGGTTAGAAACACCTGCACACTTAAACAAAAGATTAATCCAACACTTATATCATAGCCGAAGCAAAGTAAAACATACACTCACATCATCTCATGATCATATAAAACATCATAAAATCACATCATAACTAAATTCATAATTTGCATTTCAATAATCCATCTCAAGATAACATCGCACAATAAATCCATAGCAATAATCACATATCTAGTATCTCAATAATGTCATAATGCAAATCACATGTCAAATCATCTTCAGTGAATCAAATCAAGATCTAGTCTCATCACAATCATGCTAACATAATAAATCAAAGGTAAAAGCATATAGTCTAATAGTCCTACATATCAGAATCAACAGTCCCAAAAGTCTAAAATATGTCTCCAACAGTAATATAAAATGATCATTGTAAGAGAGTGAAAAGGTAGGCCTCACAATGCTCTACATAGGACCTCATGAGCCTTTTACTTCAAAATTTCCCAAGTTTCTTACATTGATTTCCTAGTTTCCTTAGAAGGCTGAGAATTACTTGCATGCTTGCATTCTTTCTAGAGGATAATTTCTTTCCTTTTCTTGTTTTGCTTCTAAGGCCTCTTTTCAAATAGGAGGTCATTAAATTCTCTTCTATTCTTCTAGGAGGTTGTTTTCATGTATTCTTGCATTGTCAAACTTATGCATAACATCCCCATAGCATTTGTATGCTCACACATGATTTTGAGAGCCTTTTATTTTTAGTATTTCTCTTTAAATTATTTCTCTTAGCATTTCTATGCTCTTCACAAGACCCCATGAGCCTTTTTCTTTAGTTTTTCCCAAGTATTCTAAGCTTCTTTCCCATTGCCAAATTCCCTCAAATCCTATACTTTCTTATCATCAAGCAGAGTACCCAATTGTTGTAGAGTACTATGAAATGTGTCTCAACTTTGCAATTATAAAAAAGTGTGATTATTTGGTTATAAAATTGAATAAACTCAATTTTTGGGCTATAGAGTTGGTTTTTGGCCAAAATAAAAAATTTAGGTTGTTTGGCACTACTTGCAGGGTTGCTCGGTACATAGATCTCTTCAATCTCTACAATTTATAAAAATGGACCCAATCAACCTTTTGGATCAAAAGGTGTGGCCTCTAGAAGTTGGGCCTCCCGTATTAGAAAATATAAAAACATGTTGGACACAGAAAAAAAGTTGTAAAGGGGAGTTACACATGTTGATCAACTTATGGTGCATGTTATGACACATCATAAGACATTTTTTATTGGAGATAATGGAACCCTAAATATTTGGGCACCACTTTTGGGTGGTTTTGGCTCATGATTTTGTAATTACTGTTTGGTGGTGTCATGTATTGTATCTCCTATATATTAGGTGCTTGAGATGGAGGTTGTGTGTGAGAGTCTTATAGATGTTCTTAAGCTGCCTCCAAATCTCTGTTTGGTGATACTCCTGTGAAATATCAATTTGAAAGTATATTGTAATCTTGTTGAGATTTTGAATAATATATTGGTCTACTTTTGGAGTGTAGGTTTTTTATCCTAAACGGGTTTTCCCCACATAAATTATTGTGTTGTGGTATGATTTCTATTTATGATTTTCTATCTAATTTATGTAACTGTTGTACAGATTTGAAAAGTTTTATATAATTCTCCTCTCAAGATTAATGTAGGAATTTTTTCCACTACCTTATCTTCTTTACAAGTGGTATCAGAGCTTGATCAACTTTGGTTTCAATTGTAGGTTATTTTTTGAACTAATCTAGTTTTTGAGTGGGAGCTTGTGGAGAAGATACTTTGTGATCTTGTTGCATGAATTTTTATATGGAGAGCACATTAGGGAGAATAGAGGTAGATAAATTTTCTGGTAAAAATTTTGAGAGGTGGAAGTTGAATATGGAAGATCTATTAATTGATTGAGATCTGTGAGATGTTATTGATGAGCATGTTTCAAGGCTTGTAGATGATACTTTGGCTACTCAATATGATGTTATAGACCATAAAGCCAAGGGTCTAATCAAATTGTTCTTGACATACTCTATTTTAATCAATGTCCATGAAGAGTCCTCTGTGAAGAAACTATGGAAGAAACTTGGTGAATGAGCATGTTTCAAGGCCCGCAGATGATACTTTGGCTACTCAATATGATGTTATGGACCATAAAGATAAGGGTCTAATCAAATTGTTCCTAACATACTCTATTTTAATCAATGTCTATGAAGAGTCCTCTGCGAAGAAACTATGGAAGAAACTTGGTGAGATATATCAAGCCAAATCTTTAGTGAACAATATTTTCTTTAGGAAGAAGTTGTATTCCTTGAGAATGGAAGAAGGTGGATGAATTGAAAACCACCTACAAGAATTCTATATGTTGGTTCCTCAATTGGCATCATTTAGTGTAAAATTGGATGAGGAGGTGAGATGTCAAATCCTACTTTGTTCTTTTCTTGATTTGTGGGATTCTCTTGTTATGGCTATTGGGAGTACTTATATTGTCTTCAAAGTTAAAGATATTGTGGGTTCTTTACTTCTAAAGAGATGAGAAGAAAGGTATCCATGAGTGCTAGATTAGCCCTGAATGGTCATGGAAGACCTAAAGATAAAGACAAGAGTGAGAAGCATAAAAAAATCCAAGTCCAAGGGGAGATCCAAATCTCTTAGAAAGTCCAAAGTTATTTGTTGGAATTGGAGTAAGCCTAGATACTTTTGTAAGGAGTGCAATGAAGAAAAGAAGAAGAAAAAGAAGAAACATTGATTCTGATTCTGAGTCCAAGAAGAAATATGGTGATGCATTAATTGCAACTTTGTTCATTTATGTAGGTAATTATGTATGGTTAAATGACTCAAGTGCATCTTTCTATATGACTCCTAATAGAGATTGATTTTTTGAATATGAAGAATTTGATGGAGGTAAGGTGTACTTAGGTGATGATTCTTATTTAAATATTGTTGGCTATGGTAAAATTAGAATTATATTTCCTAATGGTAGAGTAAAAAGGATTAATGGTGTGTTGCATATCCCTAGGTTAGCACAAAATTTATTATTTGTGAGCAAACTAATAGATGTGGGTATGTAGGTAGTCTTTTTTATGCAGGATGCAAGATGGTTAGAGGTGTTATGGTGATTACTAGAGGTGTCAAATTTTGAACATTGTATAAGCTTGATGCATTCATTATTGAGTGCAATAGTTCCTCTATGAAAAGTAAGTTTGTGATTGCTACATTGGAAAAAGTGGGGGCTTCCTCTTTGGTAGATGGTCATGGCTTATGGGTACCCATGGGTGCTCTTTATTCTAAATCAAAATTGCATGCAAAGAAGAATACGCCATCTCATTAGAGATTAGGCCATATTGGAGAAAAAAGGGTCTAAGGACCTTGAAAAATAAAAATGTTGTTGAAGGGTTGATTGACTATAATCTTGAATTTGATTTCTATGAGCATTGCATTTATTGTAAACAAAACTATGTTTAGTTTTACTCAAGTTCTCATAAATCTTGTTGTGTATTGGATCTTATCCATTATATTGTGTTTGGTCTTGTAGATATTCCTTCCATTGAAAAATCCACATATTATGTTTCGTTTATTGATGATTATAACAAAAGGACATGGGTATATTTTCTAAATAGTAAATCTAAAGTTTCTAGTCCATTTAAAGAATTTAAAGATATGGTTGAGTTGTAGACTAGAAAGAAGATGAAATGTTTGAGGACTGACAATAGCGATGAATTTTTCTCTAATAATTTTGATAGATTCTATAAAGACTGGCATTTAGAGAGAAAATATAACTCTGTATTCCCCACAATAGAATGGAGTTATAAAATAATGAATAGGACATTGATGGAGAAGGCTAGGAGTATGCTTAGTGGTGCTAATCTAGAACAAAGGTTTTCGGATAATATTATTGTCATTGCTTTCTACCTAATTAATTGGTCTCCTATATCAACTCTTGTTGATAACATTCCTATGGAGGTTTGGTCAGGTCACAAGCCTTCATTGAGACATCTTAGAGTTTTTGGTTGTGAGGCATATGCACATGTGCTAAAGGATAAGTGAACAAAGTTGGAGAACAAGGGTATGCAATGTATCTTCATCGACTATAGTTATGGTGTGAAAAAATACAAGCTTTGAGATCCTATTGCATGGGAGGTAATATATAGTAGAAGTTTGATTTATAGAGAAATTAATCCTTTGTATGTTACATTGCAACCAAAATAAAGTGAATAGAAAGATGTGATCAATCTTTCTTCTACGCTTGAGAAAATTGAATCAAGGCCCCTAGATAGACAAGAATTTGAGGAGAGATCATATAGCTTTGAATATTTAGAAGAGGAGGAAGAACCTCCACCCCAACTTGTTCAAAGGTCTACAAGGCATAAACAACCACCTAAAAGGTATTCACTTGATGACAGGAGATGAATTTTTCTTTGAATACTAACATGGATGAACTAAGATCTATAGAAGAGGCATTAGGTATGAATGATGTGGAGTCTTTGAAGATTTCCATGGATGAAGAAATGAAATATTTGAAAAAGAATGATACATGGGATATAGTACCATTGGCTAAAGGATAAAAAATTGTTGGTTGCAAATGGGTGTTGAAGAAAAAGATTGGTTCCGATGGAGGTATTGAGAATTACAAAGCACGATTGGTTGCAAAAGGTTACTCTCAGGTTGAGGGTGTTGATTATTGTGAGATATTTTATCTTGTTGCAAAAATGACATCCATTAGATTCTTGCTTTCTATTGTTGAAACTTATGATCTAGAGGTTGAGAAAATAGATGTGAAATGGTATTCCTTCATGGTGATTTGGAGGAGGATATTTATATGACACAACCAAAGCACTACGTGGTGAAAGGTAAAAGTAATTTGGTTTGTAAATTAAAGAAATCTTTGTATGGCCTCAAACAAAGTCCTAGGATGTGGTATCAAAAATTTTATACATATGTGTTGTGTTTGGGATTTGAGCATTCTAAATTAGATCATTGTGTTTATTATAAATTTGATGGTGGCCAATTCCTATTTAGTGCATTAGATGTTGATGTTATGTTATTTAATGATAAAGGGAAATGAATGTTTTCAAAACTAAAGTCTCAAATTTTAGCTAAATTTGAAATGAAATATCTTGGTGTAGATAAACACATTCTTGGGATGGAAATAAAAAGAGACAGAGTGAATAGAAAACTATAACTTGGCTAGATTAAGTATGCCAATTCAATTTTATAGAGGTTTAACATGCAGGATTATAGACCATTGTGTGTTCCTTTTATAGTTGGAATGAAGTTATCTATTTCATAATGTTCAACACCCCCATTAGAGATGGAAGACATGAGAAGAGTGTCTTACTAGAGTGCAGTCAAAAGTTTGATGTATGCTATGGTCTGTACTAGACCAAACATTGCCCAAGAAGTGGGAGTTCTTTCCAGATATATGTCTAATCCTGATAGAGTTCATTAGGATGAAGTTAAAAGAATATTTATATATTTTTGGGGTACCTCAAAGTATTCCTTGTGTTATCATGGTAATTTAATAAGAGACAGAAATTCCCTTGATATTCATGGTTATGTGGATTTAGAGTGGGCATGTGATGTTGATAGAAGAAGATCCACTAGTGCTTATGTGTTTACTTTATTTGGTGGTGCAATTAGTTGGATGAGTAAGTGACAAGATATAGTTTCTTTGTCCACTACTAAGGCTGAGTATATTGCAGATAGTCACACTTGTAAAGAAGTCATTTGGCTTATGAGATTGTGTTTATATATAGGAATAAAATAGGGTGCAATGATAGTTTATTGTGATAGTTAGAGTGTGATCTACTTAGCTAAGAACCTAGAATTTCATTTTAGGACCAAGCACATTGATATATAATATCATTTTGTTAAGATATGGTCAAGGATGGTAATGAAGGTAGAGATTTTGATGAATGTTGTAGATTCATTAACTAATCCTGTGAGCACAAAGAAGTTCAAATGTTGTTTGATGTCTATGGGCCTCTTGACCCCTAGAAATTAAATCATGGTGTTGATACTCCCTTTACTCTTGCAAGGTGTTTGTTGGGAAGAGATAAGGGGCTGGTACAATGTAGAGAACTATACCTTAGTACTTCTTGAGTAGTCTATTTATACCTCGAAGGACACAGTCATATAATTAAGCCTAACTAGTAAGAGTAAAATACACATACAAGACACATCATAACATATAAGCAAAAGGCAAAAGATATCCATCCATGACACACAAGTTCCCTTATAACTCCTATGTATATATAAGGTCATAACCGGTATAAACGGGCATGTCCAGTCTCTGCTTTGGTATGAATTTAGATTACAGTATATTTCTTATATATATTCCTTATGTATATTACATTTGATATATATATATACAAATGTTCCACTGAAGTGGCATGTCTCTTGTTTTACACCTCATGTCTCTTCTGATACCAAGGTTCTTTTCCTTGAACTGTCTTCTGGTATTCTCCAGTATCCCTTGTTCTGATACTTGATCCACTAACATCATCCCCCCTTTTAAAATTATATGTTTTCCTCAAGACATGTGGTTCATCATCCTTATACAATATTTGCTAAAACAAGTAGAAAATTTTAGTGGGATTACAAAACCCAGAACATACCCATATCTAAATACCTACCACCTAATCTAGCACCACCCCTCCTCAGCCTATACTAGATTGTGAAACACATACAACTATTCCACCCCAAAGATTAGCTCCAAGTTAGAAAGTTTCTTCAAGAAAGCACAGCCCTTAGCCGCCTTGGCTCGGTGTTCTTCCAACATCGTCGAGGAAAAAATTTCAAGGGAAGGCAACCACATCACATCTTTATCTCCATTTTTGCACCACTCGTAGTCTCAAAATGAGGAATACCCACACCTGGTCTAGCCACTACTACCACATCCTCTAGACTCCCCAAGTAGTCTAATTTGATTAGTTCTTTGGCCAACCCAATCACCACTTCCTTGGCTTCAACCAAGTCCAATAGGGAAGCCACAAACATGATGAAACATCTGTGTTTACTCGGTAGCGATCATTGGCTTGCAAAAAAATTCTCCCCATCACCCATTTAATGGATGTGATAGACATATGGTGTTTGGTTTTAATAATCTTGTCTATCCGTAGATCTAAAACCCCATCCAAGAAAGATATTTGGCTCTTCTTACCCACTAGCCTTACTGGGGTATCCATCTCACTGTAAATTTAAAAAGCAGACTAGGAAACTTGCCTTCCTTACATTCCTTGTTTCCTTTAAAAGCCAAAGATGTAAACTGTTTTAGTTAGGGAGAGTATGGAACCATGATTGCACTTGCTTTGGGAGATATCCACCTAGATTTGTCATGAATTTTGTGACAATTTTCCTCTAAGGAGATGTAGTTCACTCGAGCCAAAAGACGACACTATCACTTCCTTACATCCAACTCTTCCAATTTGTCCTTTCAGTTAATCATGTGAAAGCATGCTCTAATATTAAATATTTTGGGTGACAAGCCCTCTATGCTAGGTAAGATTAGGGAGACCCCATCAGCTGCCAAGTTGGCAAGCTTGTCAGCCTCGATGTGTTGTGGTATAATATTTACTTTATAATATTTTTCCAATAGTTTTTTCAATATTACAATATTTACACTATGTACAGTATTTACAATACGGTTTTCAACGTGGTTTTATGTGTTTATTCTGGTAAGTAGTTTTTTAGTTGTGCCCCATTGACATGTTCAGTCACCAGTGTATTATCCATCCGTTGGAGTTTAACTACTCTAGATTCGTTGATATGATGAATGTAGTATGGTCCTAACCACCAGACCTTCAACTTCCCCTATTTCTTGACTTTATTGTTGTATAGTAATACTAGGTCCCTTGTCTTGAATTTTTTCAAGCATAGGTTCCGGTCATGCCATGCCTTTTGTCTTTGCCTTTCTAATTGTTGGTTATATCTAACAATCTACCCTAATTCTCCTAGTTTTTCTAATTCTTCCACTCCTTCCTTTAGAGACTCATCCTCTTCCAATCGTAAGGTCAAGGCTATGCATATGTTGGGGATTATGAAGTTCATGGGTATCGTTGCATCTAGATCATATAGTACTAGATGAAATAATGTGAACTTACTAGTTCTTTTATAAGAAGTCTGGTATGCCCAAAGGACTACTGGTATCTTGGCATCCCAGTCTATCCAGTTGCCATCACACAATTTTGTCAGTGCTTTTCTGATTATTTTGTTTAGAGCTTTGTTGGCTCCATTTGCTTGTGGATGATATGGTGAGCTCTTATTATGTGTTATCATGAAATTTTGTAAGAGTTCCTTTATCATATCATTTATGAAGTGCTTTCCCTAGTCACTTACTATGATTAACAGGCATCCATACCGGGCAATGATGTTTTCATATAAAAACTTGGTGGTAGTTTTTGAGGTACAGTCCCTAGTTGGCTCTACTTCTACCCATTTAGTTAGGTATTCTATACCCATAATAATGAATTGGGTTCTGGAATGTTTTTCCAGAGGGTCAATAGGCCCAATGAAATCTATTGCCCATTTCTCAAAAGGATTTTGGGCTAGTACCGGTCTTAGGGGCATCTCACCCCGGTTGGTAGGTCTTCCTACCCTTTGACAAATATCATATCTTTTTGCATAGTCCTTAGCATCTTTGTATAGTGTTGGCCACCATAGGCTGGCTAATTTTACCTTCCTTGTTGTGGGCTCTACAAAGTTATGTCCTCCAAAAATCTCATTTTGTGCTTCTTGCAAGATGACCTTCCTTTCATGGTTATAGACAACCTTCCATAGTATGTCATCATTTCCCCTGTGGTGTAGTTTCCCTTCTATTAACATGTATGGTGTTGCTCTTCATGCTAACGATTGTTTGTCTTGTAGGGTTAAATCTTTTGGGAATTCTTCAATGGATAACAAGATTGAAATATCTTCTAACTCTTTCAATACTACTGTGATGCAGAACAAGTGTGTACCAGGTAGTTCTTCACCATGTACATCCGATTCCTCACTGGTCTCAATTATTGATAAATAATCTGGGCCTTGGTTGTCCCTCTCGGGTTTCACCATTATCTTAAAATAGAACTCTTGAAATAGGAGTAACTATCTTGAGATCTGACCATGGGTTACTAGTTTGTTAAGTAGGTACTTAAGAGGTTCATGGTCTATGAAGAAGATGAATGGTGTGGAAAGTAGATAATGCTAGTATTTTGTAGTGCATATACCATTACTAATGCTTCTCTTTCCATGGCAGTATAGTTCTTTTCTGTCGTTGATAATTTCCTACTAGCAAAGGCTATAGGATGATCTTTATTCCCCTTAGGCTGAGTGAGGATCACTCCTATAGCTATTCCAGAGGCATCAACATGAACATGGAACAGATTATTCCAATCCAGAAAAATGAGGATTGGTGCTTTTGCAATTTTCTATTTCAAGGTATCAGAATCTTTTTGTGCTTCCTCATTCCATTTAATACTTCATCCCATTTTCTTCTTCAAAAGGTATTCTAATGGGGTTACAATTCTGGAATACCCTTTGATGAATTTCCAATGGTATTTGGTGTATCCCAAGAATGTCTTGACTTCCAAAGCATTTTTTGGTGGTGGTAGATTCTGAATCTGGGCTATTTTCATGGGGTCTACCATTAGTCCTTCCCTACATATGATATGGCCCAAAAATGCCCCATATGGTACCATAAATGTGCATTTCTTTACATTTAGTGAAATATGCATGCTCCTACATCAATTTAGCATCATCTGAAGGACCTGGATATGGTCCTTTACTAGGCCATAGACCATCCATTCATTCAAATATACTTCTAGGAAATCATGGTTAAAGTCTTTAAAGGTATCGATCATTATCTAGCTAAATACTACCGGAGCATTCTTTAGTCTGAATGGCACAACTGTGTAGATATATGATCCCCATTCCATAGTAAAAGTAGTTTTGGGTTGATCTTCTTCCCTAATATTTACTTGGCGGTATCTAAAAAACCCATCAATGAATGAGTAAATATCCCATATGGCTACTGATTCTAGTGTTTCTTCTGTGAAAGGTGTGGGAAATGGGTCATGTATACATGCTTTATTTAGTTCCCAGAAGTCAACACACACCTTGATTTCTACATTCTTTTTGTTTTGAACTACCATTGGGCTTATCCATTATGCATCTTCTACTGGCTTAATTATTCTAGTGGCCAGCATCTTATCTATTTCAATTTCTACTTTCTTCTTCATGTTTGGATTCAGTCTATATAGTCTTTTCCATACCGGTTTGGTACCTTCTTTAAGTTGGATTTTCATCACTCCTACTTCTTCTTTGATTCCTTTCATTTTGGTAAAGTTCTGGGGAAATAAATCTTGAAAGTCTATTAGAGTTTCAATTGTTTGTGCAACCACTCTTTCATTCCAGTAGTCTCCTATCCGGGCTACTTTGGGATCTCCTTCAGTTGCAATGTTTACTTCCATCAATTTTATGGGTTTGTTATAGTATTTTTCCTTTGGAGTGATGGTTTCTTTTATTTCTCTTTCCCCTTCCCCAATTTCTATCTCTAGTATCTATTCTTCTTCATCATTTTCTATCTTGCAACAGTGTTTTCTCAATCCAGAATCTTCCCGTTCTGTCCAATCTTTGTATCTATAGGTTTCTTTGTCTTCTAATGGTGTGGAATGGGATTGTGGTGCCAATATTCCTTCTTCCTCTATTGGGCTAAATATAATTGCCTTTATTTTCCCAAGTGCAACTTGTATCTAGAAGTTTTTGCTAAAGAATGAAAAAGTCCAAATGAAGTATGTGATCAGCTCTTTCCATGTTCCGGTCTCTCCTCTTCTCTCTTGATCAAGATACTAGGTGCCTGCCACTAGGCATAGGGTCCAATATAGTAGTTGAATGCATAGTCAGTCATCATATTCATAGTGTCCCTCCCAATGGTACTGGCATATTTCTAAGTGTTTCTCTAGAGGAATATCACCTTCGCAAGGAGAGTCTTCATAGTGTCCTACCTCCAGTAGAAAACTTGATGTTATCAGCATCTTGAATGTGTCCCATTTCTTTATAGTTTGTTGGTGTGTGTTGTACCAGTATGGTGCAGCGCAGGTAATAGTATGCAGTAGTGTGGCTAGCCTATCTACTTCATTGGGATGGTTTTCTCGATTTTGTTTATGTAAGGTAATAGTTCACCTATTCTAGAGTATTTTGGAAGCTTTGTCTGGGTGTTTTGGGAGATAAGACAAATTGTGTGAGAGTCCTCGTTGTTGTCTCTTTCTTCCTTTCTGGTGGTACCACACATGCCTTCTCTACATTACTCTGTACTGGTTGTGTTTTTCTTATCATAAATATTCTTTGGGATCCAAAAGTTCTCCAAGCGTACACCTCTTGATTGTCTTGTATCCATGCCTCTAACACTGCCTCTCTATTTGTACTACCTTAAATATCCTCTATTTCTAGTTCTACTTCTATGTTTGGTTCTTCTATAGTTTTTTTCTACCAGTATGGTTATAGTATTAATTGTTCGGTCATTATCTTTGTATTCTTCTGCATTCGCTTCCTCCACATAGGGTCCTCCGGACCTTCTTCATAGGGGTATATGGACCACTCTCTTATTTTCTACAAAGGAAATCTCCTCTTTTTGGGCATCTATAATTCCCTTAGAGTCTACAAACCATCTTAACCCCAAGAGTGCATCAAATGAGTCGAATGTTTCCTTCATAGTAACCACCTTGAAATTGATAGATTGTTTTACTCCTTTTACATTTACTTCCACATTCCTCCAAGTTCCTAGTGTCTTCATTCTAGTACCGTCCACCAAGCTAATATTGTAGGGAGTTGGCTCTAGTGTTGGTTTGCCTAGATATTCCCATATTCCTTTTAGGAATTAAGTTGACATCCGACCCCAAATAAACCATAACCTTAGGGATCTTCTTCTAGAGGATCTAGAGTTCAATCATGATTGGCCTAAGTTTCCAATGTCTTCCCACCATTCTTACCTGGGGTGTGGTCTTTTTATTTTAGTATTATTAAGTTGTATTAGTTTAGTAAGTAGGTCTTGTTGTCCTGCTAATTTTGTGATTTGTTTAAGGACCCTTACTTCTTGTTCTATAAAGTAGCTGTTTTCTAACTTTTCTTTCTCTTGTTCTCACTCAAGGATCTTTTTAGTTCATTCTACTACCTAGTTATGTTATTCCTTTGAGGGGTAGAATTCATCTTCTTCTCCAAAGTTGTTGTCCTCTTCTGAAGTCTCTATGCTTAGCCTTCCAGTATTTGTACCTTTCTAGGTTACCACAATGGCCTTGCCCTTTTTCTCAAGTCTAGCTTTAGTGTAGCAATCATCTTCAGTACTATCTTCTTCTATTATGTATCCATCATCCTTCCCTATTTTCTGGCACTATTTGGCTTCTTCTTCTGGTTCCTTTGGTGTTTTGCAGAGGACTCTAGCCCCCCTTGTGATGTCAGGGTCTTGTTGGTTGTCTTTTTGAGATTGTACACCATTATAATGCTGGCATGCTTTTTCATAGTTGAAGGAATCATGATCATCCTCTCCATAAAATCTGCATTGTTTCCTCTTTTCCTCCCAGCATTCTATAACAAAGTGTTATGTCTTCACACACTTGAAACAGGTAGCATCTTCTCTTCTTCCTCTTCCCCGTTTGTGACCTTTTCCTCCTCAGAATGGGTTGTTGCCATTGTAGCCTCCTGGTCCTTGGATAGCGTTAGCATTTCTTTTCCATGGTGGGGCCCAATATCCTTGATCTGATCATATAGTGGCCTTTCTTCTAGTCCCTTTACGTATGCCATCTCCCGAGCATGGTCCAGTTCTTTGTTTATCCAGAACTTGTTGGATGGGCATTCTGCTATTTCATGGTTGTCCCATTCTCCACATACCCTACAATAGACTGAATTTGATTTAACTATCTGATTATGTCTTGCAGACTTTGTCCTGTTGAATGTCTCAAAGGAAGAGACTGCATTCAAACTTTGAAAGAGATTGGGTGAAATCTATCAAGCCAAGAGCATGGTAAACAAGATTTATTTAAAGCAAAAATTATTTTTTGTTAAAATGAAAGAGGGTGATTCCATTGTAGAGCATTTGAATAATTTTAATTTACTTTTGAGCCATCTTGATTCTGTAGATGCTATAGTTGAAGTGGAAGATAAATTTATACTTCTACTTTGTTCTTTACCTAAATCTTGGGAGAATGTTATCCTTGCTATTACTACTAACCTTGAAGATCTGGAGTTGGATCACCTTGTTATGACTTTGTTGGCATAAGAGATGGGGAAGAAGACTTCTGAGGGTAACACTGAGGCTCTCAATGTGAGGGGAAGGTCCAGGGAAAGAGGACCGAAAGGAGATCAGAATGGGTCTAAAGACAAGTCTAATGGCCATTCTAAGTGTTTTGTATGAAAAATGAGGGATTGATTTTAGTTTGGTTTGAGGGTTCGATGGGTTTAGATCCTCCTTTCACTACAAACATTCAAGGACATATCAAATGAGTTGAATCTCTACTAAGAGAGAACATTCACCTAATAGGTTGGGCTATCACTTGGAATGATGTGGAAACTTAGAAATTGTTAACTACTGCCTTAATGTAAACCTCAAATAGGTAAGAAACCCTAATTGTGTAAAACAGTGAATAAACTAGTAAATTCAAATAAATGCTTATAGATTAAGGAAAATGACAGAGATTAATAACTGACCATTTTTTGAAGTTTGGAATTCATAATATTTGAGGACAATGTCTCAAGTGGCCAAGTCCAAGGCATTGTTTTCTTCACGGAATGTAGAACTCCTTCCGGCACTAATGATCATTGTTCTATCTATTTTTGTCATGCGAAATACGAAGGACACTACCCTAGGAACCCTAGTCTAGTGCAAGCTAATTTTTAGGATGTAGAAGCTCCTTTAGATGAAGAATGTCCCTGTAACTCTAATTCCTATCTCTAAAACTCTGGAGGACATTTCCCTAGGTGCCCATGTCTCAAAAACACTTTGTTTCACTTCTTTCTTTCAAATCCTGAATCCTTGTCGTTTGCAACCTTCCTATGCAACTCCACTTTATGAAACTCGGTACCTATAACCTCCAATCACAAAGGAGTGTGGTTGGGGGTTGTGGTGTTTAGAGGCTTGCCTCAATCAAGCCTCGAAGAGGCATTCAAGTCTTTCGAACACCATTGTCAGATAAGAGTGCGTATCCCTATGGGATAGAGGCAAAATCCAAATGATAAATGATTCAAACACAAGTAAATGTCACCTTAGAAGTGTAGATCCCAAATAAATGAAGGTTCTTCAATCATATGAGAAGATGAAGCCAAATCTACAATCACAAATACAATAACAATGCTCTGCTCTCTAACAATGAATATCATGGATGCTCTAAAATCATAGGTATGCATAAAGTTCACAATTATCTTCTAGTTTACAAATGAAAACCTAAACATGCTTATATATGTAACTACAAACATTCCTGCTAAGAATTTTGTAATTCAAACTTTTGGTGTTGGAATAGGACCTAACAACGGTCATATAACTGACACTTCAAATCAGGGCCTGACCCAAAATAGGGTAGGACTAGGGTACGAGCACCCAAGTCCTCCCCCTATTTTAGGTAGGAGTCATCAAAATAGCACCCCTAGGTCCTATTTTCCACAAGACTTCAGGGTTTTCTCATTGGGATTCAAAATTAACATGCAATATAATCTAAATCAATTCTAAGGACCCAAGAGCTAAACCTTAAGAGGGAAAAGCCCCCAAGGGGACATTTTTTGACATAACATTTAGCCCCCACTTTAATGTATGTATAAATGCAAGGCCAATACATGCATTAAAGTAAGGTCAACAAACATAGCAAACACGCCAAGCATGGTGAAGACATGCCAAACATATTGAAGATAGTAACAAGCACATAAAACATGGAGAAGATAGTTACAGTCATGCAAAACATGAAGAAGACAACATTGAAGACACGCAAAACATAATGAATATAGTGAATTCAGTGATTATTTATTTTTCATTTTCTCATATAAATGAATGCAAATGCAAGTACATGGAAAGTAAACACACAACCCAAAATGTAGGAGGAGATCATTGCCACCAGTATTGAAACTACATAAGGGAGAACAAACATGCCATACAAATCGCAAAGTGTAGGAGTAGCTCATCGTCACCAGTCTTGAGACTATGCTTGGGAACAAACACACCATACACACACACATGGAAGACACAGAGAAAACATGACAAACAAGTGATGGAAGAAACCTATTGCTAGGTTCGCTACCATCTCAAGCACATTACAGGCACACATTGATGATTGGGCTTCACCACAACAATCGCCGAAGACATGCTTAAGGGAGGATACACCAACCCCCCTGCTCTAAGGACTTTAAAAAAATGACAGGATGTGCAATCTCCTCAAGAAATACACCATCCCCACCTTTACAGAGGGCTTAATGATTGCAATATAGAAATAAAGATTAGCACTCACTTGGAGATACAACATCCTGCCTCCGTAGAGGGCTTACAAGCATGCTTCATTAGTACCAAATCATCAAACAACTTACCTTATATATGCCCCCACCTTAAGGTGGTTGATATCATGTACCAATATCAAACATGTTAAGGTAGAGAGAAAACACACAAGAGAACACAAGCTCTCACAAAGCCCATGCCCCCAGAAGTGACATGCACTTTACGATCACCAAATGTTCCCACAAACACACAATTTCCTGCAAGAAAAGGTGTTAGCAACCATATAATCATGATAAATAACAATGCATGTAATCATTCACATAAAGAGCTGAGCAAGGCAAGATCCAAGATAAACAAAGTGCACGGAGCAACAATATTGTTATGTTTTGTAAGTGTGATAAGACAACATCAAAATATCACACAGAGCGATTCTACTAGCCAAGCGTCAGAAAATAAATATCAACCCCATTGTCATGTATGGACTAGGTCCATTTTTTGATTTCTCACTGAAGGGACACTAGGTCTGTATCAGTATTATATGTTTTTTATCATCTTCCATCTAGATAGAACCACTAGAGGAAGGTAAACAATAAATCGAGAGAGGAGAAACAAGTGCCTTAGGAACAATCACGTAGGAGGGTGCCCCTAGGTCACAAACCGCAATGTTATGCCCCTAGGACACAACACCGAACAATGAAAATAGAGGATAGGAAATATAGAAGAATAATGATACAAATAGAAGAAGGGTCACAACAGAGGCGGCCTCCTAGTATCTTTGACCTTACAAGAGTATCAAGGATCATCCTAGGAGGCTTAAACAACACATAACACATTATGGGGGAAACACAACATGGAGGTAAAGGGTTAGAAATACTTACCTATAGGCACAACCGAGCTATCAATCATCATGGATCTTGATCTTTACCTTTATCTCTTCTTCTCTCTTCCACATGTTCATGAGCTTGTGGGGGGGCCCTTGTAGGAGAGGTGTCTATTAATGATGGTAGAGAGGGAATATTATAGTTTTCTATGTCAGTTAAACGGGGTGATGTAGGAGCTTTAATAATACCCATTCTAGTTGGGTGAGGTTGTTGAGGAACCTGAAAAGTGCCCATCTCAGTCCATATATAGGGTGTTGGAATACCTTGGTTGTGAGGAATAGTTTGTTCTTCAATGTTTTTTGAGTTTTCATTGTTTTCCAAGGTATGTGAGGGTTCAGGTAAAGGTCCATGATCTATTTATTTGTTTAAGATGTAGTTGAGAAGTGCTTAAACATCAATTGGTAAAGTTTCAGTTTCAACAGGTTAAAGCAAATGTTCACAAGGGAATCTGTATCATCCAATGCTTCATCCTAGCTAGGGAGAGTAGGAAGGGATGGTAGAGTAGTGTTAAGGAATGTGTCAATGATGTCTTCTTCTTGTGCAAAAATATCCTTAGCAAGTGGTGTTATGTTGGGACAAGTGTTTTTATCACTAGTAGAAAAATAGGAAAAAATGACTAAAAAAACTACCAAAAATTGGTCATGTGATCAATAGTTTGGTCACGTGACCATTGGTAGTTTATTACCGGTCATTTATCTCATGACCAAATTTATGAGCAAAAAAATTTTAGTCATTAAGTTGGTAGTAAAATTTGGTAGTATATTTAGTCACTAATTTGGTAGTATATTTAGTCATAAATTTGGTAGTATATTTAGTCATCAATTTGGTAGTATATTTAGTCACATGACCATTGGTAGTTTATTGCCATTCATTTATCTCGTGACCAAATTTATGACTAAACAAATTTTAGTCATTAATTTAGTCATCAATTTGGTAGTATATTTAGTCATCAATTTCTGTCAGTTGGTAGTATATTTAGTCAATTGGTAGTTTATTTAATTGTTTTTGAGGTTTAAACATAAAACACAAAAAAAACATAATTAATCATTCATTTGCACACAATGAAACATCTATTAAGAAGGCAAAATACTAAAATTTTATTGAGAAAAGGTAGTTTTACAACAGATACAAGACTTAAATATATCTTTGCTTTGAAAAATGTCTTACAAAGTGTGTTTCTCAATGCTGTGACTGAGAAAACTAAGTTACATTGCTCTATTTTTTGCTTATACAACTCTAAAACATGAAAGAACTACTTGCAAAATGAAGCCTAAATATTTCATCATGGGCTTTTACATCTCAAAATCTGAATAAATGTATCAAAACTCGCTTAATATTGCTAATTGCTGCATTACTTCTTCTTTGCTACATTTCCTACCTTGGTCTGTACAAACAAAACCCAACAATGCAATAAGTAAATTGCCCCTTGTAACAAAAAAGCAAATAAGTAACTTACTTTAACATGCTCTTTGAAAGAATATTTACTTTCTTGACTCCACGGATCTTCTTAGATCTATTTAGACAGAGTAAGTCAAAATAGACAATATAAATAAAATATGAAATAGTAGTAAGCTGTACAAAATAGACAACATAGATTTACATGGAAAATCTAATTTGTACCAAGAAAAATCACTGGCAAAGATCTCTCAATAATTTTATTCTTAGAAGAAATTCGTTGTTACAGAATTTTACCATGCATTTGCATTCAAGATCAATTGACTTTTGTCAACTACTTTACCAATGCTAGAATAAGATTATTTCTACATTGAGCACCTTTCCGGATCAAATTATTTCTAAAAATGATTTCAAGCCCTTTTTAACATAGATGTTTATACTAAGTTTCTAGTATTTAGAGCCTGTTTTCAAAATTCTAATCAAAGCGAACAATGATTGTTTGTTGTGGAGGATAAACCTATACAGCAGAAATTTTTTACGGATGGCACACCTTTCAATAATGATGATTTCAACATTGGATGTGTAAACCCTTAAACCTTAATCAATCACTTAACTTTTGTTCAATGTAAACATTGATTTATTACTGCAATATTGGCATCTCTAAATTTGTGGATTCTCATCCTAGATCCTTCATGTGCAATTGATAGTTGTTTGTAAATGTCTAATAAGTCCAAAGACCAAAATTCCCCAGGTTTGCTTGGGATGGGTAAACTATTGTACAAAGCTTGCATCCTATTGAGAGGATTAAAAATAACACAAACCTCACATAAATTGATATATTTTGCACATAGTGATGAATGGTAGGTCAGTAAAAATGCTTTTGATGTACAATCAAAATTTTATGAATATTAAAATGCCATACCACTATAAGCACACATGACAAGGGCCTCTGAATAATATGTATAAACAATTCACTAAACATTAGAAAATTTATGCACAGATCCAAGACAAGATTCACCCCATCAAAAATTAGGAAAGCTTACAATCCCAATAATTTATTGATTAGAAAAGACCCATGGCAAGATCTAACCCATAAAAAATAAGTAAAGCTTACAATCCCAAAAATTGGATGTAATTGATACACAAATTGAAATATGAATTGCTCAGTTGGCCAAAATTTGTTCATCTTAAAACATCTACTACCATGGGTTTTTATACAATCAAAATTGTCTTGAATTTATTTATGAGGGAAAACTAAATGTAAACAGATAAATAAGAAACCCTAAATAATGTTAGTAGTAATAAAGCAAAGGAAAGACTTTTCAACAGATAAGACGTATGGAGGAGAACAAAATGATAGAGGAGAAAACAATTAATATTACCACCAATATACAATACTTGACCTCCAGGTTAAGGGAAATGGCAACCTTGAAGACTGAAAGAATTGATGCTAACTTGCAAATGAATATTATACCATGACTAGGTGTAAAACTTGACCTGAGCCTTTGAACAACTACCAAAGAAGCTACGATTTGGCTTGGAGACTTCAAATAGTGATTCCTTGGCAATGACCAAGATTGGCGGCCAATTTTTTCTTTCCTGGTTCACTGGTGTAACGAGGGTGTTTGGTAGTTTGATTCCACACAAGTGACCACCATAGGTGGATGGGGTTTGTTTCCAACACCCTAAATGGCATCGAGCCTATTATTACAAGTAGGAGTTTTCATTTTGAAGTCTATCTCCAACATAGGGTTTGTTGAAGGTTTTGGCATCTGTGAATGACTATGATGCTTTAAAATAATGACCTAGCAATAAGATAGACCAGGATCTAGATGGCGGCCTCGTGAAGGTTGTAGGACCAGTGTTGGATTCTTTGGCCTGACCAATATACAATACATCACCTACTCCCCTGCAGCCCCGCAAGGACTAGGGCATGAGAGCGCAGGGTGGCGAGCTCTCCCTGCATTCCTGTGAAGGAATTTTTAAATTTCTTCATGTGGATGTAGGGAGAGCCCACCATCCTACACTCTCATGCCCTAGTAAAAATTCCTTCACAGGGATGCGGGGAGAGCCTGCCATCCCTCTCATGCCCTGGTCCTTGTGGGGCTACAGGGGAGTAGGTGAGGCAACAATCACGCCAAATGAAATACTCAACAGATGTCTTCCCTAAATTTCTAAGCAAAAATGTGGTCGTTGACATGTATGCAAAATGTGGAAGCATTAACAAGGCATGTGAACTATTTGGCAGAATGCCTTAAAGAGATGTCATCTCATGGAATGCAATGATTGTAGGATATGCACAAAATGGATTTTTTGAAAAGGCTTTAGAAACTTTCAAGCAAATGCAATTAGCAGGTGTAAATCCAAATTTGACAACCTTTGCTAGCATCCTCCTTGCCTGTGCCAAAATGGGAGTTTTGGAACAGGGTATGGACATCCATCACAACATAATGGAAGGGGGATTTTTGTCAAATATTATAGTTGGAAATGCTCTGGTAGACATGTATGAAAAATGTGGAAGCATAGACAAGGCATGTGAACTGTTTGATAGAATGCCTCAAAGAAATGTGGTCTCATGGACTGCAATGATTGCAGGAAATACACAAAATGGATTTGTTGAAAAGGCTTTAGAAATTTTAAATCAAATGCAATTAGCTGGTGTAAAGCCAAATTCCACAACCTTTGCTAGCATCCTCCCTACCTGTGTCAAAATGGGAGCTTTGGAATAGGGTATGGACATCCATCAAGACATAAAGGATAGAGGAATTTTGTCAGATGTTGTAGTTGCAACTGTCCTCTTAGACATGTATGCAGAATGTGGAAGCATAGACAAGGCATGTGAACTGTTTGATAGAATGCCTCAAAGAAATGTGGTCTCATGGATTGTAATGATTGCAGGATATGAACAAAATGGATTTGTTGAAAAGGCTTTAGAAATTTTAAAGCAATTGCAATTGGCTGGTGTAAAGCCAAATTCCACAACCTTTGTCAGCGTCCTCCCTGCCTGTGTCAAATGGGAGCTTTAGAATAGGGTAAGGACATCCATCAAAACATAAAGGATAGAGGAATTTTGTCAGATGTTGTAGTTGCAACTGCCCTATTAGACATGTATGCAAAATGTGGAGAATAGACAAGGCACGTGAATTGTTTGACAAAATGCCTCAAAGAAATATGGTCTCATGAACTGCAATGATTGCATGATATGCACAAAATGGATTTGTTGAAAAGGCTTTAGAAATTTTAAAGCAAATGCAATTGGCTGGTGTAAAGCCAAATTCCACAAGCTTTGACAGCATCCTCCCTGCCTGTGTCAAAATAGGAGCTTTGGAATAGGGTATGGACATCCAACAAAACATAAAGGATAGAGGAATTTTGTCAGATGTTTTAGTTGCAACTGCCCTGTTAGACATGTATGCAAAATGTGGAAGCATAGACAAGGCACGTGAACTGTTTGATAGAATGCCTCAAAGAAATGTGGTCTCATGGACTGCAATGATTGTAGGATATGCACAAAATGGATTTGTTGAAAAGGCTTTAGAAATTTTAAAGCAAATGCAATTAGCTGGTGTAAAGCCAAATTCCACAACCTTTGCTAGCATCCTCCCTACCTGTGTCAAAATGGGCTTTGGAATAGGGTATGGACATCCATCAAGACATAAAGGATAGAGGAATTTTGTCAGATATTGTAGTTGCAACTGTCCTGTTAGACATGTATGCAAAATGTGGAAGCATAGACAAGGCATGTGAACTGTTTGATAGAATGTCTCAAAGAAATGTGGTCTCATGGACTGCAATGATTGTAGGATATGCACAAAATGGATTTGTTGAAAAGGATTTAGAAATTTAAAAGCAAATGCAATTGGCTGGTGTAAAGCCAAATTCCACAACCTTTGCTTGCATCCTCCCTACCTATATCAAAATGGGAGCTTTAGAATAGGGTATGGACATCCATCAAAACATAAAGGATAGAGGAATTTTGTCAGATGTTGTAGTTGCAACTACCCTGTTAAACAAATTGTAGAATGCAGCAGTTTGTTTGACTTAGGTGTATTGATGAAGGGTACACAAAATGGTATATTTGAGTTTCAAGTGCTTCATCAAAATGTAGTTCCACTACTTGAAATATTTTCTTGATTGGCACAAATTTGTCTTACTGATAATGCCATTAATGTTTTAAGTTAATGCAATTGGTAGGTGTTGAGCCAATTTTGAACATGATCTTATGTCTCCATCCTTCATTGACGAGCCCTATCTTTTAAAACTAAAGAGCATCACTACCACAAAGTTTTCAAGATGAAACATGTTCCTCTTGAAAAAGAGAATCATGACCACACCAACGCTATGACTTTTCACACTTTACAAATAGAAAATAGCACATCCAAATGAATTTTGGTCCACCACAAAACAAAACAACCAAATGAACCCTTTATGCCTATATATCAATTTGAAATGAAATCTTGGACACCATGACAAGTTTGAGATCATAAAATGTTGCAGAGTTTGATATACTAATGCTTACTGTCAGCATTGAACTACTATCAAATATAAGCAATTTTGCATCAAAATGATTTGTCAATGCCTTCACCAACATTTCTTGATATACCTCAGACCCTATAGAAATGATAAAACGTAGATTGAATCCGACTAAAAATATTGTTAATCACATTCATGTTCCATGTAACCATTTAGAATTGTACAAAAGAATGGATAACAGACCTTGAGGACCGATATCAATATTCTGTGGCTCACGCTAGGAAGCTATTTCGTAAATTTTGTAAATTCATTCTGTTTCAAATGTATGAATGTTGATGCAATCAAAAGACTTTTTGTCTTCTTACTGCAGATAAAAGATGAAACTTTAATCAATCTTCCAATGAAACTAGCAAAGAAAGACTGAAATGACAAAGAATTAGTCTCAAACCGCATGCACGGTTTAAATTTATATGAATAAGATGACAAAGAATTGGTATCCTAACCTCTAATAGATCAAAACGCAATGCAAAATATTCTATTGCACATTGTTGTATTTCTAAATCAATATAGCTTTCATACCTGCACCCTTGTTTATGTCAACACTATCTTAATTAACTCTTACAACACTAACAAATTGCTTTAAATAGAGAAGAGTTTCTGGTTGTATTCCTAGCAAAAAGATGAGATTATTATAACTTAATAAAAATTAAAAACAAATTTGAGCTGAAAATTGTTTGAAAATAAAGTTTTATTTACTTGCTAAAAACTACCCAGATATGTACTTGTAATTCTTGATCTGATCTAGAGGTTGAGTGTGCATCAATATCTTTGCATAGGTGTTCAAAAGAAGAGCAATAGTCACGATTCTGAAGCCACCTTTCTAAATGTTAGAAGCCAAAGATCAATAGATGTTTTTGGTGCTTAAAAACAAATTTAAATAATCACATAAATATGCTCAGAATATCTTACGACACAGTAGGGAGTTTGTCATGAATGACAACAAATATTTCCTTTGGGCTACAACTAGGCCTTCTAGCCAAAAGATGACTATACTCTCCAAGTAGATAGGCACCAACCTGTAAGCACACATGAAATTTTGGTTAATGGTACTAGAATAGCTCTTGAAAGTAGATTTCATAGGCAAGATTTTAAATACTCCTTTTGTTCCATAACAATCATTAGCAATTTAGCACCTCCAATGAAGCTATGGAACCAAAAGGTATACAATAATATTTCTTAACTACATTTTCATAAAGCACTATCCCAATAACACAAAGGCATTGAAAAGAAATCTAGAATCACATTTTTTTTGCTAAATGATGCATTTATCATTTGTTTTCATTCAACCTTGAAGCTTATAAATTGAAAGTGCTTATTCAAATAATAGAGCTCTTTTCATTACAAAATATATCTCTACCCTATACTTTCAGAGCATATGGATTTTACACTCACTGTATATATGCACTCAATCTATGGGGACTGCTATGTAAAATAGACTATCATTCAATAGTTTTACTAGAATCGCTATGAATTCTTAAACTGGGTATCATCAAAACCATTAGAATCAATTTACTTAAACTCCCAATTCAGAATCCATACCTTTGCCTTGAAACTGGGTATCTGCCACGCATGCAGTGCCACAAGGAAAAGAGTGGAAGTTTTTGCTCAGTATCAAAAATTAGGTTGTTTAAGATTCAGAAGCATGCATAGCCATATACCAATTAACTTGCCAAACATACATTTTTACAGGTATACCAATCCTTGGTTTATATATCCTAACTATGTTAGGTTCGCATGACAACTGATTTGTAAAGACCATTCATGCACCATTACATGATGCATAGCCACAAAACAAGCAACATTTATATTTGTACTCATTTTCCTCACTAAATAAGCAAGTGCTACACATATCATACTACTTTCATGACTGAAAATCCACACGAATGGATTGCCAAGATAGACCTTGTAGGAAAGTATTATAAGGTTTAGAAATCGTAAGCTTTTAGTGACAATAGGCAACTTGTAGTAAGTTGGATTGTGTGGGTACTTAAGAAAAGAAGAAAGCAATCGTCATGGACAGAGTTCAAGCAAATGTTATTGAAGAAATTTGATAAGGGAGAATCTACATGTTATCTCTTCCAACTCATGGATATTAGGCAACAATACAAAAATTTGGTATCCTAAATTTTGTTGGTAATGTGGAACCATCAATTTCTCTAACAACATTTAAGAGTGGATTGAAAGATGCAATTCAGGGCAAATTAGAGGTGCATGACTCACAACCTAGCTATGTAGTGGGTGTATGAGTGGAGAAAAGTTTCTACAAATGGTCAAGAACATCATTATGAGATTTGCAAAGACAAATAACCATTTTATTGCTTGTTGATTGCTAGTTCTAGTGTTGATGACATGTTGAAGGTCACTTTAGGGTAATCAAGTGAGATGAGGGCAATTTTGACCCTTTTTACAATTATTTGACTTTGTAAAGGGTCACATGTTTATTTTTTTTCTACATTGGGTGGTGTTAGGATAGCAAACATCTTTTGGTAGGCAATTTTCATTAAAAACCACACATGTTCACTTCACCATGGAGACATCATGGCTTCTATCTATCTAGGAGCATCAATCATAGTTTTCTTTGTTAGCAGTCATTAAGGATGGAATGCAAATCATTTGGATTTCCTATGAGGATGTTTGGATGGTTCGATGGTTATGTAAGACTAACCATTGCCATTCTAGGGTAACCAATCCATCTCCCATCGTTGCTAGGCCAAAGACAAATAAAGGCCAGTTAATAGCTCAGATTGTAGGTTCAGTTGTTAGAGTAATCACTCTCATTGTTGTGTTAAGGAGAAAGATAGTGTTTCTTGGTTCTTATGGAGTGTAAGAGTATAGTGGAGATAAGGGAGTTGTATTGAGACTCAAATACTATTTTAATGGCAGATTTCCCTATGTAAATACACTGAATTGTGAGTGGGATGCTAAAAGCATACCCTTCTTGGAGCTTTTCTACCTTCAAGTGAGCAAGATTAGGGTGCTCTTACTACAAGAAGATGAATCTAGCTATGGATGGAAGCCCCCAAATTTGGAAATAACAAGAAGATTGATTTCACATCTGGTTCTACCTAATCTTGTATCGTACCAATCACTTTCACCTATGGAGCATTTCTTTTGCTAAAAACCTCAAAGATTGCTGTGGATTTTATGAGTAAATCTGAGTAAGATAACTAACAATGGCAGCAATGGCCCAAAATGGTTGTTTTCTCTGTATCCCCCTTGTGGCTCATTCTATTGAAGAGATGGTGTCTCAAATGCAGCAGACACATATTTAAGGTGCAAACTTAGTAGAGCTTCGCATTGATCATCTGAAGATTTTTAATCCTCAAGTGGATTTACAAACACTTATAAAATCTAGAACTTTGCCTATTCTTGGTACTTACAGGCCAAAATGGGAAGGTGGAGCATATGAAGGCAATGAAGAGCATCACCTTAATACAATTCATTTAGCTCTAGACTGCAAAATGGATATGTTGAAAAGGCTTTAAAAACTTTCAAGAAAATGCAATTGGCAGATGTAAAGCCAAATTCCACAGCCTTTGCCAGCATCCTCCCTACCTGTGCCAAAATGGGAGCTTTGGAATGGGGTATGGACATGCATCAAAGCATAACAGAAGGGGAATTTTTGTCAGATGTAATTTCAAGTGCCCTGGTAGACATGCATGAAAAATGTGGAAGCTTGTACACAAGGCGCGTGAATTGTTCCATAAAATGCCTCCATGAAATGTGGTCTCATTGAATGCCATGATTACAGGATATGTTTGGTATGGGTTTGTTGAAAAGTCCTGTAATAAATGTAATAACATGACTGACAGTAATATGTTATAGTTACTCTAAGGTTTTAATAAGAGTTTTTGTTGTTGTCTCCATTAACAGATGGTTTATAGATTCAAATTTTGGTGACCTACACTTTGCACCACAAAAGCTTGTATACTTCTATTTTTTTGTAGCAGGGATTTACATTTTATTTATGCAATTGGTATTCATCAATCATTAAAATAGCCCAAAGAATCCACAAAGAAATTGAAATCCAGAGAATCAAATGGATGATGTAATAGCCCAAACAGTCCACAAACAAATGGAAAGCAAGGAGTCAAGAGCTTCCATTTTAAAACCAGGTCTTTTCCTGGAGAAAAGAAAAGAAATAAAAGAAAATATTTTTATAAAAAAATGTGAAGGGAGAAACTCACAATAGTAGAGGCCTTCACCACAGTGTCCTTATCCTTGTAAACTGAACCAAAGAAATGGCAGATAATCTCACATAACCCTAAACCTCCTTAGCACGCAGGTGTAATGAAAGACACAACTGAAACTCACTTTGGCGCCTAAGCTTTTTCTGTTTTCCTTTTGATTTTCCCTCTTTAAAAAAGGTGCTTGCTTTTAGCACTTAAAATTTTAAGCAATATGTTTTTTTTACCATGACAAATTAGTCATATGAATAGAAAGGGTGAGCACATAAATTAGTTTTCCTATGACTATTTAGATAACTATCCCTTTTTAGTGTGAAGAGATGAATAAATATATATACTATGTACATTACACTTACAAAACAAGAGAAGAATATGTAATAGTTTATGTCCTAAATTTTCAAACTTCCATGTTTGAGATTATTGATTGTTGACATTATGTTCCCATGGTTAGAAAAGATTGTTGAAGGTGCCGCATGTAACAAATTAGTTAATAATGCTAGGTGGCATGCAAGACTATGTAGATTCATGCACGATAGTATGTGATGAAGTAATGATTTCCATGGGGTCATGTGTAGTGACAAATGATGACACCATGCATTATGTGCAGGGCACACATGCTATGAAGGATAATGTAGAAGTTATAAAGAATATCAAGTCATGCGTGTTGTTCCTATAAAATTGTGTGTCTTCACTATGATCACTTGCCCTTTCTTTAGAATCAATGGCCACAATGTGCCTTCAATGAGACATATAAATTAAACATAGTGCTTCTAAAGATTGTACCACTTTTCTTGATATTCTTATTATCTTGTCTTAGACACTTTGAATAAGTGATGTGAAACATGGTGAATGCACATTGTGGTAGTAAAAATGCTCTCATCTTGCATAAATTGGTACAAGTACTCACATCCACTTGTTTGAAGGGTGTTGAGTTTATGGCTTCTCAAGGAAAAGAGGAAAATATGGTTTGAGGAGTTCCACATTTAATATTAGGTGCCATCCTAGGTATTATGTGAGATTGAGAAAAAAATGTATTATCACAAAAACAGTCTATGAACCATATCATAGAGGTGTAATCTTCCTTTTTGGAACTTTGAAATGTTTCTTCTAAATATGTAACTAAAGTTTATCATCAACATTGAAATAGTGAGGTGTATGATGTGTGTCATGGTACTCTTTGTAATTCTATTTCTAGTTTGATAGAATCTTTCTAAATCTATTGATGAACTCTATGAATGTGTTGCAAAAAATTATATGCTTTATCTACTTCTCATTCTCGTGTGTGTGAATCCAAATATGGTGGTATGCATTAGGATATTGTCAAGGGGTTGTTGCAAACTAAATCCTAGGACATGTCTAAAAAGGACTATACTTGTAGAGCTATGTAAAGCTCTATTGTAGGCATGCTAGATGTATAGTTAGGGTGAAAATTAAATTTGGCACCCATTTAATTAAATATATTATAATATTATATTATTATATAATATTATATAATAATATAATATATAATATAACATAAATATAATATTTTATAATATTATAATATAATATTTTATAATATTATAATATAATGTTATATAATATAATATTATAATATTATATTATATAATATTATAATATTAAATATATTATAATTAATATTATATTATTATATAATAACATATTATAATACAACCCACTCCCTCAATTCAAAATATTTTTTTAAATTATCCACTTTAATATCATATTATCTAATTTTTATTTGTGTGACTAATTATTTAGTCATTTTTATTTGTGTGACTAATTATTTAGTTGTGTTTTTGCCCGATGACCAAATTAGTCATTTATTTAGCCATTTACTTGGTCATTTATTTAGTCATTTCAACTGATGACCAAATTAGTCATTTATAGTTGTGTTGCAAAAAATTTTAGTCACGTGATTAAAAGTTTTAGTCACCTGGTCATTTATTTGCCATATTTCTACTAGTGTATTAGATGAATTACCTCTCATAGGTCTCAGAAAGAATGTCCATTATGTCATCGTGGAACGAAGGGAGAGAGGGATTGATGTTTTCACTACTACTTTCCCCATGGTTATTTTCAGAAATGAAATTAGTGAGATTCTCCAAGATTGATAGGAAAACACTGACAATAGTGAGAAAGCTTTCAAAATAGGCTATGGTTTGAAGAATATCACATGTAGTGCTTACTGACATGTCAATACCATATATGTATGCTATTTGGTGTAAGACTTGAGGATATTTATCAATGAATTTGCAAAAATTATCAAAATTCATAATGTACTCAAATAAATCTTCCAAAGATGAATGATGAGGAGAATCCATGGTATATGAATGCAAAACTATGTATGAATATGACCTAAAATGCTTGATTTTTCAACTTTTTTCAATGCAAATGAGTGAAAGAAGAGGTGTTGTAAGGAAATTGATGAGGGGTATAAAATAATATGTCTAATATAAATCCAATGATGCAGCAATATCCTTCACAACACACCTTTAATGCAATTCTAGAGTGATGACAAGTCAAAACCTAGTGAAAATACACCTAAAATATGCAAATATTCACCAATTTTCAATGTAGAAGCCTAATAGAAAGGCTGTTGTAAGGAATTTGAGGAGGGGTAGTAGATTATAACCCTGATATCAGTAAACTAATTCTTAAAAATCCTTCATAACACACCTATAATGCAATTCTAGAGATACGATAAGCCCAAATCTAGTGAAAATGCAAGGTTTTTTAAACCCTAGACATAAAATTTTGCAATAAAGACAATATGATGAAATACTATAGTTAGAAATCAGTCCTAAATGAGTGTTTAAAATAGTCGTAAAATCTGAAACAAGATTTTAAATACAAACCCTAGCAAATGCAAAAAATAGATTATATGAAAAATGCACAATTTCAAGCAATTTTTAACAAATTAAGCATGAGAATGTGATGCAAGTAGATACTAAATGATGAATTTCTGTAATTTAAATCAGATCTAAGTAAAATAATAGAAATTAAATGCCACTTAATTCAAATTATGCCAAAATGCAAGCCTAAGATGCCAATATTTTAAATTTTTTAAATTTTTCAATTTTTTTGTAATTTTTCAAATGCAATAAATGAATGAATACAAATCTATCACACAACATTCAGAAAGGTGCAAAATTTAAAAACACGGGTTCACCAAAATGTTTTGTATGAAAAAGGAGGGATTGATTTTAGTTTGGTTTGAGGGTTCGATGGGTTTAGATCCTCCTTTCACTACAAACATTCAAGGACATATCAACCGAGTTGAATCTCTCCTAAGCCAGAGAATTCACCTAATAGGTTGGGCTGTCACTTGGAATGATGTGGAAACTTAGAAATTATGAAATAATGCCTTAATGTAAACCTCAAATATGTAAGAAACCCTAATTGTGTAAAATAGTGAATTAACTGGTAAATTCAGATAAATGCTTACAGATTAAGGAAAAGGACAAAGCTTAATAACTAACCATTTTTCAAAGTTCAAAATTTAGAATATTTGAGGACAATGCCCTGAGTGCCCAAGTCCAAGGCATTGTTTTCTTCGCAGAATGCAGAACTCTTTCTGGCATTAATGATCATTGTTTCATCTGTTTTTGTCACCCAAAATATGGAGGACACTGCCCTAGGCGCCCTAGTCCAGTGCAAGTTGATTTTTAGGATGTAGAAGCTCCTTTAGATGTAGAATATCCCTATAAATCTGATTCCCATCTCTGAAACTCTGGAGGACATTTCCTCGAGGTGCCCATATCCTAAAAATGCTTCATTTCACTTCTTTCTTTTAGATCTTGAATCCTTTTCATCTGCAACCTTCCTCTACAACTCCACTCCATGAAACTAGGTACCTATAACTTGCAATCAAAAAGGAGTGTGGTTGGGGGTTGTGGTGTATAGAGGCTTGCCTTCGTCAAGCCCTGGAGAGCCATTCAAGTCTTCTAAACACCGTTGTCATATAAGAGTGTGTATCCCTGCGGGAGAGAGGCAAAATCCAAATGATAAATGATTCAAACACAAGTAAATGTTACCTTAGAAGTGTAGATCCCACATAAATTAAGGTTCTTCAATCATATGAGAAGATGAAGCCAAATCTGTAATCACAAATACAATAACAATGCTCTGCTCTGCAACAATGAATATCATGGATGCTCTAAAATCATAGGTATGCATAAAGTTCACAATCATCTTCTAGTTTACAAATAAAAACCTAAACATGCTTATATATTCAGCTACAAACATTCCTGCTAAGAATTTTTTAATTCAAACTTTTGGTGTCGGCATAGGACCTAACAACGGTCATATAACTGACAATTCAAATTAGGGCCTGACCCAAAATAGGGCAGGACTAGGGTGTGAATGCCCAAGTCCTCCCCCCTATTTTAGGTAGGAGTCATCAAAATAGCACCCCATAGGTCCTATTTGCCACAAGACTTTGGGGTTTTCTCATCGAGATTCAAAATTAACATGCAATATGATCTAAATGCATTCTAAGGACCTGAGAGCTAAACCTTAAGAGGGAAAAGCCCCCAAGGGGACATTTTCTAACATAACACTAAGACTCCTTGAAAGAAGAATAGAGTAAAGTGTTAGAATTGTAAAAAAAGAGGGCATGTGAAAAAGTAATGCAGAAACCCAAAGAAATAGTGGGATTTCACTACTGATAAGTCCTCGAATGTAGGTGAAGATGTTTTACTTTCTACATCCAATATTGTTTCTAATGATCATTTGTTGGTTGACTCGGGATGCTCGTATCATATGACCACACATAAGGAAGGTTTGTCCACATACGAAGAGCATAATGGATGTAAAGTGTACCTTGGGGACAACTCTACATATCTGATAGTTGAAAAAGGTAAGGTAATGTTGTGTTTCAATGATGGGAGAATTAAAACTCTCCCTGGTGTTTTGCATGTTCCTAGACTAGCTAAAAATCTTATTTTAGTTTCAAAGTTGAATGATTTGGGAAAGCATGTAACATTTGATAAACATGGTTGTAGATAAGTGAGAGGAAACTTGGTGGTAGCGAAGGGGAAAAGATTAGGAACCTTGTTTAGGCTAGATGCCACTACAATTTGTAATTCCTCTTATATTTTGAGGCTTCTGGAAACACTTGTATGTTGTGGCACCATAAATTGGGTCACACAAGTAATAATATTTTACAAAAAATTAAGAATAAAGATTTTTTGGACAATTTCTCTTATTTTGACGAGCACTTTGATTTCCATGAGCATTGTGTGTTTGGAAAACAAAACAAAACATCATTTCCTTTAGGAAGTAATAGAGAAAAAGAGAAGTTAGAGATTATTCATTTAGATGTGTTTGGACATATGGATAATGACTATATCAGAAAATCTCATTATTTTGTCACCTTCACTGATGATATATCCAGATTTACATGGATTTATTTTATGAAACACAAATCTGAAGTTTTCACTAAATTTAAGGATTTTAAAGTCTTAGTTGAAAACCAATTGAGATTAAAGATAAAAATATTAAAATCTGACAATGGAGGGGAATATTGCTCTAAGGAATTTGATGACTTTTGTAAGCATGCAGGTATAATCAGACAAAAGACAACTCCATACACAATACAACACAATGGTGTTATAGAAAGAATGAACTGAACAATCATGGAAAGAGCCAGAAGTATGTTGAGTGATTCATAGTTGGAGAAATGCATTTGGGCAGAGGTTGTGTGTATCGCTTGTTACTTGATTAATAGAATTCCTTATAAGGCTCTTGATTCGACACCTTATGAAGTGTGGATAGGCACAAAACCTTCTTTTTCACATTTAAGGGTTTTTGGTTGTGAGGATTTTGTTCATGTGCCTAAAGAAAAGTGATCTAAGTTGGATCCAAAAGCACAGAAATGCATCTTAATGGGATATGGTGAGAATGTTAAAGGTTATAAGCTTTGGGATCCTCCAACTAGAAAAATTGTTTTCTCTAGAGATGTTATTTTCAAGGAATGTAGAGCTATTTCTTAACCCAAACAACCAAAAGAGAAAGAAAGGTCAAAGGTTTTGATTTAAAGTAGGAAGATGCATAACTAGAAGAATAGAATGATGGATTGGGGGTGAAGAAGAAGAAGAAGATTCAAGTGGAAGTAGTTCTGATGAGGAAGACTATGTTGTTACAGAAGAAGTTGGGCATCCAGAAGAACCAGAATAGTCTCTTACTCCACCCTTGAGGAGATCCACAAGACAACGAAACCTAGTTGACAAGTATATCCCACCATATTTTTATTGTGTATTCACTTTATTGAGTACTGACGATGAGCCTAGGTCCTCCAAGAAATCTATTCATGTAGGTGATAGTGAGTCTTGGCAGTTAGCCGTGCAGGAGGAGATGATGCCTTTAGACTCTTGTAACACATGGGATCTTGTTTGTTTTCCCCAAGGAATAAAATCCATAGGTTGCAAGTGGGTCTTCAAGAAGAAGTTTGCAGCAGACAGTTCATTGGAGGAATACAAGGCTAGACTGGTAGACAAGGGCTACTCCCAGAGAGAGGGCGCTGATTTCGGTAAAATATTCTCTCCTACTTCTAAATTAACTTCAATTAGATTTCTCTTATCCATTGTTGCAGCTTTTAATTTTGAGGTTGAACAAATGGATGTTACGACTACATTCTTGCATGGAGATCTTGAGGAAGAAATTTACATGCAACAACATATAGGGTTTGAGGTAAAAGAGAAAGAACATTGGGTTTGCAAATTAAAGAGGTCTCTTTATTGTCTAAAATATTCCCCTAGAATGTGGTACTAGAAGTTTGATTTGTTTGTTTTGAAAGTGGGTTTTGTTATAAGTGAGAAGGATCAATGTGTGTATATTCGTTGTATTGATGATTCTATATTGATCATTGCATTGTATGTTAATGACATGTTATTTTTCAACAATGCTAAGGGTATGATCAATGAATTAAAAGCCCAACATTCAGGTGCATTTGACATGAAGGATCTTGGAGCAGCCAAGTATATTTTGGGTATGGATATCAAGAGGGATAGAGGTAACATAAAGCTTTGGTTATCTCAGAGTACATATGCAAATACCATTTTGCAGAGATTTAGCATGCAGGATTGTAGCCTAATTAGAATTTCTTTGCCCATTGGAACTAAGCTTTCATTAGACATGTGTCCAAAGAATGAGGATGATTTATAGGATATGTCTAATGTGCCATATGCTAGTGTTGTAGGGAGTTTAATGTATGCAATGGTTTGTACTAGGCCAGATATTGCCCAAGTAGTGGGAGTTTTGAGCAGGTTTATTTCTAACCCTGGTAGACAACATTGGAGTTATGTGAAGAGGGTATTTAGATATTTAGCTGGTACTTCTGATTACTATTTGGTTTATTCTAGTACTGATAGTATGGAAAAGACATTGGAAATACATGGTTTTGTGGATGCAGATTGGGTAAGTGACTTGGATAGTCGGAGGTCCACTAGTGGCTATGTGTTTACTTTGTTTGGAGGAGCAGTGAGTTGGATGAGAAAAAGGCATCTCATGGTTGCTTTGTCCACCATTGAAGCAGAGTATACGGCTTCTACCCATGTCTCTAAGGAGGTAGTTTGGTTGACGAGATTGTGTATAGGTATTGGTTTTAATTGCAGGGTCATTCAGATTGGTTGTGATAGCCAGAGTGCTTTTTATTTGGCCAAGAATCCTATGTATCATGCTTAGACTAAGCATGTTGATGTACAATATCACTTTGTTTGAGAAATGGTTACAAGTGGATAGATTTAGCTGAAGAAGGTAAACACTCAAGAGAATTTTGCGGATGCTTTGACCAAACATGTGAGCACAAAGAAGTTTACTTGGTGCAGGGAGGCCATGGGCCTTGTTTCTTGTACTTATTTATTTTATGTTTTCTTATGGGTATTTACAATTTATAATGTCAAGTGGGAGAATGTTAGGATATAGGTACCATTAACCTTGTAAATCCTTGTAATTATTTTTCGTAATACTATTTGTAAATTACCCATAAGGGATGTACATGTTTCACTAGCAGTGGTAAAAAATAATTATCGGGGATAGTAATTATAGAGTTACTATATTGGTAAGTTTCGGAGTTACCGACGATAGTTATGGAGTAACATTTACTGATGATAATTGTAAATATTAAAATTAATTGAGGGTAGGCTCCACCTTGGAGGAATCATCTATACTTGGCTTGTGTGACACGTGTCATAAAGGTGTTAAGTGGTTCTAAGAGAATCTACGACAGTTGTAAGTTGTCATAAGATTATATGACAATATGACAACTTATGATGGATATTTATGAGTTGTAAGTTTCCATTCTTGACTCTATGCACCCATATTGGGAATATTCTATTTGGGGGGTGTTATGACAGAGTCTATGATGGTTATGACAACATTTATTACCCCATAAGTGCCTATTCTTGTCCATGGATGCCCAAGTTTGCATGGTTGACTATTGACAAGTGTCATGAGCTTGTAAGAGTGGTACAGAGTGTCCAGCAGAAACATGCAAAATGTTTGTTTCTCCAATATCGGAAAGAGACTTCCAACGTCTCACCAAAACTATCCTATATCTATCCTTATTAGCTTGACTTGTCTTGTCAGCCTTCCCACGTTCTTTCTTCCTGACAGTTTCTCTCTGAAACCATTATGCACATCACCCAAACACTTGTTATCGGCCTCCCTCAGAAATGTTACCCCCAACAGCTATTGTCTCTCTGATGTCTCGGCAACATACACCCCATCGGTAACTGGTTACAAACTCCTACCGATGCACTCCCATTACACCGATAAACTCTTCATCGGTGACACTTATGATTGTCACCCCGATCAATGAAAGCTTCTACTATCGGCCCAATGCAACTTTCTCAACCCGACGTCCCTACTCCCGCTGATGCATACATTTCGTTATGCAATGTGTGGGGTCCACCATCTCCCTTGGTCTTCTGAATGAACACTTGTATGTGTCTCCAACACCATACCAATCTTCGGCAAGATGAGATCCATTCATCACTGATGCCCACTCATTGATTAGACGTTGTGATTCAGAGAGACTTCCAAAGGCCCTCCCGACGTCTATGTCACGCCGATAGCCTCGCAGGTGCTCTATGACAGCACAATCCTGAACCTCAAACGCAGAAATGAAAGAACCTATGTACAGAGATGTCTAACTCCTTTGCAAACCCTCGATCACTCTTCTCTCATCAATTCCACGACTAGTCACATAGATATGCCTAGTCGGATCAGATTGGGTTTCCTGGGTTCCTGGGTGATAACATGGAAAGTACAAAACTTGTGTAGCATTCCTCCATCACACTGATAATAAAGATGATTTCAGTGGACAGAGGAATGAGTTTCCATTTGCCTATCAAACCCTAACTCCTAGGTTACAAACCAATCTTTGCATAAACAACAATACTTCACTGTCAATATGTTACAGAAACACTAGGAACTACCAGGTAGAATCTAGTTTAGGGCATGAATACTTACGATCTGAATAGACATACAATCTCAAAAATACACAGACAAGATAATATGAAACACCCAAAAAACTCCAATTATTCATTCATTCAATCTTCATCAGCATGCCTCTATCCTCTTACTGCTTGCCTATAAAAAGGTTTAAGATAGTAGTTTTCAATTTCCAACTGTACAAACGGACTTACAATCAGTTAGCCATTGGCTTTCCCCTCATACAAGAAAAACCACATGTTTTCCTTGCACAATAACATCAATATGACCAAATTGACCCTTATTACAACATGAAATGGATTAAGAGCCTTATGAGACAACAAAAGAAAATAAGACCCTGTACTACAGAGAAGGTGCTCCTGCACCATACTCCCCCTACAGGAAAAACTCAAGTCCCTTGAGTTGCTAACTACTGAAGTGTCTTCCCATGCTTCAGAATATCTGCTTCACTCATCCAGGTTGCCTCTGAATCAGGAAGATCCTGCCACTTGACCAAGTAGTCCTTATACACACCCTTCCTTATCTTCTTGACAACTTTAGAATCCAAAATGCATTCCAACTGTAAAGGCTTACTTGGAGGTAAATCTATGATCTAGTCTTCATCTTCAATCACAGCATCTGATCCATCTTCAGCATTCAATGGAGGTCTGAAAGGAAACATGTCTGCAACATTGAAAATGGGAGAGATACCAAGACAGGATGGCAATTCTATCTCATATGCATTTGGACCAAATTTATGCACTACCTTGCATGATCCTATCTTCTTCATTAATAATTTGGTTGGTTGTCCCTTAGGCAACCTTTCCTTCCTGAGATAGGCCATCACCAAATCTCCTACCTTGAACTGTACCTCTCTTCTTTTCAGATCTACCCTATCCTTGTACTTGGAGACGGTTTTCTCCAACTGAATCTTGACCTGATCATGGACTACTTTCATGGTAGTAGCAAAGTCTTCTCCTAGAGCACTCCTTTTATCCCAACCTTGTAGGTCTTTAAGTTCAAGTGGTCCTCTTGGGTGGAAACCATAAACAATTTCAAAAGGACTTTTCCTAGTACTTCTATTCCTTGAATCATTATAAGCATATTCAGCTTGACTGATCACTAAATCCCATGCCAACCCATGTTGTTTGGTAAGGCATCTCAAAAGGTTTCCCAAGGACCTATTAACAACCTTAGTCTGACCATCAGTTTGGGGATGGTAGGCTGATGAAAAAGACAACTGTGTGCCCAATTTTCTCCATAGGGTCCTCCAAAAATGACCAACAAACTTGGAGTCTCTATCAGTGACAATTGAAAGGGGCAAACCATGAATTCTGACCACCTCTCAGAAAAAGAGACCAGCAATATGAGATGCATCATTTGTGTGTTTGCATGGCACAAAATGAACCATCTTACTGAATCTATCCACAATGACAAAAACACTGTCTACACCCCTTGCTGTCTTAGGAAGACCAAGCACAAAGTCCATACTAATGCTTTCCCAAGGTCTGTTGGGAATAGGAAGTGGTTGGTACAAACCAACATTAGAAGACATACCTTTGGCCTTTTGACATATGGTACAGCTTGCAACATATCTCCACACATCTATATGTACCTTTGGCCAATAGTAGAACCTAGTGACTTGTTCCAAAGTCTTGTCCAACCCAAAATGTCCTCCTAAGGTTCCATTGTGCTTCTCCTTGATGATATTGTCCCTCATCAAACATTTAGGAACACATAACAAACTGCCTTTGAATAGGAGATCCTCTTACAACACAAAATTAGAATACTCACCATGAAAAGTGTTAGCCAAACTTGCACACACTTCATAGGCAGCCTTGAAATCTACATCTTCCTTGTACAACTCCTTTAGACATTCTATACCCATGCTTTCCATTTGTACTTCCTGTATGACCAGCATCCTTCTACTTAAAGTATCTGCCACTTTGTTGGCAACACCTTTTTTATGCTTAATAGTGAAAGTATAGGCCTGCAATTGTTCCATCCACTTGACATGCCTATGATTCAACTTTTCCTGACTATTTAGGAAGCTAAGAGCATGGTTGTTAGTAAAAATAATGAACTCTTTTGGCAGGAAATAGTGTCTCCACTTTTTGAGAGCTTGCACCATTGCATACAGCTCTAGGTCATAGGTAGAATACCTTTGTTTGGCCTCATTCAACTTCTCTAAAAAGAATGCCACTGGATTTCCATCTTGACTGAGAACAGCACCTATTGCTTCCTGACTTACATCACATTCCACAACAAAAGCTTTGTCAAAATCTGGAAGTACCAACGTAGGTAACTCAGCCACTTTCTTTTTCAACAGTTCAAAACTATCATCATCTTGCTTTGTCCATTGGAATTTACACTTCGCTCCACCCTTGATGGTATTGAGAATAGGAGCACTTATGTGACTAAACCCTCTAATGAACTTCCTATAAAAATTTGCCAAACCATGGAAACTTCTAACATCTCCTACTGTCTTAGGAGTAGGCCAATTGAGAATAGCCTCAACCTTTGTGGGATCCATTTTCAAACAGCCATTGGAAATCACAAAGCCCAGATACACCAATTTAGTTATCATAAAATCACATTTATCTAAGTTGATCATCAGCTCACTCTCATGCAATTTCTTCAACACCTGTCCAAGATGCTTCACATGCTCTTCTTTGGTCCTGCTGAAAATCAATATATCATCAAGATAAACAATAACAAATTTTCCAATGAATTCTACAAGTACCTCATTCATCAACCATATGAATGTGCTTGGAGCATTGCTGAGTCCGAATGGCATGACATAGAGACCTTCACTTGTCTTGAAGGCAGTCTTCCATTCATCTCCCTGCCTAATTCTGATCTAGTGATAACCAGATTTCAAATCAATCTTGGAATAGTAGCATGAACCGCCAAGATAGTCCAACAGATCCTCGATCCTTGGCATATGAAATCTATACCTTATGGTGATCTTATTAATAGCCCTTGAATCTGTACATAGCCTCCACTTTCCATCTTTCTTAGGAGCAAGTACACTAGGGACTGCACATAGACTGAGACTCTTTCTAATCAATCCTTTCTCCAAGAGTTCTTGAATCTGTCTACCTACTTCTTCATTCTACTATGGTGTCAACTTGTAGGCAGCTTTGTTGGGTAATGTGGCTCCGGGAATCAAGTCAATCTGATGACTTATGTCCCTCATATGTGGTAAGGAGTTAGGAGTATTCTCTACCACAAGATCTTGGTACTTATCCAATAATTGTTGCACTTCCAATGGAATCTCCTTCTGCTTCTTGTTTTGTTGTCCTATTATATCTACAGGCTTCATCATCAGGGCATACCCTTGGGTATCCTCCTCCCTCATAAGTTGTAGGAACTCTTTACCACTAACTAACATGACCTTGTTGTCACTCCTCTTATCTCCAACCTGCTCTGGTAAGGGATCCATCTTAAACTTCTTGCCATTTTTGGTGATCATATAGGTGTTCTTTTTACCATCATGCTGTGCCTTCACATCATACTGCCAAGGTCATCCAAGAAGAAGGTGACAAGCATCCATAGGAATAATTTCACATAGTACCTTATCCCTATAATTACCTAGTTCAAACTCTACCCAAGTCTGTTCCTCTACCATGTAGTTCTAATTCTTATTCAACCAAGATATTTTATGAGGACTAACATGGGGCAGCCTTTTCAGTTTACATTTTTCTACCATTTCAGCAGACACTACATTTTTAGTAGAACCTGAATCAACAATGATTTTACAAAGCTTACCATATGCTACTCCTTGGGTTCTGAAGAGATTCTTCCTCTGTGGAGGCTCCTACTTCAATGGCATCTTCACCAAGGTTCTCTTAATCATCATGCTCTCTCCTTCAAGCATTGGTGCAGCACTACCAATTGGTGAATTTACACTCTGGCAATCATCATCCTTCAATAGCTGGTTCCTTCTCCCACCATCATGGGAGCTAGATGCCTTCTCAGGGCATTTATTTGCAGTATGGCCTACTTGATTGCAGTTGTAGCATCTTCCAGTGAAGACTCCAAGTCCTCTGCCTGCACCACCACCTCTGCCTCTGCCATTAGGTCTTCTCCAACCTATGGAACCACCACCTCTCTATTCTATATCAAAATGAGATTCTTGCTGACTTGAATTTTCACTTTTGTATGGCTGTCCTCTACCAAAATTACCTCTTCCTCTATTATTTCTGCCACCTCTTCCCCTATTATTTTGATCACCTCTCCTTTTCAGCTTATCCTCTGCCCTAGAGGGTAATTGGAAACATTCATCCACAGTCTTGGGAACCACCATACTGAATTCATCTTGTATATTATATCTTAGACCATCAAGATATCTAGCCACCATCTCTTTCTCCTCCTCCCTGTGATTGGCTCTCATGCTTAATTTGTGGAATTATTTATTGTATGTAGCCACGTCCATATCTTTCTGTCTAAGATGATTAAATTTTCTGATGGTCTGCAACTCATAGTCACATGGCATGAACTTGGTTCTCAGCATGGCCACCATTCTACTCCATTTGGTGATTGGACTCTTTCCAACCTTCTCCCTTTCACAATGTGTGTAGTTCCACCAAACCAATGCAGAACCTCTCAATCTAGTTTTTGCAAATTTTACCTTCTTACTGTCACTGTACTCCTTGAAGTCAAAGTAATTACTTATGGCTTCAATCCAGTCCACAAGAGCATCCCCATCCAGTTTCCCATTAAACGTGGGAACATCCATTTTTGGATCACCAGCATCTCCATGACCCTTGAGTGCATTCAGGAATGCCTTTTGATCAGCAGACATACCTTCTCCTTGAGGATTCTCCTCTGGTTCTTCTTCTTCGTCTTCTTCTGACTCAGAAGAGCTTCCATCTTCTTTACTCTTACTTTTGGATTTCTCTTCCTTCAGTCTTTCTTCGAGCATCTCTTCTACCATCTTCTAGATGGCTGCTTTGCTCATCGATTTGGGAGGCATTGTGCTAGCCTCTGTTTCTATCTCCATCTCTTCGTCTGGCATACACAACTCTAATTCAAATATTGGCTCTGATACCAATATGGTGCAGAGTGCCCACCAGGAACGTGCAAAATGTTTGTTTCTCCAATATCGGCAAGAGACTTCCAACGTCTCATCGAAACTATTCTATCTTTATCCTTATCGGCCTAACTTGTCTTGTCGGCCTTCCCACGTTCTTTCTTCTTGACGGTTTCTCTCCGAAACCGTTATGCACATTGGCCAAACACTTGTTATCGGCCTCCCTCAAAAATGTTACCACTGACGACTATTATCTCTCCAACGTATTAGCAATATACACCCCATCAGCAACCAGTTGCAAACTCCTACCGACACACTCCCATTACACTGATAAACTCTTCATTGGTGACACTTACTGTTGTCACCCTGATTAGTGAAAGCTTCTACTGTCGGCCCAATGCAACTTTCTCAACCTGACGTCCCTACTCTCGCTGATGCATACATTTCGTTATGCAATGTGTGGGGTCCACCATCTCCCTTGGTCTTCCGAATGAACACTTGTATGTGTCTCCGACACCATACCAATCTTCGGCAAGATGAGATCCATTCGTCACCAATGCCCACTCATCGGTTAGATGTTGTGATTCAGAGAGACTTCTAAAGGCCCTCCTGACGTCTATGTCACGTTGATAGCCTCGCAGGTGCTCTGTGACAGCACAATCCCGAACCTCAAACACAGAAATGAAAAAACATATGTATAGAGATGTCTGACTCCTTTGCAAACCCTCGGTCACTCTTCTCTCATCAATTCCATGACTAGTCACATAGAGATGCCTAGTCAGATCATATCGAATTTCTTGGGTTCCTGGGTGATAACATGGAAAGTACAAAACTTGTGTAGCATTCCTCCATCACACTGATAATAAAGATGATTTCAATGGATAGAGGAATGAGTTTCCATTTGTCTATCAAACCCTTACTCCTAGGTTACAAACCAGTCTTTGCAGAAACAACTATATTTCACCGTCAATATGTTACAGAAACACTAGGAACTACCAGGTAGAATCTAGTTTAGGGCATGAATACTTATGATCTGAATAGAGATACAATCTCAAAAATACATAGACAAGATAATATGAAACACCCAAAAAACTCCAATTATTCATTCATTCAATCTTCATCAGCATGCCTCTATCCTCTTATTACTTGCCTATAAAAAGGTTTAAGACAGCAGTTTTCAGTTTCCAACTGTGCAAACAGACTTACAATCAGTTAGTCGTTGGCTTTCCCCTCATACAAGCAAAACCACATGTTTTCCTTGCACAATAACATAAATAAGACCAAATTGACCTTATTACAACATGAAATGGCTTAAGAGCCTTACGAAACAACAAAAGAAAATATGACCCTGTACTACAGAGAAGGTGCTTCTGCACCAAAGAGGTCATTTAATGTTGCGTGTTGGAGTATCCAAGGTTAGAGAAAGTGGATGCCTAGTTTGGGGAGTGAAATACCTCTATAAATACAGTGCCTTGTATGTGTTATGCACATATGATAGTTTTCTTGTACATAGGTTCTTCCAGATCGAAGGTTGGAGAGACATAGGAAGTGCATGCATTATGTATTTTAGATTTTGAAGATAATATAACTTGAGCCTCTTTTCTTGGTGGAATTTTTACCTAAAAGGGTTTTCTCCGCGTTATATCTAGTGTTGATATGGTTTTTATTCTTGTGTTGTAATTTCATTTCCGCATTCAATCTATTTTCATATTACACTGCTTTAAGATCATAAACATATTGTAATCAGATTTCCATTTGGGTAGTTGTTGCCTTCATTTCTAACAACGTTAACCATGGTCCCATCATCTATGAGGGTTCTTGTAATACAAGTATTATAGATCTATACCTATAAGTACAAGGCAAGATCTCCTCTCCTTGACAACTTAGTTTTAGTTGACATTTTCTTGAGATCAAAGAAAAATATTGGATAATGTAGTTTTGCACTCAAGGGACTTAAGTCAAGGTCTACATGATTAATTGTATCCTTTAGAGGTGGAGTTATATGATTTAAATATTTTATCCAAAGTGCCTCCAAGAGGGCTATGCGTTGTGATGGAGAGTTTGTTAGAAGATTAATGAAAGGGATCTTTGTAAATGTCTCCTTGAGGTCCCTAAATTAGGTCATATGGACCAATGGGACTTCATGAAGGGTCTATTTCTAAGACCAAATGTCCTTGGTATTTACTTTTTGGGATTGCACTATTTTCTAGGAGATCCTCATTTAAATGAGTTAAATTGATCTGCATATTTTTGTTTCTCCTTTTATGCCCAATTGATTGACAATTTTTTATGCCTTTGACAAGGTAGCAATTGTTGGTCTTGATTTTTGTTTAGTTGGAAGATTTAGGCTGGTTGGAACTATTTCTATGTTGATGTGACATAAAAGGATCTTGGTAGATCCTTAAGTTTGAATTTTAAGGGGCAACTAGCCCCTATCAGTAATGGTTTAAATTTCCTAGAGGGGAGATGAACAAATCAATAGATAAGCATTGTTGTTCCCTTGAAAGGTTTGATATAAACTAATTGTACTTCCAACATGTTTTAGTGTCATGCCTCCTACTCTTATGAAATGGTCATAATTTATTAGGCTCAAAATCCTAAGGCCTCTAATGTGGATCATATCATTTATTGTCATATGTACACTCATTCTACTAGCTACTTTTTTCATTGGTCATAACTTGTTTTGGGGGATATTTAATGATGTTGACATTTTGATTCCCTATACTTGAGTAGTTGTAGCCTCCACCATAGCTATTTCCATTGTAGTTGCAAATATTATTGTCATACATAAGTGGTGGGGCATTTTTAACTCCATTGGTCATAAAATTTCTATTGTTCTTTAAGGTCTTGAATGTCAAGGGGTTTCTATTGTCATTACTGTTTCAAATGAGAAATCTTCATTACACCATATTATTTCCATCCTCTATTGATTATGTCTTGTTCAATCTTGAGAGTGCTTTCAAGAGAATCTTCATATTATTTGTAAGGGATTTTTTGCACCTACTCTTGTGTATCCCTATTTAAGGAATCCAAGAAGAAATCACAAATTTCCCTATGATCCATGTTCAATGCACTTATAGACAAATTAAGAACTCATCTCCATCATGTTACAAATATGCAACTAACTCATATGGGTCCTATTTAATGCTTAAGAACTCTTCATTATACTATGGTTGCTATGAGAACCTCTTGGGTTACTCATTCTATGTGTCACATTTCATCACCATGAGGTGGGTTCTATTATTTGTACTATAGGGGTTAAATGCCCTCATCTATTGCTTCTTCTATTTGATTCTCAAGACTCACTCTTTGCATGGAGACTTGATCATTTTGAAAGACTATTTCAAGGACTCTTCATGTTGCTTGATCTACATGGTTGTATCTCTGAACGTAAACAAGCTAGAATCCCACCTTTAGATTTTTTACCAAAATAGAACTTGATGGGCTCTTATTTAGCTTAGGTTTGGTTGGAAAATAGCTCCTTTACATCAACACCATGTGAGGTTATCAAAAGTTGTTAATTTCTAGCCCAAATGGGCATTTTTATCATGCTCCAAGCTCTCACTATTCAAATTAGCATCCTCCTAGTCACACTATTTTAAAATAGGTACAATGGGATTTGAAGGGATGTGCTTGAGTGTACAAATGTGACACGCAAGTGTTTCAATTGCATTGCAAAAGAATTGTTCATCTTGTGTTTGTCAGCTAATGTGTTAGTGTAAAAGTTGGGTCATTACACTAGCAGTGGGAGAGAGAAGGAAGAGGTATTCCCTACTTTAGATGCTTGTTCTAATTGTTGTGTTCATGATTTACTTGTCTTATTTGCAAGTTGATTATTTTCTTATTGATGATTGATTGTTGATTGTCTTGTACATGTTAGGAAGGATTTTTGACCACTTTAAATTTTCCTGAGAATGAACTAACTAAATGCTTTAATTTAAATGTAGCAAATTATAGACAATTGTTCAATATTTTTGTACTTTGCACAAATTGAAATGTAACTTAATTAGCTAATGCAATTAAATGATCTTCTAAATGCTATTTAAGAAAATGTTTTTTTGTTTTTATTATGATTTTGGTTGATTTGATGTGTTAGTTTCCTTCGGTCTATTAGAAAGGGCTTTTGAAATTGATTGGGAGTGATTACATTGAATTGAAACTAAATCAATAATCTAAGATAAGGTATTTGATAGAGTAACACAAATAAAGCTATTTCTAATCTATAATGCAGTGGTAGATTAATGTCACTAATTTGGGCAAGATTGGATCTAATTAATCTATTTGCAATTGTAATCTAACATTTTTCAAAGGAAATTAAAACTAACAATTCAAAACAATGAGTAAATTAGCACCTCACACCTAGAAATTAGCAGTCAAGATGCTTGATTAAGATGTGGCATGTAAGTCCTTAGGGAATAAGCTTATGCATTATCATATCTCCTATCCAACTTGGGTTTATTTAATTAATGGAAAAAGGATAAAGGATAAGGAACTAAGCTTAAGGAACAATGGTAGAGTGTTGTGCTGCAATAGTGGAAGCTTTGAAGATTCAATTCAAGAAAAATCATTGAGGCTTGTAGGGAGCATATATGCTACTAAGAAACTTGGGAATTTGGCCTAGATGCCTTGGAATTGACTCTATAACCTACTCAAACAACTATGGAAGGAGGGGATGTAAAATCACAACTCACACAAAAGGCTTCAAATGGAGAACTAATTACCAAAGAGAATTTGCAATTTAAAAATGTGATTGTTTAAATATGCTAGAAATCTCAATCAAAATCATGATTAGGGGGGAGAACTTGAGACAATAAGTGGTAGGTGGAGTTATGGCTCAACTAAGATTGTGATCAAAAGCTAAAATGGTGGAGAAGTGCCCAAAATTGAGAGTTCTCATGTGTTAATCTTAAGTGCTAAGGTCACCTCTTTTACTAGTGGGGTCACCTATTTTGCTAGAATGGGTCACTCCTTTTGCTAGGGTAGGTCATTCAAGTGGCCCCTTAGATGCTCCAGTGACTCTAGGGTTGCTTGGGCAACCCAAAGAATGCTTGAGTGACCTCACTAGTTGAAGGGTGAGAAAGCAATTTTGAGCAAGAAAAAGGGTATGTGTCCAAGGTGAAAGGTTGGGGAGACCAAGAAAAAAGCAACAAAGGGTCCTAAGGGCTAAGTAGACACTTCCATTAGTCCATTGAAAAGACTGAGAGAGATTTATTCATGCCATGTGGGTCATGAGCTAAACAGCTAGATCATCATCAAACTATCATGTATGACTATGCAATTTTGGGCACTTATAGTACGATTAGTTGGGTTCACCAAAATAATATAGAAAATAAGGTTTCCTTAGGGTTAACCATGGCTAATCCAATCAAATGAAGTAAATAAGAACAAATTGACCTAAGTTTTTGATTAATATGGTCAAATAGGTTTTGAAGGGACCCTGAAACCCTTTACAAAAGGAAACAAAGAAAAATTATAAGCCAACCAACAACCAACTAAACGCTACTAGAACAACATAAGCATAGAAAACATAGCAAAAAAGAGAACAGACCAAGATAAACTAATTCATCTTCTTCAGGGTCTCTGTTGCCTCTATTTCTTTTTCATAAAATGTCTCATGCATCTTGGCAAAGTCAATTAGTTCCTTCTTTTCAGCTTCAAACTGTTTCTTCTTACTCCCCCTTGTGCGGGTAGAGGGTCCTCCCAAGTCCTCTATAGCCACCTGTTTACCAGTGCCTTTAGTATACTCTTCTTTATCCTATATTCCCAAGCCTTCGACATTGAAGATATCCTCAACTCTGAACTCTTTAAACTACTCTTTCTTCAATTCTTTCAACTTATCAGTCAACATCTTCATCCCATTAAGACTATTCTGAATAGTTTGTTTACTGATGTGCATCATTTTCTCAAGACTGTTGTTCACCTCCATGAGTTTCTCCTCCAGATATTGAAATCTGGTATTAAACTCTTCCCTCATCGTGCCTAGCTCCCAATCAATTTCCTCTATTTTCATATTTGCTTCCCAGTTTTTGAAGATCAGAGTGTCCTGCTCAACAGTGATGTTATTTCCTCTCTCCAAGCTTTCCTGCATCAATTGTAATTTAATATTGATCCTATTGATCTTGAGGAAAAACTATTTTGTCATCTTATGCTAAGAATTGACAGCATTCTTCACCAAATCAAACACTTCCTCAATCTGGTCTTTGTTCTTGCCCTAGGCTTTTAATTTTATCAAAATTAGGAGGAAGGTTGCTCGAAGGATCATGGATCTCAGGAAAATTCAAGCCAACTCTAGGTTTAGGGATTTGCATTGTTTTGCCCTGGGTTTCCAACCCACTTTCAACTCCCTTCTCACTCAGCTTTTCTTGTTTCCTCTGTTTCGAGCTGGTCCCCTGTTTCTGGGAGATGTTAGCATTGCCAGGAACAACCCACTCTTCATCGCTATCTTTCTCCAAAATTTTCTTACCCTTCTTCGCAGGAGTGGGGATTTTCCTCCTCACTGGCATGGCCCTCTTGCCAAAAAATACTTTAATAGAGGTATCAGAGTCATCTCTAGTGTTGGACCCGTCAAACCAAGAAATGTTAACTTCTCTTTTCTAAGTTCTCCTCCTCTTCTTGGTAGATCCCGCTTCACTTTTATCCTCTTCTTATTCCAATCTCCACTCTTCATCATCTATTTGGGAATCATCCTCACTCATACTCAGCTCCACATTCCCCTTCTTTTTGCCACTGTGTTTTTCCTTAGGCCCTTTTTTAGGAGTGTTAATTTTCATATGCTTCATAATTAGCAGAATGAGACTTTCATGCAAAATAGGTAGCTTAGGGTTTCTGCTATTTTCTTTAATGCCATACTCTAGAGAGGAAAGCAAGTAGAAGGGGATAGAAACCAACATAATGTGGTGGAAATGGTTGAACAAATTGAAATGGTAGCTATAAACAACAATGTACCTCCCATCCAGCATAATATGTCTCATGATCACTTCAGCCACCTCGACTCATATGGGTTTGAATGAGAGGCGGTTATACCCTCTTGGCTATATCTTAACCAGCTTATCCCTTTCATTACCTTTGAAGAAGTTGTTAAGGGCTTCTTTGCTATACTTCCACTCATGGAAGAACTTCTTCCCTTTGGTCGAAAGCCCAGAAATAGAGGCTATAAGGTCTTTTGTGATGGCTAACTCCTAGTCATGCACAGAGACCTTTTTATTCTTGTAGCTTTTCACAAACAACATCATAGCATTAGGGCCAGCTCCATGAAGTTTCTCCATATAGGGAGTTAACCCCCCTTCATCCAAAATTTTCTAGACCTTCTTTTTCTGGTGGGTCCCCTCACAAGATGACGGTTCAATTCTATTCCTATCTCCACCCATACTGAAACCTAGATCTCTATAACACCCATAATCAATGCAGAGTAGAACGAAGACAAGAATGCAATAAAGCCTATGCTGGAAAGTCTTGCCATTATTCCTACCCATAATCTATGTGAGTAGACCTTTCTGGAATAGAATGGCCTTTGGACCCTTCGAGATCATGATGGTCTCCTTATTAGATATCGAGCTTCGTACCATTCTTTCCATCATTAATAATGCATTCCTTTGCCTTTCTCAGGATTTTTTCCATTTCATCCCATTTGCACTTAGATTGGCTATTATCCCCTAGGTTGGCAAAAATATCTACCACCTTATTGCCTTCATGGAAAATGTCAGATATGTGGGAAGATTCAAAGGTTCCCATATCATAATCACATCTTCAATTAGGGTCACTATGGACCAACTAGGTTTGGTGGTATTCTTGAGGCAGTTTATAATGCTATTAGAGTCCCCCTCCACCCAAGCTTTTCTATATCCCTTAGCTTGAGCCAGAGCTATAGTGTGATAAGCCACCGCAACTTTGGCAAAGTGGTTTGTCTAGGTACCCAGAGGGAGTGCCAACGTCGCAAGGAACCTACCAAGATCATCTCATCACTCCCCCACTACCTGTAGTTCTAGGATTCCCTTTTGCTACCCCCATCAAAGTTAATTTTGATTCACCCTTTCGGAGCTAGTTTCCAAACCACTTCACCTTTGGGTTGCTTCATTCTTTTAAATGGTATGGAAATGTCAACCTCGATGTCCCAATTCTTAGAGATATCATACTCCACCTAAGAAACCTCTATTCTTTTTTCATGAGATAACTGTTCTTCAATCTTGACTTTAAAATTCTCCTTGATGCTCCTAATAACCTTGAAAAATAGGTTTTTTAGAGGTAGGCTACTGTCCCTGAATACTCTATTATTCCTCTCCTTCTAGAGGCTCCAGGCAATGTGAGGGGTAATCAGGGACCAGAGAAATATGAGGGATGGATTAGGCACAGGGCAAGCCCATTGAGTGACCAACTCCTCACGAGAATTTGGGAAGGTCCAGCATAGGTTCCATATAGATAGAACGAGATTCCAAACCTCCAGAGAATAAGGGTAGGCAAGGAGCAAATGAAAGGAATCTTCAAAGTTCTGAAGGCAAAAGGAGCATCTATTAACCAACGAGAAACCCCTCTTACAGAGGTTGTCTAACATAAGCACCCTATCCTGAGTGAGCAACCAAAAGAAGATATTAACTTTAGGAAGAAGTTTATCATCCCACAATCTAGCCCAAACGGGAGGGATTGTCACCTTAGGGATAAGCCCTTTGAAAGCAGAAGCAACAGAATACTACCTAGAGGAGGTCGCCTGCCAAATGAGTTGGTCCTCTTTCTAGTCAAGAGGGACATGGAAGAGGTTTAACCTATCTTGGAAATCCTCCATGCACCTATCAATAGTTAGAAAGTTCTTCCATCTGGCCTCAAAAATGTAGTCCATAACCTTCAGACTGTAGGTGGAAGAGCAAACTTCTTGGAAAGGATTTTCCCAATCCTACTGACTGAGAGGGGAGTTTCTGAACCACAAGTCCTTCCAAAAGTCCAGCTTGCTTCCATCCCTAATCTTCCATCTAGAACCATTCTTAATAATATCTCTAGCCTATAAAATGTTTCTCCAGATTTCAGAACCTTATGGCAGATTGGGGCAGTCCAGTGCTGACCTAAAGTTATTGTACCCTCTCAAATATTTATTCTTCACAGTTTCTGTCCATTCTTTCTTCTCATTCATTAGGTGCCAAGTGTTGGCAGCCAAGAGGGTAGAGTTGAAGTCTTTTATCTTTCTCAGACCAAGACCCCCATAGGCTTTAGGCTTGCAAATTGAGTCCCAAGTGACTAACGGGATTCTTTTCTTCTCCTCCATTCCTGACCATAGGAATCTTTTTTGGACTTGTTTGATTCTCTATCTAACTTTGGCTAGAACTTTGAACAGGGACATGGAATAAACAGGCAGGTTTTGAAGGGAGGCTTTAATCAATTAAATCTTTCCCGCCTAACTAAGGATCGCTCCCTTCGATCTAGCAAGTTTGGATTGGAATTTGTCAACCATTCCATGCCAAAAGGAATCAAGAATCCTTTTTTCATACAGAGGAAGCCCTAGATAGATGGAGGGTAAGGATTCAACTTTACACTACAGGATCTGAGCTATCTTAAGTTGTCTGGCCTCTGAGGTATTGAAAAAGAAAATCAAACTTTTAGGAAGGCTTATCTTCTAACCCAAAGCCACTTCATAGTTTAGCATAATACTCCTCACCTTTCAAGCTTCCCTGATAGAGGCCTCGCCCATAATGATAGTGTCATCCATGAATTGTTGATGAGAGCAAGAGGGTCCCAACGAAGAAGGGCTTAACCCTTTGAATCTACCTTCAAGAACCTCTTTCTAAATATCTATGCCTAGGACTTCCATCATTATAACAAAGAAGAAAGGCGAGATTAGATCCCCTTGCCTCAACCCTCTTGAGCTAACAAAGAATCCCAAAGGAGAACCATTAATGAGAACAAAAAACTAAGGAGAAAGGATAAGTTTCCAGAAAATCTCAAGGGACTTCTCATTGAAACCAAACTTCTTAAAAACATTGATTAGAAAGTTCCAATCAACTCTATCGTAAGCTTTCATGAGGTCAAGCTTTAAAAGGAAGCCCTCTTTTTTGTTCTTACCTAGAGAGTGAATATTCTCCTAAACTAAAATATTGGAGTCAAGGATTTGTATGCCCGGAACAAAACCACTCTACTGCATAGAAATCATGCTCAGGAGAAGGACTTGGAGCCTGCAAGCCACCACCTTCAAGATAATCTTAAAGATAGAATTACACAAACTAATGGGATAGAAATGAGCAAAGGTGTTAGTACCCGTATTCTTTGGGATGAGGACAATAAAAGTGGAGTTTAATTCTTTTAGAAATCTTTTGCTACCAAAAAATTCTTTAGTGGCATTTTAGGTGTCTTTGGCCACAATCTCCCAAAAAGTTTGGAAAAAAGTGGGGGAAACCGTGAGGACTAGGAGCCTTATTACCTTCAAAAGAAAAGATAACACATCTGATTTCTTCTTCCGAAGGGATTTTAGACATCATCTTGTTATCGGCGTCACTCGCAGCTTTGGGAATAACCTGTAACAAAGTGTTTTCCATATTTTGATCCAGAGGCCCTTCCTTATTAAGCAAAGAAGAGAAGAAAAGCATAGCTTCCTTTTGAATTTCATCTTCATTTGAAATAGACCTACCATTCAAAGAAATTTCCTTGATACGGTTCACCACTCTGTTCTTCAAAGTAGTCATATGAAAGAACTTAGAGTTGCGGTCCCCACTCTTGAGCCAAATAGCTCTAGAACGTTGTTTCTAGAAATCTTCCTCCTTAGAAACAACCTCGTGGAGGGCATTGAGGAGGTCAATCTCTTCTTCCCTAGTTTTTTGAGTCATACCATCTTTTTGGATTTCACCTTGGATCCTATTCAGCTCTCCTTTGATGGACTCCTTCTCCTTAAAGATCTGACCAAAGGAGGATCTGTTCCATTTTTGCACATTGGTCTCGACATTATGCAATTTTTTAGCTAACCTATACATGGTTGTACCTTCTACTTCTATGTTCCACCACTCTCTGATCTTCTCTTTCAGCTCTGGGTGACACAGCCACATCCTTTCAAACCTAAAGGGAAACCTTTTTCTTCTTACCCCTTGTGTCCGCCGAGAGAACAATCAGGAAGTGATCAGACCCTAATCTGGTGAGAGAAGATAGGGAGCAAGAGTAAGATTTGAACCAGTCCATAGAAATGAGGGCCCTGTCCAATCTCACTTGGATGAGATTATCACCAATCCTTTGATTAGACCAAGTAAACTTGGCTCCCTTAAGATCTAGATCAAGTAAAGCTTCATCATTCACAAAATCCATTAGATCCATTCTGGAGTCTAAGGGAGCTTGAGAACCACCCTTTTTCTCATCATCTCTAAGGGCTGAATTGAAATCTCCCATGAAAAGCCATTTAGGCTCAAGGAACATCCTTCTAAAGGCTCCAAGTCACTGCAAAGTTTCTTCCTAGCATTCTTGTTATTAGGGGTGTAAATGTTAGAGACAATCCAGGATGAGTCATCTCTTTTATGAACAAACTTAGTTACCACCTGGTTAGAATCATCCAAAATGGGATACCCAGTAACCAATTTAGGGTTCCAAAGAGTGGCCACCCCTCCAGAGGTGCCCTCAGAGTTACTTCCTTAAAGGCCACACTCAGCATATAATCTATTCTTGATAACATGAAGTTTTTCGGTCTGCATCTTAGTTTCTTGAATAAGTAGAATATCCAGCTTAAGATCCCAGATCAAGTTAGATAGGATGTCATGTTTATGACTATTATTTAACCTCCTTATATTCCATGACAGGATCTTCATGATAAAAGAGAGTTTGTGCTCTTAGAGCACAGGTCCATGAAGGTTTTTTGCATCCCTCCTGCAATCTCCTTCTTGCTATCCCTTTCTCTAACTGCACTGGCTGAAGGTCTGCCTGTCCTTCTTTTCTCTAATCCAAAGTCTGCCTTGGAAGAGCTTCTAGTCTCTACTCTGCATTGAGGGAGGGTAGCAGGTTTTTTCTTCTTTCTTCCCTTGACCACTTCAAATGGCATTTCCTTTGAAGAAATATCCTTGGTCAACTCCAAAAGGTGTCTAGGAGAATAGGGGAGATCCCCCCGTCCTAGAGGGCTTGGGGGACACCATCATTTGAAATGATCATAGCACAACTTGGAGTTTCTAGCGCTATATCAGAAGATTCCTCATTCCTCGGAACAAACGGAATAATCGCCATTGTCTCTTTGGATAAAACTACTATAGGATCATCCTTGAGAGGAACTTCCTCCTTTTTTTCTCCTTCTTTTTGGCTTTGGTCTTTCCCTTGGTCATTTTGTTGCTTTTCCTTCCATACCTTTTGTTTTGTCCTCACTTTCTTTAAAGGACAGTTTTTAGCCCAGTGGCCTATCTTTTTGTAGACAAAACACACAAAAGGGATAGATTCAAACTCAATACCCTACTCCCAAACACCAAGTTTAGATTTAATCTTGATGGAGGAGGGCAAGCTAGTAGTTTGATCCATCAAAACACATATTCTAGCATAAACTAACCTTTTCCTCGACACAGTGACTGGGTCAACTATAAGCAGGCTGCCAAAAGTGCTATCTAAGCCCTTAAAGACTTCTTCATCCTAGAATTCCATAGGAAAACCTAGGAATGTAACCCAAACTGGGGCAGCATTGAAGGATGTTTTGGTTGCATCAAAGGCAGGTTCCCACTTCCTTAAAGCCAAAGTTGAGTTCCCAATGACCCAAGGACCTCCAGCCATGGTGCAAAGTAGATCTTCCTCACAAGAGAAGGTAAAGGAGAAGAACCCCTTTTGAAAAGCAACAACATCCACTTGCCCTTTCAGGGCCCATTTCTGATGAGCCCATGATCTTATGATTTCACTATTAGGTCTAGGACCCAAAAAACTTTCCCACCAGCGATAAATCCATACCAAAAATACCACAGTCCACAACACTATCAGGAACCGATAAACTCACCTGAAACTTGTTCAGAGGAGCACACCAAAGGAGGGGCCGAGATTTTCCCTTTAGGCAGAGACCCAAAAAGTGACTTTCACGGATTAGAGAAGTCTGTAGAGGGTTTGACTGGCAAAGCCTCATCCAAGTTAGTCACCTTAGGGGACACCTCCCCTGATGTACCTCCAGGGTCAGAAGGTCAATTCTCTGCTTCCAAGGAGGACATACGAGCCTCAAAAGCACCAAAAGATCCATCGTCAGCTGGGCCCTCCTCAGAAGCGTCTCCTACCACTTCTCTGCCACCAACAGTCAGGCTACCGTCATCAAGACCGCCAAAACCACCACTGCACCTTCCACCTTACCTGCAACTTCTTCCAACTTTCTTGCACTTCTGTCATTGCCAGAATTCAAAAAGTCCTTTCCTGCCTTCGCACCCTTCCCAGCCATAAACCACCGCTACACCTTCCACCTTACCTGCAACTTCTTCCAACTTTCCTGCACTTCTGCCATTGCCAGAATTCAAAAAGTCCTTTCCTACCTTCTCACCCTTCCCAGCCATTTTTTTAACAACGTAGTTTGTTCCAAATTGACCTAAGTTAAATGATGATAGCTAGTGATTAATAACTTGCACAAGTGTACTTGCGATTTTAGGAAAATAAATGATGAAGAATACTTAACTTAATGATCAAAGAATGATTCCCACTTGATGATGATTTGGGAATATTTTGTCTCTGCCCTAAAATGTGATCTTTCTATCAGTGAATACCTTGGAACTTGTGTTGGACTTTATCTCTTTTTGAGGTCAAGTTTGTCAATTTGGGTAAAGTCTCTAGTCATAGATTCATCCTTTGAGTCCAAACTTGACCTTGCACAATGTAGAATTATGATATAGTGTTCACTTGAAAAGTCTTTGTGCACTCTAGTCCTTTTTGAAAATCTTAGGGGGTAAACAATATTTAAGAATATCTTGGAAGGGATGTTATGTTGCAAAGAGACGTGTTTTCCTAGGTCAACCACCAAAAATGTGTATAAAAGTTTGAAAACAACAAGCAAGGGCCCTAGAATGTTATATGCAAATTTTGTGACTCTTTTTAGTCCATCAAATCAAAATGTGTCATTATTGATTGCTCCTTTTATGCTCTAAAATGAGAGGACTTATGGATTCTAGATGTGTAAAATAAATGCTAATGAATGCCTTTAAATACTTAACATATAACATCAAATTTCACAAAATGCGTGTTTATTTGGTTTAGGGTGAAAAATAAACGGGTCACATTAGTCAAATCTTAAATTTTGAAAAGGAAAGGGTCAAATACCTACTAGATATGTGGAAGCCGGTGCATAAATGAATAAGATAAATATAAGAATAAGATAATGTTATAAAAAAACATTTCTTTATAAAAAAAAAGTTAAAAACTACGTACATAAGATTATGTGTATATGTAGATAGATAAAGCTTAAGAAAATAAATCCAACCCCATACAAAATCATAACATATATATGAATAAATAAATTTCACCATTACATTTTTAATTTTTTTTTTATTTCTCTAGAAGTAGAAACAAGTACATCCCTCCAAATATCATAACCATCGCCAATTAAAAAGATTCCTTTAGTTTATTAAAACTAAAAAACAAAAAGCGCTTGAGAAAATTTAGCCAAGACATGGTTTAAAATGACATGGCTATATTTCTACTCCCAAGTTTGAATTCAAAAATTATACTTATTTTTTAAGCCATTTCATATATATATTTGTGTTGATAGTAAATGAGTTGGTAAGATGCTTTGAGTTTTGTTTGCTTTTGCTTGGATGCGGATGCAACACGAATCACGAAGACTTCTTTATGACTATACTTTTCGCTCACCCTAAATTATTTTTTATTTATTTTTTATACCTTGTTTTCACATTAATCTTTTTTAATTCAAAAGCTATGAGACTTGCTCCATTTATGTGCATGCTTTTCAAACCTAACATGCTATCCATGATTCCATTGTACAAAATATATCTTCTGAAATGGTAAATTAGACTTCCTACCTTTTCTCACGCTTAATTAGGTTAATTAATTAAATGTAATATTCAAACACTAATCATTTTAGATTAATTGTAATTTTAGATTAAGAGTGGAATGAAAAAAGATTATATCAAACATTATCAAGTAGTAAGCATGATTATGTCATAAATAGCAATCAATGAAAAGAGAATACTTAGCTTCATGATTGAAAAATGTATGTAGTTGATGAAGACATAAGAGTTAATGTGTCTTACAATATACGTATGCCTTAAACAATTGTATATATAGATTAGAATTAGGGTATTCCGTTATGCCCTATGTTAGATCGACTTTTTGATTGGGTTCATACGTGCAAACTTGTTCTATACCTACAATCTTGACCTATAATGTTCTTGGTGATTTGTCCTATGAATTTCCTAAAAAGTAGGCTACTAGACAACAAAGATCTTGACACACTCTTAGGGTTTTTCCATCAAGCTAGTGATATTTAAAAATACCTTGATATAGAGCAAACTTTAGACAGGCGCATGAATTCTAGAATGAATGCTAGGTTATTCACATGCACTAGGATGAGTGTGATCAAATTCTTTGTTTGATTTTAATATTGAATTCATGTGCAAATGATTGTCAAAACAATGATTGTCTTGTTCTTCATAGCATGATTAAAATGAGTGTAATGAATGTTTTTTAATACATAAACATAACACCAAATTGTAGATAAGTAGGATCAAGATAATGGCGATGTGGTCCTCTATAGCCAAAAACACCCATGAAAGTACAATAAATGGCCTAATGTGGCATCCATGAGCATGAAAACACATAAGGTAGGATCAATATGATGGATATGATTACGCATAAGATAAATAGAAAAGGGGGAGAATAGTATGACGTGAAAGGAAGCTAGGTGTGTGGAAATCGCTTCCTACACTAATCTAATGAGGAGAGGTGAGTGCAAATTCATTTTAACCTTTACAATTACAAGATGTTTAATACAACAACAGAGATATTGCAGTAGCAAACAACATAAGAATGTAAGACAGAAGAAGAGAGACACAAGATATACGTGGGGAAAACCCTTATCGGGTGAAAAACCCCACACTCTAAAACCTGCACAATGTATTATCAAAACTGTAATGGTTTACAATACACTTGCAACGCAAGCTCTCAGGAGTCTTCGACACTCATATGTGGAGACAAACCGGTAGCTTAACAACATCTATTAATCACACTCTACATCTCCTCTCCAAGCACCTGCTTATAATGAAGTTTTCAAGGCAAAAATGAACATATCTTGGAATGGGCGTCCAACTTGGCCTCATGGCCCAAAACCCACACCTAGGGACACTTGTCCAACACTGCAGCATCACAACACTTGTCATATCACCCCATCCCAAAATGGTCACCTATTCCCAAGTTGGACAATGACAGATGCTCTTACGCACTAACTGACTGCCATAGAATCTGTCATAGTTGTCATATCTTACAACTGTAAGAGAATCTGTCATAAACAGGCTATAAATAGCATATTCCCTTACAACATGTCATAACCCTCCTTGGGGCGCCCAAAGATGCCTTCTTCCAAGATGCCTTGTGACACATGTCTTCACTTGTCATAGAACCTTCTATTTCTGACTCTTACATGTCATAGATTCTGTCATAGGAATCTGTCATAACCGTTTCGGTCAAGATTCACTTACACACTAGTCAAGATGCCAACACATGGCAAAAAACCTCTACCACACAAAAGGGATGCCTATCTCCACATGGAGTGAGTTGACCATCCTAGTCACCTTACAAGTGGAGTGACAACTCATCGTGCCACTTCGCACTAGATGACAAAATAGGATGTGCAACAAAATTACATCGTAGGCTAAGTAAATAAATTACATTACAATAATAAATGCAAGGAATTACCAAGATTGAGACACCTTAATTCCCAACATGACGACCCCTAGTGTAGGCATATGTAAGGGTCAATAATAAATGTTCAAAGTAGGATATGGTCATATAAGATCATGTAGGCATAAAATATAGCAATATAAGATCTTCATGTGGTCATAAGATATGATAATGTAAGATCATCATGTAAGACACTGTGATATCAAAGTGTAATGTAAGAATGTGATCATAAGATATAACAATATAGAATGCCAAATAAGTGCTCTATGATGTAACAAGTTATAGTAATGTGAGATCAAAATAGCAATGCTCTATAGTAGCAAGATATGTCTATAATGGAGCATAGATACTCATAATATCTGCATGAGACAATAATGGATCATAATCTTGACAAGATACTTAAGATGGATTATATGATAATTGCTCAAAAGTAATGCAATCAATATAGGGTCAACTCTAAAAAGTAAGATGGACAAATGCCAATCATAGGGGAGGCATATAGTACCCCTAGTGGCGTCCCACAAAATATGGTAGTCAAATGTGATGATCTAATATGATAGGTTGATAACCTTATGTAGTCATTAATAAATATGACTTGTGTTGATAAATATAATCATGAAGGTATATGTGAAAAGAGAGAGATTTCTAAATGGGCTAAATAGCACAATAAAGATCATGAATGAGGATGGGGAACTTAGGTATCATGCCCCCAATATAATGATAAGGTAGTCAAGGCTCAAATACTAAATCTCTAAAAGTAGAGTATGGTAATGTTAGGTCATAAAGTGATAAAACAATAAATATGTATGGCACATGTCATAAATGATGTAGAATTAGTTAAATTAGATCAGGTGTGGTAAAAAAATGTATCATAGTAAGTAGATAGGCATCACAAATCAATATGGTCATCAATATGTACCATATATGTCAAGAGGTGTAGGAAAATGACTATAATGTATTGCATATAAAAAATAATCCCAAGTGCATGCAAGTCACGTATCAATGTGAATAATATATATCATTGTCCACAAGATTGATTTGGTTATTCTATGTGTTTTTGGTTCATATGTATGTATGCGTGTATGTAAAATGTATCATGAGTAATATCACACATGTTATATATGGTAATCAATGAACCATGATAATGCAATGGAACCCTAACAAGATGAATTAATTAATGGTTCAAAAGGGACTTCATAATCAAAATTACAACAAACAAATGAAAATGATGCCTCTTATGAACATGATGCCTCTTTAGGATCTATAGTAGGTGGAATATAAGGTTTTTTTTTCCATTTTGTTTTTATTCTTTCATCCATTATGTAATCTCATGAGGCTGATAGCCTATAGAATGTTAGTTCTTAGCTTCTTGAGGTTCAACAATAATTTTATATTCTTGTTCATGCTAACCTATTATAGTTCCTATATATCCAAGATTTTTCATTAGAATGTATCTAGGACTATAAATTTATTTGAATGATTTCTTAAGGGGTAATGGTAATTTGTGAAATGTATCTCTTTCAAAACCAATTTCATGCATGCATGTCTTCTTTGAGTCTATTTACATTTTAAGTGTTTTTTCCATAAATAGAAGGATCCATATATAAAGGTGAAATGTCATCAACCCTAGATTCACATGATACTCACCAACACTACAAGGCATAACAATAAGGCATATTTATTGATGGTTTTAGATCAAAGATATATTATGAGGAATCATATCCAAGTCCATGATATCATCTCTAGGTCTAGAAAAGTATTCAATGAAAGTACTAGCTAGAGTTAAAAGAGGAGTAGGACATGCAAGACTTATCAAACCAATTCAAAGCCCTATCTTGTAGATAAAATCAACGAAATATCATTGTTAATAAGCTTATCATTAACATACAAGAATGTGTCAACAAACAATGAAGCATCAATAAAACCATCATAATCATAATTGAATTCTTCCTTACAAGGACTATAACATCATTATATGAAAGCAATGAAGAACCATTAATACTGTGTATGCTAAAATATGAAATAAAATTAGAAACTATACATCAAATCAAAGCTCCTATTTCATACCTAACAACACTTCTAATTGAGCAAAGGGATAGCAAAAACAAAATAAAAATACGAAAAGATATCACCAAGCTAACCCTTGTTGCACCAAGAAATGGTGGTTGTGTTCCAATGGATTCTTGATAATGAGATTGTTTGTTGATTGCTCACTTTGATAGCTAAACATTACCTTTCACTTGCTTGTTTTTGCAAATGGCTTGATTGAGGGTTGATTTATAGATTTTTGGATGATAGAATGAATTGATAAGATTTGATTAGAGATGGATGGATAGGATTGAATAAGACAAACTAGGGAAAGGTTAGATGCCTCTAGGGAATTCTTTAAGGATGGATGGTTGAGATCAAAGATGAATTGATTAGTAGGATTGAGTGAGAGGAATTAGGGCATGGATGGAAGCTTCTATGTCTTATATTTATGTGAATGGCTAGGATTAAAAGATTTAGTATGGAAATGAGTGGTGGAGATGTAAAGTTAGTTTGACTTTTTTGAGAGTATCTAGGTTCAATGAATCCAAACAACCTCTTAGCTAGTCATGTGACTTTTGGGTTTTTAATTTATGTATTTGTGGAAAATGGATAAGGATGGGATTAATTAGGAAAAATGTTGAATTTAGAATATGACTTAAGATTTTTAGACTAATTAATTAAATAATACAACTATTTAATTAATTAATGGAGAGGAATATGGGAAAATTAGATTAATTAAATAAATATAATTTATTTAATTAACTTTATGAAAGGGGGAAATGGATGCTAAAGGGATAATCCTAATTAATTAAATAAATTTAACTTTTTTAATTAATTTAATTATGGAAAGGGGGAATGTTAGAGGAAGATTCTAGGATGAATGTGGTTTAGGATGGAATTAGGGTGGTGTCACAAGGTGTAGAAAGTGGTGTTAGATGTGTCATTATGACATGGTGAATTCTGGGTGTCTACATTTCCGCTCTTTGAGATGTTGTGACTAAAATAAGTAACATCATTTCAAAGAAGATAACATATGCATGATTGGAAATGGATGCCGCAACCATTCAGAGGAGGGGTGATTAGGAGGAATGGTTTAGGGATAGGATGCCCCCTCGAGAGGATAGGTAGGTTTGAAGAACATAGGTATGCTCTCGAAATGAATGAAATTGATTAGGTGAGGGAATGGAGGAAAGAGAGGGGATGGATGAAATCGATGAATGATACATCATGTTGCATTGGGTGAGCAACCATAGAGTTTGATATAGCACTAGACATTACTACCAAGGTATAAAGACTAGGGTGACGATGTGCCTTGTGCATAAAGGACTGACTCAAAAGAAAAAAGGTCACAAGAAAACATGTCATATGGCACCATAATATGGAAGATTATGATGTCGTTGTGGTGGTATGCTACAAGGACTGATGTAGATGCAATAAAAATGATAACATACACAAGAAATCAAGCAAGCATGCACAAATGATATAAAGACAAACAAGGTTGCCGCCCTATCAAGCTAAAAATTGATGATTGATTGATTGATTGATGATGAGGATGGTGTTGTTGATGTGGGAATGATATATCCCAAGAACAACACAAGGATTGTGAATGATATATCACAATGATGATGATAGATTTGTTGATGTGGGAATGATATATCTCGATGATGGTGATTGGATTATAGAAGATCAAGGTTTGTAGCAAGACTAGGAACAAAACTAAGGTATTCTTTTGGATGATTGGCTAGATTACTTGGCTAGATTGGCATGGATTAAGATTGCTTGCACTTGGATTTATTGCTTTTGTTTTTTTGTTGGATGGTTGTATTGGATTTCATTTGGATAGTCTTTTTGTTGGATACCAATGACAAGGGAAAACCAAGTCTAGGGGCAAGGATGAAGGGATTGTCAATAGTGGATGGGATGGATGGGGGATTCATAATGGATGGAGGGGTTCAGGATGTGATCTCCAAGGACCATGTTGTATGGAATAACATGCCCCACTCTAGATATGTTGCTAAATGATGTTGCACTACAATGCTTGTGATGATAGGGTGATAAGATTGGTTGCAAAAGATTGGGTACATCAAGAGACATTCAAAAAATGTTTCAACATTATGCCCTTGTCCTTATCAAGATCAAAAGGAGGGGAGGATGGGTTGGTTCATTTGGATAGGTATGCAATATAATGGATGAGGATGATAGGATGGGAGTGATAGGATGTGATAGATGAGACAACTTTCCCCTAAGTGCAAGGCACACAGATAATAGATCTACACATGATTCCCATGAATGGGTTTTCATCATGGTACTTATCCAAGGTTCTATGAAATGGTTTTCACCATTGGACGAATGATTTCTCTTTACTATTTTGATTTTTTTTTAATTTTTTTATGTCACTGATAGATTGATATTCAAAGGGTCTTCACAAGTCCCTATCTATTTGAGATAGTCGATGTAGATGCTCTTATCATAACATGATAATAGTGACCTTTCTGGAGTAATTACTTTGCAACAATTAAAATGATCTTGTACAATTCATTGATAATAAAGTTTTCCTTATATAAATGTTTACCTTTTGATAGGGTACCATCATAGCCCTTATGATAAAGTATTACTACCACAATGCGATGGTCTTGGGAGTTGGGATTTTTGGATTTAAGGCATGATTTGGGACTTTTAGAAGGGTTGTTGGATGTGGAATTAGGTGATTGAGATTTGTAGGATTTAGGTAGATGTATTAGTGATTTGGATTGGGTTGGAGGAATTCTTGACTTTCCATACTTGGGATGGTGAATTATGGATTATGAATTTTGGATTAGAATGATACTTGGGACCAACATTCATATGAAATTTGGGAGGTGGTGGACACATATTATAGGAAACATTCTTGTACACCTTATGTGTTGGGAGAGATGATAAGCTTGAAGGTGGTGGACACCTATTATACACAATATACATCTTTTGATGTGGCTCCACATTTTGCATGATTATTGGATTTGGATATTTTTCTTTACTTGATTTCATTGATTCACTTTTCTTTGGGATCCACATATCTTCAATGACTATTGGATTTATTCACATTTGATGTTTTATTTGGATCTATTTCTTTGTAAGATTTACAATTTTGCTCATCCCAATTGATGGCTTTGGGATGTAGAAGATAAAGTTTAATGGTAGGGATAGTGTAGGTGGAATGGTTGGTGGCAGAAAGATTATTGTATGGGCTATCAATGGTCCCTATCTCGATGCTTTCATTGGATGAAGTTGTCTTAGTGATCATTGAAGTGTCACTAAATCCATCAGATTATTTAGATGATTGATATCCAATACCTTTACCATGAGTGATGTAGATTAGGATAGGCTCTAGGATGCCTTGCTCATGAAGGCCCAATCCTTTTCCTTGGTAGTTCATACTTTTACATATCTTTTTTGTGATAGGATACTTATTTTTTTAAATCATGATTCTATCCCATTGGTATGTTTCCAATAACCATTACTTTCTATCATCCCATCCATGAGAAAACCTGATTAGATGAAGGTGGCAGATCCTAGTTGACAGGATGCTTGTGCTTTCTTATTGTGGACACTTGTCATTCCTTGATCATTGTTCATGCTTGTTGTGCCTTGATTTTTATTTGTTCTTTTCATGTCCTTATCATTGTTTGTGCTTGTCATGTCATGATCATTTGAATGCTCAATGGTAGCTTGCTCATTGATTGATATGTTTGAAAGAATCAATGTCATTTACCTCACTGTCTATGTGTTCATGGGGACAAAGTGTCTCATCATGGGATGTTATTGGATGTTAGATAGGATTGGTTGGATCATGGATAGGATTTGTATAGGCTTCTTCATTATGGATGGTTGTGGGATCATGAATGGGAGGAGTGATAATCTCTTGATCATGGATGGTGTAAAGTTGGGTAAGGGGATCAATCTTGTTTTGTTGATAAAAAATAGGATCTTGATCAAGGATGGGAGTAACTTGGATAGTTTGATCTTCAGTATCTCGGATAATTTTACCTTGAATAGCTTGGATAGTTTGATCTTGATTTTATGAGGAGCAAGGTTGATCATGCTTTGGATTTGATTGACATAGCTCTTGAGTCTAGTTATGAATAGAGGTTTCTTGGATGGGCTTGATAGGATTTGAATGTTTGTCAGCATGGGTGCATGATGGATTTTTACTTGAACTTATGGTAAGAGACTCTTTGATATATTGAATAGGCATTAGATTGCATGATGGTACTTGATGGATAGGTATGGCACTAGGAGGATCGTGTTCATGCTAAATGGGCTTGGGATTGATGACTTATTTAGTGACAACATGTGTACTTGTGCTAGAGGGGGATAGCATTGGATGTGTGGCGTTGTATGAGTCCACAAATTTGCTTTTACTTTTGTGCTTAGGATCCTTTTCTAGTAGTTATTGGAGAAAACTTTCCAAGTTTTTTTTGTTATGGATTTGAGGGGGGTAGATGATGCTAGTAGTCCTTGGATAAAGCCTTTCATGAATTGTTTGGATAAGGGACGATTAGATGATGGGTAGTTGGGTTGAGAGGATCGACGGTTAGATTGCAAAGGTTGTGAGGATGGAGGATTTCCATAATATGAAGAGGCTAGAGTGGTATCCCTTGTCAAGTTTGGTATGAGGATTACTTATGGGCATTTGATTTTGGTTCATGGGGTAGCTAGTACTAGCATGTTCTTGGTTTAAGGGATCCTAATGGCTATAGGCATTCATGAAACTATGACATAAAATCAAAGATAATTTGCTCATAGTGATGACTTCTAGATGGGCACAGTCATGTTCAACTCTAGCTAAATCATAAGGTTCACTAGGATATTCTTCTTGACCTACAAAACTATTAGTATCATCGAGATAGTCTACAAGACTCTCATAATCATCATTGTCAAGTTGAGAACCTCCTTTGATTGTGATTTTGGATTTTGCATGGTCATTATTTTGTGAAGGTTGTTCATATGGAGGTTGGATGATATGTGAAGAAGTGTGATATGGTTGATATGGATTTTGAGGGGTATTTGAAAATGTGGGAGATTGTGGATACATGTTTTGAGGGATATTTGGAGAGTTGAGAGTTTGTTGATATGAATGTTGGATGATATTTGAAGAAGTGGGAGGTTGTTGATACATGTTTTGAGGGATGTTGGAAGGAGTGGGAGATTGTTGATATGGATATTGGATGATATGTGAAGAAGTGGGGGGTTGTGTGAGATGGATGTTGGATGATATGTGAAGAAGTGGGGGGTTGTTCATACATATTTTGGGGAATATTCATGGGATAAGATGATATGGGATTGGCTTGATATGTAGATGGATGAGATTGGTATGGTGGTAATATCAGTTGGATTAGAGTTATTTATTGAGGAATGAGGTTTGACATAGGTAGAAATGATTGGGGTGGATTGGAAAGTGTGAGACTAGTATCAAAATAAAATAGAGTCATGATGTTGATTTGGATTTTGATGAGGTTTGATGATGTAGGATGATGAACTTGATGTCTTTAGAATACTGATGCTTGGACCTTAAGATTTGCTTTGATGTCAAGATATTGGGGATTTTGGTTTTGCAGGATTAGGGATAAGACCTTATGTAGCTTGGTGTTAGAGTGATCAAGGCTTGATGTTGGATTGGATATGGGTTAAACTGGATTAGATTAGGATTAAATTGATGTTGATCTAATGATCAATTTTCTTGATTTGAGGTAATTTGATTTAGGTGATGGAGGGTTGGGGATCAAATGTCAAGACCTTAGGATGATTTGATTTCATTGAGTGAGGGATGGATCTCTATACTTAAGATAGGCAAAGTTATTAAGAAAGAATTGATTGGGTTTGATTATGGATTTGATCTCTACTTAAGATAGGAAAACTTATTAAGCAAGAATTGATTGGATTTGATCTCTACTTAAGATAGGCAAAGTTCTTAAGAAAAAATTGATTGGATTTGATCTCTACTTAAGATAGGCAAAGTTCTTAAGAAAAAGTTGATTGGATTTGATTATGGATTTGATCTCACTTAAGATAGGCAAAGTTCTTAAGCAAGAGGGGGGTTTGATTTGATTGGATAACCATACTTAAGAAAGAATAAGTTCCTAAGCAAGTTGGATTAAGGATGATGGGTTCAATTTAAGGTCTCAATCTTTAATTTGAAGGTTGGATTTGAAATGGATGATGGCAGGATTTGAATGAGAGTTGGGATTGGATAAAATGGGGGATTTGATTTTTGGATGGATGAAAGATGGAAGGATTTGATTCAAGATTCAGATTAGATGGATTTTAGATTTGACTGGAGGGGACTTTTTAGATTTCGCAAGACTTGGATTTTTATTTTTGGATGCAAAGGGATAATGCATTAGTTTCACACAAATGAAAACACATCAAGAACATGAACATGCTATTCTATTCAAGTGGGAGAGTCAATTTTTGTGGGCCCACTAATATGTTATCTAGCAAGTTGCAAATAGCTAGGGAATGCAAGGTCATGTACCACCTATACACCCCTTATCATGGAAGCCAAATCTTTACCCATGGTGAGCTCTATCTATATAAACTAAAAAGCATGGCATGAGTTACTTCCCAGGCCTAACTAGCTTATGGTGCACCATGGAAAAGGATGACTAAAAGATCTTAAGCTAGGCTAACAAGGCTTCTAGGGGCATACCCAATATACACAAGGTATGAGTGGCCAAAGTTTGTGAACTAGTGTGATATCTAAGGTGTGTGATTGCTCACTTTGTTGAGTCCCATAGGCTCGATGTGGGCCCAAAATGATAGCTCCACTTTTGAGGTACAACTTTTTCTCTCCCACTTTATATACCCTGCCAAAACATGTGGTTGAGGTCATCCCCTAGGGTGATGAAATCCCTAGGAAGGCCCCCTAAAGGGAAAGGATTACAAGTGTTTTTGATTCCCAAGATGATCTTTCAATGTGAGGGAAGAGGATACACAACTTGGGTCCTTGGGTTGAACACAAAAAAAAAGTAAACTAGGTGTTTTTGATCTCCAAGACCACCTTGCGATGCGAGGAGAGAGAATACACACCAACTAGACTACATAAACATAGAAAACAAGATTAATTGACCCTTAAGATATCAAATATGCAAATAATCTAGTGATAAAAATAGTCTTGGACAAACAATTTGCACCAAATGAAATTAGTAGTTTGATGAAGATGATCTTTGACTATCAAAAATCTATAAGACAGATGTTAGGATTGAAAAACAAACCCCTGCAAAAAATCAAAAAATAATGTCATCCAACAGAAAAATAGATGTGACCATGAGATAGATTGCAATTTTCTAAGCAATTTCAATAATTTTTTTGATAAATTGGACTTGCTATGCACAAGTTATGCTAGTTTGAAGTTTCAACATAATGAGAGGGTTTCAAATGATTATACCTAAATTTTTATGTAAAATTTGGAAAAAATACTTGTCCCACAATGAACTTCATCATTGTAAAAATCTAACTTGTCTAGAAAAAATTATGCAAAATTGAAAAAACAACTACTTTAGGAGAATAAAACGGGGGTGGTCTATTAGTGAAACTGCTAGTGGTTAAGATTGGTGGCTAGAATGCAGTGATCACATGGAATGATCTACAAAATTCAAATGCTGGTGGTTAAGGTGTAAGGTGCAACCCTTGGTCACTCGTGTGACCAGGGGTCAAGGTCAAAAGGATTGTCAATCGTGGAAGCAGGTCCTGGTCATGAATGTGACCACAAGGCACTAGATCAAGGGCTGAAGGGGTAAGAGGCATGGGGTCTCCACTAGGAACTAGTCACTAATATGACCAAGAGTGCAAGAGACATGATTATTGTTGTGCCTTTCACACACGCCCCATTTTTTCTAAATGGAGACCCCCTCTTTTTCTTTGGCTTGGAGTCTTAACCTTTATTACTTATGATGATGAGAAGGTGAATTTGTGCTTAGAGTGCATGATTTGTTCCAAATTTGGGTATTTTGCATGTTTGGAGTCATTTGATGTCTTTCATGATTGACTTGGGAGTATCTTGAGTGGTCTTGTGCTTGAAGGATAGCCATTTGTTGCCTTTTGTGCTAAAATTGGGTGTTACTGCACTTTGCTCTAAAATCCTATGTCACTAGATATTGCCCTTGAAATTACTTCTACATGATGTGTCATGTTGAAATTCTTAGTTTCTAGGTCTTAGAATTGTAAAATCATGTCAAATTCCACAAGATTTCACTAAGGGGTTCATATACTTTCATCCTATCACATGGTCCTGAAGCCCTCATTTGGCTAAGTTTGAAACCATGAATATCCTGAAAAATGGCTAAGGCTGAAATCTGGTGGAACCTCAAAATTCTAGAATATGTATATGAAATCCTATGGATCTGGAACCTATCTCAAACATCCTAAAAGTATATTTAAAAATATTTAAAGTATAATAAATACTTAAATATATTTTTAAATATACTTTCACCCTAGACATTTCCAAAACTGGCACTAAAAACACTTCCTACTGCAAAAAGTGCTAGAAATGCCTTCTACCAACTTTTGCACTAAAAACATGCTTGTTCGACCTCCCTCCAAGTTACCACTAAGTTGGTCGCATCAAAAATCCCCGCCGGTGGCACTAGTAAAACTTGCGCTAAAATCTTAACCCACCGACTTGCACTGAAAAGCACCATCACCGACTTTGGTCAGTGATCTCTCAAATCCGCATAGGTCCGTGCCCTTCAAAAGTAGCGCTAATGTATTTTGCGTTGAAAAAAAGCCTCTCCGACTTTGCGCTAAAATGACCTCTGACTAACTTTTAGTCGGTGACCCATAAAATCCCGCTAGGTCGGATGAACCCAAAATCCCTGCTAGGTCAGTTGGAGGTGAAATCCTCGCTAGGTCAGTGACCCCCAAAATCCCCACTTTTTGCCCATTTTGGCCTAAAAACACATTTTTTCAAGGTGAAACTAAGATTTTCTTGGTGAATTTGAATTACATATCTATTTGTCACATCATGATGGATCTTTTTACCAAGTTTGTGTGGATTTTTGGCACATTTTACGACAATTAATGCTACTGCACATGAAAAGTCCGTGAGCCCCAAAAATCATGCTTTTTACAGAAAAGGCTATAAAAACATGAAATAAAAGTTCTCAAATGGATACTAATGACTGTAAAAACTTCCTAGATCAATATATTGGCCAAATGGGTACTTGAAAATGGTAAAAAATGTAGAAAATCACTAGATTTAAGAGGTTGTTTATAAGGAAGCAACATTGACAATAAGTTGTTTTTGACTGATGCATGACTGCAAATGGACATACTTTGATTCAAAATGATGGGAAATGACTCTTTATGATGAAATTGATGCTTGGATTTGTTGCTTGCAGGTCTAAGAGGACAAAGGGGCCAATTGGAGCCGTCTTGGAGGATGCACACACAGAGGTACCCTGCTAACCCAAAGATGCAGAATTGACATTCTATCAACTGAATTATTGTTGCACATACAAGAGAAAGTCAGCATGATGTCCAAAATGGTGGACATGAGCTATAGGAGCTAAAGACATACAAGATCAAGTCTATTTCATTGTTGTTCCTACAAATCCAGTCCAATGTTCTAGACATGCATATAGTTGTTCCAACAGTCTAGTCATCAAGAATCAGTCCAACAAGCATCTAGTTGGATATATCTTCACTAATAATGTGCCACATACTCCTCTTGGTCTATTCAGCACTTGAAATCCTATGAATCCACATCAGCTCAAGTTTTCAAGTGTCATGTGACTCTATTTTGGCTTTATTAGGCCTTGAAAATTGACTTTTTATCATATACAACCAAATGGGTATCTATTTTGGGCAGATTCAATGTATTTGCAAGGTACTTTTTTGTCTTTTTCCTAGAGGACAAAAGAAAATCTAAAAATGTAACTGACTGATGTATTTCATTAAGTGCCATGTAATTTGGACCGTTGGTGTTGAGTTAATCTCTACCGTCCATTGAAAAACCTAGTATGGTGCCTTGTCTATAAAAGGGCCATCCTTTTCTCTCATTTGTAAGTAAGATTTGGTAATGAATTGCTGAGACTCTGTCAAAATACAGTCAATACAAAGCAAGTTTTGTAGGTTGCTAGGAATTTGTGTTTATGTGTTGTCTCATTTTGGTTTTCATGGTTCATATTAATCTGAATTTAATTAGTTGTGCTCTTGCAATGATGGGTAAATGTTAGGATATCTGATGAATGCTTTAGTCCATACTATTAGTGCTTATTGATGGTAATTTATTGTATATAGTTAGCCTAGGCCCTGTCATTGAATATAGTTTGGTTGCACTCCACTAGTTAAGTTGCACCATTGTCCAGGTGTTTAATGAGTGAATGCAATTTGAAAATCATAAGGATCCTTTGAAAATTGCATCATTTCTTGTAACATTGTGGGTTTCCTATCTTGGTGAAATAGGAATTGTTTTATTGAAAGTATTTGTCTATGTGCAGCATTTTACTCCATTGTGACTGTCACTTAGGATCACTTATCCTCTCTCTCTCTCTCTCTCTCTCTCTCTCTCTCTCTCTCTCTCTCTCTCTCTCTCTCTCTCTCTCCTTTTCCTTTTGCATTTTATTTATATCAATTTTGTTAGGTTAGGTTATAAGCAGCATCTACATTACAAATCTACTGAAAGTATTATAGGGTTTTTGCATACATACTATTGTCATATTCCATAAACCCTGTATTTTATGTAAGACCCCTTGTTGGCACAGCTAGACATACCACTGAGTCATTCCAAGCAAGCTAAGACCTAGTTGTATTATCCCTGGGGTAGTCATATCTTGGATACAATACCTTTTTCAAGAGAGGTGTGATACCAGCAATCATACTTGCGTTGTTGTGTGCTAAAACTGCCATCAATAGAATTGGCGATAGGAGAGCAAAACGAAAGTTATAATGCAATCTTTCAGTTTTGTTGGTTCATTGCACATGCTGAAAATGAATTGAAATTCGAGAGATTTGGTTCCAATGGGTACACATAAGGGTTTTAGTCATGAAAACCCTTCATTCTTCAGAGGACCATCACAGTAGTCATATCATGAAGGGAATTTCAAAGTTGACATCCCACTCTTCAAAGAAGTGTTAGATAAGCAAATTAGAGCAAAGTATCCTCCATTAACACTGCTTGATTTTAGCTCACCTCAGGTCTGTACCGTACATCCTAGAGAATCACATGACAAGGTTGATTGTTTAACTTTTCTCCAAACATTGGATTTGCATTTAAAAGGACTACTCCCTATTTTTGAAATATACAAGCCTAAAGTGGGATGTATGCATCACAGACATGCTCTGAGCAAGACCATGCAAGGAGCTGTAGTACAAATAGAAGCATATGCATGTGATCATGTCTTAGTTGAAACTACCTAAATAGTTGAGGTTGCAGGAGCTATAAATCCACCATTCATAGTTGATCATAGTCAAAAGGGTCACCCAACTAAGGAGTATATAGTCCCTGACTGGTTAAAGCCTAGTTTCCATTCACTGGACCTTCCAGCTTGGTTAAAACTTAGTTTTCAATCACAGGACAACAAACAGAGCAATGTACAAGATCAGATTTTTGCTATTGAAAATGTTGATAAGTTAGACAATGAATTAGACCTAATATATATGTTAAGAATGCTGATCAGCAACTAGATGCTTCAAAGATACAAACTTTTTAGCCTAATTTTGCTGTTGCAAAGGAGGAGAACAACAATTCATTTCATACTGTTGATAATTCTAAGTTTGAACAATAGTTAGATCAGATTGGAAATGTACAAGAACAAGGAAAAATTAGTCCTCCAGTTAAAGAACAATCATGGACAATAATGCAAAAAATCATTTCAGTTGACATATCTGAGCTACAATCGAATTACTTAGAGAAAAGTGATCAGACTTTTGACTGTATCAGCCCAGTACATCAACATGATCAGTCATATCAAAATGATATAATTGCGCAGAAGAGTCTTTAGATGAGTCAAATGAAGAAGAAGAAGATGATACATCACTTCAAGGACGGATAGACATCATAAATCCAACCATGCAAGAAGAAAGAGACCTTGTTGCTACTACAGACAGTGAATTACCAACCCAATGCCAGCCCTTAATTGAAATAGGAAGGTTGTTGATTGATACAAAGGAAGTTTTTTTAGAACATATGACTGATCTAGATAAAGTAGATTCAAGTATATCATGTTCTCATCACGCTGATCTAGTTTATACTTGCATGAAAGAAGAGCTCCACATGGTTGATGTTGGCCCAGTAATGACAAAAGAGAGTAGAAATTTGCAATCCAAGAATGAAAATCAGACAGTCATGCAAGATGATGGCTTGGAGGTTTTTTCATGTCAATCACTTGATCATATCATTGAGTAGGTGTCAACAATGAAAAAAGATATGCTGTTGCATGGGAATTCACCACATATGACAAACTTTGCCTTGAGTGATTCATGCAGAGTTCATCCAGATGATCCACATTCTGAAGTCAGTTGTCCAGACTTCCTGTTTGCGTGGGAGGTTGCTACAGCATTTAGTGATTTAGAACTATCCAATGCACACGATATGACCTAGCATGAACTCAGACCTCTTAAAGGTGTGCAAGTCAGTGGTACAATGTAGCAAGATGATGAACTTACATCTTTGACTGACGGTACTACAAATCAGGTTGTATTTTCCCTCTTCTCACTTGGTTTTAAAAGTTATCAATTTGATTATGGTGATTTAGGTAAGACAACTTGCATTTGGATTGATCATGGCCCTAAGGAATTGCCCCAACTGCTAATTCTGCATAACCAGTACCCTAAACATGAACATAGTATGCCCTCGACTTAATTTTCAGAGTGCAAAGATGAATTTTCTAGACTTAGGACATTGACTTGCACCTTGTTACTCTTGCATGTCCTAAGAAATAATTCACGAGGGAGTGTAAATAATTGTTTCCCAAAGCTTTTGTACATAGTCTTGCTTATTTCTAGTTAGGTTTTAGTCAGCAGTCTATTGTTTTAGATTAAATTATGCTTTCTGTTTTCTATTTTCCTTAGTTGTTGGTTGTTGGTAGTTATTAGTTGTTAGTTGTTGCTTTCTGCTTGTTTTTCTTTGGTTAGAGTAGTTTTCTTTTCTTAGGTTAGTTGCTTTGCTTGCTTTGCTTTCTCTTTCTGCGCTTGCTTTGCTTGGGTTCTCCATTTCTTGAACATGGTGGCAGTTGTGTAGTCCTACAAAAGGTCCTCTTTGGGTAAGTAATCTAGAAAATTTCTTTGAGAAACTTTGGTTTTCTTCTTAGGTCTTCCTATGGGTTCCACGGTTATGCTTGGATGGTATGATGTTTGTTCATGGGAAATGAGTCATTAGTCGGTGCACTTGAAGTATTTTCTAACCATATACCTTTCACACTCTTAAATAATCCTGAAGTAGCTGAGTGAGTCTTGGGGATCTTACATTAAGTAAAAAATCTAAGGTCCACCTTTGCCACTGTTGGGTCTTTCTCTCCGAATCAGTAGAGGGTTTGCCAGTTCCAATGCTCGGGCAGATTTGGCCAACAAATATAGGAGGTTGCGTGAGCTGCCTCCCCTTCACTTCTGGTTCTACCACACCAATAGGGGTATCCCTATAGCTAAAGATTTAACTTTGACTCACCCAATAGAAAGATTTAGCTTTTTAGTCACAAGCAAAATACTCTCATGTTTGGACCAAGATTTGCATGATAAATCACATGTTTGGCACTGTTTTTGGACATATCTAACTGGTTGATGATGAGAGTATGTAGGGTCCTATTCCTACTCCTACAAACTAACAGGTTGCAGATTTGAATTGATTTATTTTGATATTTTGGATGCAAGACATGGGTTTTGGAAACATACACAACATAGGGAGTAGACTAGTGCCTATCTCAGGGCAAGGAGTCAACTAGACGTATACAAGTGAATGATTTGCACTAGCATTCAAGTTTCAAGGGGTTGGATTGATGCTTGCCTTACAAACATCACCCAAGAATGGGTATTTAGCAATCTCTACTTGCAGATATCCTTGCTGCCATACAATCTTCTTCATACTTAACCTAAAACAGTTTAATCCACTCCTTGAATGGAGGTCAAAAAGTTAAGCATGGAATATAGAAATCTATATCCTAGAATCTAAGGAACCCTTAGCAACCAGATTCAAAAGAAGGGATGCATACAGCCATGGAGACAAACAACTAAACACATGCAAAGAAGCATTTTTCATATAAAAACAACATGAGACTGAAAATATGTGCAATGTACATTCATATGCAACTCATAAACTCCAGAAGAGATAAAACAACCAAGAAGGGCTTTGTTTCTCGTTATTTCTCCAAAAATTGCCCAAGTCTTCAACAACCAGAAATGAGTAACACAATTTGCTTCTTATAGCAAGAATATGCACTCAACAATTAATTACATGGCATTTCAAAATTTTGCCAGATACAATGCATCTTCAGAATGGCACCAAGAACATTGAATGCACCGAGGACAAAAAGAGGGAAGGAGCAGTTGAGATCATGAGTCGTGTAGCTGCCTGGAGATTTTCTTCTTAAAAATAGTAGCTGGCTTGTCAATCAATCGACCATATCTCTGCAATTTTTCCATTAATGGCCAACTTACCCACAACTAGAAGTGCAGCAATGGTTCGCATGCTCAGGAATCTTTCCCACCTGATGAACATTCAAACTTTGTATATATAGTTGCACATACATACAAATGCATTTGGACATGTGGCAGCCTACAATTGGATCACCATCGCTATGCATTTGCATGTTCATCGACCGTCGGAAAGACCCTGGAAGTGTCCATCAATATGCATTGTCCTGCCGACGAACCATTGTATCTTCATTTGCATTTGAAATTCTACATGCAATTGTATATATATACAATCACTTGCATACAAAGGTGCAGACCCCAAATAATTATAAACAAACTGCAATCACATTCGGGTCCAGGCGTTGTATCTTCCCCCTTTGCATATCTCCTTGTATATCGCATATACAATATGCAATATACATACAACAGCGGACACCAACTCATTTATCAATCGGATTCAAAAAACTTTTGAATCCGGCAATGTATCTCATCCATTGTATATTGGCATATACAAGCACCTCATTATATAAGCCGCGGACCCCAAAATAATTATTCGTTGCATTTGATTCTCCAGTCAGGTCCAGATTGTATGTTTTTCCCTTTGTATATCGGCTTTGTATATCGCATATACAATGCGAATATACAAGCAGAACTGTATACAATCACCTGTACATTGCAAACATGCATCTGAACTTTGTATGTTACCATTGTATATTCCCTTGTATGTCTAAACATACAATGCAAAATATACAAGCAAAAGATGCATACAAACATGTCTGTCTTTATAAACCAGATTATATACACTTTTTGGTTCTGAGCTTTGTATGTTAGGAATGTATATGTGCTTTGTATATGCAATTGTATGTGGAAAGATACAATCACACATACAAACATTTGGTGGACCCCACCCTTTGTATCTTTCCTTCACATATTTTACTTGCATTCTTTCCTTGTATATGCATCGGTCGATCGATGAAACCTTGGACTTGGCTGCCGATAAATAAAGCTTTGCCGATGACCATTTGTACCCTTTACCTTTGTATATTCCAACATACAATCTACCTTGTATATTCCCTATGTATTTTCACCCTTGTATCTACATCGGCCATCGGGGAGATCCTAAACTGAGCTGCCGATGACCTTTGTCACGCCGAAAGAACCTTTGTATGTGCCATCGGCCCGTCGGAGAAACTTCAGAATTTGTTGCCGATGAGGCTTGTCACGGTGATGACCCTCTTGTACATTCTTTGCCTTGTATACTTCCTTTGTATTTTTTAACATACAATGGCGAATGTATATGTGAATATACATTTGATCTTCCATACACAAATACTAAGCATGAAACTGAGAAACCCTGCGATGGAAAATACTTGAGGCCAAAAGATTTCTGGGTTTTTCTGGGTTTTTTGCAAGGGTCTTCAAGAAAGATTTTTGGGACATTTGGCAAGGCATAGCATGAGTTCTTGAAGGATTTAAGCCTGCAAATGAATATTTGAAACCTAAATTCTAGGTGGGCACCAACATTGGCTCTCTCTAGGGATGCATGCCTCTTGCAGGCATGGCAAGAACTCCAAATCTCTGGGATATAGACCAGGCCTTATCCATTGGGCATAGAGTCAAAGCTGCACCAACCTTCATCACAAATCACACATTTTTAAAAAATTTACTTAGTGGCCCAAGGCCACCAAAAAGGAAAAACTAGAATTTCCCTTTGTCAAATACCCTATTTTCATCTGATTTCACTAGATCAAGCCTAGAGATACTGCCATGATCTGCCCATAAACAAACCTTGTCATTTGCATATTAAAACATCTCATTGAGCTTGCCCCTATCAGCAATGCCTCTGTCAACCCTATGCAAACAACCATCAGCATCAAGCAACATGTGAATGTCATATTCATCAAACAATGTATTCTCATATGAAATATAATATTTATCATCATCTATATCAGCAATATGCATTGTAAAATGATCTCCCAGCTAGACTAAAAACTGAAAGCACTCATAGTCCACCATATAGCTAGGATCATCAGGCCTCATTTTATCATAAGCTGGCATATCAAAGAAGAAGCTTTCATATTCATATTTGTGCACATCATGCAAACAATCATTAGCTACACCAAGCTGGAAAGGATCAGATTCAGGCACCTCTCTGCAACAACCTTCATGATAAATGTTGGTCTCTCTTTCATCAAGATGAAATTTAGAATCCTCATTAATAATAGTGCCTTGATTTTCACCATACACAACTAGATCCTCATCATTATATGTATCATTTGCATGGAAGAGGGTTGATCCAAGTGTCTCAACTTCATTATAGTATGCCACTAGTTCATAGGTAGCCAAACATGCATTTTCATTACCAATGAATTCATTGTGTGGAGGAGTATCAGCCTGTGTGTCATAAACAAAACTATAATCAAATAAAAAACAATCATGCTCAGCACTACTGCTTGTTTCAATGTCCAATTTCTCTTCATCATCTCCATGTGTCTGAATAAAAGGCAATGATTCAAACATGGAATTGCTCCTCTATTTGCTTATTTGCTCTCTATCTTGTGCAGAACACTCACAATCATCTCCACAAATCCACTCAAACAAACACTCATTGATGCCCATAACCCCATCATTATTTTTAGAACCAGATACCTCAGCCTTGAAATGGGAGTCACCACTGATCCTCTTGTTGGTATTACTCACTGGTGAACAATCCAGTATGTTCAAACATAGCAGCATTGTCAACTTCTCTATTTTCTTTTTCACATTTATCTTCAAATGATGCCATGATCATTTGGTCATTTGCAACTACACAACTACTATTCATACCAAAGCCTGTGGACATGGAATTCTATATGTGCATATCCCTCATTTTTTTTGTATTTTCTAAAAACTTGTATGCCATCTGCACACTTGTTATCTTGAATTCCCTCAACATTGCACTAGAGCCCTTTTCAAAAGCTTCAAAGTATATGCCAATGCAAGCTAGAGTATTAGGTCTGAAGTCTTTAGGGTTTTGTGAAAGGGCAACTGCAAATCTATGACTGAAATCAATACTGGGCTCTTCATCTTGTCTTCTAATTTCCATTAATCTTGCAACAAGATCAGTAGGTTCTATTGCAAATTCTTTTCTAAAACAGTCAACAAGTTCATCCCAAAATGCAAAGGATCTCTTTGGAAAGCTCAAATACCAATCTCTAGCTCTTGCACCAAAGGATCTAACAAAAAACCTCATCCACATATCCTCATCTCTAAATGAGTGTTTCTCCATAAAGCTGTGAAAGTTTTGGATATGTGCACCCCCATCACACACACTATGTCCACTAAATCTAGGCATCTGATTATAAATCTGAGCAGGCATACTTTCAACTTCGTAATCAACCCATGAAAAATCTAATTGGTCATATAAGGGATCAAAAGGGCTGACAAGAGGTTTAGCATTCTAACTGGCAGACACAACAGGATTACTATTTAACTGAGCCTACCAAGCCTTTAAGGATATCAACCTATTCTTTATCTCTTCAATTTTTTTACACAACATTTCATCCCCCTCTTGGCTAAGTATGGTGAATACATATTTGAATTCATATAAATTTCACTCTCAGACATCTTATGCCTGCCTAAGACCTAAGGCTTCCCTTTGGCATTCAACTTATGCAATAAAACAACAAATACAAGTGGGGATAAACCCTGTACCTCTTCTCATCCAGATGTTGAAGTCTTGAACAGAAGATTTTTTATCACAACAACATACATCAACCTTTCATGTGCACTGAAATTTTTTGCAAAGTCACCACCTCTCCAAAGAGGATAAAATTTTCAAACAACTGAAAGCTCATCATAGAACAAATATTTTTCTAATTTCATTCCACCAACAGAGCACCATTATTCACATGAAAGAACCAGATATGCAGCAATGATCTCACACTATTCAACTCTTCCCCAGTAGAGTCACCACTTTGTTGGTGACTCGGATAGGCAAAAATAACACTTTTAATTCAACTCCCTAGTGGAGTCACCACTTTGTTGGGTCTTTCTCTCTGAATCAGCAGAGGGTTTGCCAGTTCCAATGCTTGGGAAAATTTGGCCAACAAATACAGGAGGTTGCGTGAGCTACCTCCCCTTCACTTCTGGTTCTGCCGCACTAAGGGGGGTATCCCTATAGCTAAAGATTTAACTTTGACTCACCCAATAGAAAGATTTAGCTTTTTAGTCACAGGCAAAATACTCTCATGTTTGGACCAAGATTTACATGATAAATCACAAGTTTAGTACTGTTCTTGGACATATCTAACAGGTTGATGATGAGAGTATGCAGGGTCCTATTCCTCCTCCTACAAACTAACAGGTTGCAAATTTGAATTGATTTATTTTGATATTTTGGATGCAAGACAGGGGTTTTGGAAACACAACACAACACAGGGAGCAGACTGGTGCCTATCTTAGGGCAAGGAGTCAATTAGACGTATACAGGTGAATGATTTGCACTAGCATTCAAGTTTCAAGGGGTTGGATTGATGCTTGCCTTACAAACATCACCCAAGAATGGGTATTTAGCAATCTCTACTTATAGATATCCTTGCTGCCATACAATCTTCTTCATACTTAACCTAAAATAGTTTAATCCACTCCTTGAATGGAGGTCAAAAAGTTAAGCATGGAATATAGAAATCTATATCCTAGAATCTAAGGAACCCTTAGCAACTAGATTCAAAAGAAGGGATGCATACAACCATGGAGACAAACAACTAAACACATGCAAAGAAGCATTTTTCATATAAAAACAACATGAGACTGAAAATATGTGCAACGTACATTCATATGCAACTCATAAACTCCAGAAGAGATAAAACAACCAAGAAAGGCTTTGTTTCTTGTTATTTCTCCAAAAACTGCCCAAGTCTTTAACAACTAGAAATGAGTAACACAATTTGCTTCTTATAGCAAGAATGTGCACTCAACAATTAATTACATGGCATTTCAAAATTTTGCCGATACAATGCATCTTCAGAATGGCACCAAGAACATTGAATGCACCGGGGAGAAAAAGAGGGAAGGAGCAGTTGAGATTGGGAGTCATGCAGCTGCTTGGAGATTTTCTTCTTAAAAATAGTAGCTGGCATGTCAATCAGTCAACCATACCTCTGCAATTCTGCCATTAATGGCCAACCTACCTGCAACTGGAAGTGCAACAATGGTTCGCATGCTCAAGAACCTTTCCAACCTAATGAAAATTCAAACTTTGTATACATAGTTGCACATACATACAAATGCATTTGGACATGTGGTAGCCTGCCATTAGATCACCATCACTGTACATTTGCATGTTCATCAGCCGTCGGAAAGACCCTGGAAGTGTCCATCGATATGCATTGTCCTGCCGACGAACCGTTGTATCTTCATTTGCATTTGAAATTCTACATGCAATTGTATATACATACAATCACTTGCATACAAAGGTGCGGACCCCAAATCATTATAAAACAAACTACAATTGCATTCAGGTCCGGGCGTTGTATCTTCCCCCTTTGCATATCTCCTTGTATATCACATATACAATATGCAATATACATACAACTGCGGACACCAACTCATTTATCAATTAGATTGAAAAAACTTTCGAATCTGGCAATGTATCTCATCCATTGTATATCGGCATTTACAAGCACCTCATTATACAAGCCATGGACCCCAAAATAATTATTCGCTGCATTTGATTCTCCAGTCAGGTCTAGATTGTATGTTTTTCCCTTTGTATATCGGCTTTGTATATCGCATATACAATGCGAATATACAAGAAGAACTGTATACAATCACCTGTACATTGCAAACATGCATCTGACCTTTGTATGTTACCGTTGTATATTACCTTGTATTTCTAAACATACAATGTGAAATATACAAGCAAAAGATGCATACAAACATGTCTATCTTTATAAACCAGATTGTATACACTTTTCGGTTCTGGGCTTTGTATGTTAGGAATGTATATGTGCTTTGTATATGCAATTGTATGTGGAAAGATACAATCGCACATACAAACATTTGGTGGACCCCACCCTTTGTATCTTTCCTTTGCATATTTTACTTGCATTCTTTCCTTGTATATGCATCAGCCGATCGGTGAAACCTTGGACTTGGCCACCGATAAATAAAGCTTCGCCAATGACCCTTTGTACCCTTTGCCTTCGTATATTCCCTATGTATGTTCACCCTTGTATCTACATCGGCTGTCGGGGAGATCCTAAACTAAGCTGCCGATGACCTTTGTCACGCCGAAAGAACCTTTGTATGTTTGTTCATGTACATTTTCATTTGCACTCTCCCTTTGTATGTGCCATCGGCCCATCGGAGAAACTTCAGAATGAGCTGCCGATGAGGCTTGTCATGGCGATGACCCCCTTGTACATTTTTTGCCTCGTATACTTCCTTTGTATTTTTGAACATACAATGGCGAATGTATATACAAATATACATTTGATCTTGCATACACAAATACTAAGCATGAAACTGAGAAACCTTGCGATGGAAAATACTTGAGGCTAAAAGATTTATGGATTTTTCTAGGTTTTTTGCAAGGGTCTTCAGGCAAGATTTTTGGGACATTTGGCAAGGCATAGCATGAGTACTTAAAGGATTTAAGCCTGCAGATGAATATTTGAAACCCAAATTCTAGGTGGGCACCAATAGCCACCATCGGGAGTCCACACCCAGCTAGCTGAGTTATCACAAGGGCAGCGATATTGCATTGTACTCTGCCAAATTTAAGCTCAATGAAATATCAAAGTATCAAAGAAAGAAATACAAAAAAATCACACTTACACACACCATAACTCAGTTAGATGAAAATCAAGTAAACTTTATTGGGGCTATGGAGACCTGACTGGCAGTGGGGCTCTACTTGAGTGGAATTCTGAGACAAACTCGTTGGGGCTATCGATGCTCACTGGTAGCGAGGCAATGTCCAAGTAGTTCAGAAGGTGTGTACTAATCATGTAGCTTAATGTAAAGGATCTAGGATGAGCTTAGTCGCTAAGGGACGGGAATGAATTCAATTACATGCACTTAGGTTTTTAGGATATGGATTGTTGCACTTGGTTATTGATCTCTGCTTCTTTGATATTATATCATGTTGTCTAGTCTAACATGTGTGAAACCAGAGATTCTAGGTTCAAAACTAGCATTTATCTTTGAAATGCTCTGGAGCATTTCCCCAGTAGAGTTGCCATTTGTTGTGCCTTGCACACACACCCCATTTTGCCAAATGGAGACCCCATCGTTTGCTTTGGCTTGGAGTCTTAACCTTTATTACTTATGATGATGAGAAGGTGAATTTGTGCTTAGAGTGCATGATTTGTTCTAGATTTGGGTATTTTGCATGTTTGGAGTCATTTGATGTCTTTCATGATTGACTTGGGAGTATCTTGAGTGGTCTTGTGCTTGAAGGATAGTCATTTGTTGCCTTGGGTGTTACTGTACTTTGCTCTAAAATCCTATGTCACTGAATATTGCCCTTGAAATTGCTTCTGCAGGATGTGTCATGTTGAAATTCTTAGTTTCCAGGTCTTAGAGTTGTAAAATCATGTCAAATTCCACAAGATTTCACTAAGGGGTTCATATACTTTCATCCTGTCACATGGTCCTAAAGCCCTAATTTGGCTAAGTCTAAAACCCTAAAAAATGGCTAAGTCTGAAATCTAGTGGAACCTCAAAATTCTAGAATCTGTATATGAAATCCTCTGGATCTAGAACCTATCTCAAACATCCTAAAAGTACATTTAAAAATATTTAAAGTATAGGAAATACTTAAATATATTTTTAAATATACTTTCACCCTGGACATTTTCAAAACTGGCACTAAAAACACTCCCTACTGCAAAAAGTGCTAGAAATGCCTTCTACCAACTTTTGCACTAAAAACATCCTCGTCTGACATCCGTCCAAGTTAAAACTAAGTCGGTCGCATCAAAAATCCCCGCCAGTGGCACTAGCAAAACTTGCGCTAAAATATTAACCCACTGACTTGCGCTGAAAAGCACCATCACCGACTTTGGTCAGTAGTCTCTCAAATCCGCACAGGTTCATGCCCTTCAAAAGTAGCGCTAATGTATTATGTGCTTAAAACAAGCCTCTCTGACTTTGCACTAAAACAACCTCTGATTGATGTAGAGTGTAAAATTCTACATTTTGTATCAGTCGTTGTTTAAGTCTGCGGGTGTCTTTTTGTCTCTGTGCATGTTTCAAAGTCTTGCTGCGTGGGTTTCTTATGCTTAATGTGGAAGTCACCAAGTGTCGAGCCCCAGTTTAAAGCCACGGTATAGTCTCAAGTTATAACTTTAGTGCAAAGCGTGCCATGTAGCAACAGTTTCTATAAGTTTCAAGTGATGCAGAGGTCGCCATGTGTCATTAGTGGAGTTAGTCCCTAAAAGTTTCAATGCGAGTGCAGAGGCTACCATGTGTCTCTTAGATATTGCTGTGAAGTTTGCCGCATGTTTGTTTCAAGCCTACAGAGAATGCCACGTGGTGGATGCGACAGTAAAGTTTTTTTGTTCATGACCCTTCTTTGGTGATAACTAAAAGTTTCTAAGTGATGCGAAACCTGACAAGTGTCAGCTTCCATGGGAGTTTCAAAAGGTTTCTAATGTTTTAAGAAGTGCTGCGGAAGCTGCCATGTATCAGCTATTGTGTGCACGGAAGATGCCACCTATCCCTATTTTTCTCCTTTTGAAAGCTAGCAAGCACTAATTTTGTGGGTCCCGTTATTAATGTCTCATGTTTCTAATGCTACGGGTTGCAACAGTTGTCACTTGCTGAGGCTACCTGATTATAAAGACACAATTTTGTGAAGTGTTGCAGATAAAGACACGTAGATAGTTCAGCATGCTGTGGAATGCGACAAGTGTCAGTTTCCTATTCTTTCCTGAGAGACGAAGGAGTTTTCAAGTTGTACGCACAGACGCTGCCATCTGTCACAGTCTTTTCAGTTTCAAGTGCGTGGGTCTCGCCAAGTATCTGTCCCTTATAGAAGGAGGTGCGCTACATATATTTTACCCCAGCCAACGAGCTTGAGGAAAGAGAAAACTGTTGCAGATTTGAAAGATCTTAACCGCCAGAGACTTCCATTTATCTTCAGTTTCGTTGGGCCATTGAGATTCGACTGTTGCAGACAATCTAGAGTCAGATCTTAGGCTATAAATATGTAACATTTGTAATAGATAGAGAGAGATTGATTCATACAATTTTTAGACATAGAGAATACAGATATAGATATTTTTTCTATCAGAGATTTAAGAGAGAAGTTGGAGACTTTTGTTGTGACCAAATTGATATCATTTGCCTTTATTTTGTTATTCTTGATTAGAAAGTTAATGTACCTGTGCATGTATCTGTGCCTTTTATGTTTCTGAAAAATTAATGAGAAGGACTAAGTTTTGTGCCTTGGTTGATATTTCATGTGTCATTGCAAAGTGTGTGATTGTGAGCCTTTAATTTTATTCATTGTATCTGTTTATGTTAATCATGCAGTATCTGCTCTTTAATATAACTGAATCTTGAGGATAGTTTCACTGTGCTTAATTTGAGAGAAATACTTTTACTCAGGCGCATCTCCATAGTTAGTATGCTAATTGTATTTGTAGTCCTGTTAGTTTCTATCCTTTTCCTCAAAATCCATTTAAGATAGAGAAGAGCCAGCTTCTTTAAAATCTAGAGGTTGTTTCAGGTAGTAAGTCCCACATTCCTAAAACTTCCCATGTTGCTGCTGGATTAGACCCACATATTTATGCATCAATAGTTTTTGACACACTCGGTGGGACCTTTCTTGAAGTTTCTGTCAAGATCGTATGAGCCAGAGAGCCACAAGGAGTTAGAGCTATGGACCTATAACAAGAGCTCAATCTGCTGCTAATCCTGACATTCTTTTGCCACCTTTACTAGCTACTCCAAGGAGAAGAGTGAATCAGCTTGCAATTGCACAAAGAGTAAATATGGGAGCACCAGTAGCACCTAGGAACTATGCAAATTGGAACACTGGTAGTCCTCTAATTCTCCCAATACCACCAGCAACTTGGGATGCTATTCCAGCCAATGCTCTAAAGGCTCTGCCTAAGTTCAGTGGGGAAGATTACAAAACACCTAAAGAGCATCTACAAAATGTATCTGATGTATGTGTAGTACATGTTATCACTCAACAGAATGTGGCCATAAGATTGTTAGTAGCCTCTTTCAAAGGAAAGGCTATGGATTGGTATAGATCTCTCACTCCAAACATGATATCTACATGGGATCAGCTTGGTGATGCTTTCTTTGCAAGATTTAAAGAAAAGGGTGATAAATCTTCTTTGTTGCAACAATTGATCACTATCAAGAGGGCACCACAAGAAGCCATGACTCATTTCAACTCAAGATTTCAAAAGACGTGGGAGAGAATTCATGCTACAACAAGACCATTACCAGGTATGACTATTGTGTTTTACCTTAAATCTTTAAACTCGGATATATCAGTGATGATTCAGTCTCTTAGAGGTCAGACACTACCAGAAGCATATGAGTTGGCAGTAAAGGCTGAAAATAATTTAATAGCTACTAGAAAATTGCCCCCAAGGCCTCCTATGCGTATGTTCCCAGAAATCACCTTACCTTTACCTCAAGAAGCTCCTAATCCTACAGCCCCACCTATGTCTATGTATTCATTTCCTCAACAACCTACTAAGGCAACCACCCCTGTTCAACCATCTAAAATGGATGATGTCAAGAACATTTTAAGAACCTTCTCAAATGAGATAAATAATCTAAAGGGACAACAAAATCCCTATCCAAAGCCCCCTTATCAAGGTTACCAAGGAAGTAGACCACCCTTTCAACCAAATCAATATCAAGGCCCTTAAAGACAAGCTAATCCTCAGCCTTCAAACCAGTTGGTTACAGTCCCTACACCTTTACAAATTGTTCCTCCTAATCCCAACAGGGAAATCGTTCCAAGGCAAAATAATTTTGCAGATGGCACAAATGCTTGGTGCTTTCCCTACAACAATGCCCATATGCCCAGAGACTGTCCCAGAGGAAATTTACAGCAAAATATAGCAAAACAGAGAGGGTTGGTAGGACAATTTGCAACTTCTAACACTCCACTATATCAGTCTCCTGGTGTACAAAATGCAGTCATGGTGGCCCAGATGCAAGGAATGTCCATACAACAAGAAGAGGACATAGCCCCTGAACACACTCTATTTTCATGGATTGAAGAGGAGGAATCAATGTTTCTGAATGAGGCATCTACTTCAAAGAAACCACTAGTACAATCATACTATTATACCAGATCGAAGAGGAGAATGATGGAGCAGCCTGAAGCAACTAAAAATGAGATCATGGGAGCTCCTCCATTTCAAAATTATCAGAACATAGTCTCTAGACAAGAAATACCCCAACCTGTGCAGAATCAAGTAGCCCCATGACAAGTTCTGGAAAAGACAAGGTACCCTTATTACTCAAAGACCCAAGCATTAGGACCTATGAATGTAGTGGATCAGCTAAAAAGAACTCTAGTGCATGTATCAATATGGGATATGTTAGCTATTCCTTAGCAGAAGACACTATTGCAAGAAGCTCTGCAAGGCCAAGAAGTCCCCAAACACACTGGTGCTAAAGGAGGACCTGCTAATAAAGAAAAGTTGCAGCTCAAAGATACTGTACCTCTGCAGGCAACAACTCTATTGAACAATGCACCTAATGTAGGTAAATCTAAACCAGATCCCTTTTATTTGACTCTAATAGTTAGGAATAAATTACTGCATAATGTAATGAGAGACTCTAGGGCCAGTACTACAGTAATACCCAAGCAAATAGCAGATGCTTTGAAGATAAAATATGAGCCACTTACAAGAGGGGTCATGCAGTTGGATGGAAAATCTATGCAAACAATAGGGAAGATTAAACAACTTCCATTGCAACTATATACTTGCCCCAATATAATTGTAAATCAAGATGTGGTAGTCATAGATATTCCCCCTGTATTTGGTCTATGCTTATCCAGAGATTTCACAGCCAAGATAGGAGGTTACATGTCACTAGATTGGTCACACCTCATCCTAAGAACCAAATATGGGACAAAGATGAAAATAGTGTCAGAACCATTATCCAAAGACCATATCACAAATGAACCAACCCCAAAATTAGAAGTAGCTCATGCTATGCTGAATAAGGAGGAGAGAATCTTTGTTGAAGAATTAGGTGACTGGACTGAACATGACCAACAAGAAGAAGAGAATAATCAGTTATTGACTATGATGCAGAGTGATCCCTATGGAAATTATGAATCTACAGGTCTAGGCACTTATGTCATATTTGAAGAAGACCAAGAGATCCCTAATGTTTTAAGGAAAGAAGCATCACAGAGCCAAGAATCTGAAAAAGACTTAGAAATCTGGACCCTAAATTTTGATGGGGCTAGAAGTAAAAATGGTGTTGGAGTAGGAATTTGCCTTACTACCCCAAATGGTGAGAAAATTTTAAGGGCCATCCGCTTTCAGTTTACTTGTACCAATAATGATGTTGAATTTGAATCTTTGGTGCATGGACACATGTTGGCAAAGAAAAAAGGAATAAAGAATCTAATAGTAAAAGGAGATTTAGAACTGGTAGTAAGACAAATTAGAGAAAAGGCAGTAGCCAAAAATGTAAGAATGAGATCCTACAGGCACAAAATTTGGGACCTAATAGATGGTTTTGAGGCTTTCAATATTGAGGTAGTTCCTAGTGCCCAAAATTCTGAGGCAGATAGAATGGCACATATTGGTTCACAATTTGACCCAGCAAATGATCTGTTAGTTAACAATGAGTCAATCAGAGTTATAGTAAGGCCAACTATTCTAGATAATGACCAAAATTGGCAAGTTTTTTATAATGATTTCCAAGTACTCTCATTCTTGCAACAATCAGGAGAATTTGCTGATCAATTACATCCCAAAATTGAGGAAGCATATGGTGACCAAATTATCCATCTAAAGTTAAATAAACTTCCTAAAGGACTGATTACTTTAGAAAACTTGTTTGACCTAGAAGATGTAAGCCTAGAGAAAAGGAGGCTTCGGGAAAATAAGGAAGATTATTCTGAAATCCAAGTCAGTGAAGGAAGAAAATTGAAAATTGGAAATTCTACAACCCAGCAAGAAAGGGAAAGGTTGATTGATTTGTGTGAAAAATATGATAGGGTGATTGCTTGGACCTACGAAGACCTGCATGGCTATAACAGAGATATCATCCAACACACCATAGAGCTTACTAAAGGATCTAAACCAGTCAGACAGAAGCAAAGGCCAGTGAATCCTAGAATTGAACCTTTAATGGTGGATGAGTTGCAAAAGATCTTAGAATCAAAGATTATTTTTCCAATTAAACATTCAACCTAGGTATCAAACCTAGTGCCAATAAGAAAAAAGAATGGTGACATAAGACTTTGTGTAGATTTTAGGGATCTGAATAGAGCATCTTTGAAAGATCACTACCCCCTGCCCTCTATGGAACAAATTTTACAGACTGTGGCTGGATCAGAAAGGTTTTCTTTGCTAGATGGTTTCTCTGAGTACAATTAGATATGGTTAGCAGATGAAGACCAGCATAAGACTGCATTCACTACAAAGTGGGGAACCTTTGCATATGCTAAGATGCCTTTTGGCCTTTCAAATGCTGGAGCTACTTTTAAGTGAACAATGGATGTAGCATTTGGGGAGCTTATAAACAAAATCATTCTGATTTATCTAGATGACCTCACCATTTTCTTTAAAAATGTTGTAGATCATTTTGACCATTTAGAGGTTATTTTTAAGAAATGCCAAGAGTTTGGAATGTCTTTGAATCCCAAGAAGTGTATCTTTGCACTACCTCAGGGTAAATTGTTAGGGTAGATAGTGTCAAAGGAAGGAATCTCTATTGATCCAGAAAGATTCACTGCCATAATGAATCAATCTCTACCAGTTAATAAGAAAGCAGTTCAATCCTTTCTGGGGAATCAACTTTGTTAGCCGATTCATATATGATTTTGTAGGTCTAATTAGACCAATGACACTATTGCTTAAAAAGGATTTGGTTTTCAAATGGGCTACAAAAGGGAGACAGGCTTTTGAAGAAGTCAAGAGAGCCATTTCAATAGCCCCAGTACTCAGAAACCTAGACTTTTCTAAATCTTTCATAATGTATGTGTATGGGGGAGAATTCAGTGTTGCTGTTGTTTTAACTCAGAAGGATGATCAGCAAGAAGGAGAACATCCAATAGCCTTTTTCTCCAGTACTCTCAGAGAATATGAGGCTAGATACAATTTTGTGGAGAAGAAAGCATATGCCATTGTCAAAGCCCTTAAAAAATTTAGACATATGGTAATAGGAAATAAGATCCTGATATTAGTGGCTCATCCTAGTGTAAGAGAATATATTATGGAGGGTGAGATCACTGAAAAAAGAGCCAATTGGATCACAAAGATATTGGAATATGATGTAGAAGTAAGACCCACCAAGTTAGTCAAGGGCAAAGGATTGTGCCAATATATGACTCAAGACATGGAGAGAATAATGACACAAGAAACAGAAAGTGAAAATATATTAAAAATCTAAAAGGTTGATCAAGATTCTTGGGTCACAAATAGAATACAGTTTATGAAGCATGGGATTTTCCCAAATGAGCTCTCCCATGATAAGAGAAGATATTATAGGCAGCAAGGGGCCCATTTTGTACTAATTGACAATATTTTATTCAGAAGAAATATTGATGGTATACTTTTGAGATGTATAGAAAAAGGTGAAGCTCAGAGAGTACTACATGAATTACACCATGGAGCCTCAGGTGGACACTTTTCAGCAAGGACCACAGCAATCAAAGTGACTCAAGCAGGATATATCTGGCCCACTCTATTTATAGATTTCTATCAGCTGGTTAAAGAATGCCAAGCCTGTCAGTTTTATACAGGGAAAAAGAGAAATGCAGCAATGCCTCTAAGCCCCATAATTATGGATGAACCCTTTGCTCAATGGGGTCTATATTTTATTGGTATGATCAATCCAGTGTCAAGTATGGGACACAAATGGCTCCTCACAACCACATATTACTTTACTAGATGGAGTGAAGCAGTACCACTCAAAGAAGCAATAGAAAAGGTAATATTAGACTTTCTAGAAGGCATTACTGCTAGGTTTGGTCCTCCTCGTACCATTATATCAGATAATGCTAAAGCATTTTTGGGAACAAAGATATCTGAGTTTGCATTAAGGAATGGGATTTATTTGAAGACTTCTTCAAATTATTACCCCCAAGGTAATCGCCTGGCAGAATCCACTAACAAGAACCTTATCAGACTCATAAAAAGGATAGGGACGAATTATCACAGAGAGTGGCATAAACTACTTAATACAGCACTATGGGCTGACAAGATCACACCAAAACAAGTGACAAAGATGTCTCCATATGAATTAGTTTATGGTAAACCAGCAGTAATGCCACTGAGCTTAGAGATCCCTGCTTTGCAATTATTGAAATAGATAGAGATTGAAGAGAATGGCTCCATGCAAGTTAGACTCACTGAACTGCTGGAAGTACAAGAGAAAAGAAAAAAGGCACATGAGTCACTGATGAAACATCAAAAAATAGTTAAAGACTATTTTGATAAGAAAACTTCAAATCCCATTTTTGAGGTTGGCTCACTGGTTTTGAAATGGGATGAAAGAGTTGCTAAGCCAGGTCAACACAACAAGTTTGAATCATTGTGGACTGGTCCTTACAATTTTTTTTCCTGTAAGCAACAAAATTCTTTTGAGCTCGAGACTATGGATGGTGAACCTGAAGAGATTCCTGTAAATGGGATCTATCTGAAGCATTTCAATTAAGCAGGGGCTCTTATGTATCATAGTTAGTTTCCTTTTCTTGTTTTCCTATTTTCCTACTTTCTTTTCCTGCTTTCCCTTTCAATAAGTGTTATGTGAACATGTGTCAGCAGCGTAAAGCCCCTTCTCTTTTGATCTCACTTTTATTAAGGTTGTTCTGCAATCCCCAATTCTCCCGCAAGTACACACTTTTCAAAAAGGACAGCCACTCCTATAACATATCTGACACTTCGTTCCATGTAGATTTCAAAAAGATACACTAACTATTTCTCAGCATTAATACCATTTATAAGATAAGATGTGTCATTAAAGCCCCAATAAATTAGTGTTAAATCCTAAGTGTGGCTCTCATTTGTTTCCTATCTCTCTACTTTGAATCATTGTTGCCTCCAATTTCTGACCCTCACCAGTGTCTTTCAGTGCTGTGTCATTCTTATTAAGAAGTTTCATCCTTTCCTGTGTTAAGATTTTCTATATTTTCCCCGCAGATACAACTATGTCTGAAACACAGTCTTCTCAGGAGGGGCTGGGAATTTACGAGGAAATTGATAAGTTGTTGAGCAGCAAATCATATACATCAGCACCCGCACAACCAAGGAAGACCTACCCAAGAACAAGGGTCCCTGAGGTTGGGTAATCTGTCAACTCAGTAAAGGTGAAGGATTACGCGGATGACATTTATGAAACGACCCTACAAAAGAACACAAGGACTCTCAGGGAAGGGGTGCATCAGAGGTGTATTCTCTGAGCAAGCAGCGGGCAGTCTGAAACTTTTGGAATGAGAATATAGACCTCGCAGTTGGCATAGTTCTTGGTTCTGAGTGTGCACCTGTGTCCCAAACTAATTGGATTATGCGCAGAGCTATTTCATGCGCCATCGAATACCATACAACAGGGCCCTTTTATAATGCATATTACACCCAAAGCCATAAGGGATATGCTGGCCCTGCAACATGATAGAACGACCACATTTCCCACTATTGCTAAAATGCAAAAGACATGGGAAAATATCAACAACAAGGTTAGGTTCCTTAATTCAGAGATGCAGTTGGGAGATGAGAACACCCAGATACCCATACTACCTATAGGGAAGGCACAATTCAGCCAAAGTACTCAAGAGGCACTGTCAATGATAGCTTTCATTTTTGGGATGAAGGAAGACAACACAGTCCATGACTAGAAAATAGTTATCATTTTCAGATTGAAAATTTGTTGGTCTCATTTTCAACACATCCAAATTTAAACTTTCTGTGTCAAAATGACAAATCTAACCATGCTTTGAACCCTTTCTCCAGAGTCACCTTTCAATTGAAAAACACCAGTGTCACATTTTTCCTACATGAGTCATTGAGATAACTTATTTCTAAGATGTCACAATATGTTTCCCTACATTGAACTTTACATAACAACATCATTTTGGAGCAAAGATACTCATCATTTCACTGAGTTTCTCAGGCACACTTGTCCAGTTTGTGGCATTTTATGAAAATAATTAAATATCAAAAATCTGTGATAGATGGTGTGAAATAATTTTTATGACAGTGTTAGTGACTCCATTTCACCTAATGTGGCAACTTTTTAGGTCATGGCGCTTTATGGTTTGAGAGATTTTAAACTTTCAATTTTTCGGCGGGTGGTTGGCAGAAACAATAAAATTGTGGTTTTTGTAAGGGTTGGAGCAAAAATTGTTTGGCAGGGAGATTTATAATGTTATTATGGGCAATGTGGCAAAATTTCATGAGCAAATGTTATCACAATCAAAAGCTATGCCAGTTTTCCTTCCTCATCATATGTGCAGGCTCGATGAGCAAGTGATATAAATTTTCATGAGGTTATAATTTTCAAAAGTTATGCTTTTTCACAAGTTATGACAAGTTTTCAAAGCATGCCAAAGTGTTTATAAAGGAGGTAACTTAAAAATTTTCACAAGTTGTGAGAAGGTTAGTGGAAAATTAGAAGTCTTCGACAACTTCTAAACAAATAAAAAAAAAGGTGAAGGTGAGGGATTAACTTGTGAATTTGGCTAACTTGCAAAATGAAAGCAATGCAAAAGTTAGTTATTTCAACTTGTGAATTTAGCTAACCAATTTAAATTGGAGTTCATGGTTGTTTTTAGAAATCACAAGTTAGCAAAATTGAATTAGTTATTCCAAGTTGTGGATTTAGCTAACTTCAAAAAGAAACTTGCAAAAAGAAAATTCTAACTTTTGGATTTGGCTAACTCCTCTTTTCACACCAACAAAGGAAAGTGCAGCTTGTACTATTTAGTAACTTTGTAAAAGTTGTGATTTCTTTTTCTAACTACTTGTGAAGTTTTGAAACCCATTTAAGTTGCCGATGAAGAGGGTGACCAAATCTTTGTAAAGGAGAAGTAGTTATTTTAACTACTTAAATACCTAATATCCCCACAGAATGAGTAAGTTGAAGAGGTTTTCGAAAACTTCAAGCTAATGCAATTCGTAGGTGTAAAGCTAAGTCCTACAACCATATGTGACATCCTCCCAACCCGTGCCAAACTATGAAGAAGGAATTTATATAAGATATATGGTCCCCTAATGCTCTAGCAGACTTGTCTGCAAATCATGAAAGTATGAGCAAGGGCGCGTAAGGATTTTGACAAAACATCTCAAAGAAATGTCATCTCAAGGGTGTTGATATTCATCAAAGCATTATGGAAAGTGGATTTTTGTCAAATGTTGTAATTGTAAATTCCCTCGTAGTTGTGTATTCAAAATGTGAGAGCATGGACAAAGCGCTAAGCTATTTAAAAGCATGCCTCAGAGAAATTTGGCTTCAAGAACTACAATAATTGCAGGATTTATACAAAATCTGTTTGTTGAAATGACATTTTTTCAAAATCCAAAACCACAGAAAATGTGCATGAATAGTTTGACAGCATGCCTCAAAGAAATATGGTCAAATGGAATGCAATAATTGCATAATATGCACATAATGGATTTATCGAAAGAGCATTAGAAACTTTCATGCAAATGGGGCTGGCTCTTCCCTTGTTTCTATGTTTGTGAAACCCCAGTTTGAGGCCATGGGGGAGCAGACCAAAAGTGTGCAAAGTGGATCTGCAATGTGCCTTGCAAAACTGATTGAGAATGCTAAGGACCCACCTTTTCATGCCTTCCAACAACTCTGTCCTAAGATCTGCAAGCTTTTGAGTAATCCCTATTTCGTGGCCAAGGCACGACTGATCTCTGTCTTTGGAAGCCTTTCTCAGGTTGGAGCAATTTATCAGCAACATTTATTGATATCGATGCAATGCATCACTGAATCTCTTGAAAGTACAAACTGGGCCACTCGTAAAGGGGCAGCTGATACCTTGAGCAGGATGACAACTCATTCAAGCCATATTTTGATGAGTTTCAAAACTTCAACCATTGCATTACTTGAGGCCTACCATTTTGATAAGGTGAAACTAGTAAGAGATAGTATGGTAGAGGCACTGCAACTGTGGAAGAATATTCTAGGGCCTGAAGATTAATCAAATTCAGCAGCACCAAAACTGCCATCTCTTGAAACTCAAACCGCTGAGGTGACCTAGACCTTGGAAAAGGTGAATCTTGAACATTCAAATTCCACTACAAATAAAATGAATTTTCCAGACAAAGTTTCGTTGGATGGTCAAAATCTTGGTTCCAACTCTCCTTCCAATTTACAAGGTGGTAACATGTCTGAAAAGACAGCAGGATTTTTGAAGAAAAAAAAAGCTCATGTATTGACTAACAAAGATCTAAATCCTAAATTTCTCCAAAAGCTCGAGAAAAAGGGACCAGATGAATGGCAAGTTGAAGTAGCTATCCTTTGGGGATGCCCAGCATCTGCTCAATCCGAACATGGACAGACTAAGGCATCAGCTGCAAGCCAAGAAGCTGAAAATTTGGATCTAGTTGGCATGCAAAACACAGGGGATACTTACAATGGGCTTGATAATACATACGACTTCTCACAAGATCAGTAGATCTCTAAGGAACAGGGATTCAAAAGCAAGAAGCATGGAATTGGATGATTGGAGTGATCTTAATCAGAGGGACACCAATGGTACAAGAAGCAATTTTTCAAAGGGAAAAACTTTGGGTGATGCTCATGGTGATGTTTTCCATGGATTAGAGGTTGTAGAACATTCTTGCAACATAGCAAGCTTACTAATGGGTGAGTTTGTGGAGAATGTATCAACCGGAATTGATACAGCATCAGGCAACCTCTAGGAGTTTGTGCAGGAATATGCCCATTAAACTTTCCATCTATGATTTCTTTGTGGATGTTTCCTCTAGGAGTGACATGTGGTAATATATTTCTCTTAAAACCTTCAGAGAAAGATCCTGGAGCTGTAATGCTTCTAGCTGAGTTAACAATGGAGGCTGGTCTGCCACCTGGTGTTCTCAACATTATTCAAGGAACACATGATATTGTCAACCGTATTTGTGATGATCCAAACATCAAAGCAGTCTTGTTTGTTGGTTCAAATGTGGCTGGCATACACATATATGCCAGGGCATCGGCTAAAGGAAAACGTGTCCAGTCCAACATGAGTGCAAAATGGCATTGTAACTATTTTATAAAGTACCTCAAAAACATGCCATTGCATGGAATGTCATGACTACAACATATGCAAAAATAAATAAAAAACTAATTTGTTGAAGCTGAATATGGTAGATGGATGGCCGCCCATCAAAACAAAACTATTTTGGTAGATATACTTACAAAATATTAAAGCATAAGACAAGGCATGGAGATTGTTCAATAGAATGTCTTAGAAGAAATACAATATTGAATTATGAGTTCACATATCCTTAGGTTGTTTATGGAGCAACTTTTACTCTCATATATCACAACCAAAAGGATGTTTCTTGTCCTTGTTTTATTGCACGTTTTGCACCAAGCATGCACGGAAATCTGTGCCTTATATGTGAGCTTGCAGTTGTGGGTTCGAATGCCTTGGGTTTACTTTTGCTCTTACACACAGATATGGTTATGCTCATTTGAACAAGGTACATTCAGTGTTGTCAAGGGAACTATGGTCTGAGTCACTATTCTTGTTGTTTCAATGGATTCTGGTGTGGTAGCACCTACACTAGGATATATTACTTCAAAGAAAAAGAGTTTGGTGAAGAAGTGATTATGTTCCTGACAAAGTCAATAAAAAATGGCCATCATCATACATATCAAGACTCCCAAGAACATGTGGATGGATGGTTTTATTCAGATTTAATGACCACTTGGTGTCATCATCTCCCATGATCCAACATCATCAGGAAAGGATAGCTGAGACACAACATTGCAATTGAGTTTGAGGAAGGGCCTCAATATACAGGTTTGGATTATTTTAGGGGAAAAGAGAAGGTTAAGGAATGCTTTTAAGACTTCCCAAACAGAATCTCTATGCTCAAAAAGGAATCGGTCCATATTTTATATGCATGAATAGAGGAGTCTAAAATTCAAATATCTAGAGGAGTTGTCAACATTCGGAGATGTTTGATTGTTAAAATTGAGCAGTTGGAGATAGGAAGGACTTAGCAAAATTGACAACTCAAAACTTGCAAGTTCTATTTACCTTTTTGTAAAAGTGACTTATGTCACTTGTTGTAACTAAAAGTTAGAAAATGAACCTTGTTTCTAGAAAAGTGATGTAAAATGTAACTTAAAATAAGGTTTATTATTTTACTATTTTTCAAAAAAAGGTAGTTATTAGGTAGTTACAAAGTGGTTAGTAGGTGGTTATTGAGAACAAGCCTATAAATACAAGGCTATTTCAAATGTAAAAAGGAGGGCTCTTTAGAGAGAACTTTTGTAGGGGGAACTTATGAACAAACTTCTTGGAATATTTTTGGTTTTACACATTGTATAGTTTACTTTTGGAATTGTATAATTTTGAAAAGATAATTAAGAATGCATTTCAGTTCATATGTTCTTGATGTATTTCTGAGGTATGATTACTAGTTTCTCATATGTCAAATTGGTGATCTTTCTATGAATTTGTGTAAATCAAAGTTATCCATTGAAGCATGCAATTGGGGTGATAAAGCAAAATCATGTCTCGGTATCCTGATTTGAAAGTGTTAAGATAAATTATCTCTTCGTATGTTGAGATTTACTATCTTTCTTCATCATTGTTGCACATACGTCATGAAATTCATCATGGAGTTTAGGAAAGTGGTTTCTAGCTTTGTGGTGAAACCCCCTCGTACTTTTCAATAAGATTGTGAAACTCCTATTGGTTTTCGTACATCTACCATGAGGGTTTCTACATGCCCAATTCCCTTGTTATTTTTCTTTTCTTCCTTTTTGTACTTTCAGGATAAAAGTACACAAAAACCACAAATACCCCTATCATACGAGGGAGTTACCCCTCTCAAACACAGAGGAAGATCGTTGCTCTGTCGCGATCTCTCCAACTGTTGGGACAATTTAGTCACCGCTCTAAGGGCAACGAGTCAATTTCAAATGTCATTTCATGGTGACAAATCTGTTTACCAACAAAACTATGGACAAATCACAAGAATACTAGCTAGATTTCTCAGAGCAAATTGCTAACACCATGATTGATCAACTGGTGAATTTCAAGTCCAAAGGAGTTTTCAGGTATTCTACTTTTCTATTCCACCTCATGTTATATCAGAACCATAATCTTTTCGTACAATATATGCACTTGAACATGTATGATCTAGATTTTGGCCAAAACAGAACTATTCCTATGTCTGCATGGACACATGTGTTATCTAAATCCTCCAACCCATATGAGTTTTGGGAACTTTTTGTAGCCCCTGCTTTTTGCCAATTAAGCCCTAAACCTATAGAGCATAGATTAACACAAAGTATTAGGGGTTTCATGACCAATTGCCCAATCCCCTGTGATTATTTCTTTGGGGCACACAATACTATCATCAGAGTCCATGGTTTCAATGAGGAGCCCATGCTACTACCTAAAATATTAACCCCTAGGGTAGCATTTTTTAGAAGTAACCCGACAGGTGTCTGTGGTTGATAATGAGTTTGGCACCAAGAAAAAGAAAAAGAAGATGTATGACATCCCATGGGTCAGAAGGAATATGGCACTAGAAGTTAGAGATACTAAACACCTTTTGCTAAGAAAGCTAGCTGCCCTTGGATTCTTCATCATTGAAGATAAATGGAAGTATGACCCAGACAGTTTTCTGTATTACTGGATTAGAAACAACAAGGTCCATGCTAAAATAGTACATGAGGGTCGGCCTTTCTGGGAAGATAGGAGAAATCCAAAAGAGGACAACCCAGACCTATATGTAGAACTAGCTGACTTGCCTTATGAAGGGCCTAGGCCATGGAAGAATTTTTATGTTAAAGAAAAGGTTTATGACCCTAAGATAAGAATGTCTGCTAGTTTGAAGAGGATATTGAAGGCCCAAGATTGGAAGCCAAAGAAGATTGAAGCCTATTGGAAGTATAGGCAGGAAATTTCAGAGTTAACACATTCTTTTGGGAATATTGACACATATGAGAAATGGGTGTCAATCTGGGATGAGTGGCATCCCTCCCCAGTCTCTAGCCCTGATAGAAGTAAAGTTTAGAAGAAGGGTGAGGAATCAGAAGAGGAAGCAGAGTCACCCCTTACAATGCAAGAAATAGGACAGGCCTCATCTATTGCTCGTGTATCTTCCTGGCCCCAATCTCTTAGTACTTTAGAGAAATAGAAAGGTGTGGTGTCATCACCAACCATAGGGACTCCAACAGCTTCAGTATCTGGAGGTTCCAATTTTGCTCCTTTGAAACCACTAGTGGTGGTAAAAGTGGCAGAGAAAGAAGAGTCAGAGGAAGAAACAAGTGAAAGACCTAGGAAATACAGGAAATTGTACCTGGAACCAGAATCAGAGGAAGAAGCAGAACCACTGCTACAACAACTGCCAATCACATCTTCTTTTGCTCAAGTAAGTGTTTCTTCTCCCTTTTCCCCTCTATCTCTTTCTTCTACTTTAGGAATGGCAATCCCAATAGCCAAACATTTGTACCCCCTGCCACTTCTGTTGTGCTTACATCAGCCCTTGCCCCAATTGTCAGTTCACTGGCCATGTCTTCACAGGCCATTTCATTACCACTCTTTTCCCCCTCTATTCCAAAAAGAGCCCCTTTCCAGGTTTCCCCTAGCCAACAAGTAATGGCTATTCCCTATGGCCTACCTCAAGGTCATCCTTTTGCTGGAGGATACATTGCTTCACCTCCTACATTCCAATCCCAAGCAGACACAACAAAAAGGGCTAGAGAAGCTAGAATGGACAAGAAGAGAAAGAAGGAAAACAAGAGCCCCACTGTGTGACACATGAGGTCACTTTTTGACCCCATCCAACAATAGTTGACAGTCACACATTTGTCTCCAAATGTGGTGAAACCTAATGAAAAGATGTAGCCCCAAGACTATTCAATGAATGCTGTAGCTATGGATATGTCTCTTTTCAGGCCACAAGATAGGGTCAAGCTACTCAATGAGACTACATCTACTATTGCAACTAATTATTTGAAAGTGTCAAAGAGGTTGCAAAAGGTTGAGAATGATTTAGCCCAGGAGAAGGTGAATAGTAGCAACCTTGCTAGAGAAGTTCAATCTAAGAAGAATGAGATTGAAAGTTTGAACAAACAGTTGCAAAATACTGTTTCATGTCAGATACATTAGGCTACACAAGCCCAAAATGCTTCTCTTAAGTTTGAGCTAGCACAGGAAAAGGCTGCAATGAATGTTTTGAGACAAGAGAAAGCTGCCTTGGAGAAGAAGTATCAAGAGCAATTGTAGCAAGCCACACAATTTCAACAGAAGTTGTTGAATGAACAGAATGCTACTAGTGCAATTCAGGCACAACTCCTAGCAGAGCAACAAACAAAAAAATAGCTAACAATTGAGTTAGCTAATAGGCCACAAAATGCTAGAGTTTTGAATCTGGTGAAAGAGCTTTATGTTTTAGTTTGGGAAAGAATCTCTGAGGAGATTATTCAACTAAGGCCATCCTTAACATTTTTGTTAAATGCTTAGTAGCTATGTGAGAAGGTTGAAACTTCGGTGCAAGCCACCTTGTCAACTGTTTCTTTGAGAGTTTCAGACTCTCAACTTTTGTTAAAGAAACTATATAATACAACAGATGAGACTCTGTCAGTAGCAGGAATCAATGACAGAATGATCACTACCAAAAAGGTAAATGAGGTTCTAAGTTGCAACTCTACAGCTACAAATTGCCAAGAGCTCCTGGATATAGTGAAGGAAGGAGTCGAAGATATGAAGAAACATATAGAGGATTTGGTCCAACTGTGTCTTCCTTCACCATTTCCAGATAATAATACAGTGCTGATGATTGATGATATCAAGGCCCTGCTCTTAACTAGGCAAAATGATCAAACCATTTTCCAAGGGATAAGTGATTCTTCATTAGTTAAGGAGGTGGAAGCTGTGTTGATACCTATGGCTCAGCTCAAGTTTCAGTTAAAGGCCACGGTTCAAATTTTGCAAACATTTTCCCATAAGGATATAATTAATCTTGATTTTTCTTTTCAAAATTTACAGAGTAGGTAGGGACTCTCTGATTCAGAATGGTCTATTTATCATACGACATTGCAGAATTTATGACTCTGTGTTGTATTTTTACTACATGTATTCTTGCCAGTTTTTGGGTTCTCTCCGAGCAGGCTCAGAAGTCCTATTGGTTGCCAAGAACTATAGAGTGTAAAACTCTACATTTTGTATTAGTCGTTGTTCAAGTCCGCAGGTGTCTTTTTGTCTCTATGCATGTTTCAAAGTCTTGTTGCGTAGGTTTCTTATGCTTAATACGGAAGTCGCCAAGTGTCGAGCCCTAGTTTGAAGCTGCGATATAGTCTCAAGTTATATCTTTAGCGTGGAGCGTGCCACGTAGCAATAGTTTCTATAAGTTTCAAGTGCTATAGAGGTCACCATATGTCATTAGCAAAGTCAATCCCTAAAAGTTCAATGCGAGCACAGAGGCTGCCGTGTGTCTCTTAGATATTGATGCGGACTTTGCTGCGTGTTTGTTTCTGTATCTTATGGATGCTTAGTAAAAGAGGATGGTGGGCCACAGTGTTTCAAGCCTACGGAGAATGCCACGTGGTGGATGCGACGGTAATGTTTTTTTGTTCATGACCCTTCTCTGATGATAACTAAAAGTTTCTAAGTGATGCGGAACCTGACAAGTGTCAGCTTCCGCGGGAGTTTCAAAAGGTTTCTAATGTTTCAAGAAGTGATGAGGAAGCCGCCATGTATCAGCTATTGTGCACGTGGAAGATGCCACTTGTCCCTATTTTTCTCCTTTTGAAAGCTAGAGAGCGGTAAGTTTGTGGGTCCTATTATTAATGTGTCTCATGTTTCTAATGCTGCGGGTTGTGACAGTTGTCACCTGCTGAGGCCACCTGATTATAAAGACAGTTTTGTGAAGTGTTGCAGATAAAGACACGTAGATAGTTCAGCATGCTACAGAACATGACAAGTGTTGGTTTCCTATTCTTTCCTGAGAGATGAAGGAGTTTTCAAGTTTTGCACGCGGACGTTGCCATCTATCACAATCTTTTTAGTTTCAAGTGTGCGGGTCTCGCCAAGTGTCTGTCCCTTATAGAAGGAGGTGCACTACATATATTTTACCCTAGCCAATGAGCTTGAGGAAAGAGAAAACTGTTGCAGATTTGAAAGATCTTAACCGCTAGAGACTTCCAGTTATCTTCTGTTCCGTTGGGCCATTGGGATTCAATTGTTGCAGACAATCTAGAGTTAGATCTTAGGCTATAAATATGTAACATTTGTAATAGATAGAGAGAGAGATTGATTCATACTATTTTTAGACATAGAGAATATAGATAGAGATATTTTTTCTGTCAGAGATTTAAGAGAGAAGTTGGAGACTTTTGTTGTGACCAATTGATATCATTTGCCTTTATTTTGTTATTCTTGATTAGAAAGTTAATGTACCTGTGCATGTATCTGTGCCTTCTATGTTGCTGAAAAATTAATGAGAAGGACTGAGTTCTATGCCTTGGTTGATATTTCCTGTGTCATTGCAAAGTGTCTAATTGTGAGCCTTTGATTTTATTCATTGTATCTGTTTATGTTAATCATGCAGTATCTGCTCTTTAATGTAACTAAATCTTGAGGATATTTTCACTGTGCTTAATTTGAGAGAAATACTTTTACTCAGGCGCATCGCCATAGTTAGTTTGCTTAATTGTATTTGTAGTCCTATTAGTTTCTATCCTTTTCCTCAAAACCTATTTAAGATAGAGAAGAGCCAACTTCTTTAAAATCTGGAGGTTGTTTCAGGTAGCAAGTCCCACATTCCTGAAACTTCTCATGTTGCTGCTGGATTAGACCCATAGATTTATGCATCAACAACTAATTTTTAGTCGATGACCCATAAAATCCCGCTAGGTCGAATGAACCCAAAATCCCCGCTAGGTTAGTTGGAGGTGAAATCCCCGCTAGGTCGGTGACCCCCAAAATCCCTGCTTTTTGCCCATTTTGGCCTAAAAACACATTTTTTCAAGGTGAAACTTAGATTTTCTTGGTGAATTTGAATTGCATATCTATTTGTCACATCATGATGGATCTTTTTATCAAGTTTGTGTGGATTTTTGACATGTTTTACGATAATTAATGCTACTGCACATGAAAAGTCTGTGACCCCCAAAAATCTTGTTTTTTACAGAAAAAGCTATAAAAACATGAAATAAAAGTTCCCAAATGGATCCTAATGACTGCAAAAACTTCCTAGATCAATATATTGGCCAAATGGGTACTTGAAAATGGTAAAAAAATGTAGAAAATCATGTGAAAATCACTAGATTTAAAAGATTGTTTATAAGGAAGCAACATTGACAATAAGTTGTTTTTGACTGATCCATGACTGCAAATGGACATATTTTGATTCAAAATGATGGGAAATGACTCTTTATGATGAAATTGATGCTTGCCCTTATTTCTTGTAGGTCTAAGAGGACAAAGGGGCCAATTGGAGCTATCTTAGAGGATGCACACACAGAGGTACCCTGCTGACCTAGAGATGCAGAATCGACATTCTTGCTGCACATACAAGATAAAGTCAACATGATGTCCAAGATGATGGAGATGAGATACAGGAGCAAAAAACATACAAGATCAAGTTTATTTCATTGTTGTTCCTTCAAATCCAGTCCAATGTCCTAGACATGCATATAGTTGCTCCAGCAGTCCAGTCATCAAGAATCAGTCCAACAAGCATCTAGTTAGATATATCTTCACTAATGATGTGCCACATACTCCTCTTGGTCCATTCAACTTTTGGAATCACATGAATCCACATCAGCTCAAGTTTTCAAGTGTCATGTGACTCTATTTTAGCTTTATTAGGCCTTGAAAATTGACTTTTTATCATATACAGTCAAATGGGTATCCATTTTGGCCATATTCAATGTATTTGCAAGCTATTTTTTGTCTTTTTTCTAGAGGACAAAAGCAAATCCGAAAATGTAACTAATTGATGTATCTCATTAAATGCCATGTAATTTGGACTGTTGGTGTTGAGTTAATCTCCACCGTCCATTGAAAAACTCAATATGGTGCCTTGTCTATAAAAGGGCCATCCTTTTCTCTCATTTGTAAGTAAGATTTGATAATGAATTGCTAAGACTCTGTCAAAATATAGTCAATACAAAGCAAGTTTTGCAAGTTGCTGGGAATTTGTGTTTATGAGTTGTCTCATTTTGGTTTTCATGGTTCATATTAATCTAAATTTAATTAGTTGTGCTCTTGCAATGATGGGTAAATGTTAGGATATCTGATGAATGTTTTGATCCATACTATTAGTTCTTGCAGATGGTAAGTTGTCGTGTATAGTTAGCCTGGGCCATGTCATTGAATATAGTTCGGTTGCACTCCAGTAGTTAAGTTGCGCCATTGTCTAGGTGTTTAATGAGTGAATGCAATTTGAAAATCATAAGGATCCTTTGAAGATTGCATCATTTCTTGCAACATTGTGGGTTTCCTATCCTGGTGAAATAGGAAATGCTTTATTGAAAGTATTTGTCTATCTGCAGCATTTTAGCCCATTGTGACTATCACTTAGGATCTCTTATCCCTTCTCTCTCTCCCCTATTCCTTTTGCATTCTATTTATATCAAGTTTGTTATGTTAGGTTATAAGAAGCATCTACGTTACAAATCTATTGAAAGTATCATAGGGTTTATGCATACATATTGTTGTCATATTCCATAAACCCTGTATTTTATGTAAGACCCCTTGTTGGCATAGCTAGACATACCATTGAGTCAATTCAAGCAAGCTAAGACCTAGTTGTTGTTGGGAATTAAGGTGTCTCAACCTTTGCAAATTCCTAATGTTGTATTTATTTATCTCATGTTGAGTTGGCATAGTCAGCACCTTGCGTATATGCAGTAGGGTAAATTTTGGTGACTTTGGTAGCCATCGTTTCCCCCTTGAATAATTAACGAGGGTTTGGGGGCAGCACCCCCAAGACAGGGTCAATGGGTGTAGCCCCTTGCGGGGTCTAGGGGCAGCGCCCTTGGAGCGCTCCATGTCGCGATACAGGGCGGGGTCGAGGGACAGCGCCCTCGTGGGGGCTTGGGGGCAATGCCCCCGAAACCTCAAACATTTTTTAAGTAATGACAAGTGTCGATGAGTATCTTTGCACGAGAGAAAGGCATCTTTGGGCGGTCAAGGGCGGTTATGACATGTAAGAGGAATATGGTATTTTTAGTCAGTGTATGATGGATTCTATGACAGCTGTAAGGTGCGTAAGAGCATTTGTCGTAACCTATCTTGGGACCAGGTGCCCACTTCGAGATGGGATGTTGGACAAGTGTCCTTAGGCGTGGATTTTGGGGCATGAGTCCAAGATGGACGCCCATCTCTAGAAGGTTCCATATTTGCCTTGTAAACTCTATATAAACAGGTGCTTGGATGGGGGATAGATAACTTTAGTAAAAGTACTATTATGCTGCTAGAATATCTCTAGATATGACATTCGAAGAGTCTTGAAAGAGCATTAGCTCTGAAACTGTATTGTAATCTGTTATTGTTTACTGTAATACATTTGAGCTATGTTTTGGAGTGTGGGGTTTTTCACCCGTAAGGGTTTTCCCCACGTATATCTTGTCTCTCTCTCTTCTGTCTACTTTCTGTGTGTATGTGTATTGCTGCAATATCTCTGTTAGATGTTCTATGTTGCTGTAGTTGTAAGAATTAAATTGAATTTGCTTACATCTCTCCTCATTAGATTAGTGTAGGAAGCGATTTCCGCACACCTAGCTTCCTTTCAGTTGTATTATCCTTGGGGCAGTCCTATCTTGGATAGGATACCTTTTTCAAGAGAGGTGTGATACCAGCAACCATACCTGCGTTGATGTGTGCTAAAACCACCATCAACAATTACCATGCTAAAAAAAATAGTGCAACCCAAGGATAACGAGTTTATGCGATAGTTTTTAGGCATAGATCCTTAAAACAAATGGTCAAAGATATATATCAACGATCAAGTTCAAAACTTTGTTAACAATGACCAGAGATAGAGAATGAAATGGTGGAAGTTCTAAACCCTACGGATAAGGCATGACAAACTAGTGAACAAAGTCAAAACTCTATGGGCACTAAACTTACAATATTTTAAATAATAACAACATAAAATATTTCATATGAAAATCTTTAGCAATTTTTTTTTAAAATTTAAAACAAAAATATTGCAATACACTTCCAGAGTTTGCAGTTTGTAGACAAAGATTCCATATGAATCCATACGTAATGGATCTGCAAACAAAATATTAAAAAAAAAACATTTTTTTACCTCAAAAATATATCAAGTTTTATATGGATCCTAGGCTTTTTGGGCCTTCCAAACTCAACCGTGAAGTATTTTTTTCCCTAGGATGCTCCCAACAAAAGGTAAAGCCTAGATCTCCACAAAAATAGTGAAAACTTGCAAAATCAAGCTAGGGAAACCTATGGAAACCAAGATCAAACAAGGGACAAGGTCCCACCAGGCATGCGAAAATGTGTATGCTAAAATATGAAATAAAATTAGAAACTATGCATCAAATCAAAGCTCCTATTTGTATTGCCCCTCCATTCTCACCTTGGATGTGCAAGTAGTCTAGCTAAGGAACCTGACGATAAGGATGGAACATGAGCTTCTTTTAGTACTTTTGAAAGCATGATGTATATTGTTATGTTATTATAATTATGCATAGATTTATTTGGATATTTAGGTGATGCAATAGTATGTTATTAGGATAGGTGGAAAGGGAAACATCGTACCATTGGATGTATGGGGGACATACGGGTATGAGATACGATTGCTAGAGTCCCTTCCCTAGTGCTTCAGCTATTATGCACATGTGCTCTAACTTGAATGTTTAAGTGAACCCTACCAGGCATCGACTCCACCTGAATTTGCAGGTTTGAGTGTTCCTTGAACCCAATAGAATTAGTTTACCAGAGATAGCACTTGGTCCCCTACCCTAGCCATCATCCTCGAAGAGGATGAGTACCTGGTTTGATACCTTGTTAGTTCTGTTGGTGGTCAGTCAGTGTTGTTTGAAGTTTTTCTTTTTGACCCTAGTTAGTGGTTAAGTGATTGTTTTGGTTTTCGGTTTAATTTGTCTAATAATATGCCCTGGTAAATAAATATATAGCCATAATTAATGAAATAAATTTTTAATGTAATGTTAAAATTAATAAATAATAATAATAAGGTAAAATATTATAAAGTTGGGTCTTATAATTAATTATAATATGTAAATGAATGTTGGGTAAGTGGTTTTACCCGTCTATGTAAAATTGAATATTTTTCATGTTATATTGACTTTCAAATAAATAAAAAATTAATCAATTTAAAGTTAATTATTATGTTATGTCAGGAAAGTTAATTTAATAAATTAAATCAGTTGGGATAGTTGGAAATTCCTATGCAACGGATATTGTTTTGTCTTCCTATAAATATTTTGGAGTTTTAGGGATTTTTCATTCAGTGTTCTAGGGAAGTGGAAATTGCAGAGAAAGTTTGGGCTCTGCATCAAATTTTTGTCTCGCCAGGTGTTGTTCTAGGTTGGATTTCAAACTTCGGTTTACTTGTTTTCCTGCATGTGCAATCAATGGATTGATTTCTCTCTTATTTCTGAAAATAGATGTTTTGATTTGCTCCATTATGCCTGGGAAATGAGGTATTTATTCCCGCATAAAAACAATCAATAAATGTATTGTACATATCCTGAAACTATGGTATTCCATGACATCAATTTATACCTCCCAATTACAATTCCTGAGAGGCGGGGAAGCCTATTCATCAGGGGGATTTGGTGCATATCCAACACTCATTGCATTCTAGGAGGTGACAGGGAGAATTGGGAAGAAAGGTAGGACTGAGAAATATTCTAGAGGGCTCCTGTTGGAAATCTAGAGACAAGAAAAGAGGGGATTTGAGGCGAAAAAAATTCCAGGTATGTTTTGTTTGCATGGAAGTTTCTGATTTTCTCCATTCTTTAATTTTGTTTGTACAGAAGATTTTGTGCATGCACAGTGTATAGGACATTTGTAATTTTTATCTCTGACAATTTTTGCTGTTATCCTCTATTTTATTTTGGGATTCGACATTGGGAGTTTTTAAGGTGTAAGTCTTTATATCCTTTCTAATTTCCTCAAGACAATTGTTCTTTAAATGGAATCAATTCACATATCTCTCGAAATCGTCTCCTGCCATAATCATGGAGGCAAGATTCATTTCAGTATGGGGGATCAAATCAATTTGAAGGATTCCTCACAATTTTATGTGTATTATTTTCTTTATTTTAAATGTCTTCATGCCCAAGTCCTTGCTTTTAATGATTCAATGAGTTGCTTTAAAAATTTAGAAGTATCATTGTGCACTAGGGATTTTCCTTACGCCATGATCATTGGAGTTTGTCTTTCTTTTATATTTTATACATGCCCACACCCTATTCTAGGTGCCTAAATGTTGTGATGCTGCCCCTAACTGAGACCCTATTGCTGGTTGCATTAATTAAGCCTAATGGCTAGGTTTTGGCATAGGCAAGGAGATCACTAGTTAAGGTTGTAGATTCTATCTTTTCTTCTGCATGGATATCTGAGAGAAGAACATAAGTTATGCAATAGTTTAGGATACAAATCAAAAAGAAGTATCTATGTAAATACCCCAAACTATATTCATATGTGATCTACAGGCAACAAGAAAACACACCCACAAAATCACCACGAGTTTAACTGGCATCTCAATGAAAAAGTTTAGGGTGTCTTCATGACATCCTGCATGGGCAAGAAGGTAAACCATGCACACATAATGATCAATTACAGGCGTAATGCAATAAGGGTTACAATTGAGATTGCAGTATATATAGCTCTCATCTACTAAACTGCATGGATGCATGCAACTAGAACATAAGCAAAGCTTACAATGATCGTGTGTTTCATTAATTCAAAGGTTTTGAGAGAATCCTTGCAAATCCATTTCATACATATCCTGTAATTATGAACTTTCCAACAGACCAAATCTCTTTTGGCTTTTTGTTAATCAGTTTTGGGCCTTGATATTTTGCATTTGTTGGGCGATTAGGGTTATTGCATTTTCTCTTCTGATAAAATAACCATTCTAGCATACTCAGATAGACATCCATACCCTCCAAAGCGTCTATAATGGCACATGCAGAGAAAGTGTTGGCATAAGTAGATGAATATAAGCCTTGCATCTATCCTTAAGTGTTTCTTGATATTTTTTAAAAGTCTATTACAATTTTTGATATGCATGCTTTGAGAAGCATTCACCTTGCTATCTAGGTTCAGAGATTTGGCTCAATATGCTAGCTGTAATTGATAAGACTTCAAATAATACATTCTATATTTATCATGTGACCATTGCATTCAAGATAGTAATATCTCTTTGAAACATTCTGTCAACCCAGATCACGTGCCTTGTCTAAGTTCCCACACTGGCGTAGGTAGAGAGATGCTGGCAAAGGTTGTGAGTTTGGATTTACATCTACCAATTGCATTTGATTGAACATTTCTAAAGCCTTTTCAACAAATGCATTTTGTGCATATCCTGTAATCATTGCATTCCATGATATGGCTTCTTTTTGAGGCATTCTATCAGACAGTTTGCATGCCTTGTGTATACTTTCACATTTTACATGCATGACTACTAGTTATTTTTCCTTTAGTGCAATTGGCTTAACACCTACCCATTGCATTTGCTTGAAAGTTTCTAAATCCTTTTTCCTTTCTGTGTATATCCTTCAATCATCCTATAAGTCCTTGAGATACTAAATAAAACTATATCCTTCTATGAGCAATGTAGTCCACAATGTACCTATCATCGCTCTTACAACAAGTTTGGAAATTAGTTTCATAGGTAGTTGAGAGGAGACCATTAGTTGTGTAGCCTTTCAGTTAGATTTGTTTCCTTTTTCATACCGGGAAATATATATATATATATATATATATATATATATATATATATATATATATATATATATATATATATATATATATATATATATATATATATATATATATATATATATATATATATATATATATATATATATATATATATATATATATATAACTGTGTAGATATTTATATGTTTCCAAAAGCCACTACTAGTGCAGTACGTCTATATTATTTTCTTGCATGAATTCTTTGGAACTACCATATCTATGGCCAAGAATTGACTGATAACTTTGTGGCTACATAAGAGAACTATTTCCTTTCCTTTTCCATACATCCATGACCTTAAGAAAATATATTACTTTTGGGAAATTACATTCTTTTAGGCTTTTTGTCAATGGTTCATTTGGCAGATTTTACCCTTCATTATGCGTTTTATATTTTTGTATATCTTCCTTCATTTAATATAGAAATTACTTAACTTTTAGTCTACTTAAGTATTTAAATTATAAGGTGTGAAATTTTCTATTATTTGTATAACTGGCACTTCCATTAAAGTTTGGGTTAAAGTCTTAGAAACCTCATAAGTGATGGGTTTGTCCTATGATAAATAATTTCTCCTAAACCCTCTCTTAGTATATATAAATATATATAACTATTTAAACAATTTGCTATGTCAATGTAGTAGAAAGAAGGTAGAGGAATAGATTTATCCACTTAATTATGTTTAACTTCGTGGCATAGTGGAGAATTATTCTGGTAAGAATATATAAGTTATCAATAAATTATTTTCCTTTATCTTCAAAATATTTCTCTTATAATGCAAATCTTTAGATGAATATTTTGAGTGTGTAAATTGATATTTATGGGAAGTTATTTAAGATAATTTAGGTAATACTTTAGAATTGTCTAAAATGTTTATCATTATTTTGTTATAAGGGGAAAAAGTTTCATGCTTGGACTATATGTGTTATTGTTATAAACTTCCACCCGATCTTTTAAATGTACTTTTGCAATTATGCTTGATGTTGTGATATCTAGGTAATTACTTAAGAACCTCTTAAATGGTGTATAGAATCTTGTTAATCAATGAATGTGTCTTACAAAAGATAAAAACCTATATGCAAGTGTATGAAGTATGGTTTCTTTGGATCATAAGGTTTATTCTAATGAAAATTGAGGATGTGGGTAGAACCTTGATGTGTACTTGTCCAAATTTGAGAATGGTAGTTTGGAGAAATAACAGAATGTATTGTTGATCCTTAGCAAATTATTACTTGTATGCACATCTTAAGTAAAACCATAGTAAATAGACTGGAAGATAGAAGTTTTAGTTCTTAAATTTTAGAGATTATATGATTTTGTCTTATGTTATACCTTAGTGGTCCATATGACTTTACGATATTTGTGTAATTTATGGTCAATCTATTTCATTTTGTGATCTCAACTTGAGAGATTTTATCTAAGTCAATTTGCTTTGTCTCAATTTAAAGGGTGGTAATAGTCGTCTTGTTAATAATGAGTAGAGTTAAGTATTAATGGGTTTCATTGATAAGTTATGTTGTGTGAGTGCCTCCAGAAGTAAAGTAAGTGTTGTAAGTGAGGTTGGTGAGGCCAGCAGAGTTGTGTTGGAGCCATGTATAATCCTTGTTTATGTTAGCTTGTTACTTTCCTGACTGTCTGTTAGATGTGGGACCTAGTGTTATGTCCTAGCACGGGGGTGGACCTTAGGGTTCCACATGGTCAGGAGGTTAGTTCTTTTTCTCCATTGGGTATTCTTGTTGTATGTTTGTGAGTGTGGTGATTGATCATCACACTGTGGATTCCAGTTCCTGTTTCAATTGGGGAGACATCTATCATGTATTTGTATATTGGATTGCATTTATGTTGCAATTCTTAAAGTAATCTGATGTAATCTTTCTCACGCACTGGGGAAAGTAATGTTGTAAATATTGTAATGATGTAACAACTATTGATGATTTCATCTTGTAAAAAGTATTGTAAAGTGATGTATCTTTCGTATGATGTTTAGCTAGAAAGTGATTTGTAATGTTAGATCGATCATGTTATCTTTTATGATATGTTCTAGTAATCTTGATGTTAGCTTTGTGAGTAGTGTAGTCGGGGAATCTTAGAGGACCTAGGTTTAGTTTATTATGCATTCTATAGTTGTTGATTTTAAAAAAAAATTGTTCCATTAATTTGACTTGGTTTAGTGTTGTCCTCTAGGGTTCCTTGGTGGGGGCATTACACTATTTCATGCCTAAAAACACTTCTAATTGAGCAAAGGGATAGCGAAAACAATATACAAAGATGAAAAATCTCACCAAGATAACCCTTGTTACACTAAGAAATGGTTGTTGTGCTCCAATAGATTCCTGATAATGAGATTGATTGTTGATTGCTCACTTTGATAGCATAACATCACTTTTCACTTGTTTATTTTTACAAATGGCTTGATTCAGGGTTGATTTATAGATTTTAGATGATAGGATGAATGGATAATATTTGATTAGAGATTGATGGCTATAATTGAATGAGACAAACTAGGGCAATGTTAGAAGCTTTTAGGGCATTTTATAAGGATTGATGGTTGAGATTAAAAATATAGATAGATAGGATTGAGTGAGAGGAATTAGGACAAGGATGGAAGCTTCTAGGTCTTATCCTTATGTGAATGGCTAGGATTAAAAGATGTGGTATGGAAATAAGTGGTGGAGATGTTAAGTTAGTTTGACTTTTATGGGAGTATCTGGGTTCAATGAATCTAAATAAGGTCTTAGCTAGTCATGTGACTTTTTTGGGTTTTTAATTTATTTATCTATGGAAAATAAATAAGGATGGGATTAATTAGGAAAAATGGGGAATTTAGAATATGACTTAGGATTTTTATACTAATTAATTAAATAATACAATTATTTAATTAATTACTGGAGAGGAATATGGGAAAATTAGGTTAATTAAATAAATTAACTTGATGAAAGGGGGAAATAGATGCTAAAGGGATAATCCTAATTAATTAAATCAATATAATTTAATTAATTGTTAAATGATGATCGTAGGCTGAATGTGGTTTCGGATGGAATTAGGGTGGTGTTGCAAGGTGTCGAAAGTGGTGTTAGATGTGTCATTAGGATGTATGGTGAATTTTAGGTGTCTACAAACAAATTCAATATGATCATCTAATAAATCATCATCATCAAGCCAAGAATAATTAAGAGGAGTAAGAGAATCATCATTAGAAAGTTCATCATCACTATAATGCTCCACCTTTGTTAATCCTTCCCTTGTCCTAGTCTTGTAGTATTTCTTAGGTTGGAGCATGTTTAAGAACTAGTTGATAAGTGTTTGAAGGACAATCCATGTCCAATGTTTGATTATTTCCATTCTTATGTATATATTCTTATTGATAGATTAAATTCTTCTTTCATGACTGAACCTATGCAACTTTTTTATCTTCAATCTTTTCATAAGCTAACATTGAAATAAGTTATTTTTTGGTTCAAATTTATGAGTGAATTTAATAATTATATATTCAAATTGATTAAATATGCATATTATATTATTTAGGTCATGTGTATTGTGAATGATCTTTAATAAGATGTGGTTATATGGGTTAATGTGATTTGGATTGGTGTCACATTTTGATATTATACTGTAATTTACAATATGGAGGGATTCCTTGTTTGAATACATGTTCACGTTGGATGTTTTATGCTTTTATTTTTCTATCCTTATGTTGTGTAGATATGCCTGATGTTTTAATTAATTATCTAGGCATAGGTTTCTCCAAAGGTGGTTAATTGGAGATGGCCTATTTGGGTAAGTATGTTATGTTTAAACTCCCCATCTCACTCAATTTGAGTTGTGAGATGATTCCTTATGTAACTCTATGAAACCATAATTTTAATTAGTGTCAGTTCTAGATTCATGTGATGTGAATTTAAACTTGTAAAGTGTGCAGTTACTTTGCATGCAATTATTTATCTCATGTTGCACTTGTATTTAATTAGTTTTTAAAAGGCTTGATTTGAGAGTTTGTAGAATATATAATTTATGCTTGAGTCAAACTTGAGTTTTTTAACATGCCTTAGTGAAAAGGTCTTATACATTTTCAATCTTAGGATTTATTTAGAATAAAAAGCTATGGTCAATTGAAAAAAAATTACATTATAAGTTATATTTGAAGAAGTATTATGTTTAGGCATTTGAGTAAAATATCTTAAGTGGAATATCTATTGCAAATATCTATTTTGAAATAACTAGTTTTAAATGTGAAATGGGATAAAATTCACTTTGGGGTTTAGGGATTTTGGAGTCAAAAGGGAAAATCAAAGGGTTTCAAAAAGCTTGTTGACTTTGTTCATTCTCCTCTTCTCTGTTTTTTGTGTGAATTCCTTATTTATAAAGGATTTGAGTATTTCTTGTAGATTATAAAATATTTTATTGAATCTTGAAAGATTTGGAAAAGATTGCTTGTGTGGTGCTCAAGAAAGATTATCTCCTTTGTGCTTGAGGTTTACTTTTTGAAAAGGTATTTTCTTTCTTTGAATTTTATGCAAAAATTTAAACAGATTTCATAATTTTTCATGCACCACATTAGATGGCTAGCATATGGCTTTAATTTAATTGGTTTTGACTTGAAAAGTAAGATATATAATAGCTTGTTGTTGTGTGATTTTTATTTTGTATATTTTAAATTTTGAAAAGTATAAAATAGTGGCAAAACTATGGAGATTTTTTCTTGAAATTGTATGTGCTTTCAAAAGTATTATCTCCTCTTGATATGCTCAAAAGGGTCTTTATTTTCATGAATTTTATATTTTGAAATTTAAATATGTTTAGCACATCCATTATGGTGATTTTAAAATTTGCATGACTCTTGAATTTGTGAAAATAGTAAATTTAGAATTTAGAACATGTAAAATATTTTTATATTGTAGGATGAGATGTCTCCTTATGGAAATATGATTTCCTATATTTTGGATATGAGTGTCATGGTTTTTGACCTCATTTTTGGTTTCATAGTATTTTTCTCATTTGGACCTTTTTGTTTCAGGATGAGCTTTAGAGTTACAAGTAGAGTAGACCCTATTCACCATTTATAATTGGTATGAGCCCATGTGAAGAGCATGAAGAGGATAATATCTAAAAAGATAAAATTGATTGGGAATTAGACAATAAAATAAACTTAATAATGAGATACCCCACTTTTAGTATCAAACATTCTTAATAGGGTTCATGAATTCTAGTGAAGATACATCATGTCAATCTAATTGGTATTCATTGATTGTTATTGAGAATCCTCGATTCGAGATGGAGGCACACCTCTTAACTTCCATGCAGATTTGAAAACTATTGTGATGACACCAACTCCTACATCTAGTAGTCCTCTCCTATTTATTTTCAAGTTATTGATACTTGATGTGTGTATGTGGTTCTAATTGCATGATTATGGGTGATTCTTGCCATACTCAGTGCTTGTTATTGGTGGTTATTTCTATTCATTTCACATGATTATGGGTGCCTCTCATTATCATCATTGGATGTTGGTAGCATATAATAGGTTGTACATTACCACACATGCAATTTGGATCATTTCTAGACCCATATATCCATTATATACAACTTAAATAGCCTTAAATACACCATAATATGCCTAAATAAGATATAAAAGGGATAATATCATAAAGGAAGAGGTAAATTTGTAAGAAGAAGATAACCGAGAGTTATTATGAAATAATATTTAAAAAATTCACCATACATTAAGAGGCTATATAAGAAAAGGGAAAAGTGGGAAATGTTAGTCACTCAAGGACTCATAGGTGCCAAAATCATCTACAAGAATTCTTCCACATGAGAGAAGCTAGATTGAGAGGCAAAAAAAAATCAGTGCTTGCATGTGGATTGATTATTCATATAGAAACATGCATATAAATACAATCACACTTGTTAAAAAATACAAGGTGGGAACAGATAGATTATGACACATGCCATAAATCTCTCAAGTACATAAAGGAAATAAAATCCTAAGGACTTCCCTAATAAAGTTATGCTAAGTGTAAATATGATTTTACACTAACACCCCCATAAGTGTAACTTAGGAATGTTACAAACAAGATAAAAATAAATAAAGATGGGTCCCAAAGATAAAGGCATGATTAGGTACCCATTTACAAACAAGAAACTCTCATAACCAAAGAAAAGGAGAAAATCCTAACGAAAAAAAATCCTCTCCAAAAGAGAGAAAATAAAACACAAAAAAATATGTACATGTCATGGAAGAAGGACTCATCACAAAGACCCCACAATAATTACATCCATCATGAAGGTACAATCATGAGCCCCCATAGGAGGGAAATATAAAGACTGATATCCTCCAACATAGTAGAATCTCCTGTAATAGAAGAGGATATTGGAACATGAATGCATAAGCTAATCGACTTGTGGAAAAGGAAATTCATTTCCTTAGAAAGAAACAACTCGAATGGTGAATGTTGAATAACCTATGAAAAAGGAAGTCTCATGATGAATGCCTCTAAAAGCTATATAGGTGGCCACATGTCACAACCAAAAGATGCCACAATGAAATCAGGAACAACATGCTTAACCAATGAGTGTGACAACTCAAGACAAGTTGGGAACCCATAATCATTATTATCCAAAGATAAATAGTACTAATAACAATAGTTCCATGACTGTCATCAAAGAGGAACTACAAATCCTTGAGAGTGTGCTCAGCATCTACAATGTAAGACTTAGTAAATAACTCAAAGATACTTGTCAAATAATCATCCCACGCAATAAAATAAAAAGAGCATATAGCATCCTGATCAACCAATGAATCATTGATATCAAGAGAAGTAGGAGGTAGAGGAGAAGAAATGGTGGCACTAGTTTGAAATTTTGGATTAAAAGTGAGAACACCAAGATTCAAATAACCAAACCTCTACTCAGAACCAATATTCACACAAGATGTGTGATCAACAACCAAAGTATATGAACCATCATTAGGGGAAAAACTAGAAAAGATGTATAGCAAATATGCATGATCAACCACCCCAGTAAAAATAATCTTCATTCTCTCCAAGTCTCTAATAATAACTAGATCAGGTTTGAACTCTATAGTCTTCCTTACACTACTATGAGTAATCTAATATATAGAAATAATATTGTTTGACAAAGAAGGCACACATAATGCAGTATTGAAGTTACCCTCACCAATATCAATAGATCCCTTCCCAATCACATTCATGTATGTATTATTACCCATCAAAATAGGTGGCATAACACAAGGCTAAAAAGTAGAGAACATGGATGGAGATGAAGCCATATGATGAGAGGCTCCAAAATCAAGAATTCATTTACCTAATCCATGACTTGTACTTACACAAAGTTCTTACCTTTATATTTACTTGCATGGCCTTTTTTAGAAGATCTTGACTATTTTGATGATGAAGGAGAAGGAGAACATGAACTAAGAGATGAATATGAAGGAGTACATACATTTATTTTATGAAAAAGATGCTTCAACTCATCCATTTAATTTTTGTAACAATCATGTTCATCATGCCCATATTTCTTGTCGTATGTGCATGTGGGTTTTTTCTTTTTAGTGGATGAAGATGACTCAAGGTTTGCATGTGTTTTTGATTATTTATCTTGCTCACTATTCTTCTTTTTTTGTTTCTTTTCCTTTCCAATTGAAGCCTTTTGGTCTTTTTTCTTTGACTTGCAACAAGAGCATGAGATTTTGAAGACTTTAAAGTACCCATCTGCACTAGCTTTTCCTATTCCTTAGGGAGTAATGTAGCAAAGTCTTCAAGTGAAGGAATTCTAAATCTAGCACCAAGAGCATCCTTAGTACCATAAAATGTAGAGAAAAAATAGAATAATCAGGACCAAGTTTAGCAAGAATAGACAAAATCAACTGGGTCCTCTTTCTCTTTACCACATTATTTCAATTATAATATGAGAGACTTGAGTTTGGCTAAGAAATATTAGATGTCGTCAAAGGTAGATGAATTCAACCTAATAAGATCATTTTCTAACTAATTACCTCTCATAGTATCTTGCTGACCAAACAGACCCTCTAATGTAGTCTAGATCTCATTTGGTGTTGTGCATGACTCCACATGAAAAAGAAGATTAGGAGAAATTGACTGACATGATGTCCCACAAGCTTCACCACACATATAAAACCATTTTATCCTTTCTAAAACACCCTCAAGTTTAGGATCCGTACCCACTATCACCCTATATATCCTCAATCTCTTCAATTGAATCTCTATTTGCCTCTTCCACTCATGATAATTGTATGGAGTAAGAGAGATGATTGGGAGTTTATCCATGATAAATACAATGAAATTGAAAAATATGCAACAAAAATAACCCCCTTATTTATAAAAAATTCCACTTGTATGTCCTTTTTCCAACCAATTAGGCTAAAAACAAAGATCTAACTTCAATGGAGAAAAAAATACTTGATAACGTTTTCTAGAGAAAAGAAGTGGATGATAGAATAGAGAGTGGAACCAGATTTCCAATGCCTAATTGTATGTCCAATTTCATCACCATATTCCCAAGTTATGGCCTCCAAAAAAGTTACCCTATTAGCACCTCAGAGAAAAAATAGACCCGCAAGATAGGCACTAGTCATGCATTTGATCAAGGGCTAGAAGGCAGGGCACTTAGACTGAGTGCTTGGCACATGGTTCTCAATACAACTATAGACACTTAAAATTTGCCAATGCATTCTTCATGTCACTATACCACATTCACATCATTTCCCATTTAATTATCCAATTTCCGTTCTTTGACACTAATTAATTAATTCATCTATCTTCATCATATTCCTCTGTATTAATTAAATAATTCTAATTACTTAATTACATCAATTTCCCTCCATACTTTAAATAAATAAATTCAAATTATTTATTTAAATATTTTTTTCCCTCCAAATAAATAAAATTTAAATATTTTATTTATTCATCCATGTGCACATGAAATTAATTAATCAATTTATTTAATTTCCCCAGTATCCTCTCTCGTCATAATTTCCTCTGGTCAAATCAGTTAATAGATCAATCAATTGAGTTGACTCATCAATCAATCATGTTAACAAATCAATCAATTTTGTTAACAAATCAATCAACCCAATTAACGAATCATCAATTCAGTCAACTCCTCAATCAGATTTGTTAGCCTCCATAATTCATGAGAGGACAAGGACACTTGTCTCTCTCTCATTTTCTCAGATCCTCTCAATCAATTTCAACCGTTGATCTTTCTGATCATCTTTCATCGTTGATCTGTATTTCTGGAAGTCTATAAATAAAACATCTCCCTCACCATCTGATTGTCTCCCATATTCATAAAATTATGTTGTTTCCATTTGAATCATTCATTTTGGGAGATCAAGGTTATTCTACTTGAGCTTGAGCAATCCACATACTACTTAATTAGCAAGGAGAAAAATCTATTGGATTTGGGTGCACTCCAATTCACTCAATCTGTGTGGTTAGTTTGTGTGTAAAGGAAGGTATAATTGTATTTGATTCGGTTTCTTTCTTTTTTCTTTGCATTCAAGTTTTCATCCATCACATTTTGGCACACTCGGTGGGACCCATGTCCCTTTAATCTAACATCTTTGGAAGAAAATTTGTATTATTTTGTGTGCAAGTACAGAAGCACACCTATGACTGTAACAGTGCACCTACAATTCAAGTCAACGTGCATGTGGCTCAGGTCGGCATGCCTGTGGTTAAAGTCAGTGCACCTATGGCATTTGTCTAAGCACCTATGTTTCTGATTAGGCTCTAACATTTTGTGTTGTTTAGTATTCATTTTTCAAGTTTTTTTCTAACTAGATTTGTTTGTCGAGTCTTCCTAACCCCTAAACCTACTTGTCTAATTATTTGACATCTATTTTTGCAAGGTTTAAGATACTTTTTCTTTCAGATTTTTAGGTTCTTTTACAAAAGTGCGCCTTTGGTTTACAAAAGCATGCCTTTGTTTCTTCTAATGTAACTGGCAGTTTCTATCTGATCTGATTTGACCCTTAAGATCTCTAGATCATCCCCTATTAGTCAAATCTTGTCTTTTGTTAGAGCTAACTCTCTATTTTTGGAAAGCTTCTTAATGCAATGATGGAAGTGTGCCTTTGTTTTGCAATTTAAGCACACCTTTGTGCTCTATCGACACACCCTTGGCTCATATCAGCTTGCCTGTGGCTTCTTCTATGTCTATAAAAGTGCACTTTCAGTTTCTGTTGGCACACTTTTGTCTCAAGTCGACACACTTTTGGATTCTATTAGCGCGCATATGGTAAGTAGGTAAAAATAGGTATCATTTCTTTGTTTCTTTGTTTTATTTTTCTCTGTTTGCACACTTCTGACTATCTTTGCACACTTTTGGTTTGTGTTTTGTTTAAGCTAACATTTTTGTTTGGTTTTGGGACTAACTATTTGGTGTAGCATTTCTTGATTTTCCAAGATCATTTTTTGAAACTATTAATGTGTTTGTTGCAGCTACGTTTATCTAAGATCTCTTTTTCTCACTAATTTAGGAACTAAATTAGTTAGTTGGTTAATTAACTTGTTTGTTATACTTGTGGGAATTTGTAATACATATGCTCTCTCCATGCACTTTGTGTGATCTTGGAGATCAGAAATCTTGCACTTTCTTTTGTTTTAGCTTAAATCCTAAGGTGGGACTAATTTGCACAATCTCTCTCTTTGCACCTAGTGCAACCCTGGAGATCAAAAGAAATTAGTATCTATCTTCCCTTTTAGGGGGCTTGCTAGGGGATTTCATCAGCCCTAGGGATAACCTCAACCACATGTTCTAGCATGAGATATAAACGTTGTGAGAATCAAAAGAGTCACTTCAAAGGAACAACCCTCTTCCCCCTTGCAAAAACCTTGAGACCCTTGGTCTTTTGAGACTTGTGTTTGGTTGGCACTTGGGTTGATTGGGACACCCTTGTTCACAGATCATCCCCCATACCTCACGTATATTGGAACACTCCTTAGAAGCTTGTAAAGCCTAGATAGGACCATCGACCATTTTATAGTGTGGTGTAAGGGACACGGATCACCCCCTAAAGTTACTCACCATCATAAATCCTTGAAGGTGAGATAGAAGTTTTCTTTGGGCAAGGCATAAAAGCCTCCAAGGAAAGGGATATTGGGTGCAACACCCTTATCCCTAGCTATCTACTCAGGGTGAAGTGTTCTTAGTTAGGTAAGAACATGGATAGGTATTCTATCATGTTGGCCCACATTACGAAATCACTCCTACTTGAATAAATTTCTAGGTTTGTGCTCAAGTGATTGATGTGTCTTTTCTTGTGAAATACCAATAATAGCCATTTTTTATCTGCGAAGGCTCCAATCTTACGCACCTAATTCCAAAGAGTCAAGTAGCCATTGTGTCTTCTTTGTTTGTTTTCTTGCCAAAGAAACTCAAAAACCATCTTCCAAAGCAAACAAATAGTCACAAACTATTCATTGTTAGTCCTTCCATTGGTATTAGTCCTTTTATCACATAGTCATCCATCCTCACACCATTATTTATACTTTAGAGAATCTATCTTCTTGAGACTATAGGATATTAGCACAATCATTTAGCAAACATATCTCAAACACCATACAACCTTTTCCATCATTTTGGTTATTAGTCTAGAATCTAGATTAATATCCACTATCATGTCTTTGATTTAAGAAGTAGCCTCTCTTAGATTCATAGATAAGTTGGCATCCATCAAACTAGAAATACCAAAATTTGATAAATACAAAGGAAAAGGTGATCCCAAAGAACATCTTAGGGAATTTTATAATGCTTTCATAGAGGTTGCCAATAATGATACATATCTCTTATGCCTCTTCCCTCACAGTCTTGGAGGGAAAGCAATGGATTGGTTTTCTCATCAACCCCTGAGTATTAAAACTTTTAACAAGTTGGATGAAAAGTTTGTTACACACTTTTCTTTCAACATAGAACATGAAATCTCCATGACAAACCTATGTAACAACAAAAAATAGAATGGGGAAACCTTCATCTCATCCCTACAATGATGGAGGAACATGGCTAGCAAATTTCCATGGCCCATCCCTGAAAAGTAATTAGTGAAAATATTTGTTCAGAATCTAAACCCTAAACTAGGATTCTATTTCCAAATCCAATGTGCTAACTCTTTCGACGAGATCATCTCCAAAGGGATAAACATTGAAAAAGCCCTCATTGCTAAAGGGCTTGTCAAGATCTGTAAGGAAACAAAAGACAACCCCCAAACTTCCAATGAAAAGTCCTATTTTTGGGCCAAAAACAAGAATGCTGTTAATGATGGTGTTGTGGACACAAAACATGTTCAAACTATTCAAACACCAATTAATATTCAAACACTAGCAAAGAATATCCCATCTACTCCCAAGGATCAACCTAAACAAGACTTCACACCTAGATGTAGATTCACTCCCCTAAGAAAACCTATTGAGTTTGTCCTAAAGAAACCTGTCCAAAATTGTCTCATCACGTTACCTGAAGCTCGCCAATATGATGAACCTACATTTAAACCCTCTTGGTATAAGGACAACAAATATTGCGAATAGCACAGAGTCAAGGGACACAAGACACCTAGATGTATGAAATTGAAAAATCTTATCCATAACCTTATTGATTGAGGAGAAGCTATTATAGATGATGCTCCTAAACAAACATCAAACAATGATCTTAACATCTATAAGGATCCATTACCGAAACATGGTAAAGGAAACACTTCCAATAAAGGTAAAGGGCTCAATCATCTATCAGGTTCATACGATTCCATTGTTGGTCATATAGGAGAAAGTCATGTGTCTACTCTTTCCATCAAGGGAAAAGCCCCTGACTATGCTCTCACAACTCATTGTGGTCGTGTTACCTTTCGCGGTGTAACACCAAACATCCACCCAAATTCTGAATACAACATTTTAGATCACCTAGGAAAGACTCTAGCTCATATATCCATTCTAGATCTCCTTCAAGCATCCCCCATGCATAAAGCTATACTCGAGAAAGCCCTCCAAAAATCATTTGTTCTAGATAACATCGATGTTACTCAATTCCAAGCCATGATAGGGCATATCACTTCACCACATCACTTGGTCTTCACTGAAAAAGACCTTCCATCCCAAAACACCTGTTATAATGATGGGCTACATATTGAAGTTTATATTCATCTACACAAATTCAAACGCATCCCTATAGATGGCCTAAATATTTGTTCTCTGAAACTATTGAAACAATTGGGATATTCTGAGGACACCATTGATTCTAATAAAAATATGACCATAAAAGCATATAATAATGCCAAGGGAGAATCAGAAGGTGTTATTCATCTACCAATCTAAGTTTGTCCTGCCTTAATAGAAACTCATTGTCAAGTACTGTACCTTGACCTCCCATACAACATTATCCTAGGTCACCCATGGATCCATACCATGCAAGTCATACCTTCCATGTACCATTGATGCTTAAGTTTCATTTTAATGGTACGTAAATTACTATTCTTGGAGATCCCAATCCTTTTGAATTCTACCAAACTATGCAAGGTAGATATTAGAATTCAAATCAAATCCCAAACAACCTCACAACTCAACCATCATCCTCCTACCTAGATCCATCCACATTAGCCAAAACCCCAGCTAATACACATTTTCTCAAGGTCAAGGTTTAGTACAAGGATACAGGATTGGGAGAATATGACTTACACAAGTCTTTCTGTGTGGGGAATTTGCCCTTATCACCCAAGTCATATGGGAAACCACCTATAGCCAAGGCAAGTAAAAAGGTAAGCGTACAATCTAACCCAACAACATTCATTCATTGGGGAATGTTAGAAAATGAGTGTATTGAAGAAATATCCTCTCAGATATTCAAAGATGACAAGGACCCAGTCACATTACCAGTTGAACAATACAGTAGAGGTCTCTGTATTGTAAAGAACATGAGATACAAAGGACAAGGTGGGCTTGGCATGCATGGACAAAAACTTAGAATTGATCTTTGTAACTAAGAAAAATAATAAGCATGGTTTAGGATATGGAAGAGGGTACCGCGATCCTCAAACATTCAGCTTATTCTCAACGAAGTAGTGAAGGCTTTTCCTACGGTTGTGATTTATAATGAGGATACTATCAATGAATCCTACTTACACTTTACTGACTTATTTCAAGAGACTTCCATATTAATGATATCCTCCATCTTCCTCACCTCCAAAACTAAAACCCAGAACATTTCACTTGTATACCCAAACCTTGTCGATTGGGACCACCAAGAGGCTCCCATTCTTGATACCTTTTAGAATGATGAAGCCCTCACATAATTCATGGGACTCTGAGATGGTATTCCACCTAGAAACCATAAGGAAGGCTTTGTCATGGACTTGTCTCCTATCACATACTTTGGCGAAAAATGCCAAATCCTCCAGTCACAAAAATAAAAATAAAAATATCAGATCCCCTAGTGAAAACCACTTTGTGGCATCTTTGGATCCCAAAATAGTAAAAATAAAGGACATATCCAATGGTGAAAACCTCTCTGAGGCACTCAAGGATGGAGGATTTGACCTTCCCTGGACTTCAAAATATCAGGAAAAGTCTTCACTTTTGGTTGAACAATCACAGGAGATGAACCTAGGAACAACACAAAACCCCAAGATCACTTTCTTAGAATCTTTTCTCTCAGAGCAAGAGCGAAAGGATTTCACAATGTTTTTCATGAAAATAGTGGTTAACTTCACTTGGACATATGCAGACATGCCTGGGTTGGATCCTTTACTAGTGGTTCATCATTTAGCAATGTCCCCTAATGCTAAACCAGTTAAACATAAACTTTGAAAAATGTATCCCTAGATAGCATTACTAGTTAAAGCTAAACTTCAGAAGTTGCTAGATGTAAAGTTTATACACCCTATTGATTATGCAGAGTGGGTTTCTAACTTGGTACTATTAGATTCAGGATAGACAACTAAGAGGGGGGGCTGAATCAGTTGTCCAAAAATTTCATGCAATTAATCACTTAAATCCACTTGATAATTCAGCAGCATATTAATAAATCAATCATGGAAACATAATGCATTAAATCAAGAGCAGAAACACATTAACACATAAGACACCAAGATTTTAACATGGAAAACCCAGTTAATAGAAAAACCATGGGGTGACTAACCCAATATTGTATTCTCTGTTAAAAGAATAAGAAGGACAAAATGGCACATGCCAATTAGGGCTCACTGCTCGAGCACACTACTCACAAGAGGCCCACTGCCTATAGGAGACACACTGTCTACAAAATAATAGATATTACATACTTGAATTGAAGAATATCATATTCACCATGCTTGAGTCAATTCCATTTAAGCCCAATACTTTTGCTTTGCCTTTTGCTCTGCTTCCTTTCTACCACACACTCATCTCCACCAGTAACCTTCAAAATGACTTCACAACCTCTTATTTATACAAGACATTTGACTTTAGGATAATCATCCAAGTCGGCATACATTATAGAGAAAATACATAAATACAACATGACTAATTACAAGAAGACTTCACGTGGATCAACACGTTGTCAGCCACACAGATCTAAGACTTCAGTCTTCCTTTAGGAACATGCCATTCTTCATAGAACATCTTCAAGATCATCCGCAGGATGTGTAACTCATCCGGTCGGCCAAACTTAGGAAGAACATCATCATCCGGAAGTAATTCTTCCATTCTGAACTCAATCTGCAATTTAGACCACTAACACAAACTGGACTCAATCCAAAGACCTCCACAAGCTTTCCTGAATCACCAAGAACACCCACACTACTTCTGCTTATTGAAATCTTTCTCTCCTTCATCTGGAACCTCAAGAACACAGTCTGTCATCACTGTCATATTGAAATAGATGCTTGTGGACCTCCAGACCATGAACCAATTGAGTTGTCAATTCACATTGACTTCCTAAACACTCCACCAAATCCACAGAACAAGATATTGCATTTTCAAATCTCACCAAACCTATCTGTGTCACTCTATCACCTCTAAACATCTACCAGAACCGGTTTTACTCAAGTCACCATAACTTCTTCAAATCTTCATGCGGACCTCTCAAATCTTTATTGGATCATCTTAAGACACATATCTACAAACCCTTTGAAGCACATCCTCTAATTTGCATCTTACTTAGGATCTTCACCTCACTGTTCTTCTCTATTCCTAATAAGACTAATTTTCTCAATATCCTCAACATACAACTCATCCAATCCATGTCATCAATGCAACATGAGTATGTTGACATCAATGACAACACCGGTTAGGCCCATACTTGCAACAATCTCCCCCTTTGTCATTGATGGCAACATATGATGTGAAAAAATTGTTTTAACCACCAAGACAAGAACTTCTCTTTACTGACATAACTCCCCTATCAACAACAACCATTTACATGTCTTCTCTTTCTTTACTACTCCCCCTTTGATCAACAACCACTTGTTTTTCACATGTCTTCTCTCCCCCTTTGACATCAATGGCAAAGGGCACATGCTTGCATCATACCATCTGCTCCCCCTAAGTAGCAACTTCCCATCATCAATCTGGACCATAAGATATGACTGTGAGACCACCAGACTAATGCACATCAATGCACCTTAATTCAAAACTGGAGGGGTAATAACCCCTAACTTCTCCCTGAGATACTCAAAAGAGTCCTTAGGCAGAGGTTTAGTAAAAATATCTGTAATCTGATCCTTGGAAGGCACAAACTCTAGTTTGACTTCATTCTTGTTCACTTGCTCTCTCAAAAAGTGAAACTTGATGGATATATGTTTTGTCTTTGAATGCAACACCGGAATCTTTGATATATTTATTGCAATTGAATTATCACAGAAGATTGTGATAGGTTCCTCATACTCCACTCTGATGTCTCTTAGCATTTGCTTCATCCACAATACTTGAGTGCAACTACCTGCTGCTGCAATATATTCTACTTCTGCAATGGATAGAGATATTGCCTCTTGTTTCTTGCTCAGCCAAGAAACCAATCTTTTCCCCAAAAAGAATGCTCCACCACTGGTACTCTTCCGTTCATCCACATCTATATATGCATGAAGAGAGAAATCATGATCTCTAGGATACCATAAACCATACTCAGCTGTCCCTTTTAGACATATAAGAATCCTCTTGATTGCCATGACATGAGATTCTCTAAGATCATATTTGAATCTAACAACAAGACCAACAACATTCATCATGTCAGGTCTAGTTTGAGTGAGATACAATAATCCTCCAATCATTGACCTGTACTTTTTCTGATCAGTCTTGGGAGAGTCATCATCTTTGCTAAATTTAGATCTGGTTTCCATGGGAGTACTCATTGGTTTTGAGTCTTCCATCCCAAATTTCTTCAACAATTATTTCACATATTTGGTCTGAGAAATGAAGATTCCTTTCTTTGTTTGAGTGATTTGCAGACCCAAAAAGAGATTCATTTCCCCAAACATGGACATCTCAAATTCACTTTTCATTTGATTTGCAAAAGTTTTGCACATACTATCTCTTCCTCCAAAAATGATATCATCAACAAACACTTCAACAATCAAGATATTTTCATGATCAATTTTGAAGTACAAATTATGATCAGTAGAACCTTTGTTGAAACCAATCTTCAGAAGGTGCTTATCCAATCTTTCATACCAGGCTCTTGGGGCTTGTTTGAGTCCATACAATGCTTTCTTCAACTTGCAGACCATATCACCATGATCAGACAATTGGAATCCATCTGGTTGCTCAATGTATACTTCTTCTTCCAAGTCACTATTCAGAAAGGCAGACTTGACATCCATCTGATATACTTTGAAATCCTTGAAGGAAACAAAGGCAAGAAATAATCTGATTGCTTCAATTCTTGCCACCAGAGCAAAAGTTTCTTCAAAATCAACTCCTTCTACTTGGGAGTAACCCTTGCAAACCAATCTGGCTTTGTTTCTAACTACTTCACCATTTTCATTCAATTTATTCTGGAAGACCCATTTGGTTCCAATCACATTCTTGTTTTTAGGTCTGGGAACAAGATCCCAAGTGTGATTTTTCTCAAGTTGCATCAGCTCTTCCTCCATTGCTTTAGTCCAGTTTTCATCATTGCATGCTTCATTCACTATCTTTGGTTCAATCTTTGAAATCAAACAATACTCTTCTGAATCTTGAGCAATCTTTCTTCTTGTTTGAACACCTTTGCTTTTGTCACCTATGATCTAATCTTTAGAGTGATTCAGTCTTACATACCTGGGAACTTTGGGAATTTCTTGCACTTTTGTTTCTTGAACAGGTTCATTCAAACTTATCTCTTCTTCCTGATTCACCGGATCAGTTTGGATTTGAATTTTAAAAGGGGCTTGGACTCCTTGGACCAGAACATCATTCTGATCATCTTCATCATATTCATAAAACCTTGAGGGTTTTTCAATACCTTCATCAACCTTCACATTTGTACTTTCTATAATCTTTCTTAATCTCTTGTTATAACACCGGTATGCTTTGCTTTGAGTAGAATAACCCAAGAATATTCCTTCATCACTTCTAGCATCAAATTTGCCTAGATATTCATCTCTTTTAATATAACATTTGCTACCAAAGACTCTGAAATACCTCACAGTGGGAGTGATGCCAAACCAAAGTTCATAAGGAGTCTTACCGGTATTGCTTCTGATTTGTACTCGATTGAGAGTATAGACTACAATGCTTACAGCTTCTCTCCAATAGATCTGAGGAACATTTTGTTCCATCATCATGGTTCTAGATGCTTCCTAGATGGTCTAGTTCTTTCTTCCACTACTCCATTCTACTCTAGAGTCCTTGGAGCAGATAACTATCTTTTTATCCCATGTTTCTCATAGAATTCTATGAACTCACCAGATGTGAATTCTCCACCTCTATCAGACCTCAGACATTTTATGTTCAATCTAGTTTCATTCTCTACCATAGCCTTGAATATTTTGAATTTCTCAAGAGCCTCAGATTTCTCTTTCAGAAAAGTCACCCACATCATCTGGGAATGATCATCAATTAATAACATGAAGTATCTATCACCTTGCACACTCCTGATTCTTGCCTGACCACATAGATCAGTATGAACTAAGTCCAATAATCCGGTAGAAGACTGTTCCTTACTTTTGAATGTGACGTTGCTCTGCTCACCCAACTAACATTCTTTGCACAAACTATTAGTAGGTTTCACTAGTCTTGGAAGATCTCTTATAGCCTAAGTGTTGCTTATCTTAATGATATTATCAAAATTCACATGACACATTCTCCTATGCCATAACTAACTCTAATCAAATTGAATAAATAAACAACTTTTACCAGTACCAACCAAGTGGAAGATAATACCTTTTGTTTGAGTACCCGATGCAATCTCTGTTCTGGAACTTTCAAAGATCTTGCATTTTTCATTTTTGAATCAGAGATCATAGCCTTTGTCCACCAACTTTCCAACACTAAGAAGATTGTGGTTCAGACCTTTAACATATAGTACATTATTGGTTTTGTTCTTTCCATCAAAAGAAATAGTTCCTCTACCTCTGACTCTGCCAACAGAATTATCACCAAATTCTACCACACCTCCTTCATATCTTTCCAAATCTATGAACTTATTTTTGTCACTTGTCATATGATGGGAGCATCCACTATCAATGACCCAATCATCCTTTTCTTCAACTTGGGTAGCCAGAGCTCTTTCTACCATTTTATGATTGACAGATTCAGAGGGCATTGGATCTTCTTCCTTGATGGCAATAAACACCCAGTCCCTTCTAGATTTGTTTCTTGTCTCTGATTCATCATCTGTTACTCCTTCTTCATCATCATCTTCATGAACATAGTAACATTTCTTTTAGAATCTTGATCTGTTAGGATTTGGTCTTGAAATTTTTTCTAAACACCTTGAGGCAAAATGACCAATCTTATTACAATTCAAACATTTAAAAGGTAATTTCCCTTCATACTTACCAGATCCTCTTGGCAGTCTTTTTGCAATAAGGGCTTCAAGTTGAGCAGCTTCTGCTTCATCTTCTTCCAGATATTTTCTTTCTTTTTCATACCATGATAGTTTCTTTGAAGATTTCTCTCCCAGATCAAATTTTTGTTTTCCTTTTACAGAGGCACTAGCTTTGAATGTAGATTCAGTCTTAGGGGTGCATCTCCAAACTTGGATAGTTCAAATGCAGCTAATTTACCAACCAATTGATCTCTTGTGATATTTGAAAAGGATCTAAATTCTTCAATGGCAACAACCTTGTATTTGTAAGAAGCAAGTAGAGATCTGAGAACTTTGGCTACAATCTCATCTTCATCCAAGATTCCACCAGCACATCTAATGCCACAAACAAGTTCATATACTCTAGGCATAAATGTAGTGATATTTTTATCTTCTCTCATCTTCAGGTTTTCAAATTTTCCTTTCAGACTCTGAAGTTTGGCACATTTGACATACTTGTCTCCTTCATGTAGAAGTTCCATTTTTTCCAAAATCTCAAATGCAGTTGTTAGATCTACAACATTTGTTAGCTCTGAGTCAAATAAGGCACTTAGTAGAGCTTCTTTAGCCCGAAGATTATTTTCAGCATCTCTGATTTCATCTACAATTCTCGGACCATTCTGAGGAGGAACATACTTCTTTGAAGTTATGATCCAATATTGCATTCCCATACATTGCAAGTGACATTCCATGTGGCTTTTCCAAAGAGTGTAATTGGTTCCATCAAACCTCAGACTATCCTTCTTGTAGGACAACATCCTAGATCTCCTCAAGCGGTTAAGCTTTTTTTAGAGGAACTTAGCTCTGATACCAATTGTTAGATTCAAGATAGACAACTGAGAGGGGGGTGAATCAGTTGTCCAAAACTTTCTTGCAATTAATCACTTAAATCCACTTGATAATTCAGCAGCATAATAATAAATCAATCATAGAAACATAATGCATTAAATCAAGAGCAGAAACACATTAACACATATGACACCAAGATTTTAACGCAGAAAACCTGATTAAGGGAAAAACCACGGGGTGACTAACCCAAGATTGTATTCTCTGTTAAAAGAATAAGGACAAAATGGCACATGCCAACTAGGGCTCATTGCCTGAGCACACTTCTCACAAGAGGCCCACTACCTACATGAGACACACTGTCTACAGAATAATAGATATTACATACTTGAACTGAAGAATAGCATCTTCACCATGCTTGAGTCAATTCTATTTAAGCCCAATACTTCTGCTCTGCCTTTCGCTTTGCTTCCTTTCTACCACACACTCATCTCCACCAAATACCTTCAAAATGACTTCACAACCTCTTATTTATACAAGACATTTGACTTTAGGATAATCATCCAAGTCAGCATACATTACAGAGAAAATACATAAATACAACATGACTAATTACAAAAAGACTTCACGTAGATCAACACACTATCGGCCACATAGATCTGAGACTTCAGTCTTCCTTTAGGAACATGCCATTCTTCACAGAACATCTTCAAGATCATCTGTAGGATGTGTAACTCATCTGATCAGCTAGACTTAGGAAGAACATCATCATCCGGAAGTAATTCTTCCATTACAAGATTAATTTACAATGCGGACCACCAACACAAACTAGACATAATCCAAAGACCTCCACAAGCTTGCCTAAATCACCAAGAACATCCACACTACTTTTGCTTACTAAAATCTTTCTCTCCTTCATCTGGAACCTCAAGAACACAGTCTGTCATCACTATCATATTGAAATAGATGCTTGCCAACCTCTAGACCATGAACCAATTGAGTTGTCAATTCACATTGACTTTCTAAACACTCCACCAAATCTGTAGAACAAGATATTGCATTTCTGGATCTCACCGGACCTATTTGTGTCACTCTGTCACCTCTAGACATCTGCCAGAACTAGTTTTAGTCAAGTGGCCATAACTTCTCCAAATCTTCATGTGGACCTCTTAAATCTTTACTAGATCATCTTAAGACACATATCTACAAACCCTTTGAAGCGCATCCTCTGATTTACATCTTAGCTGGGATCTTCACCTCACTATCTTCATTGTTGTTCTTTGTTCTTGATAGGACTAATTTTCTCAATATCCTCAGTATACAACTCATCCAATCCTTGTCATCAATGCAACAGGAGTATGTTAACATCAATGACAACACTGGTTAGGCCCATACTTGCAACAGGTACCTATATCCAAGGTCACTGGGGGCATTCACATTTGTACCAACTTTAGGGATCTTAACAAGGCATGTCCAAAAGATGACTTTCCACTACCTAACATTGACATCATTATAGATTTGATAGCTGGTCATGAAATGCTTTCCTTAATGGATGGTTTTTCCAGTTATAATCAAATTATAATAGCACCTAAAGATCAACATAAGATAGCTTTCACATGTCCTTGGGGAACATATTGTTGGCAAGTCATGCCTTTCAATTTGAAGAATGTGGGAGCTACATACCAGAGAGCGATGACAATTATCTTTCATGACCTTTTTCATACCATTATGGAAGATTATGTTGATGATCTATTGGGTAAATCAACTACTCAAGCAGGTCACTTACTAGTGTTGGAGTAGATCTTTAACAGATTAGAACAATACTGAGTTAGACTCAATCCTAAGAAATGTGTCTTTGGTGTTACATCTGGGAAACTGTTGGGATACATTATGTCTAATAGAGGGATTGAAGTCGATCCTGCAAAAGTCAAGGCTATAGTTGAGATGTCTCCTCCTTCAAATCAAAAAACAACTGAGAAGCCTTTAAGTAAAATTATAGTCTATTTGGCATTTCATATCATATCTGCTGATAAATGTCAACCTTTCTTACACTTACTCCATAAAGATGTATCATTCAAATAGTGTTAGCAAGCATTTGAGTAACTCAAGGAATATCTCACTACACCTCCAGTGTTAATGCCACCAGTTTCAAGGAGACCCTTATTGCTATACATGTCCACTACATCAGTAACCTTGGGTGCTTTCTTAGTATAAAATGATGACTCTAGTAAGGAACAAGCAATCTATTACATTAGTCATACCTTGGTTGGATACGAGCTTAATTATAATCCCATGGAGTGGGCATGTCTAGTTGTGGTGTTTGCTTCCCATAAGTTGTGACACTACATGTTAAATCAACAAACCAAGATCATATCCAAGATAGATCCCTTGAAATATCTTCTATCCAAGGTATCTCTCATAGGTATATTAGCTAAATGTGTCATGATCCTTAGTGAGTTTGATATCGAATATGTCGATCGCAAAGCTATAAAAGGACAAGTCATTGATGATCAACTAGTAGAGGCTTCTATTCATATACACACCCTATGCTTTCTAATTTTCCAAATGAAAGGATATTCAATCTCTCTACATCAATTGAATGGAAGCTATATTTTTATGGATTCTACAACTAGCATGGTTCATGAGTTGGAATTCTATTTATCACACCCCAAGGTGACTGTATTCCTAAGTCATATCAGCTAGCTTTTCCTTGCACAAACAGCATTGTCGATTATGAAGCTTTACTTACAGGGCTCTGCATCATAGTTTAGTGGAATATCAAACAATTATAGGTCTTTGAAGACTCCCAACTAGTCATTCAACAAGTCATAGATGAATACCAAACCAAAGATGACAAGTTGACGTCTTACAAAAGGATGGTTGATGGCTACAAGCAACACTTTTCCAAAATCTCCTTTGAACAAATTCCTAGAGTGAATAACAAGGTTGATGATGCTATGGCAACTATTGGATCCCTCCTAGATATGCCTGCAAATACCCAACATTGTGAATTCTTGGTCAAACAACTCTTATTACCAATCACTGATGTTCCACGTACCAAGATTATCTGTGAACTTGTTGGTCCCAATTCACCTTGCTACCAATACATTTATAACTACCTCCACAATACCACCCTTCCACCAAGCCTTACCGATACCCAAAAGAAAACCTTTATCCATCACACTTCCCATTTTACTATCCTTGGCAACTCATTATACCAAAGGAGTCTTTATGGTATCCTCCTTAGATGTCTAAACTTGGAAGAGGCTAACATTGCTTTAAGAGATGTACACGAAGGTGTCTGTGGAGTACATTCTATTGGTCCTAACCTTGCTAAGAAGTTACTCTGCATAGGATATTATTGGCCTACAATGGAAGAAGATTCTCATCAATTTTCCAAGAGATGCCTTCAATGCGAACAGCACGGGGATCTGATTCATGTACCAACACATCAGTTGCAACGGGTTAGTACTCCATGGTCATTTTCATAGTGGGGACTCGAACTCGTAGGTAAAAGACATCCATCATCCTCCAATGGCCATTAGTTCATTATCACCACCACTGAGTATTTCAAAAAGTGGGTAGAAGCCATCCCTATGACTTACATCACTAGTAAACAAATAGCTACTTGTTTATCTTGCACTACATCATTTGTCGGTATGGCATTCCACTTGCTATAGTGACTGATAATGGCAAACCTTTTCAGAACTAAGATGTCCATGCCTTATGCACTCAGTACTATATTTAGCATCACTTCTCCACACCTTATTATCTGCAAAGCAACAGCTAAGTTGGGCCTTCAAAAAAAACTATTTTGAAAATCCTTAAGAAACAATCAATGAAGCTAGTCATGATTGTCATTTATAGCTCAATCCCATCTTATGGGTAGATCGAACAAGTATCATAACCCCAACCAATTCTGCCCCATATGCTTTAGTGTATGGTACTAAAGCCATTTTACCTATCGAGGTCAAGATCCCATCTCTTTGAGTCTCCATGCAGCATCTTATTGATGGGGAGGAGTACAAAGTTGCTAGATTGCATGAGCTAGAGTTATTGGACAAAAGGTGACTTACAACATTAAATCATCTTCAAGTCTACCAAAATTGCCTTCATCGTAACTACAATAAGAAGATCAAAGAAAGACAATTCCAAATAGGTGATCTCATTCTTAAGGAAAACTAGAGAAACCAATAGAACCGAGACAAAAAGGGCAAGTTTGAGCCTAACTGGTTGGGACCTTTTGTTATCATAGCAGTCTATGGATTAGGAGCTTATATATTATCAACATATGAAGGAATTCCTCTAGATGAGCTCATCAATAGTGTTCATCTTAAGAAATTATATGCCTTATCCTCAAAGTATCCCTAACAAAAAAATACAAAAAAATTAATTAAAATATATATATAGAAAAATACAAAAAATCCATCCTCCAGTGAAAACTTGGTAAACAAACGCCTTGGATAAGTACCATAGTGAAAACCTAGAAAATAGGTGCTACGTGTAAGATTCATCATCCACCATCTACTAGGTCTTCCATCTCATTCCATAATAAAGCCCCATCCATCCGTAATAAAATTATTGACCTTTGCATTTCCACATACCCATCTATCATGGCTTGGAAATTGTCAGTGTCAGTAATTACTCTTTTAGTATCATCCATAGTTAGTGTCAGTTGTTCATCCATAGTTAGTTCATTCATCCATCATTCTCCATAATAAAACCTCCACCTGAATGGGGGCACATTTCCTTAACCTAGGTCTAGGAATGGATCCTTGTTTTGACTAGAGAGGAATTGTCGCACTTTCACTCACTTTCCATCAACATCATTCATCTATCACAATCCATAATAAATCCAAACTTTCACTTCATCTATCTACCACAATCCATCCTATTCACCTACCATCCTGACTTGACTAACTCAAGCAAAAAATGAAATATGCATCCTTTGAAAGCTCAAACACTTATGAAATTAGAAGCAAAAGACTACTCCTGAAACAATACACTTACTTGCATACTGCTTGCCACATCTACTAAATCCATCTATTTTAAATCCAAATCCTTTAATGGATATATCCTTCCTACAATAAGGCCCAATCTACCATGAGCACCCTCTTTGGCAAGAAAATATGATGGTTGTGTATTTGTTTTACCGGTTGGTCGATTTCTTTTTTATTTATCTTTTGTTCCTTTCTAATACCTACTCAAGACTACATTGATCTTTCTATATCTTGGTATGTTGTGCTATAGTATCGATTGGGGCATGGTCATTCCTTTCGTATGTTTTGTTTGTGGGATGATCTTATTATCCTACTATGGCTAATATTTATCTTCTGTGTGTTGGAATTAGCATCTTGCATATCAATATCTTTTGCATCTAAGGTTCTGTAAAGGCCTTATGTGTATTAAGATTATTCTATGCTAAGACTATTTTCCATTCACATATCCAACAAGGTTCTATTATGTCTAGTAGAAATTAGTTCAAACCGTTTGTTTGTAGAGTCAATGTCCTATGCATTAGATACATTGTCACCTTGGTTCCTTATACCTTGGTGCATTACATCCATATGCTATATTAAAATAAAGGATTGCTCTACATATGTTAGCATAACTACTCCCAATAAATCCACCATTCTTACATCTATCTGTCTATCTATGCCAAGTTCTTTCCAAACATTTCATCCTAATCTTCGACGCTTTCTATTTATGCTAACTTTCTTTTCATCACATTTCTATTGTTATGGCCATTTCTCTTATCATTTTCATTACCATTTCATTATCGTTATCATTTCACTTTATTACCAAATTCATTATAATCTATCACTATCTATTTTCATTATCATTTTCTATCCATTTTATTACCATTTCATTACCACTATCATTTCACTTTATAACAAAATTCATTATTATCCATCATTATCCATTCTCATTATAATTTTCTATCTATAATCATTATCCATTTTCATTATCATTTTTATCCATTAACATTATCATTATCATTTTTCCATTCACATTTTTATTATCATCTATCATTACCATTAAGTCATCATATATACCATAAAATCATCCTATCTACACTACATATATCATCATCAATAATATATCATCTATTCTAATCCATTTACATCATACATCCATATATTACCATTAATCATAACATAATCATCAAATACATAATGCATCCATAACACTACATCATCACATAGCATGAACATGTACTACCATATCATCATGACATCATCATTAAAACATCATAACACAATCATAAATACCATCACAATATCAACATCATCATATATAATATAAAACTGGCCATAATACAATGTTTGTGTGTACAAAATATATATCAGCCCACAAGCATCAAAAATACATAACATCATGATCATCATATCATCTCATGTGGAACTGCCTTCCTCTAAAAGTGTCGATGGTGAAGGCTGTGGGTCAGATCCTAGAGGGGGAGGTTGGCATGGTCCCTTTGTCCCTATATTCTACCCTAATGGCCCTGGCGGTGGTAGAGTTTGTGCTTCTATAGCCCTCAAAGGTGGGGGTCCCATTACGAATGGGCTTGATCTCACTGACCTAACTATCCAAGATTTGCTTAGTGAGCTGAATGTCAGTGCTCTCTATCCCTCTGGCACCACATAGTATGATAGTACTCTACTCTTTATCCTACTACAACCAGCTCACCCTAAACCCTCATCATGTCATCCCACATCTATTGCATCCCTACATGTCCTACATTTGTGTCACGCTCCTTCTAGAAGCATGACGTTGTAGCCACTGTAACATCTCTCTCTCTGCTCTAAGCACATCGCACTCTATTGTCACCTGATGTAATAGCCCATCACCATATCCATCCCTCACCAGTGCTTGTATCTATACCTGTAGCACCTATACTTGTCCCTGCAAGTTCTGGATTTGGAGGGCATTGTCTTGCTCCATTGTCAATCTTATAACCACACCATGTAGCTTCTCCACCTCCAGCTATGCACTATCCCTGGAGACTCTCAATGTCTCTAAATCCTCCTCATCTCCAGGGATCGTTGCCTCGGCCTCCGTCTATCCCCTATCCTCTCCATCTCTAACTGCATCTCCTGAGATGTCCACGTGGCCTCCCTCAACTCTCTATCTCACCCATCTCTACATAGGAGGCTCGACCATCTGTCATACCTATGTGCCAGGCATAGTAAGTCTCACTATCCTGTGAGAGGCCCACCATGCATCATACTATGTGTTGGTCCCTGTATCCTCTATGGCGCTACCTGGAGGCACCCAAGGTACTGGCTATAGTCCCTGAATATCTGCTAGTAGCACTTGAGGATCTAAGGCTACTCCCCAAATCCCTATATTCAGCCATACTCAAGGAAAGATGGCCTCATGTATAGGAACTGTCTACTGATCCCCAAACTGCTGTAACACCCTATCTGGCATGTATCACTCCACTATGTGTGATGTCCTCCCCAAAACATATCTAGTCTACCATACATGAGAAAGATGGTCCACATCCTCATCCCAAACCTCACAATCCCTCCATGGTCTCCATATCACGGTGTCTATATCATCCATGACTCCCCTCCAGTAAGCCATATCTCCAACTTGTCTGTAGTGAAAAACTCCCACGTACATCCAATAATATGGGTGGTCTACGCTCCTTGCCCTATCACAAACTGACATCATCACAACTATATGCTCCCATGCCCATATGTGTAGTAGTATCACTCCGCCGCATCCCAAGTACTGACTCCTGCTATATACGCAGCTATGCAAGTCTCTATATAAGTAGGCTAATACACATGGTCCCCACGTAAAAACCTCATCATCCATCATCCTCTCCAAAACATCTACCCATCCAATAGAAAAATTCCAAGACCTCATCCCATGTACCAGAACATGTAAAATAAAACCTGGAATAAATAGTGGCAATGGAGCATCTATCTCTACTCGTGTCAAATCAAGTTGTGTCTCCACTATAGGTAGGTCATCATCCACAAACACTCTCTCTAAATCTTGTGTCCCTATCTGTAATTCATATCGTACCAAGGACCTATGTATGGGTATCATTAGTATATGCCATACATCCTCCAAGGTCGCCATCATCTCCCCAATTGGGAGGGGAAACGTGCTTCTCTCACTGTGCCACCGTTTAATCAATGTTGTCTTCATGGATGTGTGTGCCCTAATCTCAAGCATCCTCACTATTAGTAACATCTCAATCACTGCCAAGGAGTCTCACTTCTCCTCAGTAAATTGAGTGTACAACCCCATCATTCGAGGTCTCCACACACATGACTGAATAACCTATGGATGCTCCTACTCATCACAACATTTCACCAAGTCAGTTTTCAATCTTGCAAAAATAAAATCCTTCTCTCTAGTTGACCGCTTTTGCCTATGGACAAAAGTGTGTCGTTCCTAAGCATAGGTGCCCTTTTCCATAAGGGTGCATTTCTTTTCACCCTTAGTGCACCTTTATACAAAGGTGTACCTCTTTTTTCCCAAAAGCACGCATTCTAATGCACCTTTGTAGCATTCTAATGTTGCTTCTTTCCATAAGCACATCGCCCACACACGTAGGCATGCATTCTCCTCATGGGTGCTCATTTACCATGGGTGCATCATCCCTAACCCTAGGCCCATCAATTTTGATCATAGGTGCACTCACAAAAGTGCGCCCACATTTTTCTACCCTTTCTCCTAGCATTAATGACATTTAATGACCCCCTAACCTACCCACAAGGCCCCAAGATTAGGCACTCACTGGTCTCCAGCTCCTGTCAGTCGCTAGTATTGTCTCATGCACTCACCGCGGTGTCGGTGATGTGGAATGGCTGCTTGATCTACCATGTCTCTCTCTTTTTCTTCTCTCGACAAGGTTTGTTAAGCTTAGGTGTACAAATGACTAGGAATGAGCCCCTTGCCACTATTTATAGGCCCTCCAAACCTAGTTTCCCTCCATAAGCCTCCCCAACCCTCCCATACCTCCATGTCATTCCCTTTCTTTTGTGAATTTTTTTGAAAATATTCATTTTTTTTAAAAAATTGCTCAAGAGGGTAAACGCACGAAGTTGAGTCCACTTCTCGTGGATGTTTCGGACTTAGCCAAAAACCCAAAATCAAGCAAAACAAAATGGGATCCTGTTATGGATCAGGATCCCGAGCCCAAATTCAAAATGGGATCCCATGCCGTAGCGGGATCCCAAGCCTAGGACCATGAAACAGGATCATGTTTAGAATAAGATCTTGTTTTGGAAAAGTATTTAATTTTTTTTTAAAGTCCTGCGAGCTCATTTTTAGCAACAGGCAAAGGAGAACCAGAACGGGATCCTGAGTTTTAGAGCACTACTTCTAGCCATCCAAAAGTCCAGGTCAGTTATTTTTTCCCCTTTTTTCATTTTCTATATTTTGTAATTTGTATTTTAAGTTTATTTTCTGTATTTTTGTAAATTAGGTTTTAAATCTGGTTTGAATCTTCCTGCAAAACATATAAACCCTACACACAAAAAATGACCCTAAACTAAATTGAAACAAAAATATTTACCCTTCAAACAAAAATATGAACCCTAAAATGATATTCAATCATGCCTGTAAATCGAAAAGCAAGTTTTAGTTACTGTTTAATGGTAAAGCGACTGCCATTTTAGTTTTAGTTTTACTTTTTCTTTGCATTATTTTATGTTTTAAATCTGTATGCAAATATTTCAAAATCATATAATACTTAATTTCTTTGAGAAAAAAATTTAGATTTGTCTAAGTTTATTTCATTGCATTATTTAGCACTTATTATTAATTGTCTAATCTAGCCACATACAATTAGAATTTATAACACATGGTATCCATATGTACCCATGCACATACACCTACTCTCTAACATATTAACGTGTACATATAATTTTCTATCGATGTAATCCTTGAACCTCCTTTAGGTGCAAGTGCTAGTACATATTTCTTTATATAATCGTAATCCCTATTAGGTTTCTAGATATGTTGAATTACGAATAAGATACAAATTAGTCAAACCTATAGACTAATTACTTAGTTTCACATTAAAATATAAAATTAGAATCACACATTGCCATAATCTTATCATTCCCTACATATACCTAGTCCATATCATTAGGATCACACATTAGATCCAAGATAGAAGAATAAAATTGATAGAAACCATGATCTAGGAATATGTTAGCATTCAATCGTATTGATAATGGAGCATCTAATACTCCCTCCTAAAATATAATTTTTCATTGAGTTTATCCTCCTCAAATGGCTTAAGGGGATTAAGTTTACCTAGAAATTTACATATTTAATGTTCATGTGAGATATTTTATTCCATGTCATTAATGCAATATATCCACATGGTTCAATTCAAATTATATGAATAAAATGTCAATCCATGGCTAACCAAATTTCATCCTAAATGAACAGCTATAATGTATTTATAAAAGTTGTATCCACTCTAGGAATCATATATTTTTAGACTTGAATATTTCTACTTATAATTGTAATTATTAAATAAGGAAACTTGCATCCTAAATATGCAACAACCAACAAAATAATACTAGATATTAATAACTTTGACTAAGAGTGAACATTCAAAATATAGCTATCCTCAAATAAATAAATGACTTTGACTAAGAGCGAACATTCAAAATATAGCTATCCTCTTTATAAAATCCATAATTTGATTTGAGTGATTTAATTCTTAGGGCATATCTATAAATTTAATTCTCATCATATAATTTATCTCATAGATTTCTTCCCTAGTGTGTCTAATCCCTACCACCCAATCTATAACTTTAATTCTTACTTGTGAGCACCTTGAGAGTTTAGTGGATCTAAATGAGTTTGTAAAATTAATCCATTCTAATATAGATTATTATTTTTAAGTCTCAATGGTTCAAACTAATTGATAAAATGGTATTTCATTGAGAGTAATAGGATAAATGCAAAATTTTGTATTTTAATGACAATAAACCCCTTAATGATGGTCAATTCCTTAAGGAGGCAGATGAAGGAATGTTTTAGATATGGGAATGATTCTAGATATGAATAAGTAGATTATGGGGGAATAGAAATAAAGGATAAAATCAATTGCATTGAAGGACCTCTATGTGGCAAGGTATGCTAGAGTATAGGGAAAGAATTGAGAAACTTGAGTAGGAATTTAAAAGGATACTAAGGAGGCTTTAAATTTGGTAGTGCATGTAACTAGAGAATCATTTAGAATAGTTATTTAAATAGCTATAGAGATTAAGGAAGAAGTATCAATTTTTTTTAAATCTTTCTATAAAATTTATCAATAGGAGTCCATACACAAGTATCAATAGAATCAATAATATCTCATCAAAATGGTAAGTTTATAGTTATTCATTAACAATAGGAGGTCATCATATGGTATTACCTCCTAAATACATTTTAAAAAATAGGATATGTAAAATGAAAAGTGTACTATCAATTAATTATAGGTAGGGAGTTGAAACAACCAATAATTAACCTATAACAATAGTTCATCAAAATGTGGCCCTACAAAACTAGATTTCACATCACATTAACAACAAATTTTGGCTCTACAACTTTCCTACTTCCTATTTTGAATTTGGCATTGGACAAGAATGGACGGTGACAGTCCGGGGGGGCCCGTGACATAGTCCCCTCCCCTGACTCTAGGGGATTCTGTTGTTGGCACAAGTTGTTGGAGGGATCATGTGCTTTCATCTACGATGCAGGATCCCAAGAAGTGGAAGGAGGCACTTGTGGGTGCTGCTTATGGCAAGGTTGATTGCTTGGTCAGCCTATAGATTATTTCAGAGATAGAAGGAGCTAAGGCGCTCAAGATTCTTGACCAGACGATTTTGAGAGTGGTGGCATCTATGGATAACACCCTTGTAGGTAAATTTTTTACCTTCAGTCCCACATTGACCTGGTCCATCGATGGATGGCAGTCAAATGGTCTCTTAAGGGGAGCATCTCTGCCAGTGCTATGGCGGGGGTTGTTCCTGTTTAAATTCACCTCTCAAGAAGACATGTTTCTGATCCTGGCAGGTGGCCCTTGGTTGTACGAGAAGCACTCTCTCTCATTATGCAAATGGAAACTTGGATTTGACCCCAAAGCGGACCTCAGCCAGTCATCTCCTATTTGGGTGCGTCTGCCAGGTCTACCCCTAGAGTTTTGGGACGAGGAAATTTTTGCCTAGATAGGAAATACCTTTGGTGACTATGTGACAGTGGATAAAGTCACTAAGGCCAAGGCAAGGCTTGTCTATGCTAGGTTATGTGTCAATGTGGATGTCCTCAAAGTCCTCCCTACCTCTATTATTTTGGAATCCAAGTATGGGAAATGGACTCAAGGTATTTAGTATGAGAACTCTCGAGCCTTTTGTCAGAACTGTATGAAACCTGGTTGTGTCTTCACCCAGTGTAAGGCCCCCAAGTGCCCCCCACCTTCGAAGGAGTTGCCTATGGATCTAGATGAAGCCTCAGAGGATTACCCCTTCAAAGAAGACATTTTGAAAATTATGGACTCACCTCCTGCCTCCCCAGGGAAGTCTGTGGAGGCTTTGGTGGAAACCACAATGCAACTTCCTTTTAAGGAACATGTACAGCCTTTCGCAGATGTTCCCACAGAGGTAGTTGAAAACCTGACGGGTGTCCATGAGGAGACCCAGAAGGCCGATGGACATGATGCAGAGGATACCCCTAATCAGATGGAGGTTGAGACCATTTTGGTTGTTGGGGGATAGGAGGATTTGGAAGAAGGAGAACTTGTGCTGGATTCCAACCATGAGAAGGGTCGTATTTCTCAACAGTTCATGGTTAATGGAGTGACCAGCCCTGGTGAGAAGACAGGCTTTTCCAAACTCGAGATGAGCTCCTTGGAGAAGAACTTCTCACCATCCCCAAGGGCAGGTCCTAGCAAGGGTGCGAAGGACTAGGAGGGGTGTGTTGAAAATATGTGCCTAAGTGGTGTTCTCATTGATGTCAACATATTCTTGTTGCCATTTGTGTCAACTGTATCCTATTTTGTTATCTGTATAAAAGACCAGATTGTTGAGGATATTGAGAAAATTAAAGACAATCAATGCATGTGGACCATATGACTATGTAGAGGATTGTCAGAGGTTGCTCTAGTTAAGAATTGAGAAGTCCGTAAGAAGATTTGAAGAAGTTATGGCCATCTGAGTATAACCAGATTTTGTAGTATTTAGAAGAGACAGTGTGACAAGTTGGTCCAGATTGCTCTGCAGTGAAATATCTTGGTCTATGGATCTGAAGGCTTGTTTGGGAAGTCAGTGTGTATTATCAACTCTAGTGGTTCATGGTTTGGAGTTTCGCAAGCTATCTTTCTAGTTTTACAATCATGGCAGATAGTGTTCTTGAGGTTCCGGAGGAAGATTCAAATGTTTCTGGTAATATGGTTTAGAGTGAATGTTATTGGTGATTTAAATGTGCTTGTGAAGGTCTCTAGATCATGTGGCTACTATGTTGGAGGTTTGCATTGAAGTTTGAGCTTGTTGATTGAAGATTTCTTCTTTGAGGTTGATGTTCTTCCTCATCTTGGCCGACCGGATGTTCCTAGCATGTTGTGAATGCTTTAAGAGCATTTTTATGAAGCGTGGAGTGGTTGTAGAAGTAGATTCAAGTCTCAGTTATGTTTGGCCAATAGTGTGATGATCCGCATCAAGTTTACCTGACCTTGTTGAAGAGTTGTTGAAATGTATCCTTGTGTAAATCAAATAAAACCTGAATAAAGGATCAGGAGCAAAGCAAAGAAGAAAAGGAGTGAGAGCAGTATAGAGTGTGAAGAAGAATTTGGGGCAAAGCAGAAGTTCTTGAGCATTCATTAAAACTAAATCAGGCATGAAGTAGATGTTATTTCTCAGTTATATCTTTCTGTTCTAAATAAATTTTGTAGGTAATGAGCCTCTCTTTTGAGCAGTGTAGTGTACCCGAAGGCATGTGCCTTCTATTTTTCTAAAGTACTTTTAACATTGTATAAATCTTGTGGGTTAACCCCCACTGTGGTTTTTCCCTTAACTAGGTTTCCACATCAAAATCTTGGTGTCAAGTGTGTTGATTATGTTTCTACTCTTATGTTGTTGATCTATGCTTTAATGTTTACACCATTAATTTGGTAGTAAGATAATAAAGAAGGTTAAAAGCAGAAAAAAGTTATTATTACTAGACAACTAATTCACCCCCCTCTCAGTTGTCTGATCTAATTCCAACAACTGGTATCAGAGCCAGATCCTCTTGTAAAAGCCTGACTACTTGAGGAGATCCAGGATGTTGACCTACAAGAAGGATAGTCCAAGATTTGATGGAACAAATTATTTTGTTTGGAAGAATCGCATGGAGTGCCATTTGTAATGCATGGGCAATGCCTATTGGATGATAACCAGTGTTGATTATAAACCTCCGAAGAAAGGTCCTTTAACTCCGGATCAAGTCAAAGATGCTAAAAATAACCTTTGAGCTAAAGAAGCCTTGTTGAGTGCCCTGACTGATTCAGAAATGACAAATGTCTTTGGTCTAAAAACTACTTATGAAATCTGGAAAAAGTTGGAGTATCTGTATGAAGGTGATAAATATGTCGAATGTGCCAAGCTGCAAAGTCTAAGAGGAAAATTTGAAACTATGAGGATGAGCGAAGATGAAAACATTACAATCTACATGCAAAAGATAAATGAACTTGTGTGTGGTATCAAATGTGCTGGTGGAACTTTGGAAGAATCAGAGATTGTATCAAAAGTACTTAGATCTTTACTAGATTCATACAAACATAAGGTTGCAGCTATAAAGGAAATTAGGACTGTCTCAGATGTTACAAGAGATCATCTGGTTGGCAAAATTTCAGCCTTTGAATTAAGTGAGTTTGGTGACTCTCTTCCCAAGTCTGAATCTGCATTTAAGGCCAGTGTATATGGAAAACAAAGATATGATCTAGGTGAAAGCTCTTCTGGAAGATCAAACAGATTCGTAAAGACAAGGAAGGATCTTGAAGATGTTGAAATTGAAACTGCAGATCTTGAAGCTCTTCTTGCCAAAAGATTACCAAGAGGATCTAGTAAGTATGAAGGAAAATTGCCACTCAAATGTTTTGCCTGTAATAAGATTGGTCATTTTGCCTCAAGATGTCCAAGAGGTTTTCAAAACCAAACCCTAACAGATACAAAAATCAGAACAAATGCTACTATGTTCAAGAAACTGGAGAAGGAGTCACAGATGATGAATCTGATCATGGAGGTTCCCCTAAAAATGATTGGGTGTTCATTGCCATCAAAGAAGAAGATCTGATGTCTACTGAATCTGCTAGCTATGCAAATATGGAAAGTGCATTGGCTGCTCAAGTTATTGAGAAACAAGAATGGGTGATTGATAGTGGATGTTCTCATCATATGACTAGAGACAAGAGTAAGTTTGTGAATTTTGAAAATTATGAAGGTGGGCCTATGAAATTTGGAGATAACTTAGTTGGTAGAATCTATGGCAGAGGATCCATCTCTTTTGATGGTAAGAATAGCACCAATGATGTTCTGTATGTGGAAGGACTGAAACATAATCTTCTCAATGTTGGATAGTTGGTTGATAAAGGTTATGATCTTCGATTCAAGGATGGAAAGTGCAGAATCTTGGAGAGTTTCAGAACTGAAATTGCATCCGGTACTCAAACTAGAGGTAACATTTTTCATTTAAGTAGCTCTGGAAAATGTTGTTTGATTGCTCAGATAGATCAAAGTTGGTTATGGCATAGAAGGATGTGTCACGTGAATTTTGGTAACATTGTCAAAATAAGTACCACTCAGGCTATAAGAGATCTTCCAAAACTTGTGAAACCTAATAACATGTGTAGAGAATGTCAATTGGGGAAATAGAGAAAAATTTCATTCAAAAGTAAGGAACAAGTTTCAAATGGATGATTAGAACTAGTACATACTGATCTTTGTGGTCATGCTAGAATTAGGACTGTGCAAGGAGAGATATTTCATGTTGCTAATTGATGACTACTCCAAGATGATGTGGGTAACCTTCCTAAAAGAAAAATTAGAAGCTCTTGATAAATTTAAGGTGTTCAAAGTGATGGCGGAAAATGAAATTGGTGAAAATTGAAATGTCTAAGATCCGACAGAGGTGGAGAATTTACTTCTCATGAGTCTAATGCTTTCTGTGAAAAGCATGGCATAAAAAGACAGTTGTCTGCTCCTAGGACTCCCCAACAAAATGGAGTTGTGGAAAGAAAGAACTGGACCATTCAAGAAGTTGCCAGGACCATGATGATAAAAACAAATGTTCCTCAAGTTTATTGGAGAGAAGTTGTAAGTACTGCTATCTACACTCTTAACCGGGTGCAAATCAAAAGTAATTCTGGTAAGACCCTTTTATGAACTATGGTTTGGTCATCCTCCTACGGTGAGATATTTTAGAGTTTTTGGTAGCAAATGCTATATTAAAAGAGATGAGGATTTAGGCAAGTTTGATAAAAGAAGTGATGAGGGAATATTTTTGGGATACTCTACTCAAAGTAAGGCTTACTAGTGCTTTAACAAGAGGTTGAAAAAGATTGTTGAAAGTGCTAATGTTAGAGTTGATGAGAACAAGGAAGGACATTCTAGGTTCTATGGATATGATTCAGATGATCAAAATGAAAGTCAAAGTCAAGGAAGGTTAGTTCAAACTCTGACTTAGATGCAGATTGATCCAGAAACTCCACAGACTCAAGGAATTAGTACAGATGTTGAGGAACAAGCTCAAGAAATAGAAGCCCAAGTAATTCCCAAAACCCCCAGGTATGTAAGAATGAATTATCCTGAAGATCAAATCATAGGAGATAAAAATAGAGGTGTTTGAACTAGGAGAAGAGTTGCTGAAGATCTAGAAGAGATTTGTTTGATTTCAAATATTGAACCTAAATTAGTAAGTGAAGATTGCAATGATGAAAATTGGGTTAAGGAAATGGAAGAAGAATTGATGCAAATTGAAAAGAATCACACTTGGGATCTTGTTCCCAGACCTGATGACAAAAATGTGATTGGAACCAAATGGGTTTATCGGAATAAACTGAATGAAGATAGTGAAGTTGTAAGAAACAAGGCAAGGTTGGTATGTAAAGGTTATTCTCAAGTGGAAGGAATTGATTTTGAAGAAACTTTTGCTCCGGTGGTAAGGATAGAGGCAGTCAAATTATTTCTTGCTTTTGCCGCTTTCAAAGATTTTAAAGTTTATCAGATGGATGTCAAATCAGCATTTCTAAATGGAGATTTGGAGGAAGAAGTATACATTGAACAACCGGAAGGATTTCAGTTGTCTGATCAGGGAGATATGGTTTGTAGACTAAGAAAAGCCTTGTATGGACTCAAGCAAGCTCCAAGAGCCTGGTATGCTAGATTGGATAAGCATTTGCTTAAGCTAGGATTTAGCAAAGGTAATTTTGATAGTAATCTGTACTTCCAGATAAATCATGAGGACATTCTAATTGTTGAGGTCTTTGTTGATGATATCATTTTTGGTGGAAATGAATGCATGTGCAAAGCATTTGCTGATTAGATGAAAAGTGAGTTTGAGATGTCAATGTTTGGTGAGATGAATTTCTTCCTAGGTCTACAAATTGTTTAGTCAAATAAAGGTATCTTCATATCTCAGTCCAAGTATGTGAAAGAATTGTTGAAGAAGTTTGGAATGGAAGATTCAAAGCCAGTAGGTACTCCTATGGTAATCGAATGTAAGCTAAGCAAAGATGATGAGTCCCCAAAGGCAAATCAGAAAAGGTATAGATCAATGATTGGAGGATTGCTCTATCTGACTCAGACTAGACCTGACATCATGAATGTAGTTGGACTTGTTGCCATATTTCAAGCTGATCCAAAAGAATCCTATGTTGTGGCAGTCAAAATAATTTTTAGATATCTCAAGGGGACAATTGATTATGGACTATGGTATCCAAAGGACAATGATTTTACTCTTCATGCATATACAGATGCTGATTGGGCAGGAGATGTGGATGACAAAAAATGTACTAGTGGTGGTGCATTCTTCTTGGGAAGAAGATTGATCTCTTGGATGAGAAAGAAGTAAGAAGCAATTTCTTTGTCTACTGCAGAGGCAAAGTATATAGCGGCAGCAAACAATTATTCTCAAGTTCTGTGGATGAAGCAAATGGTGAAGGACATCAATGTTGTGTTTGAGGAGCTAGTTACAATCTTTTTGTGATAATTCAAGTGCTATAAGCATTTCCAAGAATCTGGTATTGCATTCAAAGACAAAGCATATATCTATCAAGTTTCACTTCTTGAGAGAGAAAGTTAATGAGAATGAAGTCAAGTTGGAATTTGTGTCTTCCAAAGATCAGATTGCTGACATCTTCACTAAGCCTCTTCCCAAAGATACTTTTGAGTATCTCAGAGAAAAGTTAGGGGTAATTACCCCTCCTAATCAGAACTAAGATGCACTAAGGTGCATCAGTCCAGTGGAATTTACAGTCATATTTTGTGATCCAGATTGATGTTAAGAAGGTACTACTCAAAGGGGGAGTAGTCAATATGCAAATTTTGGGATCAGTCTAAAGCAAAAAGGGAGAAATGATAGCAAATATGTGCCCTTTGCCATTGATGTCAAAGGGGGAGATAAGTCATGTGAAAAACTAGTTGCTGATGTAAGGGGGAGCAGTAAAGGAAGTAGTTGTAGAAGTGAGAAGAGAAAGGGGGAGAAGTTATTGTCTTGATGGTTAAATTCAATTTTTCACATCATATGCTGCCATCAATGACAAAGGGGGAGATTGTTGCAAATATGTGCCTAAGTGGTGTTGTCATTGATGTCAACGTATTCTTGTTGCCATTGGTGTCAACTATATCCTATTTTGTTGTCTGTATAGAAGACTGGATTGTTGAGGGTATTGTGAAAATTAAAGACAATCAATGCATGCAGACCATATGATTGTGTAGAGGATTTTTAGAGGTTGCTCTAGTTAAGAATTGAGAAGTCTGCATGAAGATTTGAAGAAGTTATGGCCATCTGAGTACAACTGGATTTTGCAGTATTCAGAAGAGACAGTGTGACAGCAAGTTGGTTCGGATTGCTCTGCAATGAAATATCTTTGTCTATGGATTTGAAGGCTTGTTTGGGAAGTCAGTGTGTATCATCAACTCTAGTGGTTCATGGTTTGGAGGTTTGCAAGCTATCTTTCTAGTTTGACAGTCATGGCAGATAGTGTTCTTGAGGTTCCAGAGGAAGATTTGAATGTTTCTAGTAATATGGTTTAGAGTGAATGTTATTGGTGATTTAAATGTGCTTGTGAAGTTCTCTGGATCGTGTGGCTACTATGTTGGAGGTCCACATTGAAGTTTGAGCTTGTTGATTGAAGATTTCTTCTTTGAGGTTGATGTTCTTCCCAGTCTTGGCCGACTGGATGTTCCTAGCATGTTGCGGATGCTTTAAGAGCATATTTATGAAGCGTGGAGTGGATGTCGAAGTAGATTCAAGTCTTAGTTATGTTTGGCCAATAGTATGATGATCCACATCAAGTTTAGCTGACCTTGTTGATCATTCCAAGGTTGATGAACCATATAAATACTTGTTGAAGAGTTGTTGAAATGTATCCTTGTGCAAATCAAATAAAGTCTGAATAAAGGATCAGGAGCAGAGCAGAGAAGAAAAGGAGCGAGAGCAGTATAGAGTGTGAAGAAGAATTTGGGGCAAAGTAGAAGTTCTTGAGCATTCATTGAAATTGAATTAGGCATGAAGTAGATGCTATTTCTCAATTATATCTTTCTGTTCTAAATAAATTTTGTAGGTAGTGAGCCTCTCTTTTGAGTAGTGAGCTCTAGGCAATGCGCCCGAAGGCATGTGCCTTCTATTTTGCTAAAGTACTTTTAACAGGGTACAAATCTTGTGGGTTAACCCCCACCGTGGTTTTTCCCTTAACCAGGTTTCCATGTCAAAATCTTGGTGTCAAGTGTGTTGATTATGTTTCTGCTCTTATGTTGCTCCTCTATGCTTTAATGTTTACACCATTAATCTGGTAGTAAGATAATAAAAAAGGTTAAAAGCAAAAAAAATTTATTATTACGGGACAACTGATTCACCCCCCCTCTCAGTTGTCCGATCTAATTCCAATAGGGTGGTCTATCGCACAGAAGAAGGGAAAGGGAAGTAGTAGGAAAATAGTTGATGTGAGGGGAGATAGCACTAGAGGTAGACCATCGCATATGAAGACCAAATAGAGAGAGATGGAACAAAAAATTGCTAGGGGGAAGCAGACCACCTTGTTGGCCCCTCCTAGAAGGATCAAGAAATGAAGATTATCTCATGGAACATAAGGGGGCTTAACAGTCCTCAACAGCAGTTACTGGTTAGAAATTGCATTTTTGATAATAAAGTTGATATTCTTCTTTTGCAGGAAATTAAGATGACGGAGGAAAACATCAAACTTGCTCTAAGGAACATATGGTCCAATGCAAACTATGCTATTAGTGGGGCTCATGGTGCTTCGGGTGGTATTATGACTCTATGGATCCATAATATTACCGGGCATGTGAGGTCCTATGATAGGTATTACATTGAAGCCTCATTTTAGTGTCACTCAGATAGGTGGAACCTTATTAATGTCTATGCCCCTAATACCCGTAGCAGCAGGAAGGAGGTTTGGGATAGCATGGAAGACAAAATTAAGAATAATAGAGGTACAAACTAGATGGTTGTGGGGGACCTCAACTCTCCCCTTTATCCTTCAGAAAAACTAGGTGGGACTTACAAACTACTCTAATAATATGTCTGACCTTACTGACTTCTTAGGAAACGCAGGTCTCATGGATATTGATTGGATGGGGCAAGCTTTTACCTGGTCTAATAGGAGGAAAGGAGTAGTCTTATTTAGGTAAAGATTGATAGATTCCTTATTTCCTCTTATTGAGCCATTACTAATCTAGTGCATCTATTGGCCCTTCCCCGAGTGGGCTCTGATCATAACCCTCTGTTGCTCAACTGGTTGGAAAGGTGCAGAAGAGGACCCTTCCCTTTTAGATTTGAAATGATGTGGGCTCTTCATCTTGATTTTAGAGACTGTCTTGCAGAGTGGTGGAATATTCTTGTCCAAGGACCAGCGATGTTCAGATTGGCCTAGAAATTAGCTAATGTGAGGAACAAGGTGAAAGGATGGAATAAGTACACTTTTGGCAATGTCTTAAATAGGAAGAAAAACATCATGGAGTAGCTTAGTGAGGTGCAAAGTAGAATGGAATAGGGGGACAGGTCAGAGGAGGTGTAACTCCTTGAGTCGAACCTCTCCAAGGAGTGGTCTCAGACAATTAAGGAAGAAGAGGTCTACTGGAAGCAGAAGTCCAGGGTCCAATGGCTGAGGGAAGGGGACAAGAAGAGGTCTATTGGGGCAAGCTTTTACCTAGTCCAATAGGAGGCAAGAAGTAGTCTTATTCAGGTAAAGCTTGATAGATTCCTTATTTCCTCTTATTGGACCATTACTAATCTAGTGCATCTGTTGGCCCTTCCCCGAGTGGGCTCTGACCATAACCCTCTATTGCTCAACTGGTCAGAAAGGTGCAGAAGAGGACCCTTCCCTTTTAGATTTGAAATGATGTGGGCTCTTCATCTTGATTTTAGAGACTGTCTTGCAGAGTGGTGGAATATCCCTGTCCAAGGACCAACGATGTTTAGATTGGCCCAGAAATTAGCTAATGTGAGGAATAAGGTGAAAGGATGGAATAAGTACACTTTTGGCAATGTCTTAAATAGGAAGAAAAACATCATGGAGTAGCTTAGGGAGGTGCAAAGTAGAATGGAGTAGGGGGACAGGTCAAAGGAGATGCAACCCCTTGAGTCAAACCTCTCCAAGGAGTGGGCTCAGACAATTAAGGAAGAAGAGGTCTACTGGAAGTAGAAGTCTAGGGTCCAATGGCTATGGGAAGGGGACAAGAACACCTCTATCTTCCATCAATCCACATTAAGACATAGGAAGAGAATAACCATCAGGATTCTAAGAGATGAGCAAGGGAGGGAGCTTGAAGATGATGGGGAGATAGGGGGCATTGCCTCTAATCATTTTGAAACTCTGCTTGTTGACCAACATAGTAGTGCCCTAGCTAAGGACATTGATTCCCTATTAAGGGTCATTCCTCCCATACTTTTAGAGGAGGACAATTGCTCTCTGACTAAACCTATCTCAGAAAAGGAGGTCAAGTTTGTTGTTTTTTCCATGGGTACATTCAAAGCCCTGGGCCTGAATGGGTTCCCCCCGGCCTTCTTCCAAACCTTCTGGGAGATAGTTGGGAATGATGTCTTCAAGGTAGCCAAGGACTTCTTTAGGACGGGCAGACTTCTATGATAGTTGAATGGCACTTTTATTGCCTTAATTCTAAATAAACTCAATGCAAAGCTTAGGATGGACTACAGACCTATTAGCCTTTGAAATATGGTGTACAAAGTCTTCACCAAAATCTTGGTCTTCAAGTTGCAACCCCTCCTAGATAAACTCATTGCTCCTAACCAAAAGGGTTTTGTCCCGGGGAGAAATTCTGGATGCAACCATCACCACCCATGAAATCATCCATTCCATACATAGGAGCAATAACCTAGGTATGATCTTCAAACTAGTCATCCCCAAAGCCTATGATACGGTGAGTTGGGATTTTCTATTCAAGGTTCTTAGGAAATTTAGCTTCAACGAGAGGATTGTCAATATTATTAAAGAATGTATTTCTATGGTACAGTTCTCGGTGCTGGTCAATGGTTCTCCCAGATGATTCTTTCCCTCCAGGAGAGGTCTTAGACAAGGTGACCCTCTCTCACCCTATCTTTTCATATTGCTTGCTAAACTGTTGGGTAGGAGTGCTTGTAATTTGTTATTGCAAGGGACTCTTAAGGGCATCAAACCTGCCTCTGCTGCTTAGACTACAATCATACAGAAGTTTGTGGATGACACCATTATTTTCAGGAAAGCCTTTGTTGTGGAAGTGAAAGAGGTCCTTAATACTTATGAGAGGGTCTCGGTTCAGAGCATTAACTTCAAGAAAAGTCATATCTATTTCCTGAACACCCTAGAGGACTTGCAGCAAAAGATCACTAGAGCTCTAGGCTGCTCTAGCGAAAGGCTCCCAGCCACCTATCTGGGCCTCCCTCTTACTACTTCTAAAGTTTCTATCGAATTCTGGAAAAGGTTGTTGGAGAGAATGCAAAGGAAATTGGCAAGATGGAAAGGGGCTCTCCTAAGTCAGGCAAGGAAATTCTAGCTCCTCAAAGCTGCCCTCCAGGGGATGCCTAACTATACTCTAAGCCTCTATAAGATTCCTAAGTTTGTGGTGGTAAGATAGAATAGATCCAGAAGAAATTCCTTTGGTCCAGGGTTGAGAAATAGATAATTTCCCTTGTTGGGTGGGAAAAGGTTTGCACTCCTAGGTATCAAGGAGGTCTTGGACTAAGAAGAATACACCACTCGAATCGTGTCCTCTTATCCAAGGTGGGATGGAACCTTATTTAGGGTAATACATAATGGGGGGACATCATGGTTGCTAAGTATCTCAATGGGGATGAGGGCAAAGGATTACTCTTGGAGAATGGACTCCCTAAAGGATCGGTCATTTGGAATGGGGTCCTCAAGACCTAGGGTCTTCTTCGCCCTGGCATTAGGTGGAAGATTGGAGACGATAGGGAAGGCCACTTCTAGAAGGACAAATGGCTGAAGGACAATCCACTGATTGAGCTGGAGTATGGCAGAATTGCAGACAAGGCTGGCAAGACCTTTGGCTCTAGGGTGGCCGATTATATAAGGAATAACAGGGGTCTCAAGAGCTGGATGGTTCTAACTGTTGGTGGTCTTGAAAGTGGGGAGGATAAGACATTAGCTCTGTAGCTCTAGAAGGAATTGAATGACTATAGACCCTCTCTCTTTTCCAAAAGAGATAGGATGATTTGGGATAAAGACAATAAAGGCTTGTTTACTGTCAAAAGTACCTATGGTTTACTGCTAGACCTAGGAGAGAATCCCTTATGGGGGAAAGTTTGGATGCCCAGACTTTTACCAAAAGTTAATTTCTTTTGGTGGATCCTGATGCATAACAAAATTCTGACTATAGACAACTTGAGAAAGAGGGGATTCCAAATGCCAAGTAGATGCACTCTTTGTGGTTTGGAGGAAGAGACAATATCATTTTCTTCACTGTAGTTTCACTTGGGAGGTGTGGGGTTTAGTCCTTGAAAAACTAAGCATGAGTTGGCCTTTCAACAACAACTTAGAAGCTTTGGTCTAGGATTGGAGGCCCCCGTTCAGACTAGCCCTCACGATGTCTAGGGAGCTTTGGTCTCAAATCCCTCCCCATTTAGCCTAGAGCTTATGGAAAGAACGCAATAATAGAATTTTTAGGGAAAAATGCAGAACCCCTAAGGATGTCTCCTGGGCTTCTCCAAATTGCTTATGGGGAACATCAATTCGTGCAAGTTTGTTGGGTGAATATTTTGTCGTTTAGCTAACTAATGACAAAACGGTTATATCACCACAGCTTTGATGAGACTGAGTCTCTCCTCTCAACAAGGGGAGGTTCCCTCTAGATAATGAGTTCTTTCTAACAAACAACTTTTAATACTTAAATAAACTAAAACTATTCTTGGGGTGTTTTCATAGCATCCTATTCTCTTTTTTTAGAATAGATGTTTCTCTCTTACAAAATAACAACTTCAGCATAGATGATATTTGATAATTCTTGAACCGAGACAAACCATAGAAACGTAAAGTTTTCTATTGTTTGGCTTATTTCTCACAAACAAACTTAATTGAATTCAAACATAGCCCAAAGTCTCCACTTGCACCCAATATGATATAGCTAACTTGAACACAATAGTTTATAGCACAAAGTCTCTAAACAATTATGTTCTCACAAATAAACACAAACTCCTGCAATCAGAAAAATAGCGCAAAGTCTATTCAACCAAAACAAGAACACTCCTCTCAACTTTCAATAAACTCCACGATTCCAACAATGATTCAATATGATATAACACCAATGACATAAGAACACTAATATCATACAACAATATGATTCAACTAAAAGTTTGATACTCAAATTCTTGATTATATTGCTATTCACTTGAAAAATATGATAAACATAAAAAGCTCAAAGTCTTAAATGCTTTCCAATTTGGCAAAGTTTCTTTGCAATAGAAAAATGATGATATTTACAATGGGGGTCCTCTTTATTTATAAGAGAAACCGAGAGCAAAAATAGGAAAATCCTAACTACTTTGACTTATTCAAACAGAAGAGTCCTATTTGACTTAGGACTTCATTTGCCTCACATGTAATTACATTTTAGAAAATTACATATGAATATGTCCACAACAAAATTCAAATTACATATACAAGAATAAAATAAACTAAGGTATCAGCTTCCTCCATCATTCTTCTTTAGAAAATTTTGGTACATGGCCTTTATAGCTACCATTTCACATGCATCTGGCTTAGCTGTATTTTATGAGATAGTGTGGGCCTGAAGAATTGCATCTTTTACTGCCTTTATTGCCTTCTCATGTTTGTCAAGATTGTCCTTCAAGTTCTCAAAAGTCGAATGATGATCATAAAGATTATCCATGGAAAGTGCTGAGGGCACTTCATCTTCGAATTTCCTTTGAACCATCTTTTCGAAGGAGCTTATCATTTCATCTACTAAAAGGAACTTATGATCTTCACCTGTGAGGGTGCATGGGAGTTCTTCCAGTCTGTGTAGAAGCATGACATCGCTGTCTTCACTGGTTTCTCCAGCTTGACATAGATCTTCAAGTAATCCATTTATTATATGGATATGATGAACCAGAGACTCCTTAGTTTTAAGATATGATTCCCTATTTACAATGACCCCAATGGTGATCAGATTCTTTATCTTAATCTTTTTCATCTCTATCCACTCCTCCAAGCTCTCTTCCTGATCCTGCAGTTCTTGGGAGAGTAAGTCAACCATGTTATCAAGCTCGGCTTTGGCTTTATCCATATTTTCTTTTCTTTCTACAGTGGTCTTTAGTAGAATTCACCCTTGAGCTAGAAAACATTCCACAATATCTCCTACCACTCTTCCTCTAGCCTAACTTTTTTCAACCTTCTGGATTAGAGGATCTTCTACAATCACTGCCATGGGTTCCACAATTTCATATGACTTTTGGTGCAGGAGCACCTAACACAAGGTGGCCTCCATGAGGCATTCAACTTCATGATTTGGTTTGATTCCAATAGGGTCCTATAGGACCATTCATGTAATAAGGACTATGTCCAAATATCTATTCTTTTCATGGTATGATGGAGTAGTTTTAAGGTGTAATAGGCAGTTTGCAATAGGTTATATTTGTAAGCCTTCCAAGGCATGTAAAAGACAATCATATGTTTTTTATGTTGTAAGCCTTTGTGGCAAGTGTCAAAAGGTGGTAGGATTGTTAAAGTCTTGATGACATTGTCAAAGGTGTTGACAAGTCATAAACAAGACATAACCCATTGATGCCATTATGGTGAAAACTTGTAATTAGTTTGAAATGCCAAAAACAAGGTGGTTGTTGTCCAAAACACAGAGTAGTTGTAGAAATTCGATGGTTATGCAATCCCATCGACCTCAACTACCTTCCACCCATCCAAGGGTGATTGTATAAGGCTTTTTAAAGTCCTGACATGATGATTGTAAAGGGAAGAAGACTCTTGGTGGAGAAGAAACAATAACAAACTCAAAAATTCTATTTTTTCTGTGTAATTTGTTGTTGCAGCCCGTGGTACCCTTTTGTACAGCTGTCTCATAGAGCATGTAAATGGGAGATGTTAGACATATGAATGAAGGTTCATTTGCATTTGGTTAGAGGTTTTGGAACTCTTCTGAGTGTGAGTAATCTTCATTTTTCTGAAAACTATTTTAAGAAACCCTCATCTAGGGTTTTGATACAAATTATGTATTTCCTTACCATTCCACTGACTTGAGTCAATTTTGATCATTTGAATGGGATGTAATAAGTTTGTATTAGTAGGATATAATGAGTTTTTTGTAGGAAATCTGAGAAGGAGGAGTTTTTCTTGATGAAACCTAACAAAACCATGTGTTAGGTGTAGTTTAAGAGCATATTGAAGGAACCAAAGGTGTATTTTTGGGAACAGTAGAGAGTAGAAACCTAAAACCCACAAAAAACTTTGTTTTAGCATGCATTCTAAGTTTTCAAACCCTTGGTTAAGTTCTGGGCTTGCATTCTTTGGTAGTATCTTTGTAATTTTGGCCTAATTGGGGCTCTAGGCCACTGACAGGGGTTATTGGTTGAGATATTCCGTCCAAAACAACCTATGCTAAGTTTGGGTTATGTGATAGAGGGCCATAATAGGTATCTACTGATTGTCTAAGATCTTGTTTTGGAGGTCTGAGTCAAACGTTATTAGGAGTGTTGTCATTTTGGAGGGCTACAAACCATTTTGGGGGTTTGTGAAGGAAGTACTAGTTCAAAGTTTGATCCACCTTTGCCAATGGATGGGATGGGTTCCAGTACATGTCTAAACACCATTTCCATGAAGAGTTCAAAGCCATTAACTGTTGTTCCCACTTTTGCATAAAGACCTTTGTTTTTGGGCTAGTAGGTGTAGCAAAACCTTGTCTAGTTTGTCTATCCTTTCCCTTCCAATTTGCCTCTACATCATAGTGATATCAGAGCCATAAAAGGTTTTGTTGTTGGCCTGGTATATGTCAGCAAAGGAGAGTGAAGGAGAGGCTATCAATATGCCTCCAAAGGGGATGACTACCGAAGTGGTCAAGAAGTTCAAGGAGATGGAAGAAAAGATCAAGAGTGGAGTCAAGGAAGCACTCCAAACAAAGTTGAAGGCATTGAGGATAGGGAAGAGGATAGATGAAGGTTTAGATGAAGAGGAAGAGGAAGAAGAAGAAGAGAAAGAAGAGGTAGAAGTACTGGTTGATCAAAGGCATTTCCTTGAAGCCATCAAGGCAATTGGCAACTATTCTTCGGAGGCTTGGATGGAGATTCCTATGTTTAGTGGGAAGATGAATGCTGATGAATTCATGGAGTGGATTTAGGCTCTAAGCAACTACTTTGAATACAAAGAAGTTCCTAAAAATAAGAGGGTTAAGTTTGCAAAAACTAAACTCAAAGGTGCTGCCCTTACATGGTGGAATTACACCCAAGGAGAGAGGGTAAAGAATGGGAAGAGTATGATCTCTTCATGGAGCAGGATGTTGGAGAGGATCAAGTCCCAATTCCTTCCATCAGACTATGAGGTACATATCTACAAGAGGATGCAAAATCTCAAGCAAAGAGATTTGGATGTGGCTACTTACATCGAGGAGTTTCACAAATACACTCTTCGTTGTGGGTACATGGAGGAGGAAAAAGCTAAGGTGGCAAGGTATCTAAATGGTTTGAGGTTTAATATTCAAAATGAGATAAGTTTATTAACCCCTGAAACTGTGGAGAAATGCTTTCAAGTAGCATTAAGGGCTGAAGAGAAGTTGAAGAGGAAAGGTGAGTAACAAAGTAGAGGAAGAGGTGGTAGAAATTTCAGAGGTAGGGACAGTTTTGAAGACAGAAATCAGTCCCAAGAAGACCAAGAAGACACAAGCAGAGGTAAGGGCCAAGTTTCTGATTTTAGAGGGAGATTTAGAGGCACAAGAGGTGGAGGTAGGGGTTCTAATGTTTTCACTGGGAGATGTTATCATTGCAATGAGATTGGTCATACAACATACAAGTGTCCAATAAGATAAAGTTCTACATTCGGTGATAATGAAAAGAGGAATGAAAAGAGGGTTCAATATGTGCAAGAAGAGGAGGTAGATGAAAGTGTTAACTCTTGAATTTAGAGTGCAGCCCCAATTCAAGATGGAGAACCATTGATGCTAAGGAGAACACTCTTGAAGACATCCAAGGACAAGGAGATGATACAAAGGTCACTTTTAAGGACCAATTGCAAAAGCAAAGGTAAAATATGCAAGGTAGTAATAGATTCTGGTTCAACAGATAATATGGTGTCTAGGGAAATGGTGGATAAATTGAACATAGAAAGGATTCCTCATAAAACTCCTTACAAAGCATCTTGGGTTAGTGATAGTCAATCACTTTTGGTAGATAAACAAGCATATGTTGATATCGAGATTGGAGAATATAAGGATAGGGTTTTATGTGACATTTTGCCCATGGAATGTTGTCACCTACTTTTAGGTAGGCCATGGAAATTTGATAGGCAATCATTATATGATGGATGTGCTAACACATACACCATCAAGAAGGATGGGAGGACTCTTTTGATGACACCATTGCAGGAGGATGCTGAGGCAAAGAAGGCAACCAAGGTCATTTTGGTGGGTAAGAAAGAGTTTGTGAAAATCAATGAAGAAGAGACAAGGAAAGTTGAGGAAACCTAAAGGAGTGGGGTTGCCAAAGATCAAAGTTTGAAGGTGGTTTCAGTTTTAAATGATGGAGATTAGATGGTGATGTTTGAGATGGATCAGAAGAAGGTCAAAGAGTAGGTCTGCAAGCAGCCACAAGTTGGTTGGAAAGAAGGAGATGTTATCATAGTAGGGACCATTGTTTGTCCTCTAAATCCAACAAGAGTTGAAAGGCAAACATATTCTACCATAGCAGAAGTACAAGAAGCATCAAACAAGGTTTTGAATGCAGGTGTTTAGGCAAAGATAACAGTAAGGAAGAATAGCAAACAAAGTATAGGTTTGGGTGCAAGCATTCACTCATGGCAAGGTGTGAATAGAGCCTACAATGCTAGGCATGAGTTTTTGATTTCATGGAAGAATGTTGTAGTCCAGAGATCATGGAGAGGACATGGAGCAGCACAGGATCATGGTGGAGCAAAACAAAGAACCAACTCATGTGGCATGAGTTCTTTTCTAGGTGGGGTGTATGGTGCAGGAGCACCTAACACAAGTTGCCCTCCATGAGCCATTCAACTTCATGATTTGGTTTGATTCCAATAAGGTCCTATAGGACCATTCATGTAATAAGGACTATGTCCAAATATCTATTTTTTTCATGGTATGATGGAGTAGTTTTAAGGTATAATAGGCAGTTTGCAATAGGTTATATTTGTAAGCCTTCCAAGGCATGTAAAAGACAGTCATATGTTTTTCATGTTGTAAGCCTTTGTGGCAAGCGTCAAAAGCTGGTAGGATTGTTAAAGCCTTGAAGACATTGTCAAAGTTGTTGACAAGTCATAAACAAGACATAACCCATCGATGCCATTATGGTGAAAACTTGTAATTAGTTTGAAATGCCAAAAACAAGGTAGTTGCTGTCCAAAACAGAGAGTAGTTGTAGAAATTCGATGGTTATCCAATCCCATTGACCTCAACTACCTTCTACCCATCTAAGGGTGATTGTATAAGGATTTTTAAAGCCCTGACATGATTATTGTAAAGGGAAGAAGACTCTTGGTGGAGAAGAAACAATAGCAAACTCAGAAATTATGTTTTTTTTGTGTAATTTGTTGTTGTAGCCCGTGGTACCCGTTTGTAAGGCTGTGTCATAGAGCATGTAATTGGGATATGTTAGAGGTATTAATTAAGGTTCATTTTCATTTGGTTATAGGTTTTGGAACTCTTCTGAGTGTGAGTAATCTTCATTTTTCTAAAAATTGTTTTAAGAAACCCTCATCTAGGGTTTTGATACAAATTATGTATTTCCTTACCATTCCACTGACTTGAGTCACTTTTGATCAGTGGAATGGGATGTAATAAATCTATATTAGTAGGATATAATGAGTTTTTGGTAGGAAATTTGAGGAGGAGTTTTTCTTGATGAAACTTAACAAAACCATGTGTTAGGTGTAGTTTAAGAGCACATTGAAGGAACCAAAGGTGTATTTTTGGGAACAACAGAGAGTAGAAACCTAAAACCCACAAAAACCTTTGTTTTAGAATGCATTCTAAGTTTCCAAACCCTTGGTTAAGTTCTGGGCTTGTATTCTTTGGTAGTCTCTTTGTAATTTTGGCCTAATTGGGGCTCTAGGCCACTGACAGGGGTTATTGGTTGAGATATTCCGTCCAAAACAACCTATGCCAAGTTTGGGGTATGTGATAGAGGGCCATAATGGGTATCTATTTATTATCTAAGATCTAGGTTTGGAGGTTTGAGTCAAAATTTATTAGGAGTGTTGTCGTTTTGGAGGGCTGCAAGCCATTTTGGGGGTTTGTGAAGGAAGTACTAGTTCAAAGTTTGATCCACCTTTACCAATGGATGGGATGGGTTCTAGTACATGTCTAAACACCATTTCCATGAATATTTCAAAGCCCTTAACTTCTGTTCCCACTTTTGCATAAAGACCTTTGTTTTTGGGCTAGTAGGTGTAGCAGAACCATGTCTAGTTTGTCTATCCTTTCCCTTCCAATTTGCCTCTACATCAACTTTATTATTTTTTGAAGAATAGAAGCAAGTTTTTCTTCTTTATCTTTATACTATTCTTTTTCCTTTTTGACTTCATCATATTTTTCGAGCAAGGTGCTGGCAGTAGTTTGAAAATTTGCTTTTATGCCTTCATGAGTTAGCTTGCCTAACTCAACCCTTGAGACGACATAATCATTCATGTCAAAATTGTCAATAGTAGCATCCTCTAGTGGCTTAGCAATCTCTACATATCTAATCCCTTTTTCATTGATAATCCTAGAAACAATCTTAGGCTTTTTCTTCAGAGTCTTTGATTTCACAGGTAACAACTTCTCTATATCAATTTCATCTAGTGAAATAAATTGCTTCTTTCTCTTGAGAGTATATGCAGACAACCATGGAGGAAGCATAGAAGCACTAATAATTGGAGATGAGTCCACTACTTGTTTTTCTAGATCCATAGTTACACCTATTATGGTAACAATAGGACTGGTGTTGGTAAAAACTACACCTGTGTCAACAACCTTTTCTGAACCATCCAGAAGATTTTCTAAAATAGATTGTTCACCAATATGAAAAGATGGAGAAGATGAACTTGGGATAGAACCGAAGGAATCAAACATGGTCCCAAAATTGGTTCTTACAGAAGTAGGGGTATTATCAGAAGAAACAATGAAAATAGGCAAAATAGGAACACTTGAAACTACTGGAAAACTACCAGAAACAGGAGCATGAGGAAGGGGTGCAGAAACTTGTGAATCGATGGGAAGATCTTTCTTAGGGGACTGATGTGGATCACCAAGTTGTTCCTTTTCTACAGTCTCATCCTTGCCTTGTTCAGTTTCATCTTCCTCGTCAGATTTATCAAACACTTTTGTTTGTTGGGCATCCTTAGATTTCTGAATATTTTGCTTTTCAGTCTCAACATCTTCTACCTCCATCTGCTCAACATTTGTATCTTCGGCACCTGATTCAGTGACATTAGAGGTTTCTGCAACTTCTTTCTTCTTCCCTCCCTTGGATACAAACTTAATTTTTGGTTTTTGTATTTTGGAGGAAGAAGGGGTGTCACTCTTATTCTTGGTCCTGTTTTCTGCTTTCTTGCCTATTTGTTCCTGTGCTTCAGTCTCTGACCCTGTGAGAAATTCCTTTAATTTGATCCCTTTGCTTTCCAACCACATATTTGTGTTAGCCAGGATCGGTTGAAATCTTTTCCTTATGGATGTTTCCTCTTTAACTAACCATTTCACCTCTGGAAGAGGTGAGACTTCAACATTCTCAGTGTTATATTTGGGATCTAGAACATCCCCATCATCTTCCATTCCATCTAGAATATCAGCGAGGCCCAGCTCTTCTATCTGACTCAAATGAAGTCTGTAGTAGTCTAACTTCTTGATCTCATTTTGTCTCCTAAGATCAGCCCAAATATCTTCCACCATAGGCACATGGAAGGTTGACTTTCTTTTGATCTTATCTTGCACTCTCTTGAAGTCAAAATGGTCCCTTTTCTTGAAAGTTTTCATAGTGACCAGTTGTAATTCAAAATCAACTATTTTTGCCTTGCTAACTGACTGAACTGAGTACCTTCCAATTTCAACGGGAAACTTTATCCCTGACTTTTTCAACTCCATTTGTTTATTATGTACTACAATCAACTATCTACATAATTCCATGAGGACAATATGGTCACTGGGATATCGTGGAAGAATATAAGGGTAGCCAAGATAATACCCTACTCTGAGATATGTGAAAGTAGGGAATTGTAAGAACAAGTAGCCAAAAGAATTCACAACTTCCCAAGCTTCATCTGAGACCCTTTTCTGAACAAGTTCATTGTCCCATAAGCACATGAATACTAAAAAGAAGGCATCATTTACCCTACGGAAATGATGGATTGATCCCTTCAGAGTAATTTGAGGATAATACTCATACATAGGAACCAATCTCCTGTCACCGACCTGAGTCAAACTGGGAAAGCTCCTCATGCTAGCAGTAGCATATACAAGATATGAGGTCATATAGAATTTCAATGTTGTGTTGACCCTCACTAATTGTTCATGCAATGCATTACTGATCTACTCTCCCTAGAATATTCTCTATGTGCCCCAAAGAATCACCTTGATGTATGTGTACATCCATTCTTGAAACTTGGAGGAAGAAGGGAGTCTTCTGATACAACTCAAAAGTGTGATCAAATCACAAACTTCCTCTACAAAATCACTCCTAGGGAGATCCTTCAGCCATCTAGTCATATTACTTCGAGGAATTTTCAACCATTTATTGTTTATATACCTTCTTGCAGCTTCCACATCTGTATCATAGTCCTTTTACCCTTGAGCAAAATCAATATGTCCAATATTTTCAATAGGTGGAGACATGAAGATTTTATCAAGAAATTCTGCATCCAACCTCATGATCACATTCCCTTGGGAATCTGTCACAACCCTAGTATCCCTATTGTAATGGCTAGCCACCTGAAGAATGAATTCAGGGTTATGGGCAGACACTGAAAAAGAGACAACCAAGTGAACGTTCTTGTCAATGATCTTTTGCATGTGTCTGGAAGGATTTGTTTGTTTTGTTCGATCCACAAATTCTACCATATCCACATGTCTTATTTTTGTATCTCTGATTTCATCAATATTTGACTGCACTGAAGTGACAGGGAAGTCCCCTTGGTATTTGTACTTCATGATTTTGGCTTTGGATGGAGACAGCTCTAACATCAGCTCTGGAGAGAAATCTAGAAGGGATATCTACCACGGACGTTTGTTGAAAATTGCAAAAGGCCATGATCTCGCAGTTAGAGGAAAAATAGATAAACTGGGAAACTACATGTTGATGATCATGATCACAAGGACAAGCTTGAAAAGGGCTAAAGCATGCGCAAGTCAAAAAATTGGGCGAAAGCGGGCTAAAGGCATCATTTGTAGAAATTCATGCACGGGCGGTTAGAATGACCACCCCTGCATGTGGGAAGGTTAAATCTCATGTCAGGGTGATGAAAAGGCCCGCTCCTACATGTTTGATAAAAATGAGGTTTTCATGTATGGGCGACGAAAAGGCTCACCCTTAGATGTAGGAAAAATGCAAGTCGAGGCACATGCAAGAGCGGCTAAAAGGACCGCCAGTGCATGTTGAAAGAAAGGGTTTTGATGTATCGTCGGTCAAATTGACCACTGCTGTAGGTAATTTTGAAAACTCAAAGTTGTGTAAACGTGGGAGTTTCGGCCACTTCTACATGTGGGAAATACATAAAGATTATGTAAGGGTGGCGGTTTTAGCCGCCCTTACATATGGGAAAAACCAAGTGTAAAGGATGCGAGGGTGGGGAAAAACCCTACTACTATATGTTTAAGTTAAAACATGTCAAGTTCATTGTGAGAGCAGCAAGAAATACCGCTAGTGCATGTTTGAAACTAAAACCTAAGTTTAACAAGATGATGAAGATCCATTCACACACACATAAACAACAAACTATGAAAACAAAACTACGAATTTTGTCAAAAAACCTCAATGAAATGAAAATAAATGACAACAAAACTAATCATACCTTTTATTTTCAAGCAGGAAAACGAAAGAAAAATGGAAAATAAAGGCTTACCTGGAAAGGCCAACCCGAAACCCTAGTACATGCACAAATGGTGAAATACAATTGAATCCACAGTTGTCACGATCAAATGATCTCAAAGAGGGTTTACCAGTTGATTAGAAGGTTTGGTAATAAAAACAAACAAAGCAAAATGAATTAAAAATGATTAAATAGGTTTTAAAATTTGCATTAAATAATGGCACGAGTACCATTAATGCAACCTTAAGTCCATAGATTCGCCAAGATTTTGCTTGAGTGGTGGATTTCACCATCTCTACACCAGGTGATCAACATGCATGGGTGGGGGTTAGGACCGCTCTCGCATAGGATGTAAAATGACTTAAAACATGTGCAAGCGGTGAATACTACTGCTATTACATGTATTAAGCTTTGACAAGGGACATGCATTGGCGGCGGTTAGGACCGCTCTAGCATGTTAAAAGAAAATTTTGGTAAAATGTGTAGAAGCGGCAAAAAGAGCTGACTTTACACATAAAACAACAAAACACATGTAATAGCAGTTATTTGGACCGTTATTGCATGTAAATACAACAACTTTTCTAACACCCCCAAAATATTCAATAATTGATATTTTGGTGAGCTTACGACCAAAACAAGCTTCACGATTTTCAAGGAATCATCATAAGGAAATGTCACAAATTCTTCTAGCTTGTCAGATGACTTCACTCAAGATCAAGAGTAATTGTCTCGTTTTGCAAACTTAGAGTGTAGGCTACAAGATAGACAAGTTTTGTAGGGGTTGTCTACAAAAATGAGCGTAGCTAATTTTGAGAACAACAAAATTTAAAGCTGTGGAGAGTACTCCTGGAGGGGAAGAGCAAAGATTATTAAAACAATCAAACATTAGCCCTAACTATTGTCGAATCAACAACTCTAAAAATATTGCTAGGGCCAAAACCAAATGGTCCTTACCATAGCAAGGGTGGTCCAATCTCAATTTTGATGGAACTACTAAGGGGAATCTAGGAGTGGCCAGTGGAGGAGGAATTATCAGGTCTGACATGGGGACCTTTGTGGCTACCTTTGCGGGTGGAATTGGTCTTAAGAGAAATAATGAGGTAGAAGTGCTTACTATGTTGTGGGGGATAAAGCTGACCATCTCTCTGAATATCAGGCTTCTTCATGTGGAAGGAGATTCTCAACTTATTGTTAATGCAGCCCTGGGTTTGACCTAAATCAGGTGGAACCTAGTGGACATCATGGGAGATATAAAACTACTTCTAAATGGAATGGAGGACTTCAAGATCTCGCATATATACAGAGAAGGGGATATTGTCACTGACGCCTTGGCCAATGTGGGTAGTGGCAAAGAAGGATGGTGTTGTTGGAGGAGCATGTCCAGCCTGCCTAAAGAAGTTCATACCCTTATTCTAAAGGATGGTGATAGTCACAGGAATTAGGGAAGTTGGGTTTGTTGTCATTCTCTGGTGTTAGTTGGAGAGTTGTGGGACTAGTGTGTCTATCTACGGCTGGGCTAAGGAAGGTTGTAGTCTGATTCGTAGAAGTGGTGGGTCTAACCTTTTGAATTTTCAAAATTATATGCGCGGGACTTTTCATAATTGTAGAGGCGAGAATGGTTGCATCTTAGACGGGCTGCGGTCTAGTTAGTGGAGTTGTAGCCCTAAGTGCATTGGGTTTAAGGATTATGTGTAATGTTGGAGTGTCACATCCCCTCTTGGCAGATGGATGGCTGGTACGACAGGTTAGCACATCATTAGATTCACTAGCATCGGGACTAGGAGCCATCTGGAGATTGGATATAGCTAGTTAAAAAGGGCGTCGCGTGGTCAGTTGGCTGGGTTATGGAGGACTTATTGGATGGTTTTTCAGATGGGCAATTATATTTGGTTAATGTCTATGGCTAGTGACATTTATTTTCACACGAGGTGGTGACCGAGTCCTCTCCCCAAGGAGATATTTTTAAGTGGCAAGGATTCAGTGCATCTCTTCATTAATTATGTCGCAATTATTATCTTTTTGTCGTGGCTTGCTCAATTTAACGGGCCACTTGCTAATAATCTAAGTTGCCTTAATAATTGTAAGTTCATTTACCTCTGTAACTTTCAAGCGGTCATGATGGGCGGAGATATTGTCAAGATTGAACCCAATTCTGTAGAGGTATTCGAATAGGACCCTATAGTGTAGTATATCATTCATGAAGGGGAGGTGGTTCCTTTTCTGGAAGGGATGATTGGCCATGACGAGAATCTGTCACGCTAGTTTGCGGAGTCTTGGGATGGTGAAGCCAGAGAAGTCAAGATTGGTGGCATTGGCTTTCAGGTGTCTGAAGCAGTGATTGGGCAAGCCACGAGGCTTCCTATTAGAGGGAAAAAGCACTCGAGATGTAGCAGGGTGGCTGACCCTGAACATATGGCCCTTTTCTTCAGAGAGGTGGAGGCACCTGTGAAGCTACACAAAGGGTTTGAAAGAGAAAAGATACTAGAGCCATGGGGACAAATATGCCTCATGATTATGAAATTCTTCACCCTGGAGGGAAGATTCAAGGTTTTTTACCACTACCACTTTGCTCTCCTTAACCATTTTAGGAATAAGCTGGAAATTAGTTTTCCTTTCTTTCTCCTTTCTTCTCTGGATAACTCTATCAAGTCAGTTTGGGAGATTAGAGCTAAAAATGTTGGCCACCAACTTTTTCCCATCCATCAAGGCCTCATCCTATGTCTTTACCACTTTCACCTTGCCCTGTGTCCCCTAAAACAAATTAAAGTCAAGCTACTTGAGGACCCACAGCCAAGTGTTTCTCCTGATTCTATAGGAAAGGTGAAGACCTATATGGGGACCCCTAAAATTGCCCTTAAAACCCCTAAGGGTGACCCTCATACCAAGGATGATACCCCTGTTTGAACCCCCATCACCTCTAAGAAGAAACCCCAGCAAAGCACCACTCTGGCGAGTGGGAAAAGGCTAACAAAAAGAGATAGAATGGAGACTGAGGATAAAGGGACAACTATTGAGAAAAAAGCTAAGAAGGATAAGGAGGTTGTGACTACGATGAAGCTTGAGGATGAAGGGGCTGCTACTAAGAAAAAAGCTAAAAAGGGTACGGAGGTTGTGACTATGGCGGAGCCTATGAAAATTCTTGAGCTAGATTCTAGGCCTAAGATTGTTGGTAGTCGGGAAGGTGTGGAGGCTGTTAACCTGAGGGTTCGTCGGTCTACCCACATTGTTGGTAAACCTTCTACACCTCCTCAGGGGGTGGAGATATTTGATGAGTCAGAGTTTGTTGAAGAAACTATGGATGGAGGGGAAGAAACCCCCACTAAGTCGATGCATGAAGTGGAGGGGACTAGTCACTTCGCCTCCATGAATAAATCTAGTTTAGAGGATGTGGGTGAAGCTGCTAGGGTGTCTGAGGGACAAGACAGCAAGGGAAGTTGCTCTCTATGTGTTAAAACTATTGAGGACCTAAGGCAACTCCAGGAGAAGATGGCAGGAATGCAGAAGAAGTGGAAGGTGATGGCTGAGTTTGCTGCTAAGGCCCTGCATTGGGTAGATTTGATCTTCGTGGCTGTCAAGGATTTGGACGACAAGGTCAAGAAGGTGGGGCTCGATAGTCTAGGGGATTATAAAGATATGGTGGAATTCTTGGCTAAGTACGGGACGACTGGCAGTCCCTAGTTTCTTGTTGTTTCTATTATTTTTGTTGTTTTTGATTAGGTGTTTTTTGTCTATTGTTCATGAGTTGTTAATGTGTTGTTTATGGCTTATTAATGGTCTATAGCCCATGGGGTCATTTTGTATAGGGTTCTGGACCCTCTTTTCTAGCTAAACTAATCAAAAAAATTTATTTGTTTTTCAAAGGTAGACAAACCACATCTTGTTGTCAAGGGATGATCATAAAATCCCCTTAAGCCACTAATAATAGCACTAATCCCCTTAAAATCTACTCATTAATCCCCTTAAGCCACTAATAATAGTCAAATTGATCATTCACATTTGATCAATTTGTATAATGTTAGATGCTTGAAGTTTTTACAAACTTGTTATATATATATATATATAAACTTGGTCAACTTAGGACAAAATCATTTGATTAGCATGGTTTATAGACCTAGGAAAGATGACATGTGGATTAAGGGGATTTAATAAAATAGGATTTAAGGGGAAACTTCACTATTCCTTGTAAACACTTTAAAGTATGTATCAAGCCACAAAATTTTATATGCCTTAGACATAAATGATCCTTACACATTTTGTTAGAATTTTGCCTTTTTTGTGTATGTTTTTAGTTTATTTTTTAGTATGTACATGTATTAAAATTACATAGTTAGATCTTAAATTTTGAAATTTCTATGTATTCTCAAGTTGAATGATGTATGTATCTGTATGTAGATCCTAATTTTTCATTTAAATGTAGTTATGTACGTTTAATTTAAATATTTCTTGTAATTTCTCAACATGTATAATATCTAGTTTTTTATATGTTTATTTATAATTTATATATAGATTCTTGAACGTTAATTTTGCAATTGTTTGTATATTGATGTATATGTAGGTTCATAGTTTTTATATCATGGATATTAACTTTGATATTAAGGATTTCCTCAATGTGCCACCTCCACCCCCATCACCTAAACACCCTGCACCTCCATCTCAACCTCAAAATCCCCCACCTCCACCCCCACCTAGATCTGATGAGACTCGCTTGCAAGCTAGAATTTGTTGAAAAGAGCAAGACAACTAAGGGGGGGTGAATCAGTTGTAAACAAAACTTCAAAACCATTAACACATCAACCATTTAATCACAGTTATTGTATTTTAACCATGAAAGAATGAATTCAAAAACTTAAACACATTCACACATACAACACATGAGACACTAGATTTTTATGTGGAAAACCCAATAAGGGAAAACCATGGTGAGTGTTAGCTCACAAAATAATATGCAATAATAATACCAAAAATCAAAGGCTCACTACCTAGAATGCTCACTGCAAGAAGAAGGGGCTCACTACCAATGGGGTGGCTCACTGTCGGTGGGTGGCTCACTGCTAGAGTTGGTTAAATGAGATAGTAGCATCTACACTATGCCAGGGTTTAGTTCCATTGAAGTGCAATAGATTTCCTCTGTTCTACTGTACTTTTTCACTTCGCACTTATCTTTTCATCTTTGCCTTCTCTTCAATCATTCATGACTTTATTACATGTATTTATACAACTCATCAACCTTGGAATGAACATCGAGATCCGCATTACAATCATCAACCATTAGAATAATCTCCAAGGTTAACATACACACATACATTAGAATAGGTCTGGACCTAAACATATTTATAAAAGAATAGAAGGAATGCGGACCACACTACGCCTTAGCTGGGACTTAAATGCAATCTTCTAGGTAATAACACACTTTACAAACTTCCAATCATAATTGCAAGTAGTGAAAACAACCAAGTCAAATAAAACTAGTGTTAACACTAAGACCTTTAGAAACACGCTTCATGCATGATCCAGATTACACTTTGCATACCAATTAAAAGGTAGGAACACAATTTAGAGACATCCACAAGCACATTACAATCACCAAGAATTTCTACACAACCCCCAAACATTCTATCCATAAGATTCTTCAAACCGGAGCACTTGAACATTACTATTGGTCACTGTCATAAAGGAAAGATCGCTTGCGGAGCACCAAATCATGAACCATTTCAAATTAAGGCACATAACATCATTACAAACTTAATTCTAGAACTGTAGACTATAAAACTTAAATGTAGAGAAATATAAAGTAGAATGCATTCTCCCTGTCACCATTAAATACACAGAAAATTAGTTTTTACTCTAGTGAACAGAACTTGCTCAAATCTTCACACTGGAGGCTCAAACTTGAAACTTAGCAACTACAGACATCCCTTAACATAACTTTGAAACCACAGACAAAGATATTCAATCTATAAGATATGCAGAGAAAAACACTACACTGTCCTTCTCAAAAACTTGCTCAGAATCGTTCAAATAATTTCCTTAGATGCTGACCTTAGGTGTTGACATCAATGACAACACTTACTACTCATACTTGCAACAATCTCCTCTTTGTCATTGATGGCAACACATGATGTGAAAAACCATCAAGACAAACAAACTTGCTTTGCTTCTTTGCTCCCCCTTACTTTATGCTTTCTCTAACTACAACTTTCTCCTTAGGTTTTTCACATGAACTTTTCTCCCCCTTTGAAATCAATGGAAAAGGGTGCCATACCTTTCTTTCTCTTTACTGCTCAACTCCCCCTATCATCAACACTACAACACTTACTGCTCTTTTATTAGGAACTCATATCAGTAACATCTACCTGCTCCCCCTAAGAGGTAGCCTTCAAAACATCAATCCAAATCAAAGAATAAGACTTTGGGCACCACTGGACTGATGCATTTCTCATCCATCTTAGTTTGGAGTCGGAGGGGTAATAACCCCTAACTTTACCCTAAGATACTCAAAAGTTTTCTTAGGCAGAGGCTTTGTGAAAATATTTGTAATCTTATCCTTGGTAGACACATATTCCATTTTTACTTCATTCTCTGTTACCTTTTCTCTCAAAAAGTGATACCTTATTGATATATGCTTTGTTCTTGAGTGCATCACTAGATTTTCTGAAATGTTTATAGCACTTCTGCTATCACAAAAGATTGAAATAGGTTCTTCATACACAACTCTTATGTCCTTCAATGTTTTCTTCATCCAAAGCACTTGGGTGCAACAATATGCTGCAGCAATATATTTTGCTTCTACAATAGACATAGAAATTGATTCTTGCTTCTTGCTCAGCCATGAAAATAATCTGTTACCCAAGAGGAAAGCAACTCCACTTGTACTTTTTCTATCATCAGCATCTCTATCCCAATCTGCATCTATATGAGCACTAAGAGTGAAATCAATATCTTTGGGATACCACAATGTTCTCAAAATTAGCTACACTCATTTTGTAGACAACCCCTACAAAACTTGTTTGTTTCGTAGCCTACACTCTTAGTTCACAAATCAAGACAAGTTCTTTTGGCCTCGTGTAAATTCATCTGACATCTTAGAATGGTTTGTGACATTCCCCTTAGTTGATTTCTTGAGATTCGTGAAGATTGACTAAGTTACAACCCTATCAAAATATTAATTTTGACTATTTTGGGTGTTAGAAAATTTCTTGGTTTGATGTGCTAAGTCGGCCAATTTTTCCGCTTTTGCATGTTTATTGTTTCATTTGAATGGGCGGAAAAATTTGCTGCCCATGCATTTTTCTTATCATGTTTTAAGTGTGTAGTGGCAGTAATATCTACTGCTTATGCATATGGTAGGCAGACATGCATTGTCAGTAAAAATCACCGACCAAACATATCTTTGTCAATCTCAAACTTCAGTGACATTAATGCCACTCATGTTGACATTTATGTTTTCATCTTAACCTTTTAAATCATTTTAATTCATTTTGTTTAGTTTATTTTTCATTCCTCCAACCTTCTAAGTGACTAGTAATTTCTTCCTGAGGTCATTAGATTCACGCAAATTTTGGGTTTCTGTGAATTTTAGTCTTCAAGGTCGTTTTCAAGTTTTCATTGGCTTTTCCAGGTAGGCCATTATCTTTATTCTTCTTCTTTTGTTTTTTTAGGGTTTGCCTGTGAATGTTGATTTATATTTCCTATAAATGTTTTTATGAAATTGTTATTTGTTTAGATTTCTTCCTTTTATGAATCATTTTTTCCTCTAAGAGTCGTTCTTTGTTGAAACCCTAGTTTTATTTAAATCTAGTCATTGTTTTGACGGCTAGATTCACCAACTTTTAGTTAAATGAAAACCTAGTTCTTCTAAACCTCATTTTCTAAAGATTTAGAGTTAAAAACTGGTTTAAAATTGATGTTTAGTTGGCTTATTTTGTTGTTAGTCTCAGACTCTCTGGTTGGTTGTAGTGGAGTTTTCGCTAAGTATTCAACCCTATAAGGGCGGTTGAATTTGCTGCCCCTACATGAAATCTATACATGTCAAGATTTTACCCATAAGTGTTTGTGCGGTCATATTCACGACCTTGACATGCAAACTTACAAACTCTTTTATGTGACGAGTCAGCAAAATTTGCCGCTTGTGTACTTGATGTTCTATCCCAAGGTGTATGGGTGGCAAATTTTGCCGCCCTTACATGAATCAAACTAATCTTCCCTATAATGCTAGATCGGCAAATTTTGCCACTCACACATAAACTTAGTGAACTCACCCCATATACTGAGACGACAAAATTTGTTGCTCAGACACAGAAATTTTGTTTCCCCCAACATGCAGGGTCAGTGAATTTTGCCACCTTGACACCTGCAGATTATCCCTCAAATGCAAGGGTGGCAAATGTTGCCACCTGTGCATTCACTCCCTCAAATTTTTCTGACTCTAGGAGATTTTCAAATTTAATTTCCTGAGCTTGCTTTCCTCCGTTTTTTCAACCCGCTTGCGCTCTAGCCCTTTCAAGCTTACTCCTATAGTCATGATCATCAACATGCAGTTTTCCCAAATTACCAATATTTCCCCTAACTGCATGGTCATGGTTTTTGTTGCAGATTCTTTTGCAAGTTTGTTCTAATCATTGACTCCTACAGAGGTGTTGGTCTTCCAAATGACTGAGCTATCTCCAAAGAAGTCAAAAGCAAGGAAGTACAAGTATCAAGGTGTTTTTCTAATCACCTCAGTTACCTCGAATGTTGATGATATTCAAGATACAGAGATTGGCCATGTAGACATGGCTAAGTTTGTAGAAAGGACTAAGTCAAATAACCCTAGTCCTCTGATGAAGAAGATTGTAGCTAGCAACATTCACCTGGTGTCATCATTTCTGGTGGTAGCTCATAATATAGAATTTGTTCTTCAGTGTTCACATTTCTACAACAAAGACACTAGGGTAGTAGTGGATGCAAGTGGTAATGTGATCATAAGATTGGATCCAGAGTTTATTGATAAAGTTTTCATGTGTCCTGCTTTGGTTGATGTTGTAAAACTTGATTTTACTATTTCTCAACAAGAATATGATAAGGACACTTAGAAGGGTAAGAAGGTAATTAACACCAAGTGGCTAAAAATGCCAAGGTCAAATTTGTCCAGATGGCTGAGGAGTTTTCCTCAAAGTGATTTTGTTGAGGAAGTAGGTGATTTAATAACTCTTCTCAGTAGAGTGAGGGGATTAGCTTCTTCTTCACTTTTTCATGAATGGATGTATCCTTTCATCAAGGTGATTCTCAGAGACCAACAGAGAATCTTCTAGGGAGAACAGATCAACAATGCTCTTCATGATCAATTGATCAAGGTGCATACTACTTTCAAATTTTATATGACTTCCTATCTTGTATACATAGTAGCTTCAATGAGAATCTTTCCGGGTTTGACATCTGAAGGAGATAGGAGGGTTGTTCTTGTGTATCAATATTATCCTCAGCTAACATTGAAGGGTTCAATCCATCACTTCAGGAGGGTAAATGATGCCTTTTTTCAGTGTTTCTGTGTCTTTTTTATCCTCAATTAGAACATAGAAGAGTTTTAGATGAGGCTTGGTTAGTTGTAAATGGTTTTGGGTGCATGTTTTTATAGTTTTAGACTTTTTCATATCTAAGGGTTGGCTTTTTCCAAGGCTATCCTTACATGTTGCCAAAATTTCCTTCGGATAAACTTGTTCTAATGGAATTGTGTAGAAAAATGATTGTGGTACATAATAAGCAAATGGAGCTTAAGAAACTAGGATTCAGGTTTCCAATTGAAATTGGCAGATACTCTATGTCAATTGTAGCAAAGGTCAGAGCAAAGCTTGATGATTTGATTGAGACTATTTCTCAAGATATTGAGTATTTGGATCAAAGCTATGATAAATGGACAGAAATGAGGAAATTGAAAATAAATGCTTTGATATCAATTGGTGTTATTCTGAATCAGGATTCATACATAGAGACTAAGGAAGCACTGACATATCAGAACAATGTTTTGAAGGACTTGATCAAGGATCTGGAAACTGCCAAGAAGCTAAGTGACCAAAGTGACATTAGTCTCTTACATATGTTAGAGGAGCTTCTGTGCAATTTGGTATCTAAGGATAATCAATTTCTTTTTGCAGATGAGATGACCCAAGAGTTTGAAAACATGTTTTAGAAGGAGTTTGAAGATAAAATCTTTTTAGTTTCTTCCATGGATAATATTCTGGACAATCATTTAACTTTGGATAACCTGAAGGCCAAGTTAACTAGTCATGCTAAAGCAATCACAATAGTAAGGGATGCAATAGTCAGGGCCTGGATGATTTTCAAGAACACCATCAGTCCAGACAATTTGGGGATGCAAGTTGCATTTACCACGTATGATGCCCATTTGAAGAAAGAAGGCAGTACAAGCTAAATCAACTTTTCATAACTTAGTTTATTTTATGTTTTTCATATGTACTTTTGAATTAGTTTTGGACATTTTTACATGTACTTTTCTCAGATGTAATTACATGTAAAAACATAGGAAGTCCCAAATCAAAAAGGACTCCTATGTTGAATAAGTCATAGTTAGTTGTACTTTTCCTATTTTTGCTCTCGGTCTCTCCAATAAATAAAGAGGACCCCCATTGTAAATATCATCTTTTATCTGTTGCAAAGAAACTCTGCCAAATTGGAAAACATTTCAAGACTTTGAGCTTTTTATGTTTATCAAATTTTCAAGTGAATATCAATATAAGCAAGCAATTTGAGTATCAATCTTTGAGTTGAATCATATTGTTTTATGATATCAGTGTTCTTATGTCATTGGTGTTATATTATATTGGATCATTGCTGGGATTGTGGAGTTTATTGAAATTTGAGAGAAGTGTTCTTGTTTTGGTTAAATAGACTTTGTGCTATTTTCTCATTACGCGAGTTTGTGTTTACATTTGTGAAGATATAATAGTTTAAAGACTTTGTGCTATAAACTGTTGTGTGCAAGTTAGTTATATCATATTGGGTGAAAGTGGAGACTTTGGGCTACACTTGAATTCAATCAGGTTTATTTAGAGAAGATAAGTGAAGCAATACAAAACTTTGTGTTTCTATGGTTTTTCTTGATTCATAAGTTATTAAACATTATTTTGTTGAAGTTTTTGTTTTGAAGAGAAAAGCATCTATTTTGAAAGAAGAGAATAGGATGAAGTGATAACACCTCAATATAGTTTTTAGTTCATTTTAAGTATTAAAATTTGCTTGTTAGAAAGAGCTCATTATCTAAAGGGAACCTCCCCTTGCTGAGAGGAGAGACTCGGTCTCATTATAGCTATAGTGATATAACCATTTTGTCATTGGTTAGCTAAATGACAAAATATTCACCCAACAAATCCATAGTTTGAAGTGCCTTTTAAATACCTCATGATCCTCTTTACTGCCATCACATGTGACTCTTTGGGATCTTCTTGAAATCTTGCCACAAGACTAACTGCATGCATTATGTCTGGTCTAGTATGGGTTAGATAAAGTAGTCCTCCAATCATAGACCTATAACTTTTCTAATCAATCTTAGGTGATTCATCATTCTTACTCAACCTGCAACCAGTTACCATAGGAGCACATACTGGCTTAGAATCATCCATTCCAAACTTCTTCAATAATTCTTTCACATACTTGGACTGAGAAATGAAAATTCCTTTTTTTGATTGCATAATCTACAGTCCTAGAAAGAAATTCATTTAACCAAACATAGACATCTCAAACTCCTTTTGCATTTCCTCTGCAAATTTCTTACACATTCCTTCATTGCCTCCAAAGATAACACTATCAACAAAGACTACAACAATCAAAATTTGATTACCATTAATTTTGAAGTAGAGATTAGTATCTGCAATACCTTTACTGAACCCTAATTGCAACAAATACTTATCCAATCTTGCATAAGAGGCTCTAGGAGCTTGGTTGAGTCTATACAAGCTTTCTTCAATCTGCATACCATGTCACCTTGGTCTGATGACTGAAATCCTTCCGGTTGTTCAATGTAAACCTCTTCTTCTAGCTCTCCATTCAAGAATGCAGACTTTACATCCATCTGGTATACTTTGAAATCTTTATGTGTTGCAAATGCCAAAAACATTCTTATTGCTTCAATCCTTGCCACCGGAGCATAAGTCTCTTCAAAATCTATGCCTTCAACCTGAGAATATCCTTTGCATACTAATCTTTCTTTATTTCTTACTACTCCATTTTCATTCATCTTATTTCTAAAAACCTATTTAGTTCCAATCACATTCTTATCAGCAGGTCTAGGAACCAATTCCCAAGTTTAATTCTAGTCAATTTGCATCAGCTCTTCTTTCATGGATTTTACCCAACTTTCATCTTTGCAGGCTTCAATTACAGTTTTAGGTTCAATCTGTGAAAGTAAACAGTAGTTTACCTATTCCTCTACCACTCTTTTCCTTGTCAATACCCCTTTGCTTTTGTCACCAATAATCTAATCTTCAGAGTGATTAATCCTTACATACCTGGGAGTCTTAACAACACTTTTTGGAGCCTTTTCTTCTTCAACTTGACTGTCTTCTTATTCAACTTTTTCTTCATTTACTGTGATAATAGATTCATCTAACTCATATCCACTCAGATCTAATATTATTTCCTTGTCTTCATCAACCTTCAAATTATCACTCTCAATGATATTTATCAATCTCTTGTTGTAGCATCGATAGGCTTTACTCCTAGTAGAGTATCCAAGGAAAATTCCTTCATCACAACTAGCATCAAACTTGCCTAGTTCTTCTTCTCTTCTAATATAACATTTACTTCCAAAAACTTTGAAATATTTTACTGTAGGAACTCTTCCATACCACAATCCATAAGGAGTTTTAGTACCATTACCTTTGACTTGAACTCTGTTTTGAATGTAGAGAGCAGTATGTATAGCTTCTCTCCAATACACTTCTGGTAGGTTACTTCCTTCATCATTGTCCTAGTAGCCTCTTGGACTGTCCTTTTCTTTCTTTCAACAACTCCATTCTGCTAGGGAGTCCTAGGAGTAGATAATTGTCTCTTCACCCCATGTTCTTCATAGAAAGTATTGAACTCATTTGATGTAAACTCACCTCCTCTATCAAACCTTAAGCATTTGATCTTCAATTCTAACTCATTCTCAACCATTGCCTTGAAAGCTTTGAACTTGTCTACGGCTTCTGATTTATCTTTCAAAAAGGTGACCCAAGACATTCTAGAATAATCATCAATAAGCAACATAAAGTACATGTCTCCCTACAGACTTCTTGTTCTTGTAGGACCACACAAATCTGTATGCACCAACTCAAGTAATCTAGCAAAAAAATGTTCCTTACTCTTGAAATTTGTCTTTGTCTATTTCCCCATTTGACATTCCTTGCAAATAGTATTAGTAGGCTTCATAAGCCTAGGCAAATCTCTCACAACTTGTATTGAGCTTATCTTTACCAAGTTGTCAAAATTGATATGACACATCCTTCTATGCCTCAAATAAATCTCATATGTTTGAGCCAACAAACAAAAATAATTAGTTCCTCTCAAATGATAAACATTACCATTAGTCTTCTTACCAGTAGCAATCTCTATTTCAAAGCTTTCCATGATCTTGCATCCATTATCCTTGAATCTCAAATCATATCCTTTGTCACACATCTAACCCACACTTAAAATATTATGCTTTAAACCCTTCACATATAAAGCATCATCTGTGTTCTGCTTACCTTCAAAAGAAATAGATCCTCTACCACAAATCTTATCAGTTGCATTATCACCAAACCTAAGGAGTCCCCCATCATACTTTTCCAAGCTTATGAACTTACTTTTATCATTGGTCATGTGATGTGAACATCCACTTTCAATAATCCATTCATCCTTATCCTTCTCAACCTAATAGACAAACAAAGCACTCTCTTCCTCTAGTTTTTCTTCCTTCACACAACTAGCCATATTAGTAGACACAAGTTCTTATTTAATAGCAATAAACAAGCATTCATTTGCACTAATATCATCATATTCATCATCTGTCACACCATCATCATCAAAATCTCTGACATAATAACATTTCTTTATAGTTCTAGGTCTACTTTCAAATTTCTCTCTACCTCTTTCAATTCTCTCTAGACACCTAGAGGCATAGTGACCAATCTTAACACAAGAAAAGCATTTGAATGGTAATTTGCCTTTGAACTTACCAGTACCTCTTTGCATTCTATCCACAAAGTTGGCTTCAATCTCATCAAGATCATCATCAGATTCCATAGCATACTTTTGAGCTCTTGAAGTCTTTTTTGAAGTGATGGCTTTGAGAGCAGTCTCAGTCTTTGGCAGAGCATTGTTGAATTCTTTCATCTCAAAAGTTGTAAGCTTCCCAAGCAACTGATCCTTTGTAATCTTGTTTACACTCATAACTTCTTCAATTGCTGACATCTTGTGAATCTAGGATTTAGGCAAAGACCTAAGAATATTTAGCACAACCTCATCTTCATCAATAGTTCCTCTAAGACCTTTGATTCCATTGACAATTTCATCAACCTTTTGCATGTAGATTGTTATGTTCTCATCATCAGTCATCTTTAGGGCTTCGTACTTCGCCTTCAGATTTTGTAATTTTGCACTCTTTACAAAATCATCTCCTTCATACAAATCTTTCAATTTTTCCTAGATCTCATGAGCAGTTTCCACATCCATTACTTTTACTAACTCAGTGTTGGATAAAGCATTTAACAGAGCATCTCTAGCCTTTCCATTAAACTCATACTGCTTGACTTCATCTTCAGTTGAAGGACCATTTTGAGGAATAGTATACTTTTTCTCTGTTATCTTCTAAACACTATAACCAAGAGAAATGAGATGACTTTTCATCTGTACCTTCCAAAGAGTATAATCCATTCCATTGAACTGTCAGGCTCTTTACCAAGGAACCCTCACTCTGATACCAATTGTTGAAAAGAGCAAGAAAACTGAGATGGGGGTGAATCGGTTGTAACCAAAAATTCAAAACCATTAACACATCAACCACTTAATTGTAGTTATTGTATTTAACCATGAAAGCATGAAATCAAAAACTTAAACACATTCACACATACAACATATGAGACACCAGATTTTTACATGGAAAACCCAATAAGGGAAAAACCACGGTGAGTGTTAGCTCACAAAATAATATGCAAAAATAATATCAAAAATCAGAGGCTCATTGCCTTAGGGCTCACTGCCCAAAATGCTCACTGCAAGAAGAAGGGACTCACTGCCAATGGGGTGGCTCACTACCAATAGGTGGCTCACTTCCAGTGGGTGGCTCACTGCCAGAGTTGGTGAACTAAGATAGTAACATCTACATTATGCCAGGGTTTAGTTCCATTGAAGCACAATAGATTTCCTCTACTCTGCTTTACTTTTTCACTTCGCACTTATCTTTTCATCTTCACCTCCTCTTCAATCATTCACGACTTTATTACATGTATTTATACAATTCATCAACCTTGGAATGAACATCAAGGTCGACATTACAATCATCAACCATTGGAACAATCTCCAAGGTTGGCATACACACATACATTAGAATAGGTCTGGACCTAAATAGATTTGTGAAAGAATAGAATGAATGTGGACCACACGAACCCTTAGTCGGGACTCAAATGCAATCTTCCACGCAACAACATGCTTTACAAACTTCCAATCATAACTGCAACTAGTGAAAATAACCAAGTCAGATAAAACTGGTGTTAACACTAGAGCTTTAGGAACACACTTCATGCACGATCTGGATTACACTTTGCGGACCAATCAAAAGGCAGGAACATGATCGAGAGACATCCACAAGCACATTACAATCACCAAGAATTTTTACACAACCCCCAAACATTCTATCCATAAGATTCTTCAAACTGGAGCACTTGAACATTACTGTCGACCACTGTCATAAAGGAAAGATTGCTTGCGGAGCACCAAATCATGAACCATTTCGAATGAAGCCACATAACATCATTACAAACTTAAATCCAAAACCACAGACTATAAAACTTAAATGCAGAGAAATGTAGAGCAGAATACATTCTCCCTATCACCATTAAATACACAAAAAAATAGTTTTTACTCTAGTGAACAAAACTTGCTCAAATCTTCACACCAGAGGCTCAAACTTGAAACATAGCAACTACAGACATCTCTTAACATAACTTTCAAACCGCTAACAAAGATATTCAATCTATAGGATATGCAGAGCAAAACACTGCATTGTTCTTTTCAGACACTTTCTCAGACTCATTCAAATAATTTCCTTAAATGTTGACCTTAGGTGTTCACATCAATGACAACACTTACTGCTCATACTTGCAATAGAATTAATGAAAATATTAGTTCCATTGAAGAAAAAATCAATGTCATTCAAAATGAAGCATTTATACCACATCACCTGATGTTTTTTGCATCTTTGATGCAAAATGTTGTAGATTCTGTTAGGTCCATTGATGTGGACTTAGACAGTTTTTGAGTATGGAGAGAGGAGAGACGACAGTTTTATTCTAATGGCCTCTCTTATAGGGAGATCCTAGATCTCAAAATCACAAAAGCCCATTTAGCTCAATATTTTAGGCACCCCATCACCAATGAACCAATTCCCCCAAACAACAAAACAATATCAATTAGGTGGTGTAGACATGCAAAGATGTCTACCAATTTTTGGGATCAGTGGTGGATGGTATTTGATTATCCACCTCATAATAATTGTGAGGTTCCTCTCTATTTTTTGAGAAAATTATATGCAGAGTTTTTGATGAATAGGAAACCCAATTACTTTGATTTCAGATCATTCCAGGGTGTTGGTGGTAGCATGCGACAACAAAGGTTAGGGGCACGGGTTGATCCCTAATGACCCGTGCCTACTCAACCTCTTTTCAACCCTCCTACTACCATTCTTGTACCCATCCAGCATCATGTAGTGGTATCTGCACGAGGAGCATTGAGTGCACTCTAGGCTAGCCTCGATGAGCAAACTTCTAAGATAGTAGTTGAGGTTAGTGGGCGAGACTGTGGAGGAGTTGATGGTGGAGCTGGTCCTAGTACCACTCCACATGTGTCGATGTCTCATATGTCTACGAGTTGTAATCAATTATGCTATGGACCTGATCAAGCAGTACCCACTTTAGCTGCACATGGAGCATCTGATGATATTAGTTCCTTTGTTGATTTTCTAATTGCTGAGGATCACCCCACTGATCATTCAACACGTATATATATAGGTACACATGTTGAATTTATAACAATTTTAAGCACATGTTTTAATGAACATATATTAATTAAATTGTAATATTTTAATGATCAAATTGTTTGGTATAGATGATGGCTACAAGCACAACGACATCTTTGTATCAAGTTTGTTTTGCATCGACACATGTGCATGTCGGCCACCCATTTGGGGTATGTTGATTGATTTTATAAATATATATTAAATAATTTTAACTTGATTTTAATTTGTGATTTAATCCTGAACATGTGTTAAATATTTATCCTGATTCAGGGAAGTAATCTGACTTCCACATCAGATCCTCCAGAGGGTGTGTCGAGCGCTCTTCCATTGTCGGGCATCTCGCATGAGCCACTTGTATGTATACTATTTTTAAAAACTATACTTAGAATTTTGTATTTTGAATTCACTGTATCAAACATGCATGTACTTATATTAAAAATATATGTCTATATAGGTTGACACCATAAGGATGGGTATTGCACACCTGAATGATCCAAGTCAATTTCAGATGTCAACTGCATTTCAGGTTGTTTAAAAAAAATTCTATGTGTACGTGCAATATGTAGGTCTTTAAAAAAGATTAAAACAAAAATTGGGTACACAAGTGAATATATATGTTTTAACCTAATTTGTACATGTGTTTTATAAATGACCTTGTAGGACCTTGTTAGTGACACTTTTCATCCTGTTGATGTCATACCACCTACAACAGCACATGCAGAGTAGGACTACAGAGGAGATGAGCAGCCTCATATGGTATAATTTAAAATTTAGATTATATTTAAAGTCAATTATAATATAAATTGTGAACTTAAAGTAAATTTCAATATAGTATATGTTCACATGTGTTAAATTCTTTTTCTTCTATATTATAAGACAGGTCATGTAGCAGAGCATGCAGAGCAAATCGTCAGAGGAGATGAGTAGCCTGATACGGTAATTTTTATGATTTTATAAATTAAAATGAATTAAATTATCATTTTTAAACATTTTAAATCTGATTTCAAGTTTCTTTCTCTTGTTCAGACTGATTCAGATCATTCTAGTCTGCATGGAGTGAAGAGGTCTCTTTATTATAGGGACAATAGGAGTTAGACATATATATGTTTTACTACATTTCATGTTTTAGTACATTCCACAAACTCTATATATGTTTCAGTACATTGCATACATACTCTTTATACATGTTTCAGTATTTCAATATTCCATGGACTAGATCTATATATGTTTCATTATTTCATGGACTCTATATGTACATGTTTTTGTATATTAGTATTTCACATGTGGACTAGATAGATATATATATGTTTCAGTATTTTCATGGACTTTATATATTGTTTCATTGACTTTATATATTGTTTCATTGACTTTATATATTGTTTCATGGACTTTATTAATTTCAATATTTTATGGACTATTGTTGTACATTTATGCATTTTTAACTTGAACAAATTAGTTATCCTTATGAGACCATATTTAATTTACACTAATGTTATCTAAGGTTCTTATAGTTAGATTTATGAAATTTAATTACTTATAGTAGTGATAACAATAATAAAATATTCACAAGTTAGCAAAAACATTTAAGCATTTCAAATATTTTTACTTTGCAAATTTGATTCATGTAGTCAAAACATTTGATAGTATTAGAATAGGAATAGGGAATTATACAAATGTGAAGCACATGTTATCATTACTTTTGATGCTATACATGTATTACTTTTGATATAATTCAAGATCATGATAATCAACAATATACAAGAATTCAAAATTTGCTTCAGGGGATCAAAGAATTCAAAGTATGTCTCATGTTCAACCACAATTGATATAATTAATCAGGATATATATGAATTCAGGGGTCCTAGGAGAAATGATGGCTTAAGGGGTCCTCGTAGGATGGCTTAAGGGGTCCTAATAGGATGTCTTAAGGGGATCAAAGAATTCAAATTATGTCTCGTGTTCAATCACAGTTGATATAATTAATAAGAATATATATATATATTTGGTGAAGTTGCCCAAGACAACCAAATTTCATAGTAATATACATGACAAAATGATTATGAGAAATGATGGCTTAAGGGGTCCTTGTAGGATGGCTTAAGGGGTCCTAATAGGATGTCTTAAGGGGATAAAAGAATTCAAAGTATGTCTCATGTTCAATCACAATTGATATAATTAATTAGGATATATATGAATTAAGGGGTCCTAGGAGAAATGATGGTTTAAGGGGTCCTCGTAGAATGGCTTAAGGGGTCCTAATAGGATGTCTTAAGGGGATCAAAGAATTCAAAGTATGCCTCATGTTCAATCACAATTCAAATAATTAATTAGAATATATATAAATTTGGTGAAGTTGCCCAAGGCAACCAAATTTAACAGTAATATACATGACAAATTGATTATAATTCAAAATTTAATAAGTTTCAAAGTAGGAAAACATGCACATAACGAACAAAATATATCAAATACTGACTTTTATATATAAAAGTGTAGAGTAATTGTGTATGTACATATACAAATTTGGAATATATGCCAACTCAAAACAATATTTACAAAATGTGGCTATGCCATCTCAAGGAAATCCAAAACTTGTGGCGGATCATCAAAATGTAGCCACTTCATGCCACCGGATATCAAAATGATAATAAATCAATTTTAACTATGTATATAAGCAATATCTATATATATACACACCTGTATTTACAAGTATTCCATGTTGTAGGTTGAATCTGCATCCTCTCTTTTTTGTCTCAAAGTATATGATGAATATGATGATGGCTTAAGGATACAAAATGACAATAAGTAAATTTTAACTGTGTATATAAGCATAAAACACATGAGTCAATACAACTTTTAAGATAAAGGAAATAATATAGAAGGTGAAATGAGAATGAAAGAATATATCAAAAACACAAAACATTGATGCAATATGTAACTAAATAACATGTGATATGAAAAACATGTGTATATATACAATTACCTAATCCATTCACTTTAAGTTGAAGCCTACAAATTTGATGTAACAAATTTGTATGGTAAAAACTTGTAGTGACAATCATGCAAAAATCTACTTGTAGGGTACACTTGCAAAATAATGAATGTAAGTAAATTAACTATATATACATGACTTGATACAAATTTGAAGATAAAGAGAATAACTTGTAGAAGGTGAAATGAGAATGAAAGAATATACAAATGTTCATCGATACAATCATGTAGGATCTCTAGACTTGTAGGGGACCTACAAAAATAATGAATGTAAGGGGAGCGAAGAGGATGGATTAAGGGGAGCTAAGACGATGACTTAAGGAGATGTAAGAGGATGGCTTAAGGGGATGTAAGAGGATGGATTAATGGGATGTAAGAGGATGGATTTTTCGCAAGTATGTGCTAACCGGTGTTGTCATTGATGTCAATATGCTTGTGTTGTCATTGGTGTCAACTATGTCTTTTGATATTGTTGATTGTTGCTTAATTGAGTTATCATGTGGTGCAGGGGCACCAAGGAGATTCTACTTGTCTTTGCTTTGTTCATGCTTTATTTGTGATGTATAAGGTTTTGAAGGACCATTTCCCATGTTTTGTAATAAGTACCATGTCCAAAAGATATCATGTTGATGTCATGTTTGCAAGGGGGCAGTCATAAGATGTAATGGAATAGTCATAGCATTCATATTTTGTAAAGCCTTTTATGGCATGTAGGGGACATGTCAAGAGGTCTAATGCCTTGTCAAAGGCTCATTTATCTTGTAATGATGTTTGAAATCCTTGTAAAGTCTGAAAACACTGATGCATATGATAAGACATGTAGTTAGGAGGAAAATAAGACAAAAGATGTAAACAAATCGGTGGTTGCAGGGTAGTTTTCTACCCTCCCACCGATCCAAACTACTTGAAACTACTTCCCTTGGTTGAGGTAGACTCCTTTTAAGCCTCCCAAGTGATGGTTACATTGTATTGAATTGATTCAAGGGGAAATAAGGAAGTAAAACTTTGTTTTCTGTCCATTTTGTTGTTCCAGTCACTGTTCCAGGCCACCTAGTACGACTGTACAGATGAGTGGTGGCTTCATGAGATGATTGAATAAAAGTACTATGAGTAACCTTTCAAATGAATGTAGTTTGAGGTTTTGAAACATTTTCATTGCATAGATATTGTCAATTTTCTGAACATAGGTATAAAACCCTCAACTAGGGTCCTAGGACTATATTTTCCAGTTCTTTACCCATCCCACTAATGTGTCACCAATAAGATCAGTGGAATGGTATTAGAGAGGTCTGTTTTAACATGTTTCATAAGTGGGTTGGATAGGAAACAGAGTTTTGTAGGGATTTCATGAGTTAACCTAGCATTCCCATGTGCTAGGCTAGTGAATAGAGGAACAATATAGATCTGATTGCCTAAAACTGATTAGGGGCCCTCAAAACCTAAATATTCCTTAGTTTTGACATGCATTTGAAGTGTCCATCTGGTTCAAAGAGTTCTGTGAAACCAACTAGGGGTACTTGCTTTGAAAAAAGCCCTAATTGAGGCTCTTGTAGGCAAGGCAGTCCTATTGAAAGTCACATATGTGCCAAAGTAACCCAATGCAAGCTTTTGATATGAAGTCAAGTCCCCAAAAGGGTATCTAGAACATCCTAGATCTTGCCTTGAGTGTTGATAGATTGAAAGATATTTCATGACAGTCATAAAAACTGTCCTACAAGGAGTCATAACAGCATATGAGGGAATTGATGCACATGCTGCCTCCAGGCCTCAGGGGATGAGTTCAACATAGTGGTTATGGTGTACTTAGACCTTTACAATGTTTACCTTCATGTTCTTAAGTCCCAAGAATTTATGTCTTTGGTTGTCCTCACAATAAAACCTATCAAACTCTGTCAAACATAGTGAAATCAGTCACAAACTGCCCTGTCCTCTTCATCATATTGGTATCAGAGCCATATAAGTTTCTGTTGGTTGGTTACAATTAGAGTTGTGGTGTATGTTAGCAGAAGAAAGGGAGAGGCAAGCAATTCCAAGAGAGGGAAGAGAAGATTAAGGCTGGGGTTAAGGAAGCACTCCAGGCTGAGTTGAAAGCCATGAGAAAGGGCAAGAGGTTGGATGAAGAATCACAGGAAGAAGAGGACACGAGAGAAGAAGAAGAGGAGCCACAAAAGCAAGAGATAGATATACCAGCTGATCAAAAGGTCTTTCTTGAGGCCATCAAATCCTTGGGCAAGGATTCATCGAAAGCTCAGATGGACATTCCTATGTTTAGTGGGAAGATGGATGATGATGAGGTCATGGAGTGGATAGAGGCCTTGAATAATTACTTTGAGTACAAAGAAGTCCCTTAGAACAAGAGGGTGAAGTTTGCAAAAACTAAACTCAAAGGTGTTGCCCTCACATGGTGGAATTACACCCAAGGTGAGAGGGTGAAGAGTGGGAAGAGCATGATCTCTTCATGGACCAGAATGTTGGAGACGATCAAGTCCCAATTCCTTCCATCAGACTATGAGGTGCAAATCTACAAGAAGATGCAAAATCTCAAACAAAGATATTTGGATGTGGCCACTTACACCGAGGAGTTTCACAAGTTATCTCTTCATTATGGACATGTGGAGAATGAAAAAGGTAAAGCGGCAAGGTATCTAAATGGTTTGAAGTTTAGTATACAAGATGAAATCAGTATACTAACCCCTGAAACAGTGGATAAATGCTTTCAAATGGCACTAAGCAAAAAATAAAATTTGAAGAGGAAAGGAGATTAGCAAAATAGAGGAAGAGGGGGCAGAAATTTCAGAGGTAGGGGTAGTTTTGGGGGCAAAAATTAATCCCAAAAGGCTCAAGAGGAGTCTAGTTCCCAAGAACAAAGTGGAGAACTAGGTTCTAGAGGAGGCTTTAGAGGAAGGAGACCCAATGGAAGGGGTAGGTTTGGTGGACCAGGTAGAGGTCCTAATGTCTTCACGGGAAGATGTTTCAATTGTAGCCAACTGGGGCACACCATGAACAAGTGTCCCGAGAAAGCCTCAATCTCTCATGGAGGAGAGAGAAGGAACCATTTGATCTAAGAGGAAGAATGCCAAAGTGTCAACTCTCCAATTGGAAGTACAACCCTGGTCCATGATGGAGAAAGTTTGATGATGAGAAGAACTATGTTGAAGGTGCCACAAACTCAAGAACCCCCTTAAAGGAAGACATTGTTCAAGACCACATGCAAGGCCTATGGTAAGATTTGCAAGGTAATTGTTGATTCTAGTTCAATTAAAAATTTGGTTTCTATTGAAATGGTAGACAAGTTGAAATTGAAAGACTTCCTCGTGTTAGTCCTTACAAAGTGTCATGGTTGAATAAGGGGCAACAAGTCTTGGTAGATGAACAAACTTGGGTAGAGTTTGAGATAGGGGAATATAAGGACAAGATTTTGTGTGATATAATCCCCATGGATGCTTGTCATTTGCTATTAGGACATCCATGGAAATATGATGTTCAATCCCAACATGATGGTAAATCTAACTCCTTCATCATAACCAAGAATGGTAGGAACTACAGAATGGATCCTTTGCCAGATGAGAATGTAGAGAAGAGTGTTGGGTTAAGTGTCATGATTGTGAGTGTAAAGGAGTTTCTAGACACCCTTAAGGAGGAAGGAACCCAAGGGTATGCTTTGATTTTGAAGCCCACAAGTAGTCCTACTTTGCATGGTCCTAGTAAGGAAGAGGTCCCCAAAGAGGTGCAGAAATTGTTAGAGAAATATAAGGGGATCATGGTAGAGGATACACCCAATGCATTGCCACCTGTTAGAGACATAAGTCACCAAATTGACTTCATACTAGGATCTGCATTGCCAAACAAAGAAGCCTATAAGATGACACCATCACAAAATGAAGAAATTGCCAAGCAAGTTCAAGAGTTGTTAGACAAGGGTTTGGTAAGAAAGAGCCTTAGCCCATGTGTTGTCCCAATAGGCCTAGCCCCTAAAAAGAATGTTAAATGGAGGTTATGTATGGATTCTAGGGCCATTAACAAGATCGCCATAAGATATAGGTTCCCTATGCCAAGGGTTGAGGACCTAATGGATTGCTTGGGAGGGGCTAGATATTTTTCCAAGATTGATCTCAAAAGTTGGTACCATCAAATCTGAATAAGGTAAGGGGATGAATGGAAGACAACCTTCAAAACAAATGAGGGTCTTTATGAGTGGTTGGTGATGCCGTTCACCCTATCCAATACCCCACGTACTTTTTTGTGCCTTATGAATGAAGTGTTGAAGGATTTCATTGGCAAATTTGTTGTGGTGTATCTTGATGACATTCTTGTTTTCAGCAGGACTAAGGAAGAGCATTTGCAACATTTGGATCAGGTTTTGAAGAAGTTACATGATGAGAAGTTGATGATCAACATGGAGAAGAGTGTCTTCATGAAGGAAGAACTCACTTACCTTGGTTTTGTCATCTCCCAGGGTAACTTAAAGATGGATCTAGCAAATGTAGATGCCATATTGTCTTGGCCAATTCCTAGAACAGTAGGTGATGTAAGAAGATTTTATGGTTTGGCAACATTCTATATGAAATTTATAAAGGGTTTTAGTCATATTTGTGCACCTATTTTGGATACCATTAAAGGGGGGCAGAAATGTAAGTTTTCTTGGACAAAGGCAGCCAATGATTCTTTTGAAATTCTAAAACAAAAGGTAGCACAACAACGTCTTCTTGTTTTGCCTGATTTCAATAAGTTGTTTACAGTGGAATGTGATGCTAGTAACCTTGCCATAGGGGCTGTTTTGAGCCAAGAGGGTCAACCAGTTGCCTTCTTTAGTGAAAAGTTGAATGATGCCAAGAAGAAGTATTCTACATATGATTTAGAGTTGTATGCAATGGTGCAAGCCTTGAAAAGGTGGAGGCACTATCTTTTGCCAAAGGAATTTATTGTTTATACTAACAACCATGCACTTCATTTTCTGAATTCACAGGAAAAACTCAGTCATAAACACATGAAATGGGTGGAGCAACTCCAAGCATATACATTCTCAATCAAGCACAAGAAGGTGCAGACCAATAAGGTAGCAGATGCATTGAGTAGAAGGGTGTGTATGGTACAAGAAATTCAATTGCAAAGTGTGGGGATTGATGCTCTTAAACATATGTACAAAGATGATGAAGATTTCAAGGAGGTATATGAAGTTTGCTCTCAATTTTTGGATTCATATCATTCTAATTTTTTTGAGTTTTTGTTGCAGCAGGGGTTGCTGTTTAAAGGCAGCCAACTATGTGTCCCTAGGTGTTCCATGAGGGAGAACATCATAAGGGAAAAGCATTGTGATGTAATAGGAGGTTACTTTGGATTGGACAAAACACTTGATCAAGTGAAGAGGTTTTATTTTTGCCCAAAATGTAATCAGATATCAAAAAATGTGTTGAGAATTGTAGTATTTGTCAAAGGGCAAAGGGCACATCATCCAATGCTGGTCTATATTAGCCACTTCCCATTCCACATAGGCCATGGGAAAGCATTAGTATGGATTTTGTATTGGGTCTTGCTAGGACTCAAAGAGGATTTGATAGCATTTTTGTTGTGGTGGATAGATTCAGTAAAATGGCGCACTTTTTACCATGTAAATGCACTAATGATGCTTCTCACATTGCTAGTTTGTTTTTCAAAGAAATTGTTAGAATACATGGTTTGCCTCTCAACATTGTGACTGACGGGGATCCAAATTTTGTGGGCCACTTTTGGCATACCTTGTGGAAAATTTTGGGCACTCAATTGTCCTTCACTTCAGCCTATCACCCTCAGACTGATGGCCAAACTGAGGTAGTGAATAGGTCCTTGGGAAATCTTATTAGGTGTCTCACAAAGCAACATGGAGAGGCATGGGATATGATCATCCCTCAAGATGAATTTGCTTACAATGACTCCACCAATAGGAGCATGGGAAGGAGTCCATTTGAGATTGTTTATGGCCTTCATCCAAGAGGGATCCTTAAATTTAGAGATCTACATGAGTTGGAAAGGAGAAGTGCACAAGGAGAGGATTTTGCATTGGCCATGAAGGATATTCATGATAGGGTGAGAGAGACTCTTCAAAGGAACACCAAGAAGTACAAGGAAAAGGAAAATGAAAGAAAGAGAGATGTGCAATTCAAGGTGGGAGACCTGGTCATGGCATACTTGAAGAAGGAAAGACTTCCAAAGGGGCAGCCTACAAAACTTCTCATGAAGAAAATTGGTCCATGCCAGATTGTACACAAGTTTGGGTCCAATGCTTATGAGATTGATCTTCCTCAAGGCTTGGAAATCTCTCCCATTTTCAATGTTACAGACTTGTTTCTATACAAGGGTGATGATGTTGTAGGTCTTGATGCAGCCCAAGAAGATGAAGAATGGATAAAGGATCTACCTCCCAGCCAACCATTGAAGTTGGAATGCATTCTTGATACCAAGGTCATCAAAAGGACTCAGAAGAAGGTCTACAAAGAGTTTCTTGTCAAATGGAGTGGTCTACCCACTAAAGATGCCACTTGTATGATTGAAGAAGACATCTTGAAGAACGAAACTACAGTTGTTGATCTACTTCCTCAAGAGACTTGAGTTCTTTCCCACCCGGGGAATATGGTGCAGGGGCACCAAGGAGATTCTACTTGTCTTTCCTTTGTTCATGCTTTGTTTGTGATGTATAAGGTTTTGAAAGACCATTTCCCATGTTTTGTAATAAGGACCATGTCCAAAAGATATCATGTTGATGTCATGTTTGTAAGGGGCCAATCATTAGATGTAATGTAACAGTCATAGCATTCATGTTTTGTAAAGCCTTTTATGGCATGTAGGGGAGGTGTCAAGAGGTCTAATGTCTTGTCAAAGGCTCATTTTGTCTTGTAATGATGTTTGAAAGCCTTGTAAAGTCTGAAAACACTAATGTATATGATAAGACATGTAGTTAGGAGGAAAATAAGACAAAAGATGTAAACATATCGGTGGTTGTAGGGTAGTTTTCTACCCTCCCACCGATCCAAACTACTTGAAACTACTTCCCTTGGTTGAGGCAGACTCCTTTTAAGCCTCCCAAGTGATGGTTGCATTGTATTGAATTGATTCAAGGGGAAATAAGGAAGTAAAATTTTGTTTTCCGCCCATTTTGTTGTTCCAGTCGCTAGTCTAGGCCGCCTAGTATGACTATATGGACGAGTGGTGGCTTCATGAGATGATTTACTAAAAGTACTATGAGTAACCTTTCAAATGAATTTAGTTTGAGGTTTTGAAATGTTTTCATTGCATAGATATTGTCAATTTTTTGAACATAGGTATAAAACCTTCAACTAGGGTCCTAGGACTGTATTTTCCAGTTCTTTACCCTTCCCATTGATGTGTTACCAATAAGATTAGTGGAATGGCATTAGATAAGTCTGTTTTAACATGTTTCATAAGTGGGTTGGATAGGAAACAGATTTTTGTAGGGATTTCATGAGTTAACCTAGCATTCCCATGTGCTAGGCTAGTGAATAGAGGAATAGTATAGATCTGATTGCCTAAAACTGATTGGGGGGGCTCAAAACCTAAATATTCCTTAGTTTTGACATGTATTTTAAGTGTCCATCTAGTTTAGAGAGTTCTGTGAAACCCAACTAGGGGTACTTGCTTTGAAAAAAATGCCTAATTGAGGCTCTTGTAGGTAGGGCAGTCCTATTGAAAGTCACATATGTGCCAAAGTAACCCAATGCAATCTTTTGATATGAAGTCAAGTCCCCAAAATGGTATCTAAAATATCCTAGATCTTGCCTTGAGTGTTGATAGATTGAAAGATATTTCATGAGTCATAAAAATTGTCCTACAAGGAGTCATAAGAGCATATGAGGGAATTGATGCGCATGCTACCTCCAGGCCTTAGGGGATGAGTTCAACATAGTGGTTATGGTGTACTTAGACCTTTACAATGTCTTCCTTCATGTTCTTAAGTCCCAAGAGTTCATGTCTTTGGCTGTCCTCACAATAAAACCTGTCAAACTCTGTCAAACATAGTGAAATCAGTCACAAACTGCCCTGTCCTCTTCATCATCATGTTAAAGTGATTTTAATGCCTTATAGAAGTTATGATGATGTTGGCATATTGCTCTTGTTTCTGATTTTCCAAGTGATTTTGATAAAATTTGCTCTCTAAAGAAAACAATGTGTTGTAGAGTATTCAGGCTTGCAGGATACTATCTGAGTTTTTGCTCTGCATTTCTTCTGTGTTGAAGATCGGAGCATGAGATTTGGATATGTTTTAGAGAAGTGTTTGAAGATGCTAAATCTAGAATTTGATGGTCTGGATCCCTGTATAGTAGAAGTTATGTTCACCAGTTTGAAGATTGTAATTGACAGAGTTTCTAGGTTGTGCAGAGGTGTCTAGGAGAAAATATTTTGCTCCGTATTTCTCTGCAAAATAGTTTTAGGTGGTGTGGTTCTAGACATATTCTTATAAGGTCCTTACATATCTTCATTCTAAAGGATTTGTGATTTGATGCTCTGAAAAGCAAGTTATTATGTACCAGAGTTCAACAATGTTGTTTATAAGAAAACAGTGAACCTTCTTTAGATGAAAGGTATTGCGGATGATTTTGTTGATTCTCAGGTGACTTAAGGTTGTTCATGGATGTATACAAATTGTTTTGAAGGATTTTACTTGGTTTGTAAGTTATTATTGTGTTCTTAGAAGCGTGTGCCTAAAGATCCTAGTGTTAACACCAATTTTAGCCAACCTAGTTGTCTACACTCTTTGCAGATGTGCTTCGTGGATTATGGAAGTGTGTTGAAGCATGTGAAGATGTATTTGGGTCCAAACTAAGATATGAAATATTCTACCTTCATTCCTTTGCTTCGCAAGATTGTTTAGGTCTAAACACAATTTGAATTGTGTATGTTTACTGACCTTGGAGACTGTTCTAAAGGTTGTAGAATGTGTTGCTAACCTTGATGTATATTCCAAGGTTGATGATTGATATAAATAAGTGAAAAGGATTCAAGTATTGGAGTGAGTGTGTGAAGATGCTAAGATTAAAGTATTTGTGTTGTGAGGCAACAAAGGCGATGTGTATTGTGCTTCATTGGAACTGAACTCGAGCATGTGGTAGATGCTATAACATCAATTCATGGCAGCAAGCAACCTCTTTTGGCGGTGAGCCACCTCTCTTGGTAGTGAGCCTATTGTAGTGAGCATTCTTTTGGGCAGTGATCCCTTTGGTAGTGAGCCTCTTTGTAATTTGGTATTGATACTACTATATATTGTGAGCTAATCCTCGTCATGCTTTTCCCCTTTTAGGGTTTTCTACGTAAAAATTTAGTGTTCTCTTGTGCATGGTGTTGAAGTGATTAAGTTTTTGATATTTGTTTTTCATGTTTAATCTTCATAATAGAATTAGGGTTTACGTAAATTGATGTGGAGTGATTATGTTTGTGAAGGCTTAAAGTTTTTGATACAACTGATTCACCCCCCTCTTAGTTGTCTTGTGCATTCAACAATTGGTATCAGAGCTAGGGTTCCTTGGAAGAAAGCATAACAGATTAAGGTAGATCTGGGATGGCACACAAGAAAGACATTCCTCAGTTTGATGGAACCGACTATGCCTTCTAGAAGGTACAAATGTAAAGTTATCTTGTTTCACTTGGTTATGATGTGTGGAAAATGGTTGAACAAAAATACATTATACCTAAAGATGATCCGGAGACTACAAGTGAGATAATGGATTATGAGACAAATGGCAAAGCTAGAAATGCCTTACTGAATGCTCTATCTAATACTGAAATGGCAAAAGTGTTGGATCAAGAAATTGCTCATGAGATCTGGGAAAATTTGAAGAGTATCTATGAAGGTGACAAATATGTTAAGAAAGCCAAGATGCAGAACTTGAAGTCCAAATATGAAACTATGCAGATGTCTTAAGATGAGAAAATAACAAGCTATATGTAGAAGATTGATGAAGTTGTCAATGGCATCAAAGGTCTTGGTGCAACTCTGACTGATGAATAAGTTGTGAATAAAATACTCAGAACACTTCCCAAATCTTATAGTCATAAAGTATCTGCCATTGAATAATTGCTAGATATAAGCAAGCTTTCAAAAGATCAATTGCTTGGAAAACTGACTGCTTTTGAGATGAGAGAATTTGGCACTACTGAAGGTCCTGTGAAAGTTGAGACTGCTTTTAAGGCTAAATCAGAAAATTCTATTAGATCAGATAAGTATGTTGTGGAATCAGATGAGGAAGACTTTGATGAGATTGAGAAAAACTTTGTAGACAAAATGAAAAAGGAAACTGGAATGTTTAGAGATAAGTTACCTTTCGAATGTTTTAGTTGTGGTAAGATTGGCCATTATGCTTCAAGATGTCCCAATAGAACTTTGAAGATCATGAACAAAGAAGGTAGAGGTAAGATAGTAAGGAAAAGTTACTATGTTAAAGATGATGAAGGTGTAACTAACAATTAATCTAATTTTGAAGATGGTAATGCTAGTGAATGCCTGTTTATTGCTATAAAAGAACTTATATTTGCTAACCTTGCAAGCTATGTGAAGGAAGGAAGTCTAGAAGAAGAGAAAGAGATGTCTGCATTTCATGCTAGAAAGGAAAAGGATGAATGGGTCATTGACAGAAGATGTTCAAATCACATGACAGGAGATAAGAGTAAGTTTGTCAAATTGGAAAAGTATGATGGAGGACTAGTTAGATTTGGTGATGATGCAGCTGGTAAGATTTGTGGAAAAGGGTCAATTACTTTTGATGGCAAGCATAATACAGATGTTCTTTATGTCAAGATAGGTACTTCATACTACTTAATGATGATTATTCAAGAATGACTTGGGTTACTTTTCTTAGATAAAAATCAGAAGCCCTAGACAAGTTCAAGGAATTTAAAGAAATGGTTGAAAATGAAATGGATTTGAGAATCAAATATCTAAGGTCTGACAGAGGTGATGAGTTTACTTCAAATGAATTCAATGCTTTTTGTGAAGAACATGAGATAAAGAGACAATTGTCTACCCCTAGAACTCCTCAGCAAAATGTAGTTGAAAGGAAGAATAGAACAATTCAGGAAGCTGCTAGAACAATGATCAAAGACACTGACCTTCCAAAAGTATATTGGAAAGAAGCTATTCATATTGTTGTCTACATTCAGAATAGAGTTCAAGTCAAAGCAAATGGAACAAAGACACCTTATGAGTTGTGGTATGGAAGAACTCCTACTATCATGTATTTCAAGGTTTTTGGAAGTAAATGCTATATCAGAAGAGATGAAGAGTTTGAAAAGTTTGATGCTTGATGTGATGAAGGCATATTCCTTGAGTACTCTACTAAAAGAAAAGCCTATTGGTGCTACAACAAAAGGTTGAGGAAGATTATTGAAAGTGCAAATGTAAAGGTAGATGAAGATATTCAAAAAAACTTAGATCCTGGTGGATGTGAGTCAGATGAGTCTACTGATATAGAAGTAGTTGAAGAAGTCAAAGACAAGGAATTTCAAATTGATGAAGAAGAAACTCCAGAAAGAGTTCCTAGAACCCCCAAGCATGTGCAAAAGAATCACCTCTATTTAATTTCAAAAGTTGAACCTAAGACTGTCTCTGAAGCATGTAAAGCTGAACATTAGGTCAAGGCAATGGAAGAAGAATTGATACAAATTGAAAAGAACAAGACTTGGGACCTCGTCCCTAGGCCTGCAGATAATAATATGATTGGAACAAAGTGGTTTTTCAGGAATAAGTTGAATGAGAATGGAGAAGTGGTAAGAAATAAAGCTAGACTTGTATGCAAAGGCTACTCACAAGTGGAAGGAATAGACTATGAGGAAACTTTTGCTCTGGTGGCAAGACTAGAAGCTATTAGGTTGTTTCTAGCTTATGCAACACATAAATATTTCAAGGTATATCCAATGGATGTAAAGTTTGCTTTTCTGAATGGTGAGTTGGAAGAAGTATATATAAAGAAACCTGATGGATTTCAGTTATCAGACAAACTAGACATGGTATGCAGATTGAATAAGGCATTGTATGGACTGAAGAAAGCTCCCAAAACTTGGTATGCTAGATTGGATAGGTATTTATTACAGCAAGGATTCAGTAAAGTATCTGCAGACAGTAATTTGTATATCAAGGTAAGCAAAGATCAAATTCTAATTATTGAGGTCTATGTAGATGATATAATCTTTTGTGGAAATGAAGGTATGTGTAAGAACTTTGTAGATGAGATGCAAAAAGAATTTGAGATGTCAATGTGTGGTGAAATGAACTTATTCCTTAGACTACAAATTAATCAAACAAATAAGGGTATTTTCATTTCACAATCAAAATATGTCAAGGAGTTGTTGAAGTTTGGTATGGAAGAATCTAAACCAGTTTGTACTCCCATGACAATTGGTTGCAAGCTAAGCAAAGATGATGAATCTCCTAAGGCTAATCAGAGCAAATATAGATCAATGATTGGAGGACTGCTATACCTAACTGCTACCAAACCAGATATCATGCATGTAGTCTATCTTGTGGAAAGATTTCATGCAGATCCTAGAGAGTCACATGTCATGGAAGTAAAGAGAATATTCAGGTATTTGAAGGGCACTCTAGATCATGGTTTGTGGTATCCTAAGAGCAATGACTTCAACCTAAGTGCCTACACAGATGCAGATTGGACCGGATGTGTAGATGACAAGAAAAGTACAAGTGGTGGTGTGTTCTTTCTTGGAGATAGAGCTATGTCATGGCAAAGCAAGAAGTAGGATTAAGTTTCCTTATCTACTGTAGAGGCAGAGTACATTGCAACAGCATCATGTTGTATACAAGTGCTATGGATGAGACAAACTCTGAAGGATATCAAAGTTGAGTATGAAGACCTAATTCCTATTTTTTGTGTTAATACCAGTGCCATTAACATTTTAAAGAACCCAGTGATGCATTCAAGGACAAAGCATATTTCTATCAGGTATCACTTTATGAGAGAGAAGGTTGCAGAGAAAGAAGTGAAGGTTGAGTATGTGCCTACAAAAGATTAGATTGCTAACATATTCACCAAGGCTCTTCCTAAAGATACATTTGAGTATCTTCAGGAAAATTTAGGGGTTATTGCCCCTCCTTTGTTAAACTAGATGCATAAGGAAGTGCATTAGTCCAATATGTTTTAGGGGTCATTCTTTTCTAGATTGATGATGGAGGCTACCTCTCAAGGGGAGCAGGTATTTGCATTGAAGAGAGTTGCATTTAGGGGGAGGTATTTAGAGTATCTAAGAATAGTGCAAGTATGTTCAGCATCATATTCAGGGGGAGAAAGATTGAAGAAGGTGTGCCACCCTTTGCCATTGATGTCAAAGGGAGAGAGAGTTCATGTGAAAAACAAAGAGAGAGTAAGATGTATAAAAGAAAGGGGGAGAATGAGATAAGTACAAAATTATGTCATGATGGTTTTTCACATCATATGTTGCCATCAATGACAAAGGGGGAGATTGTTGCAAGTATGTGCTAACCAGTGTTGTCATTGGGGTCAACTGTGTCTTCTGATATTGTTGATTGTTGCTCAATTGAGTTGTCATGTTAAAGTGATTGAATGCCTTATAGAAGTGCTGATGATGTTGGTATATTGCTCTTGCTACTGAGTTTCCAAGTGCTTTTGAGAAAATTTGCTCTCCAGAGGAAATAGTGTGTTGCAGAGTATTCAAGCTTGCAAGATACTGTCTGAGTTTTTGCTCTACATTTCTTCTGTGTTGACTACTAGAGTGTGATATTTGGATATGTTTTAGATAAGTGTTTGAAAATTCTAAATCCAAAATTTGATGGTCTAGATCATTGTACAATAGAAGTTATGTTCACTAGTTTGAAGATTGTAATTGATAGAATTTCTAGGTTGTGCAGAGGTGTCTAAGAGAAAGTATTTTGCTTCGCACTTCTCCGCAAAATGGTTTCAGGTGGTACAGTTATAGACATATGCTTATAAGGTCCTTATCTATCTTCATTCCAAAGGATTTGTGATTTGATGCTCTGGAAAGAAAGTTATTATGTAGCAGAGTTTGACAGTGTTGTTTCTGAGCAGGCAGTGAACCTTCTTCAGGTGAAAGGTGTTGCAGATGGTTTTGTTGATTCTTAGGTGACTTAAGGTTGTTCATGGATGTCTCCAGATCATGTTGAAGGATTCTGCTTGGTCTGCAAGTTATTATTGTGTTCTTAGGAGTGTGTGCTTAAAGATCCTAGTGTTAATACCAGTTTTGGCCTACCTGGTTATCTACACTCTTTGTGGATGTGCTTCATGGATTGTGGAAGCGTGTTGAAGCATATGAAGATGTATTTAGGTCCAAACTAAGCTATGAAATATTCTACCTTCATTCCTTTGCTTCACAAGATTGTTTAGGTCCAGAACTAATTTGAATTATGTATATTTTCTGACCATGGAGACTGTTTTAAAGGTTGTAGAATGTGTTTCTGACCTTTATGTATATTCCAAGGTTGATGATTGATATAAATAAGTGAAAAGGATTCATGTATTAGAGTGAGTGTGTGAAGATGTGAAGATAAAAGTGTTTGTGTTGTGAGGCAGCAAAGGTGATATGTATTGTGCTTCATTAGAACTGAACTCAGGCATGTGGTAGATGCTATCATATCATTTCATGGAAGTGAACCACCTCTTTTGGCAGTGAGCCACCTCTTTTGGTAGTGAGCCACCTCTCTTGGTAGTGAGCATTCTTTTGGGTAGTGAGTCTCTTTGTAATTCAGTATTGATACTACTATATATTGTGAGCTAATCCTCACCGTGGTTTTTCCCTTTTAGGGTTTTCCACATAAAAATCTAGTGTTCTCTTGTGCATGGTGTTGATGTGATTAAGTTTCTATTATTTGTTTTTCATGTTTAATCTTCATAACAGAATTAGGGTTTAAGTAAATTGATGTGGATGTGATTATGTTTGTGAAGGCTTAAAGTTTTTGATACAACTGATTCAGCCCCCCCTCAGTTGTATTGTGCATTCAATAGGATTAAGGGGATGTAAGAGAGGGGGTGTAAGGGGAGATACATGAGTAAATACAAATTCATAAGATTAGCATTTTCCTGATTTGAATCATGGTGATTAGCCTAGCCACTCAAACTATGTGTCATGTGAGAAAATTAATTCTATATTTATAGGAAATTGATTAAGGGTAGGTAAAAGGATGGCTTAAGGAGAGCTAAGGGGATGACTTAATACAACTATATTAACTATCAATTAAATATATGCAACTATATACATACCTAAAAATTTATTCATCCTCTCTTTTTGCAATGCATCTATGATTGTCTCATGCTCTTCCATAGAAATTGTCCATAGCTCTTTATTAGCAGGTCTTTGACGATTCTTAAATAGTTTTATATTTGTTTCCACCACCAAATGTGAGTAGTGTATAATCTTAGTATGTGTTTCATAATATTTGAATGCACGCAAACCATTCTTCCTTGTTAGGTATTTTCGTAGCCAAGTGCCAACAACCACCACCGAACCTATTGGATAATGAAAGCCATCATCATCTTCTTGAGATGTTATTAACTTATGTTTAGTCTCCACACATCAAGCCAACCAATATTCTATTTCCTCTTCATTCTCCTTAGGTTCAACAACAGCATACACATGTCATGCAAACAAAATTTAATTCAATAACTTATGTGACATATAATTTGACCAATTTCTACATACATGCATCCATATATAATTAAATATATTAAAAAATAGTAATAAAGTAAAATAAAATGAAATAAATGGAATTAAATTACCTTCTTGTACAAGGTCTGAAACATGGTCATAGTCATCTGATGCAAACACTTGATCATTGTCTTCAATTGTTGTTTCATATTGATCGTGTGTTTGTGCAGGTGTCAATGATCTTTGCTTCCACTCTTCAACCCATTCTATATTTTCACATGCTTCCCAATCTCCTGAAATACAAAACTAACAAAAACATGTAAGCTTCCTTGTCCATATAGTCCATGTGCTTGCATTCAAACTCTTAAATGAATTCCATTTAGTAGATCCACTTATTGTCTCACAATCAAGTCTAGGTAGAATATTCTCTTCTTCAACCAACCAAAAGAATTGTTGAACTATAGAGTACTTGCTTGATCCTAAATATAATTTTGTATTGCACCAATCCATAATCACACGTGCATCTTTAAATTTTACTGCATCCTCAAATTTTAATTACTCTCTAGCAAGAATTCTTTTAACACATGCACCAACTCCATCATATTCTCATTTACCATGTCCAACTTTTAAAAAGCTCCACATATGTTGGACATTATTTTCCTTGTGAACCCTACTTAACCAATAAAACATTCAAGCATTCTTGAACTATCCCATACAATTATCTGACCATATGAGATGTCATGTCATCTGGATTCCTCTTTATCTTAAATTTGTATAAAATATATTGAAACAGTATTGAACAAACTCTAATGAGTGTAATCGATTGTCGCCCAAATAGAAATGATATTCCCTCAAAAATTCTCTATCATCCTCTGTACTATCATCTGCATGCCTGTATACAATATGAACAAACATAGCCACCTGCACTGAATTGTAATATTGTGATTAGATTTCCTCTTGTAGAGCAAGAGTATAGTTTTCTACAAAATCAACCACTGATAGTATAGTTCTAATTGGAAATGTGTTTCTACATGTACAAAATTGTCCATCAAGCCATCATGCATGTTGAGAGTGTGTGACATATTTTGGTACAATCTTACTCTTAAATTCTAATATGAATGCATGTACACTAATTTTTTTATGATTAAATCGCAACACTTTCCAGTTTTTCCATCCTTTAAAGAATACTCAACATTCTTAAATCTTTTAACATCCACTAATTGTTGTCCAAAATCATTTTCAATGCTTTCATGCATACAAACTCCTAAGAATGAAAGATTGCCACAAATAGTGCATTGTCTAGAAATATATGAACTTAAATAAAATAAATGCTCGCTAGATCTTTCACAAAACAAACCTGCTATAAACTCCTTGATTGTTTCAGGTGGCATATTAATACCACATTCTTGCATAATCATGTTAGTATGTAAAGTACAATGTATATATCAAAAAACTTCATAATAATAACAAAATTACACATGCATTTTACAACAACAAAAGATTCATTCCTTATTAATTTTGACATACCAAGGTTTACATTTTTCAAATGATCTTTGACTTATGCTAATATTTTCAGGTAACACTGAATCATCTAAAAAATTTCTATAAAATTTGGTTTGAGTTGTGTCTAATAGGTGTTTTGGATGAGGATCGCGAATTTTGGACCTCACTCTTAATTTCAAAACATCTCTAGCATTAGATGATACCCTAGTATTATCATGCCAATATTTTTCAACCAAAGATTTGATTTCAATATTCAATTTCATGTCAAACCTTGGGTGTTGACCACTAAAACTCCAACATTGGTTGATTGGATCATTTTCTGTACTTTCTCTTCTCTTTGCCGCTCTTGCTAATGTTTTAGGATGTATGTTTAGAATTCCACTAATGTTGCTTAACATTATTTTATCCAAGGTTGTTTTATTAACTATAGGAGTTGTTATAGCTCGTCATGCCACATTCTTATCTTTAGATCGACTCTTCTTTCCAATAGACTCAATGGCACTAGCAATAGTACATCTAGCATGTTTAAGTGAATTATCTTTTCTTTTTGGTTTCACAAAAATACCTAACTTTTTAATTACTATCTCATTTTCCACATTCTCATCAATTGCATCATGAGTTGACATTGAAATGATAGTTTTTTTCGATAAAATAATTGTTTATATTGTCTATTAACATACATTCTTATTCATCTCCAAGAAATCTTACCAGGAAGATTATCCAAAATAGAACTTTCAATTTTTAAAAAAATATATTTGTTTTCAACAACACAAGGATTTTCATTTTCACCAACATAAGGATTTTTATTTTCAACAACAAAAGGGTTTTCATTTTCACCAACATAAGGATTTTCATTTTCAACAACAAAAAGATATTCATTTTCACCAATATAAGGATTTTTATTTTCAACAACAAAAGGATTTTCATTTTGACCAACAAAAGGGATTTCATTTTCAATATTCATTTCTATAGCTTGTCTACAAATAAAATTGATCTCAACATTGTTATATCTAGTTTCTTCCAAATCATCAATACGAATATCAACTAGAATCACAATTTCCATATCATTCAAAGGTGGATTTGAAGATGTACCTGGATTCATGCCTATTGTCACATTCTCCATAGCATTGAAAGGTGGATTTGAAGACATGCCAGGGTTAGGTTTTATGATTGAATTATCTTCCACATTCACCTCTTGCAAATTTGCATCATCTACATCCATGGTCTCTTCAATGTTTTTATCTTCAATAGTCATGGAATTGGATGCTTCAGCACTATTCGTTGCTCAAATCCTCATTCTTCTATCTCTTTGTCATTTTTCCTCCTTCTCTCACTTTGCTTGAATTTATTCAAGGGTCAATACCTTTCTATCTTTCCTCTTTTGGTGACATTGTGATCCCATGATTACAAAATTCTGAAGTACAAATGAATTTCAATAGTAAAAGTCTTTCATTTTTTTTCCTCCTTCAAATGCATAGAAATGAACACAATTCCTCTCCAAATTTGTCCCAATGTTACCTCCTTCCAAAATTCAATGAAATTACAAGTTCAAGAGCATGTAGAAGGCAAGAGTTGAAAAATAATTGTAGAATCAGTCGTTGTCGGTCGTACACAGTCCTACAAGATGTCAAGTTGTAGAAGACAACAATTTTTTTATTAGTTTAATTTTTAAAAAATGGTCAAAATAGAAATGGGATCCCATTTAGGATACGGGATCCCGTTTGCTATGGGATCTCGTATCCTAAAGGAGATCCCGTTATGTTTTCATACCACTGAAATAAATAAAAAACAAACGGGATCCCGTTTTCAAAGCAAGATCCCATTCCTGGAAATTTGAATTCTAGGCATGGTTTCTGCTATGGGTTTTGGGTCAGGAAAAGGCTTGGGGACCTAACCATGACCTTTGGACCTACTTTGAAATACAACTTGAAGGTCATGTCAGTGTCACTAAAAAAAAGTGACTTTGGACATATATCTAAAGACATTTTTTATAGAATTTTTTGATGAAATTAAAACCCATTATAGATGAGATTGTGTAGATTCTAAATATGTAATTTTTTTACAATTTGATTATTTTTTCTATTTTTCAAATATTTTTTGATGAAACTGGTCCATAACCTTGAAATATCAAGTTTTATTATTATTTTAATAGCTTTTTATTAAAATATTTTTTTGTAAAACAAATTATATGTGAACAATCTTCAAACAATTATTTTCACTTTGAAAAAAAAAATTTTAAAAATGATAAGTTTCGGTCATCTTATGCGTGACATACACGAGGGATTTTAAAACAACAATTACTACCAATAAAAAATTAATAAAACAAAATATTCAAAAAAATTTAAAAAAAAATATCGTGAGCAATCTTCAGTGTCTTACAGATCTTTTTCCAAAAGGATTCAGAAAAATACAATTATTTAGGTCAAAATATGGTTGACATACATGTGCATGGTATGGTAAAAAAAAATGACTTTTAAATAGTGGTTTTTAGACATGCCTATTGAAAGTCAATTTGTATCATATGGGTATTAAAATAAATTACATATTTGGAAACTAGACTCCAAGTGTTACATTTCATATTACTGACTTTTTTTAAGATTGAACCTTTAAGTGCTTCAAATCTTTAGGTCAAATGTGACAAATTCTGAAAATAAAGGAAAACACTTCCACTTTTTGGCCAAAAAGTGGACTCAACTTCTTGCACACACCCAGGGGGCATCCATTATCCCGTCTCTTTTCCATTCCTCTGACCAACCGGGGCATCCTTTTCTATTTTCTTTGACATGATGCCACCTTATGGGACGTTGTATCAAAGAGGGGAAAAATGTAGACACTTAAAATTTGCCAACACATTCTTCATGTCCTTATACCACATTTGCATCATTTCCCATTTAATTAGCCAATTTCTATTCTTCGGCACTAATTAATTAATTCATATATCTTCATCATATTCCTCCATATTAATTAAATAATTATAATTATTTAATTAAATCAATTTCCCTCCACACTTTAAATAAATAAATTCAAATTATTTATTTCAATATTCTATTTCCCTCCAAATAAATAAAATTTAAATATTTTATTTATTTATCCATGTGCACATGAAATTAAATAATTTATTTATTTAATTCCCTCATTATCCTCTCTCACCAGAATTTTCTCTAGTCAAATCAGTTAATAGATCAATCAATTGAGTTGACTCATCAATCAATCATGTTAACAAATCAATCAATTTTGTTAACAAATCAATCAACCCAGTTAACGAATCAATCAATTCAGTCAACTCCTCAATCAGATCTATTAGCCTCCATAATTCATGAGAGGACGAGGACACTTGTCTCTCTCTCATTTGCTCACATCCTCTCAATCAATTTCAACCATTGATCTTTCTGATCATCTTCCACCATTGATCTACATTTCTAGAAGTCTATAAATAAAATGTCTCCCTCACCATCTGATCATCTCTCATATTCATAAAATAACGATGTTTCCATTTGAATAATTCATTTTGGGAGATTAAGGTTATGTTACTTGAGCTTGAGAAATCCACATACTACTTAACTCCAATTCTCTTAATCGGTGTGGTTGGTTGTGTGCAAAGGAAGGTATAATTGTATATGATTGAATTTCTTTCATTTGTCTTTGCATTCAAGTTTTCATCCATCACAACAACCACAGTTGGTAAGCTGGGAGCTTGCACTGAGTGATCACTACATGTGACTGAGGATTTAATTACAGGTGCTTGGGCATTAAAGAGCTTTAGCCACAGGTCTTCTGATATGACCTCAAGTAGATCTGGAGTGTTGGGTGCTAAGGATTGGAGTGTTTAGTTTGTTTATATGATCAAGGGCTTAAAGGGGTGCAAAATATAAATTTTTATTGCCAAAACCATTATCCAATAGATACTAGCCTCCAACAAGCTTATTGACCGCTAGTAAACACAATAAACCCCTGTATAACAAAACAACCACTTGATTCAATTTTTAACCGATGGATACAAATTTTCATTGCCAAATTAAAGTGATAGCCACTGGAAAATGTTGACACAAAAGAGCATAGACCTGAGGGTATTGTAATGCCCACTCACGAAATTAATAATAAATTAATTAAGTAAAGAAATAATGGAAGAAATACGATTAAAGGAGAAAATTCACTTAATTTTTAATAGTAAAAATTAAAATTAAACATAAGTTTAATGATATTCATCGTAAATGATATTTAAGATACAAACATTTCATATAAAGTTATACACATTATCAGTAATGCCAAATAATCATTTTTTCTCAAGGTGAGAAAGTTCTTTCTTAGCTCTGATATCCTGCACGATTGTCAGATTTGAAAATTGCACAAACTAAATGAAATCATTAGTTTTGCATAGTCACTTAATATACAATCAAATACCAATTCCATAAAATAACAAACCTAAGGGCCGACCTAATGTCTCGGGGGCTCATCCAAGATGGCCTTGCCTGCATACGCGTAGCGCAGAGACTTTGTAGTTCAGACTTGAACTTTCAACCACTAATTAGTTTTATACAACATTGATTATGAACAATCAAAGAAACAAATAACTGTCATACAAAGTGTGAAGGATTGTCAAACATCCATAACCACAACTAGACAACTTCATAACTAAAATCATTAATCAACAATTCATTATAAAATAGAAGTAAGGTCTTCCACCTCATTCATTTCCATGCTAAGTCGAAACACATTAAATATTCCAATCATATATCATTCTTAACAAACAAGGAGTTACTATCCTGGAGCTGTAGGTAGTGGGGGGTGATAAGAGATAATCATGGTAGGTTCATAGTGGCAGTGGCACTCCCTCTGGGTACACAGACAAACCACTATGCCGAAGTGGTAGTTGCCTATCATTCTATTGCTCTAGCTCACACTAAGGGTCATAGAAAAGTCTAGATCGAAGGTGACTCTATGAACATTATCAGTTGTCTTAATGGCACCTCTAAACCAATTTGGTCCATTGAAACCTTGATCAAAGATGCTATTATGTTGTTGAATACTTTTGAAGCCACCCATATTTCTCACATATATCGTGAGGGGAACAAGGTGGTAGATGCTTTTGCCAACCTAGGGGTTATTAATGAAGCTAAGATCATATGGGACAGATTTATTTCAACCCCAAGAAATGTTAAAGACTTGCTTAAAAATGATAGTATCCATGGTATGACTATCGAGAACCTCTAATCAGATCATCATAAAACCTAAAGGTTCACATAACTCGCCCATCCAAAAAATCCATCCCACATGGATTATGGGTGTGAATATCACCAAATTAGCTCTGTTCGACCTCATTGTTACTTACACAGACAAACCACTATGCCGAAGTGGTAGTTGCCTATCATTCTATTGCTCTAGCTCACACTAAGGGTCATAGAAAAGTCTAGATCGAAGGTGACTCTATGAACATTATCAGTTGTCTTAATGGCACCTCTAAACCAATTTGGTCCATTGAAACCTTGATCAAAGATGCTATTATGTTGTTGAATACTTTTGAAGCCACCCATATTTCTCACATATATCGTGAGGGGAACAAGGTGGCAGATGCTTTTGCCAACCTAGTGGTTATTAATGAAGCTAAGATCATATGGGACAAATTTATTTCCACCCCAAGAAATGTTAAAGACTTGCTTAAAAATGATAGTATCCATGGTACGACTATCGAAAACCTCTAATTAGATCATCATAAAACCTAAAGGTTCACATAACTCGCCCATCCAAAAAATTCATCCCACACGGATTATGGGTGTGAATATCACCAAATTAGCTCTGTTCGACCTCATTGTTACTTACACTTCTGTTAGCAGAGAGAAAGATCTATCTCAGTGTCTGAATTTCAGAATGGGGGATGAAAGAAATAGGGTTTGCGAGGCGGTTAAGTAGAAGTCAAAGGTGTGGAGCATCCTGGAAGCTGGAAGTCTCATGACTTTTATGGAAAATCTTTATGGTGCCGACCTGAATGTCACTGCCATGTTTGTGAAAAGCTACAAGAACAGGAGGGTCACGGCGTATGGGTGGGAAATGGCCATTTCTGAAGACTTAATTGCCAAGGTGATGGGGCTTTCCACCACTGGCAAGAAATTCTTTCATGAGAGAAAGCAAAGCGAGGAAGCCCTCAATTGCTTCTTCAAAGGAAATGAAAGGGATAAGCTAATCAAATTTTAGACAGGAGGGTATAATCATCTATCCATTAAGCCTATCTGGGCAGAGGTGGCTGAAATTATCATGAGATACGTGACCCTGGATGGAAGGTATGTGGCCATTTACTCCTATCACTTCAATTTGCTAAACCATTTTAGACATGGCTTATCGGTGTCCTTCCCCTTCTATCTTTTTTCTTCTTTGGAGTTTGTTCTGAAAGAACATAGTAGAAACCCTAAGCTTTCAATTTTACACGAGAGTCTCATTTTACTCTTAATGGAGCATATGAAAAACAACACCCCCAAAAAGTATTTAAAACATAATCCCAGTGCTAAGAAGAAGGGGAGGGTGGTGTCTAGTGAAGAGGAGTCTGACTCTGAGGATGAGGACTGGGAAATGGAAGAGGAAGAAGAGGAGACGGAGGAGGAACCCTCTAGTAAGAAAAGAAAAATGCAGAAGAGGGAAGTGTCCATTTCTTGGTCTACAAGGTTCAAAATGGGTGATGACACTGACTCCTCTATGAAGGAGATTTATGACACGAATTTGATGCCTAAGAAGAGGAATACCCCTGCTATGATGAAGAAAGGTAAAAAGTCTATGGAGGAGGCTCAGGGTTTTGTGCAGGATGTTGGTGCCTCTTCTCAGAAACAGGGTAGTAAGATGAAGCTTCATAAGAAGGTGAAGCTGGGGAAAAGGACCAGGTTGAGGAAAATATCTAGTCGGTTGCAAGTGTAGTCCACAAACAAGGGATCAAGTAGAAGCAGGGGATTGGGGAGAAGAAGTCCAACAAGGAGAAGGACAGGATGGAAGACCCTCTGGGTATGTCCACCCCTATCCCTGATTTAGGTGTTAGCATCAATTTTCTAGAAATTAATAGCCCTTCGGTTAACCTCCCTAAGGATTTTGACGAACTGTTAGCCCAGGCGAGAAACAGAGATCAGGTTGAAGAGGTTTTTGAACTGGTGAAGAACTTGGTGAACTCTCAACACAAAATGACTAAATGGTTCTTCCTAGAAATTAGTATAATTAACATCAAACTCTAGCTGCTTCAAGATAGTGTGGCAAATGGGACCAATTCTACTGCTGAATAGGACACTTTAATTTTTAGAAATTGGGATGTCATTCCCAAGATGGAGGAAATGGAGAGGGAAATGATCAGGATGAGAGAAGAGTTCAATACTAGGATTCAGTATCTCGAGGGGAAGATTACCACGGTGAATAATAACATTTAAAAACTCTACAACATCAGTAAACTCTCCATTCAAAACAGTCTCAGTGGGATGAAATCTCTAACTGAGAAGCTTAAAGAGCTTAGAAAGGATCAGTTCAAGGATTTCAAGGCTGAGGACATCATGAAAGCAATGGATCTGGATAATCAGGATAAAGAAGATAACAATATCAACACTAGTAAACATGTGGTTGGTGAAGACATAGGTGGACCTTCAACCCGCACCAGGGGGAGAAATAAAAACCAGTTCGAAGCTAAGAAGAGAGAGCTGATAGACTTTGCCAGAATGCATCAGGCTTCTAGTTAGCTTACGATTGGCTTACTTCTTTTTGTATGCTTCTTTTTCTGAAGGGTTTCGGGGTCCCTCTCAAAACTTGTTTGACCACTTTAATTGAAAACAAACAAGGAGTTACTTTCTTCAACCATAATCAACAATTTGACCATAAATAGAATCAGGTGAATATAAACGAGTCTTAGAGCATATTAAGAGTAATTAGAAAATATAAAGAGACATAATTAATTAAGTTCAAGTGAAAATTAATAAAACTTATCAAAGTATCTCTCTTCTATATATATTACACAACAATTTTGAGTAAATGAAATCCTAAAACTCTTTCGACTAAGAAAACATTTATTTCATATCATGCTATTATTCATGAAATAGTAACATAAATTCATATATTTGCACTTAACTATCTTTAAATCTCTAGATAATAACTAAATCATTTCAAACCACTATCTGATGAAGAACACACTCTCAATAACAAAGATGGAATAATTTCATCAATAATCTTATTCTTTATTTTCTTGCACAAGTAAGACATTTGATCATTATACAATTTTATTATACAAATCTACTTACATTTCTAAAATACTTTTCTTTTACTAATACTAATTACCTAATAACAAAGTTATACATTACATCATCTATAATATTTAATGTTTACTAACCAACAATGTTTCTCTTCTAATTCTAAGTATTTAATTAAAATCATGTTAATCTTAAATCAATTAAATCTAACATTTATTTATCCTAAATTCTATGAAAAGTAATTAGAAAGGTTGAAGTAAAAGAATAATTTAACAATGACACTAAAATGAATCTTAAGAATACTAAAAATAATATAAAGATATTATAAGATAATAGTAAAGATAATATAATCCTACTAAAAATCATTCATACATGCTATTGTTTCTATTAGATCAATTGCACTAAGGATAAGTGTAAATATGAAGACATCATTATTCTACTTTAGATACAAGTTTATTTCAATACAAGAAGAAAACATGGACATCTATAACTTTTTTCAAATATCAACTAAAAATCTTCTTTATTTTTATAAACAAAACATATTCTTACTACAAAATAAATCCATTTACATATGTAAGAATATTCTTCCTATCTAAATAATTTCTTGTAAAGATATTACAAATAGATTCATATATTTATTGGATAGAATCTTTCTATTTGAACCAAGATAATATATTCTTTACATATCTTTCTTTTCTTAATAAAATGATCTAAAATAGCAACAAATCAAAGAGAATAATTATAAAGCTGATTTGATTCTTAAGGAGTGAGGATTTAGTTTTTAGTTTCTAAGAAAAGAACATTTCTATTCCAATACCGCTTGTCATTAAGAAATAATAAAGATAAAATAATAATTTAAACTTTCTACCTAAATTATAAGTGAAAACAAGGATATTTTAAATAATACAATTGTCTATACAAAGCTTCATTATTGCATAATTCTTATTTCATAATTAACTTTATTTCCTAAAATCCAACAATGATTCTACAAACATCAACCATAAAATTTCTAAAATTTAAAACTCACTTTATTAATTTACCTCAACATCCAATCTATATTTATAAGAGATTTTAAAGATATTGAATATGTCTATATTACTAAATAAATTTCCACCCAGAAAAAGAAATAAGGTGGATATTATGACATTCCAAAGCATATTTCCCACAATAATATCATATGAGATCTTATTACCAAAACAAATCTATTATAAAAAGAGAGTATATGTGAATCTAACTCATAACTAAAACTAATACACATAAATGAAATCCAACACATACATTCTATTTTTTATTATTATATAAAGATAACACAAACAACACATTTCTTCCATAAATGAAATACTTATGATAAAGGCATCCAGCACAACATAAAGGGTAAAATAGTTAAAATTATGGAAGCATAGAGTTAGAACATGTAAATGTGGTCTCTCAAGAATCCATGATTACAGGATCACAATTCAAACTGGTTTAAAGGCTTTGAAAAATTTCAAGCAAAACAACCACAAAGTGGAAGCATGGGGAGGCACACAATCTACTTAACAGAATCATCATGTAATGCAATGATCATGGAAAACATACAAATTGCATATGGATAACTATGTGGAATCATATGATCTATTTGACAAAATACCTCAGGGATTTTTCAATACAAAGATTGTAGGATATGTATAAAATGGTTTGCTAAAAATGCTTTAGGAACTCTGAAAATGCTTTAGGAACTCTTCAAAAACTATCGGCAGATGAGATGCCAAATTCCACAACCATATTCTAACCTAATGTGGAAGTAAAAGAGAACGATGTTGCATAATATGAAAGCCCTACAGATACACTCAAAGAAATACCATGCAATTGGCAGGCATCCTGGAAATGAATCTGTTAAAGGACTTTTAAAAGTCACAAGAAAATGTGATTAGCAATTGTGAGAGTCAAATCCCACAAATGTACTCACAACATGTAAGAAGATATAGACATTCATAGATGTATATTTGCAAATGGCTCCTTGATAGTTTTTGTAGATGCAAATATAGTTGTAGACATATATGCATAATGTGAAAATACCCACAAATACAGTAAGGAATAAATCCAATAATATAGAGGAGAAATAAATAATATAATTTAAGAAATTTATAGAGGAATTCATTACAATCCCATTTCTATACATAATCCTTCACTCCTTGAAAATATAATGAAATGCTTGAAAGAATGATCTACAACAAATTCCACAAATGGACAACATTATTCACAAACTATCCACACGATACTCTTCATTCCTCAAGAAATAGACAATCAATAAAATGATTATAAGATTTCATATTTGATATAACACACCTGATAAATCTTCACAGAGATCATTAATTTTTTTCTTTGGCAGCCCCAAAATACATCATCTCCATCTCCCTTCCTACCTTTCTTGATCTTTTAAAACGGAATAACATGACTCTTCATATGCCAATTGGGACACCCATTTTTTATAAACTCAAAATAGATAAACATAATTTAATTACTAAGATTCTCTCTATAATTGTCATTCTTTGCAAGTGGCAAAGAATACTAACCTCCAACAAGCTTATTGACCGCTAGTAAACATAATAAACCCCTATTTAACAAAACAACCACAAAACAACCACTTGATTCAATTTTTAACCGATGGATACAAATTTTCATTGTCAAATTAAAGTGATAGCCACTGGAAAATGTTAACACTACACTGATACAAAAATTTTAGACCTCAAATTTTTAAACCCCAAGAAACACAAAAAAAAAAAATCGTCACTAAAATATAGAATATTTTATGTCAAAATTTATTTGTTCAAACTCCCAAACTTATCTGTGAAGTTTGTTCTACACTAGGATGCACCATTTGAAACCCTCTAAACAAGAGAAGATACTTGCAGATCTCATGGTCTGGTACCGTGAAACCATAAGTGCAGGAATTCTTCCACATGAGAGAAGCTAGATTGAGAGGTAAAACAAATATCATTGCTTGCATGTGCATTAATTATTCATAAAGGAATAATACATATAAATACAATCACACTTGCTAAAAAAAGACAATCACACTTGTTAAAAAAAACAAGGTGCGAATGGAGTGATTATGACACATGCCATAAATCTCTCAAGTACAAAAAAGGAAATAAAATTCTAACTAAGAACCTCCCTAATAAACTTATGCTAAGTGCAAATATGATTTTATACCAACAGGAAATAAGAGCATGAATTATATGAACTATATATGTGTGAGAATAAGGAAGTGTGCAAGATATAAGAGAGATATATGGGAAGAATGAGAAAGATGATAATGCAAGAGTAAAGCATGAGAAATGAGTTATAAGACCTATATAAAGCATTGTATAAGCCATTAAAGTGTATTAATATATGATTTTATATATATTGGTATATATGTGTGTGTATATAATTTCTTATAATTTAGTTTTTACTTATTACATGTCTAAACTCTCTCTTTTTACTACATCACAATGAGGTTTACTACATAGAATAGGGTATAAACCTTAGACTTTGGTCTAGGGTTTTTATCAATATTTAGTTCTAGTGTAGGGACCTTAGTTGTTTTTGCATAAGGAAGGAGATCATACCAAAGAAAGAAATTAGTGGTAACCCAAACCAAGGAGAAGTGAAATTTTGGAAAAAAAAAAAGATTACTATACATGAAGAAGAGAGTTGTTATGAAGAGGTGTGGTAGTGCACAAAAAGCATTGGCCCCCATGGAACTAGGCATTAAGGTGATGACATAGAGAAGGGAGGATATCTAAAATAACATGACTATTGAATCAAATCAAGTGTGATGTTTAGGTAAGTAATTAAATGAATAAAGGATTTGTGATGAATAAGGTAGACGAAATAATTAGAAATCAAGAATAAAATTAGAGTAATAAAGAAAATAGAGAAAAGGAATGAGGTTGCTAGTAGAAATGATGGTAGAGCACCAGTTGGTAGAATCACTAAGGGCATGTTATAGGGACCCATAGAATATGAAGAATTAAGCATTAGATAGTATGAGAGAGAGAGAGAAGGATGTCCTAGAGGATAAGGTTGTTTGAGTAGGGGTATCCAACACCAAGAGGTTTGAGGATGAAGTGAAGGAGAAGAGAAAATACAAGGTCCCTAGAGTTGATGGATCAAGAGGAAACTATGGAGAAACCCTAAAGAGAGAAAATACCTTATATATTGAAGATATGAATTCATGGGATGAATAATAGGAAGATAAAGAGAAGCCAAGATGTGGAATATAGTATAATTAAGGAAATAAGTTAGGAGATAAAGTATAGAAGAAAGTAGCTAATTAAAAATTCAAATATAATAATGAAATCATAAAGGTGTGATAACCCAAATTAAGAGAAACCCATGAATAAATGACCCTCCCAGTCACATGTGATCTATAGTGCCACTTATGGAACATTGAAAAGAGAGGGAGACAAAATAATTGAGAAGATAATTTGTGAAGCAAAGAGAAAGGGATAAAAGTAACATGAGGAAAATTCCAAAAATTAGTATGTCAATCACTAATGTGGTACCACATAAAAGACTTGAGGAAACAATTAGAGAAGGTATTGATATTTATCATGAGAATGACCTATACCTCATTCTCGATATTTAAAATAGGAATATTAAAGAAATACAAGGTATTGGGTGAAGATAGAAAAAGACTTTTGTACAACCTTCAAACTTTGTGAACTAGACATAAAGATAAATAAACGGACCTATCCTCCATTACATCCCTAAATGAAAAGAAAATAAGGAGAATGGAAAGGATTAGTAGAATAGTGAAACTACAAAAGCATGATCAAAAAAGGAAAGCAATAGAGGAACCTAAACAAATAATAGAAAGACCTAAGAGGAAGCTACATATTGTTAAATACTATGATGATGAAACTTGATAAGGGAACTACTAGAAAAAGAGTTGGAAAGTAAAGTAGAAAAAGAGTAGAAGAATTTGAAGGAAGAGAAAAAAGAAGAATGACCACAAGAAATGGTAGTGGTATTTCCCATAGCTATCCATAATGTACATAAAGAAATAATAAAGTCAAAAGGAGTAGAATAAAATTACATCACCATTAAAGAAAGAGAGGAAGAAGAACAAAGATCTTTGATAAATAAATATATAAATCCTCAAAGGATAAGACCATACCAACTAAGGTCTATTGAGAAAATAAATGTAAAGAAGAATATGCATTAAAGGAAAATTCCATTCCCATTAAGGTCTATTGAAAAAATAAAGGAAAAGGAGAAAACTCCTACAAGGAAAAGGCCACATCAATTGAAATTCACTGAGAAAATCAATGTAAAATAAAATATGCCTACAAGTACAAGACCACATCAATTGAGATTCATATAAAAGATCATGGTAAAGATGAATATGCTTCCCTTAATTTGGAAGTAGGATAGTTAGCATAATAAATGGGTTTCATAGAACATAATTCCATTAGTAAAGAACAAGGGAAAGACACAAATAAAATAGAAACATGTCACAACAACAGAGAGGTGTAATGAAAATTTCTACCCATTCAAATGAAGATCCAAAGCAAGAAAGGATACCACTATTGACCCTTATATGAGCATAAAGGTTACAAGTGATTCCACCAAATTATATTGAGGACAAGATAATGTTTTAGGATTGGGGATAATGTTGGAAAGTTATAAGAGGTTGTACAGTACCACACATGTAATTTTGGGTAATTTCTAAATCCATATATCCATTATATACCACATGAATAACCTTAAATACACTATAATATTCCTAAATAATCTATTTAATAGATAAATATGATAAAGGAATAGGAAAATTCATGGGAATGTTAAGATAAATAAGAGTTACTTTGAAAGGATACAAGGAAAAGACATTAAGAGGCTATATAAGGAAGGGAAAAGTAGGAGATAAGAGCATGAATCATATCAATTATATATGCATGAGAATAAGGAAGTGATGAAGGGGGTGAATCACAAAACACACAATAACACCAATTGCACACAGAAAATAGGAATGTTCTTTTATTGATTTGGACATCACATTACATTATAGAAGCTCAAATACAATCAGAGGATGAATCCTCCACAAGTTGCAACGCATTACAACTTCTTATCTCCAGACTCTGGAACCTTCTGCCTTTTGTAGCCCCAAATCTACTAGGGTTTTTGTTTTCCTACCTTTTCCTAAGTCTACACTTTACCCCTTATCTCTACTACAAAGGGTTCCCAAGAATGGTCATAAATAGCCCTTTTTGGCGGCCTCCAACCAAATTTTGAAATTTGCATCTCCCTCCAAAAATAGGTCAACTTTCGGGATCCATAACTTTTGATCTGGGTGTATGATTGATGAACCATTTGAAGCATTGGAAAGCTCATGAAGTGCTCTATGCACTAAGATCCCTAACAATTCCACCCATTTTTGGAGTCGTATGGGGCCTTTAAGTGCCTCAAACCTGACTTTAAAACTTTTTTAGGGGTTTTTCAAGAAACGAAAACTTTAATAGCTTTTTGCCCACAAATAATATTTGCCTATATCCTTCACCAAAGGTCTTATTTTTTATTTACGAAGCTTCCTATAAATTTTCACTTCCATACGTGCCCAAATGCAAACTTTCTAAAAATAGTAGTTTGCTATTTTTAGCAGTTTGGAAAAATTGAAGGTTCTACATCATTATTCAAGCGATTATGGAACCAGAAATACAAATTTTGAAAAGAAATGAAAAAAACATCAACAATTTTGAATCATCGTCTTTTTTTGGGTGATGCAAGATTGCCCTTACACCACTAGATGCTCCTGCATCAGACACCCAAGGTAATTTGAGAAGTGACCTTGTCACATCTGCGGTGTTTGTTTGAGGAAAACCCAAATGGTCAACCTTTGCCTTAGACAACTAGGAAGAATCTTCAATAGGCCTTCCTTTCCACTTCACCAGATATTCCTCATATTGTCTGTTCTGGGTGCTTCTTCCCACATGGCTATCCAAGATCTCTTCTATCTCCTCCCTTGAAGTAGATGTCAGAATACTCCACTGTTCTTCTATTGGTCAGTCCTCTATTCCACCTTCATGATATTCTGTTAAATCAACAATTTTGAACATAGGGGAAATGTCGATCCCACTTGGTAGCTCTACCTCATATGCATTTCTTAAATCATGTTTCTTTAGGACACTGCATGGTCCACATTTTATCATGTTCAACTTATTATATGTTCCAATTGGAAACCTCTCTTTTCTCAAGTGAACCATGACTTCATCTCCTACTAAAATTCCTTATATCTCCTCTTCTGATTTGCGTTAGCCTTGTACTAAGTATTATCTCATTAATGTGCTTTCTCACCTTTTCATGCAAATTCTTTAGGTGTTCTACAAAGTCTTCAACTTCGGCACTTGTCTTTTCTCCCTTGTCCAGCTTCCTTAACTCTAAAGCATTTCTTAGACTACTCCCATAAACAATATGGAATGCTGATTTACCTATATTCCTATTGACATAATTGTTGTAAGCAAATTCTGCCTATGGTAAAATCAAATCCCATCCCTTAGGATTATCTCCTACTAAGCATCATAGTAAGTTACCCAAACTCCTATTCACCACTTTTGTCTGTCCATTAGTCTGTGGATAGTATGCAGAATTAAACTTCAAATCTGTCTTCAACTTCTTCCACAGTGTCCTCCAAAAATAACCAACAAACTTAGTATATCGATCTGAAACTATGCTCTTAAGTATGTTGGGAATTAAGGTGTCTCAACCTTGGTAATTCCTTGTATTTTTACATTGTATTTATTTATTTATTGTCTATTGTATTAATTAGATGCAAATCCTATGTTGTTATAATGTGGGAGTTGGCACGGTGATGTGTCATCCTACATGGCATATGACCGCATGTAATTTTGTCCTCACATGAGGAGATAGGTGTCCCACTTAGTGGTAGGAATATTTTGCCATGTGTCAGTGTCTTGGATGTTGTGTAAGAGAATATTGACCGAAATGGTCATGACAGATTCCTATGACAAAGTTATGACATGTAAGAGTCAGAAATAGGAGATTTTATGACAAGTGAAGACATGTGTCGAAGAGCACCTTTGAAAAAGGCATCTTTGGGCGCCCCAAGGTGGACTATGACATGTTGTAAGAGAATATGCTATTTATAGCCTGTGTATGACAGATTATCTTACAGCTATAAGTTATGACAACTATGACAGATTCTATGATGGTTGTAAGAGTCGTAAGAGCATCTGGTATAGCCCATTTTAGAAATAAGTGACCTCCTTAGGATGGGGTGACTTGACAAGTGTCAAGAACATCCTACAGTGTTGGACAAGTGTCCATAGGTGTGGGTTTTGGGCCATGAGGACATGTTGGACGCCCATCCCAATGTGGAGCTATTTTTGCCTTGTATTTGTTATATAAATAGGTGCTTTGGAGAGGTGATGTACTATAGGTTTGACAAGTACTATTATGCTGCCAGAACATCTCTAGATATGAGTGTTGAAGACTCCTACAAGAGCATTGTCTTTGTGTTGTATTGTAACCTTCATTGTTTACGGAATACATTTGAGCTATGTTTTGGAGTGTGGGGTTTTTCACCCGTAAGGGTTTTCCCCACGTATATCTGTGTCTCTCTTCTTCTATCTCACTTTCTTGTGTATGCCTTTGCTGCAATATCTCTGTTAGTGGGTTAACATAGCTATAATTATAAGGATTAAATTGAATTTGCACTCTCCTCCCCTCATTAGATTAGTGTAGGAAGCATTTTCCGCACACCTAGCTTCGTTTCAGATGGTATCAGAGCCTGGCCAGTTTTGGTTCTAGCTGCTCGGTAGGGGTTTTTTGAGCTAATCTTAGGTTGAGTGGGAGTGTTGTGCAGAGCATTCTGTATCTTATTGCAACAAGGAGATGGCAACCACATCTGAAAGATTAGAGGTGGAGAAATTTAATGGCACTAATTTCGAGTTGTGGAAAGTCAAGATGGAGAACCTACTTGTTGATCATGACCTATGGGAAACCGTATCCAATGTAAAACCTACAGCAATGTTACAAGCTGATTGGGACCTCAAAGATCAGAAGGCTAAGGCTCTCATAAGACTCTGTTTAGCTAACTCTATCCTGTTGAATGTCCATGAGGAGAAGAGCACAAAAGATCTTTGGAAGAAGCTGGGTGATGTTTATCAGGCCAAGTCCCTGGTGAACAAGTTTTTTCTAAAAAAGAAGTTGTTTGCTCTGAAGATGGAAGATAGAAGATCTATTGCAGACCATATGAATGCTTTCAACATGATCGTTGCACAATTGACATCTATGGGTGTGAAAATGGAGGAGGTTCAATGTATGACCCTGCTTTGTTCTTTGCTAGATTCGTGGGATCATCTTGTCATGGCTATCGGAAGCACCACTACCACCTTCAAGATGGAAGATGTGGTGTCCTCGCTATTATCTGAAGAAATGCAGAGACATCCAAGTCGGTCAAAGAGGCTCTTGCGGTTCGGGAAGACCCAAAGAGAAAGGGAAGAAGAAGGACAAGAAAGTTGAGAAGGGCAGATCTAAATCCCGTGGGAGATCCAAATCTCTTGGAAAGTCCAAGTCTCTCTATTGGAACTATGGGAAGATGGGGCATTTCTGAAAGGAATGCAAAGAAGAAAAGAAAAAGAAAAAGAAGACAGCCCCTGATTCAGATTCTAACAAGTCACAAAATGATGGTGATGCCCTCATCGCAGCCTTGGCCACCCATGCATCTGATGATGTGTGGTTGATTGATTTTGGTGCATCATTCCACATGACCTCACATCAAAGTTGGTTCACAAAGGATGAAGAGTTCGATGGTGGAAGAGTGTACCTAGGTGACGACTCTCATCTGAAGGTTGTTGGTCATGAAAGAGTCTCAATCTGATTCCCTGATGGATGAGTGAAGGGGATCACTAGAGTTATGCACATTCCAGGCCTTGCACGGAACCTGCTTTCTATAAGTATGTTGAATGATGCAGGTGTGCAAGTTGTCTTTTCAAAGGATGGATGCAAGATGACTAGAGGATCTATGATGCTTGCGAAGGGTACTTAGAGAGGTATATGTTTCAGCTGGAGGCATGCACTTCACAGTGCAATAGTTCTTTTGACTAGAAGAAAAGAGTTGTAGTCACTTCATCCCCACCATCCGAACGAGCAATGAAGAAATCTATTGTAACTAGTTATGATGGTAGTGCACATGCTATGGAAGCTAAGCTTCCTACTGAAAAGACTATGTTATGGCATTTGAGATATGGCCACATTGGTGAGAAGGGTCTTAGAACCCTGAAAAATAAAAACATCGTTGAGGGGTTAAATGATTGTAATCTCAAGTTTGACTTTTGCTCTAGTTCTCACAAAACCGTGTTTAGTTTTACTCTCATTCTCACAAGTCTTCTAGTGTGTTGGATCTTATTCATTCTTATGTGTTTGGTCCAGTTAATGTTCCTTCGATTTCCAAATCTGTATATTTTGTATCTTTCATAGATGATTACAGTAGAAGGACATGGGTTTATTTTATCAGAAGCAAGACTAAAGTCTTTAGTCAGTTTAAGGAGTTTAAAGCCTTTGCTGAAAACTAAACTAGTAAAAAGATTAAATGTTTGAGAACTGACAACGGTGGTGAGTTTTGTTTGGTAGAGTTTGATAAGTTCTGTAAAGAGCAAAGGATTGAAAGATATAAGACAACTCCATACACCCCTCAGCAAAAAGGAGTTGCAGAGAGGATGAATAAGACACTGATGGAGAAGGCTAGGAGTATGCTTAGTGGAGCAAGCCTCGAACAAAAGTTTTGGGCTGAAGCTGTAGCCACTACTTGCTATCTGGTAAACAGATCTCCTACATCAGCTCTTGTTGGTAAGACACCTATGGAGGTGTGGTCTGGTAAGAAGCCTTTAGTTAGACATCTTCATGTTTTTGGTTGTGAGGCATATGCACATGTGCCTAGGGAGAAATGGTCTAAATTGGAGAACAAGGTTGTTAAATGTATTTTCATTGGCTATGGTGTCGATGTGAAAAAATACAAGCTTTGGGATCCTGTGGCTAAAAAAGTGTTGTATAGCAAAAGTGTTATCTTCAAAGAGCTAACACCTTCTTCCATTGTTCTACAGCTAGAACAAATAGAAAAGAAAGAAGATGCAGTTCAATTTCCTTCTACCCCTGAGAAGACTGAACAGACAAACCTTGTGAGACCTGATGATGAGGAGAGCTCTAGCAGCTCTGAAAGCTCAGAAGAAGAAGTAGAACCTCAACCTCAGCCATTAAGGAGGTCTACACGAACAAGAAAGCAACCTGATAGGTTTGGTTATTCATTACTTGTTTCTAGTTTTGTAGTTGCTTTACTTACTAACACTAATGAGCCTAGAACTATGAAAGAGGCTATGGGCATGAAAGATGCAAGTTCCTGGAAGGAGGCCATGGAGGATGAGATGGCTTCTTTGGAGAATAATAAAACATGGGACTTGGTGCCTTTGCCTAATGGACGGAAACCTGTTGGATGTAAATGGGTGTTCAAGAAGAAATTTGGTGCAGATGGTAGTGTTGAAAAGTACAAGGCTAGATTGGTTGCGAAGGGGTATTCACAAGTGGAGGGAATTGATTATGGTGAAATTTTCTCTCCCGTTGCAAAGCTGACATCCATTCAATTGTTGTTATCTCTTGCAGCTGCTTATGACTTAGAGGTAGAATAGATGGATGTGAAGACAGCTTTCCTTCATGGTGATTTGGAGGAAGAAATCTACATGTCACAGCCAAAACATTACATAGAGAAAGGTAAAGAAAATTTGGTTTGTAAGTTGAAAAACTCTTTGTATGGTTTGAAGCAGTCTCCTAGGATGTGGTACTTGAAGTTTGATGCCTTTGTGTTGTCGATTGGATATCTGAGATCGAAATCTGATCATTGTGTGTATTACAAATTTGACAATGATCGCATTCTCATTATTGCATTGTATGTTGACGATATGTTGTTGATTGGGAATGGTAAGAATATGATTTCTTATTTGAAGTCTCAATTTTTAGCACAGTTTGAGATGAAAAATCTTGGGGCAGCCAGGTACATTCTAGGAATAGAAATCAAAAGAGATAGAGCTAACAGAAAACTTTGGTTAAGCCAGAGTAAGTATGTGAAGACCGTGTTGGACAAGTTCAGCATGGCAGATTGTAGATCTTTGTGTGTTTCATTGGGGACAAAGTTGTCTGTTAATGATTGTCCAAAATCTCCTAGTGAGGTGGAGGGCATAAGCAGAGTACCTTATGCTAGTGCTATTGGTAGTTTGATGTATGCTATGGTCTACACAATACCAGACATTGCCGAAGCAGTGGGAGTCCTTAGTTGATTTATGGCTAATCCTGGACGGGTACATTGGGATGTAATTAAGTGAGTGTTTTGATATTTGAGGGGTAGTTCTAAGTATTCCATATGCTATCACGGTAATGCTACAGGACCTCTACATTCAGTTTGTATTCGTGGATTTGTGGATTTTGATTGGGCAGGTGACATTGACAACAGGAGATCCACCAGTGCCTATGTGTTCACTATGTTTGGTGGTGCAATTAGTTGGATGAGTAAGTGACAACCTATGGTTGCTTTGTCCACCACAGAAGTTAAGTACATGGCAGCAATGCATGCTTGCAAGGAAGTCGTTTGGCTTAAGAGATTGTGTTCAGATATTGGTGTTGATGTAGGACAAATTACGATTTGTTGTGACAGTCATAGTGTGATTTGCCTTGCGAAGAATACAACTTTCCATGCCAGAACAAAGCATATTGATGTACAATTTCACTTCGTGCAAGACATGGTAGAGGATGGGAAGGTAAATTTGGAGAAGGTAGATACTTTGAAAAATGTTGCAAATGCATTGACGAAGCCAGTGGGCATAGAGAAGTTCAGATGGTGTTCGGAGTCTATTGGCCTCTCGGCCTATAGCAACTAAATCTTGTTAATTCTATTGGCTCTTACAAGGTGTTCAACAAGTGGGAGAATGTTGGGAATTAAGGTGTCTCGACCTTGGTAATTCCTTGTATTTTTACATTGTATTTATTTATTTATTGCCTATTGTATTAATTGGATGCAAGTCCTATGTTGTCACATTGTGGAAGTTGGCATGGTGATGTGTCATCCTACATGGCATATGACCACATGTAATTTTGTCCTCACATGAGGAGATAGGCGTCCCACTTAGTGGTAGGAATATTTTTCTATGTGTTGGCATCTTGGATGTTGTGTAAGGGAATATTGACCAAAACGGTCATGACAGATTCCCATGACAAAGTTATGACATGTAAGAGTTAGAAATAGGAGATTCTATGACAAGTGAAGACATGTGTCAAAGAGCATCTTTGAAAAAGGCATCTTTGGGTGCCCCAAGGTGGATATGACATGTTGTAAGAGAATATGCTATTTATAGCCTATGTATGACAAATTCTCTTACAGCTGTAAGTTATGACAACTATGACAGATTCTATGACAGTTGTAAGAGTTGTAAGAGCATCTGTCATAGCCCATTTTAGAAATAGGCGACCTCCTTGGGATGGGGTGACTTGACAAGTGTCAAGAACATCCTACAGTGTTGGACAAGTGTCCATAGGTGTGGGTTTTGGGCCATGAGGCCATGTTGGACGCCCATCCCAATGTGGAGCCATTTTTGCCTTGTATTTGTTATATAAATAGGTGCTTTGGAGAGGTGATGTACTATAGGTTTGACAGGTACTGTTATGTTGTCAGAACATCTCCAAATACGAGTGTCAAAGACACCTATAAGAGCATTGGCTTTGTGTTGTATTGTAACCTTCATTGTTTACGAAATACATTTGAGTTGTGTTTTGGAGTGTGGGGCTTTTCACCCATAAGGGTTTTCCCCATGTATATCTTGTGTCTCTCTTCTTCTATCTCACTTTCTTGTGTATGTGTTTGCTGCAATATCTCTGTTAGTGGGTTAACATAGCTGTAATTGTAAGTATTAAATTGAATTTGCACTCTCCTCCCCTCATTAGATTAGTGTAGGAAGCATTTTCCACACACCTAGCTTCCTTTCAAAGTAGATCATGTAGTCTCACCACCTCTCTGAAAAATAACTCTGCAATATGAACAGCATCATTGGTTTTCTTACAAGGAATAAAATGTGTCATCTTCGAGAATCTGTCCACCACCAAAAAAAGGAATCATGTCCTCTATGTGTCCTTAGTAAACCAAGAACAAAATCCATACTAATATCATCCCATAACCTCTCTAGTATAGGTAATGTCTGATATAGCCCTATATTCTAACTCGTTCCTTTTGCCATATGACACACTCTACAACTCTGCACAAATTTCCTCACATCCTACTACAACTGTGGCCATTAATAATGCTCACCAACAATAGCAATGGTCTTATCTTGACCAAAGTGTCCAGCTAATCCCCCACTATGCTTCTTAATCAGGTTCTCTCTCATGGAACTCCTCAAAATGCACAATTGGCTTCCTCTAAACAACATACCATCTTGGATTATGAAATCCAACCATTTTGTCTTATCCAAAGTAACAGGTTCCAAACAAGCTTTCCAAGCCTCTACAAAATCTGGTTCTTTAGGATACAAACTTTTGAGCTCATCGAACCCAACAACATCTATCTTTATTTCTGTCAACAAATTTTGCCTTCTGCTTAAGGCATCTACAACCTTGTTTGATCTTCCACTCCTGTGTTTCAGAATCAAAAGTATAACTCTACAAAAACTTAACCCATTTTAAGTGCCTTTGATTCAACTTTCCTTGACTATTAAGATATTGTTAAGCTTGATGATTATTATATTAAACAAACTATTTTTGCAAAAACTAATGTCTCCATTTCTTCAAAGCCTGAACTATTGCATAAAAATCTTGATCATAAACATAATACTTTTTATTGGCATCATTAAGCTTCTCACTAATTAGGTAATGGGCTTACCTTCTTGACTCAAAGCAGCTCCTATGGCATTGCCACTAGCATCACAATCTACCTGAAATACCTTATTAAAATCTGGAAGTGCCAAAATAGGTTGCTCTATGACTTTTTGCTTCAATGTATCAAAACTCTTGGCTACTCCTGTAGTCTATTTAAATTATTTATTATCCCCTCTCATTGTCTCAGTTAGGGGTGCACAAATGCTACTAAAATTTTTGATAAATTTTCTATAAAAACTTGCCAAACCATGAAAAGATCGTACCTCTGTAGCACTCCTTAGCGTAGGCCATTCAATGATATCCCTCACCTTCTCTAGGTCCATCTTAAGACCTTCCTCTGAGACAAAAAATCTCAAGTATACCAACTCCTTTGTAAAACTACATTTCTTCATATTAATCAACAACTTCTCCTCCCTCGGCTTTTCTAAAACTCTTTTGATATATATCAGATGCTCATCCCAAGTCTTACTAAAAATCAAATGTCATATAAATAAATAATAACAAAATTTCTCAAAAACTCTTTTAATACCTCATTCATGAGCCGCACGAATGTGCTCAGTGCATTGGTTAGCCCAAATGGCATGACTAACCATTCATACAAACCTTCCTTTGTCTTGAAGGTTGTCTTTCATTCATCTCCTTCTTTGATTTGGATCTAGTGACACCCACTTTAGGTCAATCTTCGTGAAGTACTTGGCTCCACTCAAACAATCCATTATGTCATCCATTCTAGGCAATGAAAATATGTGCTTGATCATGATCATATTGATGGCTCAGGAATCTGTACACATTTTCCACTCTTCATCTTTCTTTGGTGCTAGTATTGTAGGTACCACACATGGACTTAGGCTCTCCCTTATTAATCACTTCCTTAACAACTCGTGAACTTGTCTATTTAGCTCTTCATTCTCTATAGGAGTCATTCTATGGGCTGCCTTATTCAGCAAACTAGCTCCTAGTATCAAATCCATTTGGTGACTTATCTTCCTCACCGGTAGTAAACCTTCTGGTACATTATCAAAGACAATGTCCTAATATTTTTCCAACAGATTTGAAACTTTTTCTGGTACATCTTCACATTTCTCTTAACTGATCTTAGGAATCAACAGAAAGCAATGACACTTGTGCTTCATACCCTCCAAAAATTTCGTACCATCTACCAAGCAAATTCTAGCAGTACTACATACCTTTTCTTCTATCTCCTTCAAGGGCTTCAACTTATGACGAACTCCATCCTTTGTTAGGGAATATGTGTTTGCATGGCCATCATGGACAGCACACCTATCATACTACCACGGCCTTCCCAATAGCATGTGACATGCATCCATTAGTATGATGTCACACAGTACCTCATCATGGTAGTCTCCAATCTTAAACTTGACCAAACATTGATCATTGACCAAAGCTCTATGGTCCTTTTGTAACCATGCAATCTGATATGAATGTGGATGCCTTATTCTTGTCAACTTCAACTTGTTAATCATCTCCTCTAAAACAAGATTGTTAGTGCTTCCACTATCAATAATAATATCACAACACTTACCTTCACACTTGCACCTTCTGTGGAATAAACTCTTCCTCTGATCTAGTCCTTTCTCCTCATTCAACAAGGTTCTTCTAACAACTAGGGTTTCTCCCCTTTCAACATCTTCAGAATGCTCAAACTGCATGTCTTCATCTACATGCACAACTCATGCATTACCTTCAGGTCTCCTGCTTGTCCTTCCTTGATGTTGTGGGCACTCGTATGCTCGATGTTCTTCTCCACATTGGAAATAGGTTCCTTTAAAACCTCCTCTTCTAGGTCCTTGCCCAGGTCTGCCTCTTCCTCTTCCTCTTTGCTCACTATTGTTTTGGTCATGAGGGTGGTAGGTATTATCTCCTCTTTGATTTTCACTGGTGCCAGGTTCTTCACTTTTCTTTTGATCTTCATTACGACCTACATAGGATCTTCCACCAATTCTTCCAACTTGACCTCTTCCCCTTTGCTTGCTTTTGAATCTTTTATTTAGCTTCTCTTCCACCTTCAGGGAAAACTAGTACACATCTTCTATGGTGGTTATTCTAACCAGGCTCAACTCCTCTTGAATACTTGGCCTCAACCCATTAATGTAACAGGCTACCTTCTCCTTGTTGGCCTTTGCATGGCCTATCCTAATAGTAATCTTATAAAACTCTTTTGTATACCCCTTGACAGACTTCTTACCTTGCCTCAATCCTTGCAGCTTCTTCAACAACTCCAACTCATAGTCCATAGGAATGAACTTCTTTAGTTTTTCTACCATCTGATCCCATCTGGTAATCTTTCCTTTTCCTCTTCTATTTCTCTCTAACTAGACCTCCTTTCACCAAATAATGGCATGGCCCTTCAACTTTGTTTTTGCAAACTTGACTCGTTCTGGATCTTCCACATCTTCATACTCAAAATATTCTTCCATATCACTGATCCAATCAATAAGCTCTTCTGTGTTCAGATTCCTAGAAATTCAATCATTGGTCTCTTTCCAATCTTTGAAATGGCCCTCAACAACCTAACTTTTGCAGGATCTCCTGCAACATCTTGTTCTTCTTCAGATAGCTCTTCTTCAACTTCATCTTTGCTTTCTTCTCTTGTTCTAGCTCAAACCCTCTTCGCAGCTCCTCTTGCAATACATTGATTTTCCTTTGTAGGGCTCTAAAACCCTCTTCTATCAAATAATTTCTCCCACCATGGTTTCTTCGTGGAGGAATTTTGATCTCTACAACAAACCCACAACCTCAGGTCCTGGTGCAAACTACCTCACAGTCGGTGATCTATCTACATACTTAGGAACCCTTGCTCTAATACCACTTGATGAAGGGGGTAAATCACAAAACACACAATAACCTCAATTACACACAAAAAATAGGAATGTTCTTTTATTGATTTGGACAACACATTACATTACAGAAGCTCAAATACAATTAGAGGATGAATCCTCCACAGGCTACAACACATTACAACTTCCTATCTCCAGACTCTGGAACCTTCTACCTTTTGTAGCCCCAAATCTACTAGGGTTTCTATTTTCCCACCTTTTCCTGACTCTACACTTTTCCCCTTATCTCTACTACTGCCAAGGGTCCCATAAAATGGTCATAAATAGCCCTTTTTGGTGGCCTCCAGTGAAATTTTGAAATTTACATCTCCCTCCAAAAATAGGTCAAATTTTGGGAGCCATAACTTTTGATCCAGGTGTCCAATTGATGAACCGTTTGAAGCATTGGAAAGATCGTGGAGTTCTCTATGTACTAAGACTATTATCTACCAATTCTACCTATTTTTGAGGTCGTACGGGGCCTCTAAGTGCCTCAAACCTAACTTTGAAACTTTTTCAAGGGTTTTTCAAGAAACAGAAAATTTAATATCTTTTTGCCCACAAATGATCTTTGCTTGATTCCTTCGCCAAAGGTATTATTTTTCATTTACGAAGCTTCCTATAAATTTTCACTTCCATACATGCCCAAATGCAAACTTTCCAAAAATAGGTGTTTGTTATTTTTAGTAATTTGGAAAAATTGAAGGTTCTACATCATTATTCAAGCAATTATGGAACTAGAAATACAAATTTTGAAAAGAAATGAAAACAACATCAACAATTTTGAATCATCATATTTTTTTGGGTGATGCAAGATTGCCCTTACACCACTAGATGATCTGCATCAGGAAGTATGGAAGATATAAGAGATAGATATAGACAGAATGAGGAAGATGATAATGTGGGAGTAAAGCATGAGGAATGAATTATAAGACCTATATAAGGCATTATATATGCCATTGAAGTATATTAGTATATGATTTTATGTATATTGGTTTATATATGTGTGTACTCAATTTCTTATGCACTTATTGCATATCTAAGTTCTCCCTTTTATGTTACATCACATAGAAGTTTACTACATAGAACAAAGTATAAAACCTTGGACTCTTGTCTAGATTTTTCTATAAACATATTCCATGGGTGGATATCATCATTCTCTTTGCTTGATTAATATAAGTATCATCATACTCATTACATGTTATTTGTGGTTATCACTATTTTCTTTGTGTGTTATTGGTGATTCATCCAATTGATATTGGATACCATTATTTGATCATGTTTATAGTGTGTATGCTTATTAGATACATTATGTAAGCATTGGTCTTGTATCATGCTTGTATTATTTTATGTGAGTTTGTATGATTTCCCAACTAACCATCTCTTAGTACAGAGGGGTAGACATCAAGGTACCACATGGTTGGGTGTTTTTTTTAAATCACAATTAGGGATATTTGGATTTATAGTGATGCTTTGAAGACCATGTATATTTCTCTTAGTGATTGTGATGTTGTAGGCCTTTATTGATCCATTGTTAAGAAATGTATAATTAAGAACTTTTATCACTATATAGTTCAATTCGTATTAGATCCATGAACAAATTTTGTAACTTATGCAAACTATCCACATTTGTGATAGAGCTACCATATTATATTCCTTCAATTATTTTCATTTGGATTGACAAGGTATTGTGATCTGAAATGGAATCCTATGATGTGCTAAGTCCTAATTCTTAAATGTGTAAATATAATTTGCTATCAATTTGGAATGAACTCATGATTTATATGTAATGGTATTATTAATTATATGAATGAGATTAGATTCATTAGTACATTTTATGCATTGAAATCTATATAAAGGAGTTAATATCACTCATTATGCTTATGTTACATAGAAGGAAAATGATGATTGTGAATAGTAGCATTTGGGATTAAGTTAATTTATGGATGTTACACATGTCAAATGGTAGCCTATAAATATTCAAATTAATTGTCTCAAACCATTTTAAAATAGCACTAAAATCAAGGAAGTTATGCCTAGTTAGTGTTAAGTAGCTTAAAGCTTGTATAGGATTGGTCCTTCTCTTATGTTGGGTCTTGTGTCTCTATTTTTGGTCCTTAAGGGTCAAATATTTGTATTGGATGTTAATTTTTGTGTTTGACATCTTTAGAACCTTGTAGATACTTTTAGAACCCATTTTGAAGCCTCTTTTGGATCCCAACTCCAACAAGATCCCCATTCTTCATTATCCCATATTGCCCTAGAAAGTATACCTATAGTTAACAAAGAAAATCTTAGACCAATTTCATGATAAATCCAAGTAAAAAGTAAAAAGGATGTTTCAATTACTTTTTCTTGGTTCTGTGAATACCATTTTTTATTGAAAAGAAAGGAATGTAAAAATGATTTGATCACACTAAGAATAGTCTTTTGATTTACTTATGACTTAATGACCAAAAAATCTATTGATGATAGAGATACACATAAAAGAGTTGAATAATTGAGAAATATCATACTTATTGTATCATTAACCAATGAGATTGTAAAGAAGGTATTAACATTATTGAATGTTATATTTTATCTAGAAGAGCTAAAGTAGAAAAAACATGAGTTAACATAGCACTTCACATGGTGATTGCACCTAACCACCAAGCATCCTAGCCTCATAATCCTATAACTATATGAATCATGGAGGAAGTCCATGAAAGGAACATGATTGACTCACACAACTTACTTAATAGTAAAAGTCCCGAATAGAGTGAACAAGTAAATATTACTCTAGTAATGTAGATACATGTCATATCAGGCCCTTTCCTCCCAAATTACTTAGTTCTTCACTTCAATAAATTAAGGTTCCCCAATAAATGAGAGTGATAAAAAAGTTATGAGAAAAAGAGACATGAGCTGATATATGTTTTAGAGTTATGAATATAATAATAAGATCACTTATTAATTTATTTTTAAATAGGATTCATAAGAGATAGATAAAATCAATTGATATGTCATCAATCATATTGACTTAGATTGAAAAATGATAGTAATTTACTTATATAGGTAATCCATAAGTAATCTATAGAAATATTATATAGAAGTGATTGAATTCATAGTATCTTATTACCAATAACGCCACCACTCAGATTTGAACCTATATGCTCTAGCACTACTTCCTAAGAGTAGAATATAGACCAATTTCACCATGCTGGCTTTGTATTGTTTGGTTACTATATTGGACTATTTTCTTGATATTACCATTGCAAATATTTAGAAAAGAGTATTTTCTATATTCAATGCCCAAATGTCAATTCATACATTGCATATAGAAATGTGATGTTGGTCATCATAATGGAGTATGATGCAGTTTGTTAACATGCCATCTTGGGGTGGTGGAGGTCATGAATTCAAATCCTATTGCTCCGAAATGAATGGTAAATAAGCTTGTGTCGATCTAATATGTTATATCATTAAAAATTAATAAATTCTTATTCATTCCAATTGTTTATTCTAGAGATGTATTATTTCTATATTCTTGTAGAAATAAAATTACTAATTAAAGTAAATTAGTAAAAGTAACTTAAGTAACTGCATAAATATCATCACTACTTTTATCAAATAATTCACTACTTGTATCAAATGATGTATGCATACAAATATTAAAGACCTAATGACTCTAAATACTTTTTTTTTTATAGTTTTAGAAAGAGTTTGGAAATACATATTAAGAGGTTTACACAATTCAATCAAATCTTTCTCTAATTTTCTATTTCTCCTATAAATTTGACTTGACACTTATATTTTAATAAAGTATTTGCACAATTTTTGTGTAACCAATTAACTATGTGCTTTGGGATAGACATTAGTATCTAGACCTCAACAATATATGAAACATTTTATAAATTATTACATACATTATATGAAATATTATATGTATAAATAAAGAAATTATAAAAATATATATACATAATTATATGTATACTTTATCCACTCTATATATAGGATTATATATATAATATTTCCACTTTTATATACATATTTTTTCATTTTTGATAAAAAAAATTCAAACATTTATGTGAACGAAATCGGAACTTACATAGAAGTTTGTTTATAAAGGGAAACTTTCTTATAAGCTTCTTTCTATGTTTCTTTATAAATTTTATAAGTTTTATAAGAAGTTCATTTCATGAGGAGTGGGAGTAACTAAAAGGAAGAGAAAAAGTTATGCTACATAAAGAGTCCATTTTTGTATCCTTTACCTCATTCATAGTTTCATTTCATTCAAAAATCAATGGATGCTTCTTACCTAAAGAAAAAAATAAACTTTGGGTATGATTTCCTAGATCTTGAAGAATATCCCTTATTGAAACAAGTGTGGAATATTACATCTTAATATAAGAATATAAGGTTAGATAATAGTTAATAAATAAATAATTTAGAGTGTTAGTATTTAAATATTATTATTAGTAAATAGTTAGTTATCTTCCTATTGAGGTAGTTTAGGAAGTTATTTTTGGGAAAGGCTTTATAAGCCAATGTAATGAAATATTAAATGTATGAAATTCTAGATTCATTATAATATAATATTGCATGTTAGTTTGTGTGTGTGAATCAAGGTGTAATCACGGTTTTATGCTCTACTATTTGTCAATTTCATATTAGAGCAATAATGAAACCAAGATTTGGTGTGAAGGATTTAAATATGATGAAGTTTATGCAGAAAAATGGTGGTGGAAAAATTAGTTTTTGTCAAATATAGAAGATTATTTGTTGGGTGTTGAAGCTCTTTGTTGGCTACATGTCAGGCATTGTAAATAATGTTATGATTGAAATTCAGATAAAATTGAAGTGTTGAGTACCATTGATAGTTTGGTGTTGTAAACTCAAGGTAATGAAATTCCAATTGTTGATCTTTGGTGTTGGAAAGTGAATCTACAGCCTTCGAATTGAATTGGAATAAATATGTTGAACATCATTTGCTTAAGTGAGCACTGCTATAAATAAATCGCATTGGAAAGGCATATATTCATTCTTGTACATTTGGAGTACCTACTTGTTCCATAATAGTTATTTGAGCAACTTTAGCATTTTATCTATGAGGTATTTTCATTTAAATGATGCTATTTGTTTTTCTGTAATAGTTATTCCATAGTATTTTGGTAACAATTATTCTATAGTATTTTGGTAACAATTATTCTGTAGTATTTTGGCATAAGGTGCAATAATTTGAAAATAACGAAGAGAGTGTGGATTTGTAGATTTGTTCCAAAGAGTTGAAGTTCTTGTATCATGTCCAGTTAAATATATATTTGAGCCTCTTTTAGTAATTATTACCTATGTAAGGTGCAGTTTCACTTTAATGTGGGAGATGCATGTAGTGGGGTCAATAAGTGAAAATTCTTATAAGATCTTTTTTTTTACTCTACTTGATTTTAAAATATCATATAAAAGCATTGAAAAGAAAATCAATTGTGTGACTCGAGGTGTTGGTTGATAAGATTTTGTTAATTCATTCAAATATGATCTCAAATGCAAGTTGAAGGTTCATGCTTCTAAGTTGGAAACTACATTTTAATTGATGAAAGAATTGATTGTTGTTGTGAGAGGTTACAAGTTCAAAACTCGCCTCTTTTATTATGGATGGTAAAAGATTAAAAATTATTTTGAGTGATAAGTAAAAAGCAATCTCTGTATTTTATTTATAGTAATAAAGAGTTTTATGTGCTTGTGCCAAGATTGATTGGTGTAGAGAAGAATGGGAATTTTCTTGATGGTGATTTGGTAATCTTAATTTTAAATCTTGCTAATGGTTTTATTAGAAGAGTTATAGGATGACATTGTAATCATGTTCAATATCAGTGGAATCTGAAAACCTATTAGTTTTTACTATTAATCATGTATGCATCGCCATATGCTTGTACTCTTGGGGCCATCTATGATACATTTTATCGAGCTTTCAAAGGTTCACATGTGACATTAGGTGAATAAAATTGGAGGGGTTGGATCCTATGTCCAATTTTTTATTTTATTCCCATGATTAAAAATTTTCAACCAATTTGTGAAAGTGTCATCCCAATTTGTATCCCCTTTGGTGTCATAACTTGGCTAAACTAGGTCAAGAGAAAAACAATTGTCTATATATTGATACATATCAAGAGTCTTGAGCTTGTAAAGTGTCATGTTTACATAAAGGTCCCCTAAATTTATCTGGTAACGCCAAATTTTGTTTATGTCTAAAATAATAACTTGCTATTTTTAGAAAGTGTTTCCAAATGAGCACGTATAGACCTAAAATTTACCCAAAGCTCTAAAATTGCAAAGTTAGCATATGGTGAAAAAATCAGCTAAAGATCACTTGTAGATAATGAGATATTAAAGTTTAAAAATCCCAAAATCCTATAAAAAATACTAGATTTAAATTTTGGACCTTTAAATGATTGAATGAGGCACCAAAAAAATTTAAAACCTTTTTTGGACCTTTATTCATGTAGAGTACTTGTTATCACTTCTGAGTGCACCCTAGAGAGAATGATGTATCAATTATTTTCTTAGTTGATAAGCATGGAAACATCTTGAGGCCTATGGGATGCCTATAGATCAGGATGAATCTCTAGAGAGGGTTGGTTCCCTTGGTTTATCACCTAAACACTAACTATAAACTACTACTTTGACAAGAAAAAGGAGAAATAATGACATAAACTAAAACTATATCCTAAGGAGGTGATGCACCAAATTTATTTAATACCTATATTGATGGTTGCTACATAATTTGTTCAATATCCCAGCTAGTGTTATACACAACTCAAATCTATTTCATGCTTATGTGTCAATATGTCATAGGAAAGTTTTAGGTGTTTATAGTTTTAGAAGGAAAAATGAAGTTTTCTCACAACTAATAGTTGTTTGACACAATATCACAACCTATAACGTACACAAGACATGCATTTTCTGTATACAGGTGTTGAATGAGACATATAATTAAGGATTTGCATGTAAATCACATAAATATGCATCAATCATCTAGTTACACACAATATAACAAAGGTTGAGAAGGCTAAAATACTAAAATCTTATTGTTAAAGGTACCTTATAGTGCAATATTTACCTGAAATGTTTGATATTACTTGCAAAAAATGAAGTTTACAATGTTGTTTTTCTCTGGATTGTGTTTTTTTCTGAGTTATAATACCAGTTTGAAAACTTGAAAGAACTAACTGATTCCTAGCCTAGGCATCCTTCTTCTCAAGCCCAACATGGGAGAGAATGTAGGATATAATCTAGGAAATAATAAGTGTGTTTTGAACTAGGTCAAACCTTCTTTGGGTGCCTAGGTGAGTCCCCATTTGGTCTAGTTATTTGGAATGTTGTTGGTAGGTGTTGAGGAAGACTGTGTTGACTTCTTCCACCTTTGCATGCACCTTTTGAGGCTCCTAAATGCTTGGAAGGTGTTTAAACTGATCCATAGATACTTGGAAGGTGCTCCTAGTTGTCCACAAGGTCTTCAAGGCTCTTCAAACTACTCAAACTATCCTCAACTCCACCTTGCACAATCATAGGACATGTGGTTCTACTTTATAGTTTCCATTAGGACTCTTGGAGGGTGTTTGGAAAGAGTTTGGTCCATTTAGGACTCTTAAAACTACTTCTAACTATCCATTAATGCCTTGAAATCAATCCTCCTTTCATCAAATACCCATGTAGGGTCTTTTTCAGGGTCTAAATTGCCTTTAGGTGTTCTTGAACTAGGTTTATAGTCTTTTAAAACCTCCATTTCTCCATCGCTTCCTTGGTTGAAATACACACTGTGTATTTCAACCTTCTTGTGTTTTGCATGATTTAACAATTCTGAGGCTTCTCAGCATGGTCAAATGCATGATGATGGTCTTATGTACCCTATCAATATTCATAATATTTTGTCAATGTTTCTTTTGGCAAACTCCATGATTGTTGCCACTTTGCACTATTACATTACCATTGTCTCAACACTAACTCTTCACATATCTTGCATCAGTTTACATATTCATGTATCTCTTCCTTTCATTGTCATCTTCATGCTCACTGTTTAATGCTTTCATGAGGTTTTCTTGAGATTCCATGGTATTTTTGTGATGACTATTCGAGATCCTCCTCCATTGTATCTTGTTGTATTGGTCTATGATCATCCTTGTTACTTACTATCCACTACTAGGTTTACTATGCTATCTTCATAAACTTCATGCATTTACACTATCCTCTCTTTACCCATAGTCCTGGCCACTATCCTCTGAACTATCTTCATACATAGTATATTGGACTGTCATACTTGCTTGTTCACTATAGACTGTCAAGGATTTACCTCTCACTGCCACCTAACAGACCTTCTCATCCTTTTAAAATCCTGCAAGCATGTACCCTTTTACTGTATCTTCAAACCTTGAACACTATCCTCAGACTTTAATACCCTACAAGGGTCTTTAACATGGGATCATTGTATTCATGACCATTGTCTCTTTGATGCTCCATTAACCATTGTTACTTGACTGTGATTAGTTCTTGAGGACTGGGATAGGCTCTTTTCTTCACACTATCATTCACTGCAACTTTATCCTTAGACACTACTACTCCTGATTTACCAAGTCTATGCCTCCAGTGTATCTTGTATATTGTTCATCTACAACCCTAGTAGGTTTTAGTACAATATTTGAAAGTTGACAAGGGTATTTGGCCTAATAGAACATACAAAACTAATGGATAAATCTTTAAGACCCTTATATAGTTTTGTTTGTTGTTTGGCATAATGATTGTCTTTGTCAAACCTTTAAACATTGCATAAAACTTTTCACTGCTCACTGCCATCTCAATGTGTAAGAGACCCTCCATATCTTTATGATGATTGCAAACTTCCATTTGCAAGTATAGGATCTCCTCATATATAGGGGACTCTAGTAGACTTCACTCTTTTGGTCATTGTGATAAACTTACATCTTATCTTCTTATGCAGTCAAAGAACTCTATATCTTATCATACCACTGTACTGATATGTCATTGTCCCTACTATCTTAGTCCATATGAGATTTTAAAAAGAACACTACAACATCTCTACATAGTGCATCAATGAAGAATTCATTAAGGGCTTCATAACCTAGGCATGCTTATGTAAATGTTTCATAACTATTGGGTGTGGGGAATCTAATCCTAAGACTGCTTTAAGTAAAACATATCTGACTATACCCTAAACTAATGGTAGTGAGCAGACTTTAAACTTTCAACAGTATTTCACCTTAAGGCCATACTTTTGACAGAGTTATAAAAGACTCTAAGAACCTTCTAAAATTTCACAAACTTCCTAACGTGATTTCTAGGGTTTAAAAATCTTGAGGAATATCTTGTCAGTGCAAACCCTCTAACAATGGATCTTTAGGAACAATGGTACAAGGTATTAAGGATAATGCACTTCCAAAATAACAACTTGAGAACCACTATCACTTCTCCATCAAACTTATAAGCACCTTCTTTAAGACCTCAAAAAGATCTTTATTATGACTATCTCTCCCTCTTGTAAGGTTTCCCTATTGTCTCTACATGTTCTTCATGATGGATCTATGTCCAAAAGGTCTCTGCAAGGTTGATTATCTTCTCATTGCCTTTTCCTTCTCTCTAGCCCATGCTTAGGGTCTCAATCTTGTTTTTTCACTGTATATAGATCTCTGCCTGGTGTTGAAAATTCTTTGAGAGGTTTAAACCCTTGTTCACTATCCTGGGGTTTGGTGCTACCAAATCTCCATTTTACTTATCTATGTGGCCTCATCTTGCATATAGTCTCTAAATTCAATCACTTATCTCTGCTTTTTTATTAGTTCTTCAATCTTAGTAAAGATTGTCACTAATATAATTGTGGTACACATTGTACACTTGGGTCTTTCAACCTTTTTTGACCTCTATGATGGTTTACATGTTGTCTCAATCCTCAATTTTCTCGATCCTCTTTATTCTCTATCTTCTTGACCTCATATCTATAAGCCTCTGTCTAGAAACTTTGCCTCTTAATTGGTAGGATGCCCTTTATTGTGTCATTTAAAACTTTACAACTTTCTAACCTTTGAAATGGCTTATCTCATTCTTGATGATTGATTTAAGATCTTCTAATATAGAGAAAACTTTGATAGTCCATTCAAGTAGGGAAAGAGATATCAATACCTAGATTATCCTCCAAAAGACAACAAAATTTGCATATTTACCTCTGCTTTCATGTGTAGATCTATAGTGTACAGGAGTGTGCCCCTATTAGGAAGGTTCATAACCATTGACTGCTCTTAATACCCTTGAAATAATGAAAAGTCATAAAGATCTTTCATTAAAAATCACTCATCACTGAGTATGTCAAAACTTTGATGAGAGATTTCATGACTTTATCCTTCTTTCAGACATCTAGGCATGTCATCTATGCTTCTCTTATCCTTGAAACCTCAACCTCTAGTAAACTCTTTGGGCACATGATTATAGGGCAGTCTTTGATTCTGTATTCTCCTTATTTACTCAAGACAACCACTATGAGATATAATGGATCTAGTTTCCTTTATTTTTTCATGTTCCACACAACCTTCATACTGATGCCTTCATTGCTTACACAATGTTTTACTTGATGAAACAACCTGCAATATGATACAAACCCTAAAACAAACAATCAACACAAGACCTTCACTAACCCTAACCAGAGAGCATCTAAAGTTAACCTCCCAAATTAGTGTAAACTTTGCAAAGGTCTCCCTCCATAAGATGTGTACGACTTTTTGAGAAAAATAAGGGTTTTGATGTAAAGAAACTTCTAATTTGACCACTTGACTCTTAGGAAACATGATTTTTGGATGAGGTGGAAAGAAATTTGATAAGTTTAATGTGAAGGAACCATTTCAAAATCTCCTTTTTGGCTATTTAAACCATATTAAAGAAATATTTGGTAACCTAGAGCTTTACAAGACCCTATAAAACTCCTCAAAAACCATTTAAACTCAAAGAACATACTACATCACCCTTTACCTTACAAATTTTGTGACACAAGATGACTTTCTTACAACCAGTGACAACAAAAATGATAAAAACTTGACCTCTATGTTGCCTATTTAGCTGGGAGACACAATTAGGTAAGATTTTTGGTGACTTCTAGTTGAGTTTTTCCTACTAAAGCTTGGAAGACCCGTTGCCTTATTCCTTCCATTGGGTCATAGAGTCAACTCAAAATAGACTTGAGACACAGCTGCTAGCACCTCTAGAACAGCAACAAACCAAAACAAAACATTAGGAAACATAACAAAATAGCCCTCTAATAGGACAAACAAAATGTGCACCACTTATTTGACACACACACAACCCATCCTAATATGTAGAAAATGTAAAACATCACCTCAATAGCAGTGTTTGAGGTGTATCCCATTGACTAGGATATGTAGCTCTTCTACATCCATCTTGAACAACTAGAATGCAATATGCTTCTTGCACTTAGAAATCATGTAAGGTTCACTCTACATTGAATCAAATTTGGTGTTTTTCCAGGCCTACTCTTGAGTTCATCCCACTTGAGGACAACATCTCCTTCTTTGAAAACTCTTGGTGCTACTCTCTTGTCAAAAGACCTCTTCATTTGAGCTTGGTGAAGCTCCATTGTCTTTATTGCTTGATCCATTATTTTCTCTAATTCCATCAGTTGTGCAAAATTGATTATCGTTGGGTCTTCTTCCTCCAATATTTCTAGCTGATTGACCAACTCAAGAGCTAAAAGTTCAAGTGATATGGGAAGCCTTTCTTATTTTCCATAAAACAGCATGTATGGTGTGTTTCCAATTGATCTTTTGGGAGTTATTCTATCATCCCATAGGGTAGATTTCAACTTAATGTGCCAAGATCTTTGATTATCCTCAATTATTCTCTTAATGATCCTAATTAAGTTCTAGTTTGTGGACTCAGCTAGCCCATTTCCTTGAGGATAATAGTTTGATGAAGTACTCAAATAAATACCATTTCTAACAACCCAATCACTTACCTTTGTCCTAACAAAAGCTATTGCATTATCTGATATAATAGATTCAGGTATACCAAACCTTGTGACAAGGTCTTCATAGAAGTTTAAGACTATACTTTCACTTGCCTATTTTAGTGCTATGGCCTCTATCCACTTTGTGAAATAGATAGTGGTTGTAAGTACCCATTTGTGGCCTACACTAGAAGGTGGGTTAATGACTCCAAAACAATCTAATCCCCACTTCATGAATGGTTTTTCAACTTGAATAGGCTACAATGGAAGGGCTGCTAGCTTTTGCTTGCCTGTGAAAAATGCACATTTCTTGCATTTTCTTACCCATGCATGAGTGTCTTTGAATAGGCTAGGCCAATAGTAGCCTGCTCTCATGAGTTTAAGTGTAGTTTTCCTTGGATCAAAGTGTCCTCTTGTTACCCCATCATGATATTCATGCAAAACCTTATACACTTGGTTAGTCTCAATGCATCTAAGTAAAAAACCATTAAAATCTTTCTTGAACAACACACCATTCAAGAGTACAAAAGATATGGATTGTAATCTAAAGTACCTTATCTTTTCCTTGTCCAACCCTTATAGACACTCACCCATTTGTAGAAAGTGTGTCATGTCTTGTACCCAGCTTGTGTTGGAAGGAAGTGCAACTATTTGTGAGTCATTCTAAAATACTAGGACAACCTCTCCAAAATTTTCTTGGTCATTTTATAACCCAACAACCAACTATTCACATAATCCTTTACCTCTTACCAACTTTTTTACATTGATTTCAACATCATATTCCATCACTTTGGTTATCCAACTAGGTCTCTTCTCATTTAAATCCTTACTTAAAAGGAACTCTTTCATGCTTGGGTGAGAAACCATTAAGTTAATCTTGTTGTTAGAAATCAAATGCCTAAGTTTTTTAAAACTCCTTATAATAGAAAGCACTTGTTTCTCAACAAAGGAAGACTTTAACTCATAGCCCTTTAAGCCTTGACTGAAGAAAGCTATGGCTACTCGATGCCTTTCTCATTCTGCTGCACCAACATAGCTGAGATGGTGTCCATGCTTCCAAAAGCATATAGGGTAAAGTCCTTTGAAAAATTATGATTAATCAAAGTAGGAGTTGTTGCTATGGCCTATTTTATGGCCTCAACACTACCTTTGCCTTCCTTAGTCTAGCTGAAAGGTATGTTATTTTTAAGCATGGAAGTCAATGGATTCATGAGGTTAGCAATATATTCATGAACATCAAAAATGCAATTTTTTGGATTTAGTGAGATGCTAAACTCCCTACACCTATCAAAAACCTACTCAAGATGAGATAAATAATCTTTACCATCCTTTGAAAACATTGTTTCTCATCCAGATATACAAGTACAATTTTGCTCATAAGCTGTTGGAATTCCATATACATGGCTCTTTGGAATGTTACCCCTACATTAGACAAACCAAAGCGCATGTAGTGCCCTTCCAATCTCATCTTGGATGTGCAGATAGTCTGGCTAAGGAGCATAAAGATGAAGGTAAAATAATAGGAATATTTAGGGTATGTTAGACAGTTGATGTTGTACATTATATGATGTTGGTAGATGCTACATTCATGTTGGTGACATTCTTGATTATCCTCATGTGTGGTTTCATATGACAATTAGCATGTTTTATTGATAATCCTTGTTGCGGCACTGATAATTCATATGCTCTAACATTGTTTTATATTCAGGTGATTATGATGTTGATCTTACTATGATTGTCATAAGTTAGAATTGATTGTTATGCGACTGATTCTGTATTATAGGATGATCTGATTATTGTGTGGTGTGAAAAGAGACAATGTTGTACCACTCATTCATGAGCATTTGACGACGTTGCGATTCTCTTTCACTCCGTGACTGTTTGATATTTATTATACTTGTGCATGGACCGTGTTGTGTGCTGCAGGTTGTAGGTATCAAGCATCGACTCCACCTGAATTGACAGGTTTGAGCGTGCCTTAAAACCAATGGAAACTATTGAACAGATATAACATATGGTTCCCTAGCTTAGCCATCATCCTTGAAGAGGATGAGTATCTGCTTTTGCACCTAGTCAGTGTTGTCAGTATGGGCATGATAGTCAGTCCTTGTTGTGGAGGTCTTGCTTTCAGATCATGCATAATGGTCAGGTATTGTTCGGCATTGGATTATTTAGGTTATAATTGTTTGATTAATGTTTTGGTTAATTGCTTCATTAAAATAAAATTATTAAGTTAAGAAGGCACTTTTAATAAATATATAAATATAGATGCTTTTATGTAAATTTAAGTTTATGGGAAATTATATTATATTGTAATCTAAGGTCAATAAATAATAATAATTATAATGAGGAAAATAAAGTGTTATTAAAATGAGAATATAATTGATAAAATTAAAATGAAAATATTATATAAACAAGTAAATGTTTTGTTAGTGGCAATAAAAATAAATTTATAATATTTATGAGTTGTCATAAAAAATTATATATATATATATAGCAAATTCTAAAATAGATAAAATTAGAGAGAAATTATTGTATGGTTAAAAATAGAAAATAGTAAGAAAGTAATAAAGGTGGAATTTATTGCCTTTAATAAGGGAATCTTCTAGAAGAAATTATGGGGGTGGTTATGCATGCTCAACTTTATTTTGAAATCTCAAGACATAATTTGGGGGAGGAGCGTGCATTCCAAATACTAGAATATATTTTATGTTTTCATTATCTCTCTCTCTCTCAGGAAGTTTTTATTTTTTCTTTTGGCACCATAAACCATAGCTTCCAGAAGAAAAGACTTGGGGGGAAATGGATGCGAGATGGGAAATTTTGGGAAGATGTGATAGAAGTAATATTCCAGGTATGGATTGAGATATGAAACTGATTTATTGTTGCATTAGATTTAGTGAAATGAATTTGTTATGTGCAAGCTTTATATTATTCTGTGAATTCTCTTCTACATATTCTGAACCCAGTCTGTTGTGTTAGTCATAACTTTATTTTTATGAACTGGGTTCCTCTAGAATTTTTATATGTGGTATACGACCTAGTTGTCTAAATCATATCTGAAAATCAGCCTTACCTAGTTTGTCATTTTGGAGATATGAATATTTTGTGACTATCTATATCTCAACCATGTGCACATAAGGATTGACTGTAAGAGTAATGCAATAAGGTTTGCCTACCAATTGCATCTGCTTAAAAGTTTTAGGGGTCCTTTCAACAAAAAAAACCATTTTGTGTGTATTCTGCAATCATTGAATTTCATGAAATTTCACCTCGTCAAGGCAATCTGTGAAACAGTTCATGTGCTATCTAAGTTTCCATAGTTTGTATACATGTCTGTCAGAACATCTCCAACTATAATGTCTAATCAGATTCTTCTTTTAGAAAGATTCATTTATTAGAAATTCCTTTTTTGATTAGCATAGTCAAGCTATTCTCTAGGGTTTCTTGGCAGGGCATTACATTTGGTATCAGAGCCTAGGTTTGCAACACTGGGATCTCTAGATTGTTGTTGTTGCTCTAGATTAAGCATTTTTCTCCTTGTGGCAAGTTGGTAATAGTACCTCTCACCTATGTGCCTTAGTATGATGTTAGAAGGTTGATAAATTTATAGACTTGTTCTTGATTCTGGAAGAAATAAATTCTTTATGTCTTGTTTTACTTATGTGTCTGCTATGTGTTCTCCCTTCTTCTTTTCTAAAAATGTGATGATGTATCTGACAATATGTGTTTCCTGTATGTTAGTGCTTGCTGATTTGTTGAGGCCTTGAGTTCCTCTTGTGGTTTCTAGTGTTTTAGAAGAAAGAAGCATGATTACTATTAGTGCATGTAATTAGGAGTGTGGTATTTGCCCCCTCTAGTGATGTGAATGGCATGTACCCATTCTGTGTGGGGTGTTGTGAAAGCCCAGTTGTGTTTTGTGTTCTCTGGTGTGGTGAAGTAATCATACTTGGGGGTTATGTTTAGCTATGGATGTAGAAGCACCATACCGTCTTTATGTTAATTGTATTGTTTTTGTATATGTGTAAGTATTGGAATGATTTAATTATTCAGTGGCATCATGCATCACGAATCATGTGGTTATGTGGTGTTGTCATGTGTGGGGTATCTTTACATGGTTGATTGATAATCTGATATCTATCTCCTAGTTGGCCATGACCTCATGAGGAAGTTCTGTTGTGATTTATGAAAGTTAACATTGTGTATGCCTATGTAAGAACCGTGTGCAGGAGATCAAATTGGAGCTTGTGTTGGACCCATGAGATCATGAATGTGATACTGTAAGTTAATTAGAGTTTTGAATTACTCTTGTGTGTGGCATCATACATTTCCTCTATAAATATCTTCTTGCATAAGGAAGTAATTGTATATGTTCATAGCTTGGTAAAAAGAAATTGTACTGCATTAAAGTTAGAAAATTTTTGTATATAAGTAGAGACTGTGTTGCCTTAAATTCATGTATAAAAGTTGTTTAGATATGGAGATGTAGAAAACTTAGTTGTCTGTGTGTTTTGTGTACATTCTCTAACGCATTTTGGACCTTGTGTCCTTGAGTGTTGTGTAGCGGATACTCCCTTTTGTGGCTTAAATTAGTCACATTGTGATGTGGATTTGTTTGTAATTTGGTTGTTGTGGAATTTTGATAGTTGTTTCATGTGTTGTTGGTGGGCTAATAGTGAATTTGTTTTCTTTGAACTCTCTTATTATAGGAATGGTCACCAAAACTCTTTTCTTTATACTTGAATTATTGTTGATAATTGCCAGCATTTTGTGATTTGAGATTGAATTTGATTATTTCCCCACTTGGGTTTGCATTTTATTTAATTTCTATGGTGGCTATTTCAAATGTTTGTTTTGGTTCGCTCTATTTCATGCTAAGTGTTGTTTCTATCATATTCATTTCAAACCTCTGATAATGTGTTCAAGGGAGGACTTCGCGGAGGATTGTACTTTGCATGTTCGGTAATTAGTTGGAACCATAGTGGAAATAAGAGATGAGATGTATTTTTCCTTGTTAATATGTGAATGTAATTCCTTAAATTGTTTGAAATTCTCAAAATATGTGTGATTGGTTATAAGTAGATCACATGATATATCTTAAGGTGAGGAATTGATGCCCTTCTTGTCTTTATTGAACGATTGTGCCTGTCTTATGGATAATTGCTTAATATGGATGTGCATGTTGGCAATAGAAAATTGCAATACTAATATGTTATGTTTCCACCCTAGTCTGTGACTTCCAGGAGTAAGTCAAGTTTTAGGGGGGAGAATGTAGTGCCCCTCCATTCTCATCTTGGATGTGCAGATAGCCAAGCTAAGGAGCATGAAGATGAAGGTAAAATAATAGGAATATTTAGGGTATGTTAGACAGTTGATGTTGTACATTATATGATGTTGGTAGATGCTACATTCATGTTAGTGACATTCCTGATTATCCTCATGTGTGGTTTCATATGATAGTTAGCATGTTTTATTGATAATCCTTGTTGCGGCACTGATAATTCATATGCTCTAACATTGTTTTACATTCAGGTGATTATGATGTTGATCTTACTATGATTGTCATAAGTTAGAATTGATTGTTATGCAACTGATTCTGTATTATAGGATGATCTGATTATTGTGTGGTGTGAAAAGAGACAATGTCATACCACTCATTCGTGAGCGTCCGACGACATTGCGATTCTCTTTGACTCCGTGACCCTTTGATATTTATTATACTTGTGCATAGACCGTATTGTGTGTTGTAGGTTGTAGGTATCAAGCATCGACTCCACCTGAATTGATAGGTCTGAGCGTGCCTTAAAACCAATGGAAACTGTTGAACGGAGATAACATATGGTCCCTTAGCTTAACCATCATCCTTGAAGAGGATGAGTATCAAGTTTTGCACTCAAACAGTGTTGTCAGTATGGACATGATAGTCAGTCATTATTGTGGTGGTCTTGCTTTTCGATCATGCATAGTGGTCAGATATTGTTCGGCATTGGATTATTTAGGTTATAATTGTTTGATTAATGTTTTGGTTAATTACTTCATTAAAATAAAATTATTAAGTTAAGAAGGCACTTTTAATAAATATATAAATATAGATGCTTTTATGTAAATTTAAGTTTATGGGAAATTATATCATATTGTAATCTAAGGTCAATAAATAATAATAATTATAATGAGGAAAATAAAGTGTTATTAAAATAAGAATATAATTGATAAAATTAAAATTAAAATATTATATAAACAAATAAATGTTTTGTTAGTGGCAACAAAAATAAATTTATAATATTTATGAGTTTTCATAAAAACTTATATATATATATATATAGCAAATTCTAAAATAGATAAAATCAGAGAGAAATTATTGTATGGTTAAAAATAGCAAATTGTAAGAAAGTAATAAAGGTAGAATTTATTGCCTTTAATAAGGGAATCTTCTAAAAGAAATTATGGGAGTGGTTATGCATGCTCAACTTTATTTTGAAATCTCAAGACATAATTTGGGGGAGGAGCGTGCATTCTAAATAGCAGAATATGTTTTATGTTTTCATTATCTCTCTCTCAAGAAGTTTTCATTTTTTTCTTTTGGCATCATAAACCATAGCTTCCAGAAGAAAAGACTTGGGGGAAAATGGATGCGAGCTGGGAAATTTTGGGAAGATGTGATAGAAGTAATATTCTAGGTATGGATTGAGATATGAAACTGATTTATTGTTGCATTAGATTTAGTATGTGCAAGCTTTATATTATTCTGTGAATTCTCTTCTACATATTCTGAACCCAGTTTGTTGTGTTAGCCATAACTTTATTTTTACAAACTAGGTTCCTCTAGAATTTTTATATGTGGTGCACGACCTAGTTGGTTAAATCATATCCAAAAATTAGCCTTACCCAGTTTGTCATTTTGGAGATATGAATATTTTGTGACTGTCTATCTCTCAACCATGTGCACATAAGGATCGACTATAAGAGTAATGCAATAAGGTTTGCCTGCCAATTGCATCTGCTTAAAAGTTTCAGGGGTCCTTTCAACAAAAAAAACTATTTTGTGTGTATTCTGCAATCACTGAATTTCATAAAATTTCACCTCTTCAAGGCAATCTGTCAAACAGTTCATGTGTTGTCTAAGTTTCCATAGTTTGTATACATGTTTGCCAGAACATCTGCAACTATAATGTCTGATTATTTTCTTCTTTTAGAAAGATTCATTTATTAGAAATTCCCTTTTTGATTAGCATAGTCGAGTTGTTCTCTAGGGTTTCTTAGCGGGGCGTTACAGGGCATATCCTTGTAATCCATGGTTCCCCACTTGGTGGAGAAGGCTATTTTGTATTGGTCCTCTTCCTTTACTAAAATCTAATTATATCTCGAGTAACCATCAAGGAGAGAGAAACATTTAGAACCTAAGACAACCTACAATATTTGTTCCATGGAGGGCAGAGAATAATGATCCTTAAGTGAGACTCTATTCAACTCCCTAAAATCCACACATAGCCTTATCTCCCCATTCTTTTTTCTAACATGTACTAGATTAGAAACCCAAGAGGTATGTTTAATGGGAATAATAATGTTACCCTCTATCAATTTGTTTAACTCCTTTTTAATAAGAGGTTCAATCTTGGGATATAGAGGTCTTTGCTTTTGTCTCATAGGTTTTGTAGTTGACTCCAACTCAATATTATGTAATGCCAATTCAGGATAAAAGCCTTTCAAATCATTTTACTCCCAAGCAAAGGCATCATTATATTCTTGAGAAAGTAAAATGAAAGCATGCTTTCTTCATTAGTGCATACCTTGCTAGGTTTGAGGAGTTTCTTTTTGATGATGGTAACCCCTCATAGTGTTCTTGTTTAACTACCATGCTAGACTTTTCTTTTCTAACTTGGTCATCCATGTTGAAAATAGACTCCAATGTGACCAAACCTCTTGGCAACTTGTATTTTAGCTATATAATTTGATCCTTATATTGTTGTTCCAATATATCTTGATTTCTAGTTGAGAACTCAGCTTCCTCTTGCAAAAAATTGATGATTTGTTGATCACTTGCCAATGAGTATGATTGTTAGGAATAGAAGGTCCTACTACCACTTTGACATGTTGTTGTTCCTTCTTATTACTAATTTCATTTGGAACATCAAACTGAGCTCATATGGCAGCCAACCTATCTGCATATTTGTTCTTTTCCCTTGGGATGGACAACATGTTAAATACATCAAATTCTTCTATGATATCCCATACTCTATGTTTGTATGATTTTAGCAAATCATTTTTGGTAACATGAAGACCTCTTACTTGATTTACTATTAGTTTATTGTCCCCAAACACTTGGAGGCAACCAATCTTCCTTTTTCTTGTCCATTACAAGCTATGTATAAGGGCCTCATATTCGGCAATGTTTTTAGTACAACTGAAATGAAACCTAAATGATGTATAGTACCTTTCATTGGTATGAGATACCAACATTGCACCTACACATGCCCTAAATTTGATCCTTGAGCCATCAAAGAACATTTGCCACACATCACTGGACTTTTATTCATATTGTTGTTCATCACTTTTTACAAGGTTTGGCACCACAAAATCTTCTTCATGCATAAAATAGATGCCAAGACCCACCTCTTCCAAATGTTTGTATGGATTGGCACCATGATTTTCAACTACTCACTCATCCAATAGCAAATTAGGTATGTCTTTTATAGGAGTATTAGGTTCTTAGATAGCAGGGTGTTCTTTTTGATAAAAATTAGTGCAATTTGCATTGACAGCACTTGGGACATATGGTTCACTATGGTCTTTTGCAATTGGTTCTAATTTTACTATCACCTTAGTGCCATACCTAGTTCAAAACAACATGCATGACCAATCGGAGGACAAGTATCCACCAATATTTGCAATGATGTCCCTAGATGGACACAAGGCAAAGTATGGTGGAAGATCTATCACATAGACATCTTGTGGAATAGAAAAATTTGGGCAAGTGTGCAAGGTCAAACTCAAACCTTTGATGACCCCTAAAGTCTTGATGGCTATCCCATTTAGCTGTACTACCCATTTGGCAAGTGTCTCATAAGCAAGGCCAAGTTTGTCTACTATTTTCTTAGGCATAACAAAGTTGCTCACTCTTGAGTCAATCATGCAATTATGAACAAGGTGTTGGCCAATGATCAAGGATACATAAAATGGAGGTGGATTTACATCTTTAGTTTCATGTCCACTTTCAGGTTGGGATTTATTGGTAAGCACAACTTTGGGTTGGTTTTTTGGAGGTTCATTTAACAAACTAAGGTTAGACAAGTTAACAATCTAAGGTTAGACAAGGTTTTTTGAAAAAGATCATTTTTCCCACATGATTTTGGTGCAAAGGATAACTTGGAATTGTGTGTTCATGTTGTGAAGGAACTTGATAGCCTTGTGAATGAATTTGGTGGTGAGGTGAAATGTTAAGATAAGGAGGTGGATGTTCTTGAGGTATGGATTGATATAGATAGGGGTTAACATTGGAAGAAGTTGGATAGTTTGATGTAGGGGTAATATGATGTGTGGTTGGATCAGGTTGGGTTAGATGTTTGTGAGGTAGGGATTGATATATTTATTGGTTAACATTGGAAGAAGTGGTATAGGTTGATGTAGGAGTAACATGATGTGTGGTTGGTTGGTATGAAGTTAAGGGGGGTGACACATGGGATTGAGGTGTAATTTGTTGAGGTTGTGGTTAGAATTCTTGTTGTTGTGGAATGTGTTGATATGTAGGTGGGCTAGGTTGGAATTGTTGGTGTTGTGGTTGGCATTGTTGGTGTTGAATGTGTTGATATTGTGGAGATGGAGGGATTGCATAGGAAAGTTGTTCTTGGGAAGTAGATGGAGATGAATATATAGATAGAGGATAGTATGAATGATCTTGATGTCCCTTGTCATAAGATATACAATAAGGTATAGAATTGTGACTTGTGCTAGCCAATGTTTGATTGTAAGAAGTTTGTGTGTCCAAGTATGGATTCATGATTTGATGATTTGGAGTTGACATGGACATGTAAGATGTTGTTGATACAATAGCATTAGGAGGATCTTCAGTGATGAGATGCACTAAGGGCATTTGAAGCTCTTTGAATTTTTTCTTTTTGATAGGATCTAATTTCTCATAGTCATGTTTAAGTTTTTGTAACCCTCAGGAGTACTAGGAGATGTGTATGATGGGGGTTGGTATGTGTTAGGTCTCAAAAAAGCAGGTTGCTAATCCTAAGAGAATGCCAGGCTCTATGCTTAGATTTGCAACATTTTTGAACTAACGCGATGGAATCAACCTTTAGGGTTTGATGATTCCCTGCGCTTTAGGTCCTACTAAACCTAGGTGGGTGAACCTTGAAAATTAAAGTAGGTTGAGGGTAAATATTTTGACTAAATGGATCTATCTATAGTGGCATATGGTGCAGGATAGATGAAATCTTGCTAACTAATTCTAATATCTGATGAATGGCTAGTATAAATTGTATAAGCAAAATCTAGGTGAATTTTATGATTGTGTAAATGAAAGGGTTTAAATGATAAATTGAAATAAGACCAGTGCCTTGTTGGGAAAACAGAGTCAAATGAAGGACTAAGACTAGTGGCTTATAGTGGGTAATAATTCTAACTGTTTGGCACAATATTTAGTTTATAACTTGTATAAATGTGCAGGGAGATGACTAACAAACTCTTCTTAATAATCCAATTAATATAATCAGATTTCTTGTTATTCACCATAAGGTAATTTAATCCTTTCTTAAAGGAACCAATTGAATGAAATATGCAAGATAACAGATAATATCAACTTGGAGACAGAATGACAATCCTAATTATATGATTCTTCTTAGTAATCCAAACTAACACTTCCAGGTTACTATGACTAGTCAGAAGGATTTTAATTCCTCTATGGAAACCAATTAACTCAATCACACAGATACAGCAAATGTGTATTGACAAATTAACTATATACTTGATATATTAATTTGAATAACAAGGAAATGTTGAAATGGAGACAACCATACAATTGAGTAATTTCAACAAACAATTGATGCCAAAATAAAACCACTGAATCAGATAACTTCATATTACTTCTTCAATAAGATACTTGCAACATGGTCTTTTAGAAACATTGTAAACTTTTTTGTATTATATTCTATAGCTCTTGATTTCATCTTTCATATATACATTGCACTTTCAAGGGTTGTGACCCTTGAGACAACCACTCGATGCAACTCTTCACTTAATTAATTATCTTCAATAGATTAAAACATTTTAATTTTAACCTTCTTTGTCTTCTAAATGTTCTGTAATCTCTATTTGAGGATAACAGTATTCTAAATTTGCACAGGATGCATTTGTGTATGTCTATTTCACTTTTTCAGTAGATACACCACCAGGTTGGATTTTAAGAACATGGGACAATTGCCCTTTAATATCGAATTCATTTTCGGCTAACTATGGGACTTGTATATTCAAGTTTTATCATTATGTATCTCATATACATATGCATATGTGGTTGGCCTCTATATTGTGTTGAAATTTCCTTCCTTTCAATCTTTGCATTTGTATATTGTATATCATATGAATTACGCTTCAAGTTCAGCTTTTCATCACCTTCTTGTATATCGAATACATATCTTTCATATACAAGCGCGGATTTTATTGGGTTTATGAAATAAATTGAAATTATCTTCGGATCTGCCTTTGTATATATCTTGTTGTATTACTTTCTTGCATATCGTATACATATATCTCCAACATACATATGTGGTCCCCACCCGATGTATACAATGTTCAAATCTCCAATTATGTCGAGTTTTGTATATTATTCTCTTGATTATTTCCATGTATATCATATACATGCACATATACAAATATCCACGACGTTGATTCCTTATCTTTGTTATGAACAAATGCACTTTATTCCATATTTAATTATGGGTTCAAATCCATAAGTGCATATCACCTTTTTGTATATCGGATACATACATTTCTTACATACAAACACAGACCCCACATAAAGTTCACAACGTTTAATTTTCCAATCGTGTCTGGCTTTGTATATGTATATCAGATACAAATGATTATACATACACTGATACAGGCTTTTGTCTTTCTATGTTTAATATTTGTATGTCTTATACAAATGTATTTGTATATCTGTTTGTGGTGGGGCCCATGTATTCATCTTTGGTGCTTGCATATTCTATATATGCATTTGTATTTTTGTATCCACGTGTTTTATGCAATTGTATTTGCATCTTGTATGCATCATGGACTTCACTAAAAATTCTTAAGGATTTAACTCTATAATCGGGTCCGGTTATATGAAAAGTCATCAGGTCCGGATCTTCATGCATATCGGTGTAAGCTACGCTGAAGCACTTTTCTTCAATCGGTGAGACTTTAGAGTATCGAAAACTCCTTGATTTTTCTTTCCAATGCTTATCTCCTGTCGATGACTATTAGTTCCCTCCGTTCCATTGAATGATCAGTGAGAGTCCTACCGAACTCCACTATCGACATGACTTATACTGTTGGGAGGGCTTGTAGAGTATTCATTGATAGTGTTTCCTTATGCCGATCAGCGCGACCATGCATTTTCTCCCCGATGAAAGGTCATCAGTGCCACTTTCTCCATCGGTGCCACTTTCTCCATTGGTGTCTTCCAAAACATTCTCCCCGATCCTTATTATCATGCCGATAGCCATTTCAACTAGTTTCTCATGGAGCATGGATTGGTATAACAAAAGGAAGGTCTTGCCGATGTTAAGAAATTGAGGCCCTTTACATTATTTGTGATAAAAGTCATGGGATATATTAGTTGTTTATTCTAATTTTGGGTGAAATATTTTTTGGTTTGGTCAGAAATGGGTGAGTAAGAATACAAGAAAATTTCAAATTTTCCTGTCCCAACAGTGGCTCTGTCTGGGATGTATACTCCTTGTGAGTATAACAAGAATTCAGATCTCTTGGGGAAGTAGACCATATGTTTCATTTAATCAAGATTGTGGTTTCACAGAATTGTATGAGAATGGGGGGATGGGGGTGATAATGATGGGGAACAAGAATGATCCTATAGTACTATACATGGAAAAAAAAATTAATAAAGATTGATAGGACTGTCCATGTACTGGCAGATCCTAATCTCTTTTGGTTTCCCTAAACTATTGTGCATGGAATGAAATTATTTTGAGAATTTTAAGGGTTGTCCATGCACTGGCAACACTTAATTCTCTTTGTGCATGATATTCTATGAAAAGAAAGGTTTCAGATATTGCCCATGCACAGGCAATTCCTGCTCTTCTCCGGACATGTTTTGCAAATAGTAAGAATCATCACCTCCTTTGCTAGTTATAACAAAAGGACCTAACCATAAAGCTTCAAATTTTCCATGCTTTCCTTTGTCCTGGCACCTAGCATTCCACAACAGTACTAAATCATTTGTCTCAAACTTCCTATCTTTGGCCTTTTTGTCAAAGAGGTATTTCACTTGTGATTCTAACTTAATATTCTGCCTTTGGGCTAGTCTCCTTGTTTCATTAAGCTCTGCAAGATGTTCTAATCTTTCTTCCATTGGTCTGGGAATGTTTAAATCTTCCTGAAGAATAAATTTGTAAACTAGTAGGAGATTTTCCAATGGTATTCTCGCTTGGGTTCCATATGCTAGTTCAAAAGGAGATCTCCCAATTGCTCTTTTCACAGTAATCCTATCAGCCCATACAGCCATTCTTAACTTTGAATCCCACGCTTTCTTGTTTCCATCCAACATTCTCTTTATAATTTTCAGAAGGCTTTTGTTGCTGGATTTTGCTTGTCTGTTTTCTTGTGGATGATATGGAGCAGCATAGGACACAGTGATGCCATGTGTACTACAAATTTTTTTGAATTCATCAGACCTAAAACACATTCCATTATCTGTGATTAACCTTACTAGGGCACCAAATCTGAATATAATATTTTCTATCAGAAAATTAATCACCACCCTGCTTGTTGCTTGCTTGGTTGGAATTGCTTCCACCCATTTTGTGAAGTAATCTGTCACCACTAAAATCCATTTGTGTCCACCACTTGACTTCTCCGCAATTTCTCCTATGAAGTCAATACCCCACTGATAGAATGGAGCCTCCACCTGCATGGGTTTCAGGGGCAATGCTCCCTGATATTTTAACTTTCCTGAGAACTTCTGACATGCTTCACATTTCCTAGTGTAATGATATGAATCATTAAAAACTTTAGGCCAATAGTATCCAGCGCTCAGGATCTTGTGGGCTATAGTCTTTGCTAAAAAATAACCTCCACACATACCCTCATGTAACTCTTTCATGATATGTTTTGATTGATGCTCATCTAGGCATAATAATAGGATACCATCCCTATTCTTCCAGTAAAGATCTCCATCAATAAATACATATTTTGAGGCCTGCAATTTAAGTGTCCTTCTTTTATTATCATCATACCCCTCAGGACATTTCATGTGCTTTAGATAATATATGATATCTATATACCACAGAGTATGCTCATTGCTAGAACTTATATTATCAACATCATTAGTACTACATATCTGGGATGCTTCAAGATTACTTTCAGCCATAAACCTAGCAAGACCCTATCCTCTCACTAGTTTAGTGATCTAGATTATAATATTGAACTCTTGAATTCTATTGATCCATCTGCATCTTCTAGCTATGACTTCAGTTTGGACCAATACATCTTTTACTACAGCTTTAGGCACATATGCTATGATTTCAGCTCCCACCAAGTATGGCCTAAAAGTTTTAACTGCTTTTACTAATGCATATGCCTATTTCTCAACAATGTCATATTTCAACTTTGCATTCTGAAGGGATTTGCTAAAAAATGAGATAGGTTGTTCATATCCATCATTATTTTTCTGTAATAGCACTGCTGCAACTGTATGATAAGAGGCAAATGAGAATAGTTGGAATGGCTTACTAAAATCAGGAGATATCAGAACAGGGGCTTCTTTGATTGCCTTTTTAATAGTTACAAATGCTTCTATTATTTCTATTATCCATTTCACTTCTGAGTTCTTCTTCAACATCCTTGATATGGGACTAACAATTTCTACAAAATTTGATATAAACCTTCTGACAAAGTTAATTTGGCCAAAAAATGACTATATAGCTTTCACATTTTTAGGGATAGGGACTTGGTCAATTGCTTTTACTCTTTTAGGATCTATTCTCACTCCATCTTTTGAGACTATGTGACCAAGCATCTTCCCCTCTATCACTATGAAATGTCATTTCTTAGGATTCAATGAAATCCCATATTCTAGGGCTTTAATAAATATCTGCTCTAAATATGCATAATGATCCTCAGCCCTTTTGGAATATGCTGTCAAGTCATCTTGATATACTATCATGATTTTATTATTCAATTTAGCAAAGGCCACATCCATTGCTCTTTGGAATGTTTCTCCAGCATTGGTGAGTCTGAATGGCATCCTTAAATATACATATGTTCCCCATGGAGTGGTGAATGCAATCTTAAATTGCTCTGATTCTTTGACTTTCACCTGATTGTACCCTGAGAAACCATCCATCATTGACAACAATTCACATCCAGCAACCTTTTGTAATATTGCTTCCATATTAGGGAGGGGATAGTTGTCCTTAAGAGAAGATTTGTTTAAATTCCTGAAGTCCACACATAATCTAATATCACCATTCTTTTTCCTAACATGTACCAAATTAGAAACCCAAGAGGAATGCCTGATGGGTTTAATGATGGCTCCATCTCTTAATTTTGTAAGTTCCTCTAGCATCTTAGGAGCTAATGTAGGATTGATAGGCCTTTATTTTTGCCTGAAAGGTTTAGCATCTAGTTTTAGTGGTATTTCATGTTGAAACAGATCCTCTCTATATGCTTTTATATCATCATATGACCAGGCAAATACGTGTCTATACTTCCTAAGTAAGTTGATGATCCTACTCCTAATTTTTGGGTTAAGATTTTTTCCAATATACACATTCTTTGGGGCTGCTTGTGTCCCCAAATTAATCTCTTCAAGGTCATTCTGCACCACTGGTGTGTCTTTCATTTTAAATCTATCATGTCCATCGAATGCCTTTTCCAATGCTATAAGTCCCTTAGGTATTTTATTTGTTTTCAACTAAACTATCTCTCGACCAAAAAGGGTTTCCTTCCCATCATGTTCTTCTACAAATGCATTGAAATCAATCTCTTGATTTTCATAATAATCAGCACAATGTAGAAAGTTGATTATATCAGCATCATTGTCAAATACTTACCAATTATGTATATTATCTGGGATAGTGGGTCTGGTTTTGAACTCAACTTCTGTAATACCTCCTAATGTGACATCATCCCTTTTTAATGTGATATTTGCTAGAAAATCTGCCATAATGTTTTTATACCTATCAATCCAATTGATTGAAAAGGCATCAAATAATTCAATATCATCCTAGACTGCATTTCTATACTGTCTCAACCTCTTGTTTTTTGACAAGTATTTCTCTCTCACTTGGGAAGTAACCAATTCAGAATCACCATATACAGCTAACTTTTTTATTTTATGCTTGGTGGCTATGTTCAAACCAATGAGCAAAGCTTCGTACTCTACTACATTGTTTGTGCATTCAAATGTTAATAGAAAAGAGTATTTAAAAGTTTTACCTTCTGGTGAAATAAATACTACTCCAGCCCCATTTCCCATTTTGTTGCATGCACCATCAAAATACATCTTCCATACATCATTTTTTTCTTTCTTGGATTCAACATGTATTGGATCAATATTCTGCAATTCTAGCTGACTTTTCTCAACCTTGAAGGCTCCCAAATCTGTATCACAAAAGAAATTTATTTGATGTTGATCCAAGCGTTATATAATATTTTCATACCTTGGCTCCCTGCACAGCTTGATTTCTTTACCTTCAACTGGTATTGTGGCATATGATAAGTCCAATTGGACATTCCCTCCTGTGATTGCAGCCCATTGTCTTGATAGAAAAATTCCATAATATGGTGGGATGTCAACTATAGTAATATCAATGTTATAAGTTGCTTCAAGGTATGAAGCAAGTTTTATCTCCACATCCCTCATAATACTAACGACTGGGATGGATCTATTATCCATTGCATAACACCTACCAAATGTAGTATCAACCCACATTCCCAGTTCTTTCATAACTGCTATTGGCATGATGTTCATGGTAGCACCCGAATCAATCATGCAGTTCCTCACTATCCTATTTTTTATCAATAATGTAGTGTAGAAAGGGTCCACCTATGAGGGATTCTTTGTCAATGTATCACCTAGGTATACCTCAAGCATTTGGAATGTTTCTTGATGAACATTGTTTGTTTTGTTTTCAGATCCTTTATGTTTTTGACTTGGTATATCTGAAATCAGTTTAACTACTGTATTCCTGTATTTGTCCATCTTCATCATTTCTAAAAGTGGAACTAATATTTTTACCTAAGATATTGCATGAGCAATGTCAAAAGAATGGGCCATAGTCTGATCATTCTTTTCTGTCTTTATATTTTCTTTTCCTTGATTTTGTGATTTTTCTTTCGTTTTACTCTTACCACCCTTTTTTGGTTCTTTGAATGATGACTTTGCATTATTCTTTTTGTAATTCTGATCTTTTATGAATACACTCCCAAGTGTTCCTTGTTCAATATTCACTATCTTATTCATTAAGTTATAAGCATTTTTAGCTTGAGCTATTGCAGCTATTGTAAGAGCTTCTCTTTCATTTTTAGTGGGCTTTCTCCATTGATCATATGGCTGATTGTTATAATAAGTAGGTTCCTCATAACCATCCTCTTGATCTGAGAACACTTCTTGTTCTCCCATATTGATATGATGTCTCTGGTTTCCCACATCATATTCATATCCCTCTTCCTCTGTAGAAGAATAGTCTTCAGTCAGCAAATATGGTGTATCTTGCATCATGTTTATGGTGTGATTGTCTATGTTATAATTGTATAACATTTCTTCTTGTTGTACTGTTTTAGCCACCTCACAATACTCAGGTGAATGTGGTAAATTGCATACCAAACATCAAGGTTTATCTTCTACCATATGTGTCATATTTCTTTTTAGAGGGTCAAGGGTATCCTTGCCATAATGTTGTTTTCTGTTGTTATCAATGGGTCTCCCATCTTTCCAATTGTATTATACAGCATATCATGCAACTTGGGCCTTGCATGCCTATGTTGACCTTCTTGTTTAGTCTACTGAACATTTGGGTTCTGAGGATTTATGGGGTTATCCCTCTTGCTAACCATACTTGCAGATTTCCTATTGTTTTCAATAGTTAAGGCCACTTTCTGTGCTTCAACTAGGGTCGTAGGGCACCGATTTCTAAGTTCACACCCTGTCTTGGGATCAAATGCTTTCATATAAATGCTCAATGCTTCTAGATCAGACAACTTGGATCCATGTGGTATTTTGTTGTGTAATTTGGAAAATTTCAGATTGAAGTCATACATTGATTCATTTTGGTATTTCTGGATACTTATCAATTCATGTAATGAAAACTCAGGGGCATACTGATTACCATACTGCTCCTTAAATTGATTATGGAAATCAGTTATTGAACTTATTGAGGCATCAGGTAAGCTATTGAACCAGTCTCTTGCATCTTTAGTCAGGGACATCATGAATAACCTCATTCTAACATCTTCCCAGTCCATACCAATATCTTGTACAAAAGCATTGAAGCTTCTGATGTGATCTTCAGCTAATATTGCACTGTTCCCAGTGAACTTGGGAACTATGTCTCTCCAATTACTATCCATAGGATATGGATACAACTGATATCCAATTAGATCAAATTGGCTGCATATATTTGTGAGGTTTTGAGGTGAAAAATTCATGGGTGGTGGGTTAGAATAGTAATTATATCCACCTAGAGGCTGATGATAGGCATATTGTTGTTGTGGGTTTATGTGGGGAATTATGTAAGGATTTGGTGGTCTATAATATTGTTGGCCAGGGGGTGGGTAAGGATTAACCATATGTTGAGAGGTATTGTGCAAGGGAGGTGGTCTAGGAACTTTAGGAATAGTATTATGATGACTTCCGGATGCTTGTGAATTTGAAACACCACCTATATTTTGATGTAGATTTTGCTGTTGATTCCTTGAAGTGTTTCCCCTATGTAGGTACATATTTTGGGGGGGTTGTTTTAGATCTACTCTTTATCTGTTGAATCTCTTGTTGCAACAACCTCTTAGTTTCCTCTATCTTGATCATTTCAAGTTCTTCCTGGAGCCTCAGCAGATCCTGTTGTGCTTGATTCATACCTCCTGAAGTCTTTGGGCTTTCTTTTATTTCTTGAGTAGAGAATCCATGTTTTACCCCTTCTCCCTGATGTAATGACATTTTAAAATCATATTCAGCCTACCTTTGATCAATTTCCCTCATGGCCTGTGCTTCATACTCGAGCTATTCTTGAGGATCAGGTCTATATTTTGCCAATATATCATCAGTTACTCCGTTGAGATTTTCATTTGAATCATGTAGAAGTGTGAACTTATTGTGAATTGCAATAGTTTGCTCTGCATTATCCTCTTGAGCCTCCTGGTTATCATTCTGGTGAGAATAATTTGATGTTCCATTTATTTTGGAGATGTTTCTAATTGGTGGAGATGATTGCAATTTCTTGCCTTCCATCTTGGATCTCCTACCATCCATTTGGTATCATTTTTTTGTTATAACAGTCACTAGAGTCACCACCTATTTTGTAAATAGGAAATAGTTTGAAATTTATCTTTCTGGATTCTTCTTGCTAGTAGAGTTACCAAACTTAAAGTTTCTGAAATGACTCTATAAAAGGAATGGTTTGTTACTAAGGTCCTTTATTTAGTCCCCAGTAGAGTCACCAATTTGTTAAGTCTCAAAAATGCAAGTTGCTAATCCTAAGAGAATGTCAGGCTCTATGCTTAGATTTGCAACGTTTTTAAACTAACAAGACAGAATCAACCTTTAGGATTTGATGATTCCCTACATTTTAGGTCCTACTAAACCTAGGTGGGTGAACCTTGAAAATTAAAGTAGGTTGAGGTTAAATATTTTGAATAAATGGATCTATCTATAGTGGCATATGGTGTAGGATAGATGAAAGCTTGCTAACTAATTCTAATATCTGATGAATGATTGGTATAAATTGTATAAGCAATATCTAGGTGAATTTTATGATTGTGTAAATGAAAGGGTTTAAATGATAAATTAAAATAAGACTAGTGCCTTGTTGGGAAAATAGAGTCAAATGAAGGACTAAGACTAGTGGCTTATAGTGGGTAATAATTCTAACTATTTGGCACAATATTTAGTTTATAACTTGTATAAATGTGCAGGGAGATGACTAACAAACTCTTCTTAATAATCCAATTAATACAATCAGATTTCTTTTTATTCACCAGAAGGTAATTTAATCCTTTCTTGAAGGAACCAATTGAATGAAATATGCAAGATAAAAGATAATATCAACTTGGAGACAGAATGGCAATCCTAATTATATGATTCTTCTTAGTAATCCAAACTAACACTTCCAGGTTACTGTGACTATCAGAAAAATTTTAATTCCTCTATGGAAACCAATTAACTCAATCACATAGATACAGCAAATGTGTATTGACAAATTAACTATATACTTGATATATTAATTTGAATAACAAGGAAATGTTGAAATGGAGACAACCATACAATTGAGTAATTTCAACAAACAATTGATGCCAAAATAAAACCACTAAATCAGATAACTTCAATTTACTTCTTCAATAAGATACTTGCAACATGGTCTTTTAGAAACATTGTAAACTTTTTCGTATTATATTCTACAGCTCTTGATTTCATCTTTCATATATACATTGCACTTTCAAGGGTTGTGACCCTTGAGACAACCACTCGATGCAACTCTTCACTTAATTAATTATCTTCAATAGATTAAAACATTTTAATTTTAACCTCCTTTATCTTCGAAATGTTCTGTAATCTCTATTTGAGGATAACAGTATTCTGAATTTGCACCAGATGCATTTGTATATGTCTATTTCACTTTTTCAGTAGATACACCACCAGGTTGGATTTTAAGAACATGGGACAATTGCCCTTTAATATCAGATTCATTTTCAGCTAACTATGGGACTTGTATATGCAAGTTTTATCGTTTTGTATCTCATATACATATGCATATGTGGTTGGCCTCTATATTGTGTTGAAATTTCCTTCCTTTCAATCTTTGCATTTGTATATTGTATATCATATGAATTTGGAACATATATACAAATGCGGACCCCATCAATTTTATAAAATAGCCTTCTGAATTACGCTTCAAGTTTGGATTTTCATCACCTTCTTGTATATTGAATACATATCTTTCATATACGAGCACGGACTTTATTGGGTTTATGAAATAAATTGAAATTATCTTTAGATTTGCCTTTGTATATATCATGTTGTATTACTTTCTTGCATATCGTATACATATATCTCCAACATACATATGTGGTCCCCACCTGATGTATACAATGTTCAAATCTCCAATTATGTTAGGTTTTGTATATTATTCTCTTGTATATTTCCATGTATATCATATACATGCACATATACAAATATCCACGACGTTGATTCCTTATCTTTGTTATGAACAAATGCACTTTATTCCATATTTAATTCTGGGCTCAAATCCATAAGTGCATATCACCTTTTTGTATATCGGATACATACATTTCTTACATACAAACACAGACCCTTTTTGTATATCGGATACATACATTTCTTACATACAAACGCAGACCCCACATAAAGTTCACAATGTTTAATTTTCCAATCGTGTCTGGCTTTGTATATGTATATCAGATACAAATGATTATACATACACTGATACAGGCTTCTGTCTTTGTGTGTTTAATATTTGTATGTCTTATACAAATGTATTTGTATATTTGTTTGTGGTGGGGCCCATGTATTCATCTTTGGTGCTTGCATATTCTATATATACATTTTCATGCATTTGTATTTTTGTATCCATGCATTTTATGCAATTGTATTTGCATCTTGTATGCATCACAGACTTCACTGGAAATTCTTAAGGATTTAACTCTCTGATCGGGTCTGGTTCTATGAAAAGTCATCAGGTTCGGATCTTCATGCATATCGGTGTAAGCTACCCCGAAGCACTTTTCTTCAATCGGTGAGACTTTAGAGTATCAGAAACTCCTTGATTTTTCTTTCTAATGCTTATCTCTTGTCGATGACTATTAGTTCCCTCTGTTCCACTGAATGATCAGTGAGAGTCCTACCGAACTTCACTACCGGCATGACTTATACTGTCGAGAGGGCTTGTAGAGTATTTGCCAATACTGTTTCCTTATGCTGATCGGTGTAACCATGCATTTTCTCCCTGATGAAAGGTCATCTTTCTCCATCGGTGTCTTGCAAAACATTCTCCCCGATCCTTATTATCATGCCGATAGCCATTTCAACTATTTTCTCATGGAGCATGGATCGGTATAACAAAAGGAAGGTCTTGCTGATGTTAAGAAATTGAGGCCCTTTACATTATTTGTGATAAAAGTCATGGGATATATCAGTTGTTTATTTTGATTTTGGGTGAAATATTTTTTGGTTTGGTCAGAAATGGGTGAGTAAGAATACAAGAAAATTTCAAATTTTCCTGTCCCAATAGTATGATCGTGATGTGTGTTGGTTTGAAGATATAGCTTGGGGATGATATCCATATAGGCATTTAAGTGCTTCTATGTCTACATCATCTGAGTATGATGGGGATATTGGTTGAATTGGAGATGGAGGGTGGTTTAACCTAGTCTTATTGATTATCAGGACCATTTTGATGAGGATTTTGGTTTGATTTCTTGGCAAGAGAAAAAAACACAGTAAACAAGATGGCTGAGGATAACAATGAGTGTATGTCCAAGGCTCACAAAAAGCCCAAATTTCCATGAGTATAACACAATTGAAGAAAAATCAAACACTTTTTATACCTAAAGACACAGCTTCACTATAATACATCAGCCCACACTTGGAATCTCTGTTGACTCAAGTGTCATCACACCTAATGTGGGTGTGTACACTTTTTTGTTTTTACGAGAGAGGACAGATAGGGACCTCCAGGACTGGAAGGATAGCCCAATCACCTTTTCCCCAGAAAGCTACAGGTAGCTTATGCTAAGCCAGGAATTTCTATCTCATCTCAAGGGAGCCTTATGGTGAGTATTTTGGGGGCAAAACCTTCTATGCCCTTGCACTGAAAATTATTGCAATGTTCGAAGGTAGATCAGGTAGTCAATAACTATGAGGTTTCTAGTTGCTTTTTGGGGGACCAATGCCTTGCGAGCATTCAATAAGCCACTAAAATCTTTAACCAGCTTTACTAGGAGTGTAATATACCTTTACACAAATGCAAAATTTTTTTCAAAAAAGTGTTAGTACGCCTCCTTTCAAATTGGCACCATATGGCAAAGGCTAACACTGGTCAGGACTTGGCTTTCACCTTGACCAATTTCTATAGTGGTCCAAAGGAAAAATCCGCTTAGGGTCATCCCCTCTTGGATGAAATGCAATCCAAAAGGTAGGCCCTTCTAAGGGATAAACAAAAAGTAAAAAGAGATGGGTCTGGTTTTTGGTCACCCAAGTTTTTGCACAAGGGGAGAGCATACACTTATCACCTGACAAGCACGTAAAACACTTGTTCATTTATCCTCCTAGATTATACTAAGTACAACTAAGCTAATCACACAAGATTGAATTACTTTATCAAATTGAGGTATTTCTAAGACTTAGTATGAAAAAGTTGATGTCTTTGACAAACGTCCTACAAGAATATTTTAAGAAACCTTATTTGATCTGTGATAAGATGCTGCAACAAGTTATATTAGTTCCACACAAACCAAGTAGTTAGAATGTGTTTGAAATTGTAATGCCCCCTCATTTTTGGCTTGTGATAGTTGTTAGTTCTACATTACTCTTTGTTGATCTGAGACAGTTGTTAGTTCTTCCATTGCTTATTGACAGTTCTGAGACACTTGGATTAGTAGGTTTATAGTTTATGTTTGTTTTGATCATGATGGACTATGTTCGATTGATATGGTTTTGACATGTGCTATGAGTTCATGGTGACATTATTATTATTCCAGTTATGATGCGTTTGACATGTTTAGTAATGGTTTAATATTATCATGTTTTATTTGATCTGTTGATATTTGAATTCAAGTAAAAGTGGTTATAGTCATGTTTTAAGAGCAGGGACGGTGTAGTACTACTCGCTTCAAGCACCCTACTATGTCGTGACTCTCTGACTCTGTGTGAGTAGACATATATGCTTTTGATCATATTCAACCTATTGTTTTGATGCAGACTGCAGGTACCGAGCATTGACTCCACCTGATATAGCAGGTTTGAGCGGGCTCTTGCATCAATAGATATCGGTGATGGGAGATAACACGAGGTTTATTCTGCTAGGTCAGTCCCAGTCTTCTGTTGTAGTCGTATGTCGTGATGTGATGCGTGGTCCTTGTTGGTCATTATGTGTTGTGGAGTATTGTCGAGTTTTGTTTTAGTGGTGCCTATGTGTAGTTTGGTAATGCTTTAATGTATTATTATTAAAATACTAATGCCTTTAATATGTGTTATTGGATAGTATTTTTGTTTAGCTTAGAACTTGAAATAACATTTTAGTAAGATTTTAAAAATAGATTAAAATTAATCAATTTGTTAGTTCAAGAATATTTGTGTCATAAGTTGTTGGCTTGGGTAATGAGTATATAGTTGATTTATGGATATTGTTAGTGAAAAATTTATGACGAATTTATGGTGGTGAGTTGTCGAATGTGAAATCTCTATTACTAGTAAAATTTTAAAATTTCTGGAGGAGTGGGATTTTGGTAACGGATGCATGTTTGTGGCTATGGGTTTTAATGGTACCCAAGGGTTGTTGTGGAATGAGAAGAAAAGATAGAAATTTGGGAAAAATAAAGGATTGGTTGCAAGAAACAAAGAAGATCTGAAGGGGACTGAAATTCAGGTATGTTTATGTTGACTCTCTGTGTGTGAAATTTGTATTTCTATAGATTAGAATTTAAACTTTATTGTAGTATGATCGTTCTGTGCTTGAGTGTGAAATTTACATTTTGTGGCTTGGAATTTAAATCTTATTGTAACTTGAATCGTTCTGTAGTTGCCCTGACCACACCTTCATCTGGAGAATTGCACTTGATGTCTGTCAATGTTGTAATTTCTTTTGCTACTTCCAAATTTATTCTTCTTTTGGTTTACTCTTTGTTAAATCCTTCTTGAAATTATGGAGTCCAATCATTTGTAAACCTTGCAAAGTGACCCAAATTAAAAAGGAAATAACTCATATTTATCATTCTTCCAGTTCTTACCTCATTTATTTTTCCCAGTTACTCTCAGTACCGTAGTCTGACCTCATCCAACCTTGTTTCTTAGAATTTTTTTACCAAGATTTGAAGCTCTAGCTCTATTATTTAGAAAATGATTTAACCATATGGTAAATTATACAAATTATGTTACCTTGCAATGGAAGTCACTGTATGTATACATGCTGCTGAAGATGGTGAAAAACCTTAGATTGTATCTTGATCGTACGGCGTAGGAGACTCCCATCTGCATTTTTTTTCTTTGGTTAAATTTCTATTCTTCTTCCTTGTTGACCGTACGGCATTGGGAGGGAAATCTAGTGCAATTTCTTTTGAAAGATTTTCTGCCTCTCTTTGGCATGTTGTACGGCCGCCGTACAATCTTCTCAATGATCATTTTAAATGAATTTTTTTTCTGATTCTTAATTTTCCTTTAGCCTGCAACTTCTGTGGATTGTTTGGGTTCCTCCTTGTCTTCTTTGTATCTTGTTCTGTACCTAAAAATTGTTTTAAATGTATTTCTATTACATCTCAAAATTTCTTTAAATAAATTTCTTCTACATCTCAAAATTGCTTTAAATGAAATTCTTTTGTCTCTCAAAATTGCTTCAAGTTTGCACTTTTTGAGTAATTGTTGGACTCTTCCTAGCTCTCTGTATTTTGATTTGTGCCTGAAATTTATTTAATGAAAATAATGTTATTGAAATCTTGTCTTACCTATGATATCTTTGTTTTCCTCTGAAGCTTGAGTCAGTTCTCCTTTGCCAATCCATTAAAATGCTCTGGTTATTCTCTGTCTAGACCTCAGATGAATTTTCATTCCCATACCTCAAACTTTTTTTTTAATTTTCCAAATGAAAATGGTGGAACGTGCTTCTTCTACAACCAAAAAAAAAAATTCAATTTGAGTTTATAGAAAAGTTAATTGTTGTTATTTAATTGTTGTTATTGATTTTAATTAGAAGGCTTGGAGGGAATCTTGCTATTAGGGAAACTTCTAGTTTTTGAGTGTAGTTTTGATTTATTAAGTCAATATTAGAATATTAGAGAGAAGTTGATATTAGAAGGTTCATATGTTAGTAGAATAGAAATGTATCATTTTAGAATTAAACTTATTTAATTAATATTGTTGTTTTTTTTTGGTATATGCAAGTAGTTTAATAATTAAGTTATGCTCATTTTATTAAATATATGTTTGTTAATTGCTATCCTGTGATATGTTAGTTTTTTTTTTTTGGAATTAAATGATGAGGTAGAGTTATTGGAATTTTTATACTAGACTCATATGGTCATTAAATATTAGTTATACTTTTGCCACCTTGTTAAAATTAACTTGTTAGTTATGTATTGGAATATGCTAGTTATAAATGTTAGTAAGTAAATAAATAATTAGTTTCAGTTTTGTGGTAACAACAATGCAATTAGTAGATGAAACCATATAGGTTATTTTGTCCTTCCATGTTGTCGATCTATGTCACTCATTGGTGTTACGTTGAGTCAAATTTTAATATGGTCTTGTTTGGGAATTTCCTTGTTGGGAGTAATGATGTATATAGGGTAGTTATTTCCATGATACGTTATTTTAGTAAATAAATATAGAGATAGAAATTTTTAGAGTGATTTGAATTATTGTTTCCATTTTCATGAGGTAACAATATTGTGATAATCTAGTATCGATTACCTTGTTAGAAAGAGTAAAAACTTTGAGTCAATTGTCTGTTTATACCATCTATTGTTGTTATTATAGTATGGTCAGAATTTATTATTTGTTTTGTGTCAGATTTTGCATTGATACAACCTGGTTATGGTGTTATTTTTGTCTTGAGTCACATTGTTATAAGACATGTCATAAATCGTCTTTATCCTCATTTTATGTTGTGAGACAGATTTATGTAAGTGGCCATGTGTGCATTTGCCAACTCCAAAGGTTAGGCTTTTTTGATCTTCAATCAATTTTTGGTTGTCCTTTTGTCCAGATGATTCTTGATTTTAGTGGTTTTATGGGTAAGGAAAAAGCTTTATTGCTGAAATGGGAATTGGAAGTGTGGGATTGTAAAAGACATATGTTATCAGTTCCCTTGCCCTTGTATGTTTTTGTCTTGGATACTGTTTAGGAGTGCTAGTTGTATGTGGGGAAGTGGCTTCCATGGTGGAGCCAGTGCCCAAAGTGGCTGCCTGGAAAACCCCATGGAAGTGGTAAGCAAGTGATAACTAAAATAATTGATTTAGGTGGGTTGGGTAGTGATCCACATAACAAGATAAGTATGATGCCTCACCCATGCCTTGAGTGCTCTCACAGACTAAGGATGGGATGAGAAGGCCTGGTTGGCAAGGTCGACCTGCTTGTCTCCATGAGAGGATGTGTCAGCTCTGCATGTGTCACCCTATGGGGCCGGTGCCTATAGAGAGGTCACCAGGAAAACCATAGATGGGGGCTAGCTTCTAGTGAGAGATAGCCTGGAAAACCCATGATAGGACCATGCGATGACACTCTCCCTACTACAGCGTAGTTACTTCATGTTTTATATTTTGTTGTTACCTCTGGAGTGTAGACTTGTCTTGGTAGTTGATCCTATCTTGATGATTTGATTGTCTTGTCTGTGCAACCTTGTTATCATGTGTGCCTGCATGGAGTCTGTATCTTGTTGTTGTATTCATTGTTGTAACTTTGGCCTAGTGGAGCCTCGATGTTATCTCCTAGCTCGATGGGGTGGACCTCAGGGTTCCACATGGTTGGGAGGCAGAGCTATCCATTGGTCTTCTTGGAGGTTCAGTTCGAGTGCAGTGCAGAAGAGTTCCAGTTCTAGATTTGCTTTACACTTTCTGAGTTGTAATCATTCGCTATTGTATCTTTGTAACTGATGTAGTCGGCCTTGTAACCTTGTATGAAATCTTGTAATCATTTATCTTTGCAAATGTTAATGTTTTACTTACTTGTAGTGGTATGATGTATATCACTTGTGTTGTTAAGACTTTTTCGATTGATGTAGTTTTGTGCCCTAGAGGTTTTAGTTGTGAATAGCATTTAATGTTGTATTAATGTTGTTATTTCAGTATATAATGCATATTTTAGCTTTTAAAAAAAATATGTATTTTGTCTCTTGTTGTCTAACACTCTAGGGTTGCATGACGGGGCATCACAGAAATCATAGATTGAGGATGGGCCAATGAGTGGACTCAAAATAAAACTTAGAAAATCCTTGAATTGATAATACTACTGTGTAGAGGATAGAAAATATCAACTTTAAAAAAAATATCACTTGAATCAGAGTCCGTTTGTGAAAGTTATGAAGCTTGGAAGGTCTAAAAACTATGACAAGATAGAGACAATAGTGAGAAAATGAATTTTCTAGAAAAACAAAGAATCCTTAGAAAAAACCAATGTCACCATAATGCAGAGCATGAAATTTTAGTCTATTTCAAAAAAAAAAAGCACTAAGAAACATGTTTGTATGACCAAGATATTAGTTTTTGAAGTTGAGCCTCCAAACACAAAATGCAGATGAAGAGGGGTCAAGTTTTAGCCCTTTGTGATTGGCTCCTAATTGCTGATGTGACCTACTACTGGGCTAAAAAAAATCTTTTATTTTAAAAAGAAATAAAATAAAATAAAATTGTCCCTTTCTTTTAAAAGATAAATTAAAAAAATGAATATTTAAAGTTTATGAAACTTTTTAAAAAGAAACATTTAAATTTTAAAAAAGAAAACAATATAGTACGTACCTTTTTCTGGCAGGTACGTACCCTGCCTGCATAGGGTAGTACAACCCTTCAGAGGTATGTGCCTATGCAAATTTTGTTTGGTCTTTTTTTTTGGGCGCAGATGAAGAGGGGTCTAGTTTTATCCCTCTATGATTAGCTCCTAATTGTTGATGTGACCTGCTGTTGGGATAAAAAAATCTTTTATTTTAAAAAGAAATAAAATAAAATAAAATTTTCCCTTTCTTTTAAAAGATAAATTAAAAAAATGAATATTTAACGTTTATGAATCTTTTTTAAAAGAAACATTTAAATTTAAAAAAAGAAAATAAAGTAGTATGTAGTACATACCCTACCTGCGTAGGGTAGTACAACCCTGCAAAGGTACATGCCTATGCAAAACATTTTTTGGGGGGGTTTGTTTTTTGCTTTTTTTTTTTTTGCTCTTTACTTTTTTAAAAAAATTTTAAAAAAAAAGATGAAAAATAAATTTATTTTTTATTTTTACCTCATTGTGTCAGACCGTACGGCCTCAAGTTGCGTGCCTAGGGCTAAAAAATTTGTTTTTTCTGAACTTGCACCAAAGTAGGTCAAATTATATGTTTTTCTTTGCCTATCGACCTTTCCATACGCAACCGTGACCTCCATTTTTACCCAGCAAGCTTCATGTAAAAATTCACCTTCAAATCTCCCCTAAAAGAGTTAAAAACTTGTGAAATCAAACTAAAAATTTTCACAAAATTGATATTAGATCAAGACCAAGGGGTCCCATCGAGGGTGCCAGAATGTGTATAGGTAAAATTGAGATTATAAAAGATCAAACAATGAACAATAACTCAATCCGATAACCATCAAAAGATCGATCTAAATGATAACAAGAATTAATGAATATGTGAATTAAAACAATAGATAGCTATCACCTAGATTGTATTGATCTCTTAGTTCTCTGTGGATTGCTCAATATGTTGCAAAACCATGTTTGCAACAAGCGGAAGTGATGATGATAATTGTGTGCTCAAAGTGCTTAATGTGCTCAACAATGTGATGTATGCTCAAGCGTTGTATGAATACCAAAGATTAAATGATTGAAGGGGATTTTTTACGCAATGAAGGGGGTATATATAGGTTTCAGGAAAGATTGATCAATGATGAAGATAAATCAATGAAATCAATGATCAAGATGAGTTGAGAGAACATGATGAACGTGCACACGACATGTGTCATGAAGAAAAAGTTATTTTGTTGAGTTAACTAATTGATTTGATAACGATAATATTGATTTCATAAATTTAGAATGCTTTTTCCAATTTATGAGTTGGTGATAAAAACAATAAGATTAAAGCCAATTAACTCAACTTTAGATTTGTTTTTTGAAGTTCTAAAAATAAGACTGAATGTGCACATAGAAGAAAATGATATTTTTAGAATAATTTGAAAGATAAAAACAAATTAAATAAATAAATTTATTTAATTTATTGTGCATGGAAGAATAAGATTATTTTTTGAAGATAATTGAAGATATTTTGAAATTAAATAAATAAATTTATTTAATTAATTGTGTATGATAGGCAAAAAGATAAGATAAAATATAGAGAATAAAATAAACAAATAAATTCATTTAATTTATTTTGAATGATGGAAGAGTATAAATAAAATATTTATTTTATTTATTTTTAGAAGATTGGATCAACTCAAATAAATTTGAACAATTTATTTAAGTTTAGAGGAATATTTGATTAATTAAATAATTAAAAATTATTTAATTTTGGATAAAAAGAAATTGAGTGATGAATTAATTAAATAATTTATGTATTTAATTAATATGGATTTGAAGAATTTAAAGAGGAATTGATTTAATTAAATAATTAAAATTATTTAATTTAGGAGATTGAAGAGGAAATTAATTAAATTAATAGAATTTATTCAATTAATGTTGAAATTTGAGAAATAGAGGAAATTGATGAACTTAATGAAATTAATTAAATAATTAGATTATTCATTTAATGTTAAATACAAGTGATTTAAGAGGAATTGATGTATGTAAGTGATGCAATGTGAAGGGTCATTTTTAGGTGTCTACACTATATATTTTTAGGTGGGTGGGTGTGTGTGTGTGTGTGTGTGTGTTTTGTGTGTGTACCTTTGTTTTTAGGATGCTTTTAATTTAAAAAATATATAGAGAGAGGGAACTATTTTAAAACTTGCAATAAATATAAAAATATGCTTAACTCTATTGCATATTTTGGAAAACTATTTTTGAAAACTTAAACAAATAACCTTTTTGGAAAAACCTAGAAAATGAAAAAATAGAAACTTGTCAATATAAACTTTAAACTTTGAGAAAACTATTTTAGAAAACATGGGAATTAAATCTATAATCATTGGAAAACTAAACTTTGGGAAAATAGACTTCCCACTGGGGGAAGGGATTTTCTCTCTCCACCTTTCTTTTCCAACCTGCAAAACAAAGCTTAACAAGTGAGTGACAAATAAGATTTTGATTTGTTTTTATAACTCAAAAATTAGAGCTTGTAGTGGTGCCCTAAAGTTTAAGATGTTAATCAAACTTTAAAACCTTAATTACTTTTCTAATTCGCTTATGGGATTAATTTAATTTGTTTTTTAATAGTTCTATAGTCTGAAGGAATTTATTTTATTTTAATTTAATTTTTTACATAGTTCATTAAGTGGCGTTATGCTACTGAAATTTTTAGTAAATTTCTACCTCGAGTAATGTTATGCTGGCAAAATTTTTAGAGACCCAGTATTAGAATATTGAATTATTTTTATGGAAAAATGTTTGAGATGATTAGATTAATTGATTTACTTAGTTATCAAGCTTCCCGTTTTAATTTATGTGGTTACATGTTTTTATCAAGACTTAAATTTTATTTATTATCTTGGTTAGATTTTAAAGGTTAAAATAGATTTATCTATCTTTTGCATGTTATTTTCCCGCATTTCAATTTTATTTAAAATGGATAGGTTTAATTTTAGGGTTAGGGTTTTGACTTAGGTCGAAACCATTTTTCACCTTCACCCAGGAAACCCTAGGGATGGTTCTTGGAGGGAGACCACCCCTGTTAGCGATGCTTATTGCGATGCACACCCCTTAGTTGCTATCATTATCATAGGGATGGTGAAAGGAGTTTTGCATCATCCCACACCATGTTTGACTTCCCCACCTTTGTGCGATGCGCCTAACATGTGTTGCGAATACAACCACGTTATGTGTGTGTCACTGAGCACGCATGTTGTGCTCTAGGGGGTTTTAGAGTCAAGTGGAAATTTTTTTTAATATTTCATGTCTTGACCACATGGAAGAGGTGGGCATGACATGTGGTATTCGTGTCATGACCACATGGGAAATGTGGGCATGACACATCCTCATTTCATTTTGCCTCATACTATTCAAGTATTCATCCTTTTTGAGACTATAAGGTTATTCCATCATCACACCACACTCATTTTTGCAAAATTATCCCAAACATCACACCATCTTTTCATCCTCTTGGTTATTAATCCCAAATCTAAATCAAAAATCCACTAATTGGTCTTTAGTTTAAGAAGTTTGCCTCTCTTAAATTCATAGACAAATTAGTATCCATCAAACTAGTGAACAACTAGCTTAAGAGAGTGGCTCGTTTTAAGTTAGTGAAATTCACTATCTTTTTATCTTGTCTTGCCTTGAAATCATTAGTCTATTTCTTGGTAGATAATCTAAAATCCCACCATCCCATAATCATTAGATCTAGATTTATAGCTTTGAACCAAGTAATCATCCATCCCAAATTGTCTTAGAGTCTCAATTCTTTTCCTAGAAGAAGTCTAAACATATCCTTTCATCCATTTCATCCACCCTTGACATCCATCTAAATTTCCATATCATATGCCTTTAACTAGATCTCAACACAAAAAAGTTATGGAAAATACACAAAATCTGCCTCAAGGCAATCCCGAAGTACAAAATCCCAAAGTACCTATCGATGCCTCCAAGTTTACCATAAGCATGGACTCAAACGTCTTTGTCCCGAAAGGGTACATAGTAGGAACTTTTTCATCTCAAATTCTAGGTCAACAAACTCAAGAAGAATCCCAAGACCTTGATGAAAACATGCAAGATCCCAAGTTCTTAGATGCCCTAGACAAACTTTTGGATTCTAATCGAAATCATTTCTTTCATCTACTTGCCAAAAGAGGAGCTAAGTTGCCTAGCAACTTTGATACAACCCAAATCCAGGACCAAGACCCCATAAACATCTCCATTGTCACCATGGGTAGAAGACATCCCACTTCATTTCTAACCACATCCACCTTGCAACCTACTATTCAAAATCCACCCACTCTAGAGGTTCTTTCCTTCACTAACCAATTCAACAACCCTCTCTATCAAAATCCCACACCAATTGAACCACTTCTAACACCTTCATACATGTTGGGATACCAACACCAATCTTATAATTCAAATAACTCTAGTTCTAACCCTCCACAAACATCTCAACCATATTCTTCTATTACAAATAACTCTTATGCTAACCCTCCACAAACATCTTAACCATCTTCTTCTATTCCAAATAATTCATATGCTAACCCTTCACAAACATCTCATCGATCTTCTTCTATTCCAAATAACTCTTGTACTAATCCTCCACAAGTGTCCCAAATCCAATCTTCCACTTCTAGTGCACCTACCAATCCCCCACATGGTTCTTCCTATCAAACTTACACAAACCCCTATAACATATCCCAACAACCACCAAACCACCAACATGGTTGATCATATCAAGGTCTTGCTCCATCTACCACAATCCATCATATCCATTTACTACCTAGACTTGACTAACTCAAGTAGAATGTAAACTACACATCTTTTATAAGCTCAAATACTTATCAAATCCAAAACGAAAAGGCTACTCCTAAAATAATACATCACCTCATAAACTGCTTGCTACATTTGGTACATCCACCTATCCTAGATCCAAAGGCTTTAATGAATACATCTTTCATACAATAAGGCCCCCAATCTATCTGGAGCACCCTAAGAGAACATGATGGATGTCTATTTGTTTTATTAGTTGGTCATTTTCTTTTTGATTTATCTTTTGTCCCTTTCTAATACTTATTCAAAACTACCTTGATCTTTCTATATCTTGGTATGCAACGATGTGTATCGATTGGGGCGTAGTCATTGCTTTTGTATGCTATGTTTGTGGGGTGATTTTATTGTCCTATTAGAACTAATATGTATCTTGTGTGTGTTGGGATTAGCATCTTGCATATCAATACCTTTTGCATCTGAGGTTCTACAAAGGCCTTAATTTTATTAAGACTATTCTACACTAAGACTATTTTCCATTCACATATTCGACAAGGTTCTATTATGTCTAGTAGAAATAAATCAAACCATTTGCTTGCAGAGTCAAAAGTCTTATGCATTGGAGATATTGTCACCCTGGTTCATATACCTTGGTGCATAATGTCCATATGCTATATCAAAATAAAGTATTTCTCTATATTTATGTCAACATAACTACTCCCAATAAATCCATCATTCCTTCATTTGCCCTAAAATTCTTTTCCAATCAAATGTTTCAACTTAATCTTCATCATTCATCTATCAATGATTAACTTTCTTCTTATCATTTGTCATTTATTATCATTTGTTAATCATTCATTTCATCATTGTCATTTGTTATCATTTGATTGCCATGGTGTTATCATTTGATTGTCATTTGATATCTTTCCTTGTCATTTCTCATTATCATTTGTGATTATTTCTCATTTCTCATTTATGATAAATTGTTATCATTTGTTACCATATATCCATTATCACTTAATCATGTGTCATCTCTATCATTAGTCATCCTTTGGTTACCATTTGTTTGTTAATCATTTGTGTCATCATTATCATTAGTCCTCATTTGATTATCATTTGATTGTTAATCATGTGTGTCATCATCATGTGTACTCATTTCTCATCACTTGTTACCATGTGTGCCATCATTTGTTATCATTTCTTAACAATTGGTCAATCATTTGTTAAATTTTTCTTATCCATTTCTATCATCATTTTGTAATCCATCTAATTTTACCATTTCATTATCAATTTGTTATCCATTTTTTTCACATCATAATAAACATCATACATCAAAAACCCATAAATAAACATATATTCTCAATCCATTTTCATATAAACATGCATGCATCCATAACATCATCATAACATCATCAAATAAAGACATCACAAGATATATCAACCATCGCCATCACCATATATATATATAGTGTCCATGATACAGTGGCCGTATACATAATATACATCATCCTCCCATAGGCATCAAAATACAAAAAAGTACATCCATGTCATCAATAAACCCAGTGTCTATATCATGTGGAACTCACCCCCTCTGAAGGAGCTGACTGTGAGCCCGACACTAGAGGAAGAGGCTAGCAAGGTCTCTGTGCCCCTGAAGGCTACCCTGGCACTAGTGGTGTTTGTCATGTCCCTACTCTAGGAGGCCTCATAATAGATGGCCCTGACCTCACTAATTTGAAAGTCCCCGCCCTACTTTGCCTTCTAAAACTCGATGCCCTCTGATCCATAGGAACTACACTCTCATATAATCCGCGGTAATACTCCACTCATTGCCCTACCTAAGCCACTTTGTCCTGTACCACTATCATATCCCCCCACATCTGTGCTATGTTGTCATTGGCTATCACCCCCTGTGTTGTGTCCAACTATTGTTGTAATTGTGTCACGACAGCCCTCATCATACCCTTCTCTATTATGGCTTGTTGAACCTAGCCATCTGCACCTCTGACCTATGCCTGTAATGTCTACACCAGCGCCTGTAGAGCCTATACCTATCCTTGCAGAGCCTATGTCTGCAGGAGTGCACTATCTCTCTCCATCGTCACCCTAACGACAACCCTCTATAGTCTCTCCACCTCTAGTTGTAGACTATCCCAAGAGGCTAGTATAGTGTCATAGTCCTCTGTCTCTCTCGGGATAGCTGCCTATACCTATGGTTGTCCTCTATCTCCTCTATCTCCTCCATCTCGTCCTATGTCTCCTCCTTTTCCTGCATCTGGTGGGATAGCCACATGTCCTGTCTCCACCCTCTGTCTCACCCATCTTGGACCAATGAGAGGCTTAGCTACTTGCCCTGCATGTGTCCCAAGCATCATCAACCTAATGGGCCTATGTGCCCCACCATGCATCATAACCAGGGTTGATCCATGCATCATCAACTGCTATTGTTGGCGGTACCCATGGCATCGGCTATAGTGTCCTAAAATCTATCAACACTACATGTCTATCCAAAGGTACCCAATACACCCATGTCCCTGACAACCAAGGGAAGATCACCTCATGAACTGGAGTTGTCTACTGTTCCCCAAACTATTGTCGCACCCTATCCAGTATGTATCTCTCTATGATCAAATCCATCCTACCCATGATGTAGTGTGTCTTTCTGACATAAGGCATCTCCCTAACATCATCATCCCAAGCCTCGCAATCCCTCCAGGGTCTCTAGATCACTATAATGAGGTCGTCTATCACCCTCTTCTAGTAAGTCATGTCTCTAGTCCATCTGTAATGGAGGACTCCTGCATACATCCAATAATATGGATGGCCTACCATCCTCGCCCTATCACACACCGACCACAACACCAGAATGTGCTCCCAAGCCCAAATATGCAGTAAACCCACTCCACACCCAATGTACTAACTCTGGTTGTACATGCAGCTGTGCAAATCCCTGTATAAGTGGGCCAATACACATGGACCCCACACAAACTGCTCTCCCTCCATCATCCTTTCCAAAACATCACCCCAGCCAATTGAGAATTGTCTCGATCTCCTCCCTAGTACAAGAACATACCCAATCAAGCCCGCAACAAATAGTGGTAGTGGGGCATCATCTATCACCTTGGTCAAATCCAACTGTGTCCCCTCAGTAGGTAAGTCATCATCAAAAAATACCTGCTCGAATGCATGTGTCCCTGTTTGCAGGTCGTATCTAACCAACGACCTGTGAATAAGAATCTGCAGTATCCACCACACATCCTCCAATGTCACTGTCATCTCCCCAGTCGAAAGGAGAAAAGCACTCCTCTCATTATGCCACCGCTCTATGAGCACAATCATCATAGTTGTGTGCACTTGAATCTCTATAAATTAAGCTAGTGCAACATCCCCACCACATCTAGAAACTCCATGTCTATGTCTGTAAAGTCTGTGTATAGGCCCATAATCCTCGATCACCGCATGTGCGATCAAATCGGTGAGGTTCGCTCTTGTACATCATCACATTTCTTTAAGTTAGCCATAATCTTGACAAGCCATCCAGGTTTTTCCTAAGTCTAATTTGTCACTTTTTATCTTTTGACAAAAGCATGCCTTTTCTAGTCCTAGGCGCTCTTTTGGGCATAGGTGTGCCGCTTTCTAGTGCTAGCATGCCTTTTCCAGACACAAGCACTCTTTTAGACAAAAACGCGCCCCTTTCCAACATAAGCACACCTTTCTAATGCAAAGTCGTATCTTCTCCAAAAACCCTAATTCTAACATAGGTGCACATTTGCTTTGTGCAGGCACATCGACCGCTTGCGTGGATGCGCTTTCCCAACACATGCACACCTTTGTCATAGGCACACCCTTTTCATGCATAGGTGCACACTTTCTTAACGTAGGCACGCTTTTACAAAAGTGTGCCCACATTTTTTGCTACTTTAACCTAGCATTTATGACCATTAATGCCCTCCTAGCTACCCCAAAATCCTAGAATAGGTCACTTATTGGTCCCCCTGCATCATCTGGTTGCTGAAACTACCTCACTCGCTCACCTTAGTGCCTATGATGCAGAATCACTATGCAGTTGGTCATCACTATCTCTTCTTCTTCTCTCTAAGTGGTTATTTTCAAGCTTAAGTGTACAAATGACTTGGAATGGGGCCCCCAACCCTTATTTTTCCCTATAGCACCTACCCCACCTTCCCCTAATCCCCTTTTCACTATTTTCATCCTTTTTCTTCTAATTGTTCATATTTTCTATCTTAGCCTACTTCTTACCTATTGTGAATTTTTTTTGAAATTATTTTATTTTTTACGAAATATTTCTTGAGGGGGCACGCAGTATCCCTTCTCTCTTCCAACATTTTTCTCTGTTCCTACCACCGAGTGGGGCATCTTTTTCAGTTTCTTTGACACGACGCCACCTAATGGGACATCGTATCAAAGAGGGGCAAAATGTAGACACCTGAAATTCGTCAATGCATTATTCATTTCATCACACCACATTTGCATCATTTCTCATTTAATCACCTAATTCTAGTTATTCCACACTGATTCAATTAATTCACCAAAAATCATCATATTCCTCTATATTAATTAAATAATCCAAATTGTTTAATTAAATCATCTTTCCTCCACTTTAAATAAATCAAATCAAAATTATTTTAGTTTAGTCAATGCTACGCCCTTAATATTGGTGTACATAGGGTTATGAATAGTCAGCTTGTGGCTATCTTAACTCCTAATTAAGTCATGTTATCATTATTATATTATTATTTAGTTAGATAGGTTGGCCTAGGTGTTATATAGGGGTGTGTCTATTCATCCTAAGCATAATTAGGTATATATAGGAGGATGTGAGTCTTATTTCATCATCATATTGTGAAGTGTGTTCTCATTGGAGATATTTGGAGGTTGCCCCCTCGAAGTGGACTAATATTCTCAGTTATTATCAAGTATTTGCAAAATATTTCATATTATCTTCTTCCATTGTGCAAGTTATTTCATTACAAGTGGTATCAGAGCATGATCTTGGCACCGTAGAGGCAAGATTTTTTCTCAACATTGGAGGCGATTTTGGGAAGAGCATAACTTTCAGATTTTAGTGAATTGTTTAAATATTTTTAGAGGGTTTTTTAATACCATATTAAAGAAGCTACAGTCCAGATTTCAAAGGAATTGGAGCATATTGAGAAAATTATTACAGAATTACGATTTCTACACAATTTATTTGAGATCTACATATCTCTCACATCCTACTGAATTGGAGTATAATTTCTATTGGGTTTTTGAATACATAGTAGAGGAGCCTACAGTCCAAAGCTTGGAGAAATTGAAGCAAAAATAAGTGATTTATTGCAAAATTAGGGTTTCCAATAAATCACTCTCAAGGCATAAAATTTACTAATTTTTTGGATTGTTTTCTGGGTAAGTGGTATCTTGGCCCTAGTAAGTTACAGTAAAAATTTTAGAGAATTTACATTTCATTTGTGTGATTTATTTCAAAAACATTGGTTTCCATCATGACGGGGCCTGCAACAAGAGGCAAAAAGAATGCTGCCACACCGGGGAAATCCTCTGATAAGGATGGGGAAACAATAGAGGATAGTAACCCCAATGAGGAAATAAGTAAGTTCAAGGAAGAGTTTAAGAGGGATATGTGTGACCTAAGAGGAGATATATCAGATATACGAAGTTGTTAAGCACCTATATGAATGAACCAAGAAAGGAGTTCTCAAGCAACCAAGGTGAAACCTTCAAGTCAACTAATAATGACACAAATTTTAATACTGCTATGGGATCTAGGAATTTTTTTCCAAAGGTGGATATGCGCAAGTTCGATGGTAAGGATCCTCTAACATGGATAAACCAAATGGAGAAGTTTTTTGAAGTACATCAAATCCCATATGGACAAAAGGTCACGATGGCTTCCTTATATCTAGAACCAGATCAATTCATTTGGTATCGTTGGCTTTGTACTCATCAGAGAAAAAAGGGTCTCACCATCTCATGGTCAATTTTTACAGAAGAACTCCAAGCACAATATAGCAATAGTGTGACAGACAACTTCTTTAGCCAGCTTGCTAAACTTCAACAAACAGGATCAGTTAAGGATTATATTCAAAAATTCTAAAATCTATCCTTAAGAGTGGATACAATTACAGAGGAGAACTTGAATGATTTATTCTTGGGTGGTCTCAAGGATCACATTCAACATGAGGTACGCATGTTTAGTCCTAGCTCAGTAAATGAGTCTTTTATATTGGCACGCAGGGTAGAAGAGAAGTATTTGATTCGTAGGAAGCAAGGGGCTAATGTGACAAGAGAGAAAGGATATTCAACACCTTCTCTTCCTCAACCTACGCGGTTGACTCCACAACATATTGAGGAGAAAAGAGCAAAAGGGTTGTGTTTCAATTGTGATAGCAAATACAGTCGAGGACATAAATGTAGTGAAAAGAAATTGTTCTATATTGAAGGTCCAAGTGAGGAAGAAGAGGAGGAACCCATATTAGAGGAGGATAGGGAGTCAAGTGAGGAATCACATGATTCTCAACCAATCATTTCTTGTCATGTACTTTCAGGTTTCAGTGCACCACAAACTCTCAAGGTAGTGGGTTTCTTAAAGAAGCAGAAAGTAACAGTGTTGATCGACTCAGGTAGTACTCATAATTTCATCAACAAAAAGTTGGCAACTCGTCTAAATTGTTTTATATATCCAGCCCCAGAGTTTCAGGTTTTGATTGCAGATGGGGGTACAGTTAGTTGTTCAGGGAAGTGTCATAGCATTAAATTATCAATGGGAGATTATCAACTTGATACCCCAATGTATGTGATATCCATGGGTGCAGCATATATTGTTTTGGAAGTACAATGGCTTATACATTGGGAACAATTGAGATGAACTTCCAAGAACTATTCATAAGATTTCAATCAGAAGGAAAGGTAGTGGAGCTAAGGGGGTTGAAGTCAAAATCCCCACAGATGGTAAGCTCTCATCAAATGCAAAAGTTGCTTAAGAAAGGAGCGGATGCATTTGTGGCCCAGCTATGTTCATTAGAAGTCTCTTAATCTAATGCTCCTACTCATCCAGATTTAATTGATCGTCACTCAGTGGTTCCTGGAGATATGCCTAAAGGACTTCCTCCTAAGAGGGATCATGACCATGCCATACAACTAGTTCCAGGGAGCCAACCACCAAACATCAAGCCTTATAGGTACCCACACATACAAAAAAGTGAGATAGCAAAAATTGTTGAGGAGATGCTAGAGGTAGGAATTATCAGGCATAGCCAAAGTGCTTACTCCTCACCTGTGGTGATGGTGCATAAGAAGGATGAAACTTGGCACATATGTCCAGATTATAGAGTGCTCAACATGTACACCATTAAAGATAAGTTTCCTATTCCAGTCATTGATGATTTGCTAGATGAATTAAATGGAGCTATGTATTTTACCAAGTTAGATCTTAGATCTGGTTATCACCAAATTCAGATTAAGGAGGAAGATATTTGTAAGACAGCATTTCGAACTCATGAGGGTCATTATGAATTTTTGGTGATGCCATTCGGTCTTACCAATGCACCATCTACATTCCAAAGTTTGATGAATTCCATCTTTAAGAAGTTCTTGAGAAAGATTGTGTTAGTGTTCTTTGATGATATATTGATTTATAGCAAGACTTGGGAAGAACATTTGTAGCATGTAGATCAAGCATTACAATTACTCGAAGATCATCAACTCTATGCTAAGCCATCCAAGTGTGCTTTTGGTCTTAAGGAGGTGGAGTATTTGGGACACATAGTTTCACATGAAGGAGTAAAGGTGGACCCTAACAAAATTAAGGCTATCATGGAATGGCCTATTCCAAAAACCAGTAAGAAACTAAGGGGTTTCTTGGGATTGACAGGGTACTATAGAATATTTGTGAAGAATTATGGTCGTATAGCAGCACCCCTCACCACTCTATTGAAGAAGGATTCTTTTCATTGTAATGAATCCGCTAATGTAGCATTTGAGCAATTAAAGGAGGCTATGTGTACAACTCCAGTGCTTGCCACTCTAGACTTCACCAAGGAATTCATTATGGAAATTGATGCTTCTGGAAATGGGATAGGAGCAGTTCTCATGCAAGAAGGTCGACCAATTGCTTTTGAGAGTTGTCAATTAAAGGGTAAAAATCAGCTCAAACCTATTTATGAGAAGGAAATGCTAGCAATCCTTCACGCAATTAAACAATGGAGGCATTATTTAATGGGTCGACACTTCAAGGTTAAGACAGATCATGATAGCCTAAAATATTTTTTGGAACAAAGACTATCCTCTGAAGAGAAACAAAAATGGGTCACTAAGATGTTGGGATATGACTTTGAGATTGTATATAAGAAAGGGAAGGAAAATATTGTGGCCGATGCACTTTCTAGGAAGGATGAAAAAGATGAAGCCTTATTGTGTGCCCTTTCAATATTACAAGCAAATTGGGTGGAAGAAGCCAAAGCAGAGTGGCCAAATGATGTTGCAACAAGTAATCTCATCCAATAATTAAAAAGTGATCCTAGTAGTTCAGATAAGTTTTGTTTGAAGGGGGATATTCTTTGGTATAAAGAGCGCTTGTATCTCTGCAAGAATTCCACTCTTAAACACAAGATTCTCACAGAGCTACATGAGTCCCCAGTTGGTGGTCATTCAGGATTTTTGAAGACATATCATTGGGTCAAGCAAGATTTTTTTGGGAAGGGCTAAAAGGTGATGTTCAAAATTTGTGGCTGAATGTTTGGTTTGTCAAAGAAATAAGGGGGAGACAATTAAGACACCAGGTCTCTTGCAGCCCTTATCTATTCCTAGCCAGAGTTGGGAAGAGGTATCCATGGACTTCATCACAGGGCTTCCCAAATCTAAAGATCATAATTTCATCATGGTAGTAGTTGATCTCCTCACTAAATATGCACATTTCATTGCATTATCACATCCTTTTACAGCAAGTGCAGTGGCAAAAGTTTTCTTGGAGAATATCCAAAAGCTACATGGTACACCTAAGGTTATTGTCAATGATCGTGATCCTATCTTTACTAGTCACTTTTGGAAAGATTTATTCTCATGTTGGGTACTCAATTGGCTCATAGTTCTTCATACCATCCTCAATCAGATGGGCAAACTAAGGTTGTTAATAAATGTTTGGAAGGATATCTATGTTGTTTCACTTCAGAGAAACAATCTCAATGGGTAGATTGGCTACCACTTGCAGAATGGTGGTATAACACTTCTTTTCATAGCTCATCAAAAATGTCTCCATTTTTTGGCACTTTATGGATATCATCCTCCTTCCATCACATCATCATTAAAGGTGTCACCAAGAGTTCAGGCAGTAGAGGACCACTTGCTTCATCAACAATAGGTACTTTCAGGACTCAAGGAGAATTTAGCTATGGCACAAAATTGAATGAAACAACAGGCAGACCAACATCATAGTGAAAGAAATTTTGAAGTTGGGGATTGGGTCTTCTTGAGATTGCATCCTTATAAACAAATCTCAATGAAGCAACAAAAAAAGAATAATAATTTGTCTCCAAGATATTATGGGCCATACCAAATCATGCAAAAGATTGGTAGTGTTGCCTACAAGCTGGAGTTGCCACCAACAACAAAGATACATCTAGTTTTTCATGTTTCTTATTTGAAGAAGGTATTTGGGCAGAATATTCCTACTCAAACAGTACTACTAGAGCTTGATGAAGAAGGAAGAATAATTTTGGAACCAGAGTGCATTCTTCAAACACGCACGAAGAAGCTGAGGAATAGAACCCTCGCCCAGTATCTCATCCAATGGAAGAATTTACTAGTTGAAGAGGCCACATGGGAGGATGAGGAGTTCATTCAAAAGAATCCACACTTGATTAGCATTGAGGACAATGCTTCTTTGAAGAGGGGGGGCATGCTACGCCCTTAATATTGGTGTACATAGGGTTATGAATAGTCGTCTTGTGGCTATCTTAACTCCTAATTAAGTCAAGTTATCATTATTATATTATTATTTAGTTAGATAGGTTGGCCTAGGTGTTATATAGGGGTGTGTCTATTCAGCCTAAGCATAATTAGGTATATATAGGAGGATGTGAGTCTTATTTCATCATCATATTGTGAAGTGTGTTCTCATTGGAGATATTTGGAGGTTGCCCCCTTGAAGTGGCCTAATATTCTCAGTTATTATCAAGTATTTGCAGAACATTTCATATTATCTTCTTCCATTGTGCAAGTTATTTCATTACAGACAAATTCCTTTCCACTTTAAATAAATAAATTCAAATTATTTATTTAAATAATCTATTTCCCTCCAAATGAATAAAATTTAATATTTTATTCATTTATCACATGTGCTCATGAAATTAAATAATTTATTTATTTAATTTCCCAATTATCCTCACCCACCATAATTTCCTCTAGTCAAATCAGTTAACAGATCAATCAATTGAGTTGACTCAACAATCAATTTTGTTAACTAATCAATCAAATCAGTCAACACATCAATCAATTTTGTTAGCAGATAAATCAATCCAGTCAACTCCTTAATCAAGTCTATTGGCCTCCATGATTCATGAGAGGACAAGGACACTTGTCCCTATCTCATTCATGCACATCCTCTCAACCATTCTCAGCCATTGATCTTTTGTATCTTCCTCCACCGTTGATCTACATTCCCACAAGTCTATAAATTGAACCTCATTCTCCATTTCTTGGTATCTCTCATCCAAGTAAACTTATGTTGTTATTATTGTCATCCATTTTGGGAAATCACAAACTTACGTTGATGAAAGAGCAATCCACATACCAAATAGCAAAGAGCAATCAACTTGAGGTTTGGGTGCTACATCGGTATGCTCCATCAGTGTGGTTTGTTTGTGTGCTTGGAAGGTAATTTGCATTGTTTATGTGTTGTTTTCATCTTTATTGCATTACCAAATTTAGACCATTATAGAGAGGTGGGACCCATCCTTAGAGAATAAACAATTAGCCACCAATTAAATAAGAGAGGGTAGGATCTACTTCTTCTTTAAACTCTAATAAACCTAGGAGGATACATTCCTTAGAGGTCCTTAGTAGAACAATTAAAGAGAAATACAATAATATATGAGATCATTACAACCATACCCTATTGTATATAAATTTTAAAGTTTATTTTTCTTAACAAATTTTAATATATAAATGCATGTGTTTTGGAGAATAGAGCTATTGTATTCAAGGGATTGAGATCAATGGTTAAAGCATTTAGCTTTCATTTTGGAGGCATTCGATACAAATCCTAAGGTGACATATAAGATAGAATTCTAAACTTAGTGTTTCTTAATCTTCCATAAAACTTCTTATAACAAATTTTAAGTTAGTTGTAGTTGATCATGTTTACTTTGCTTAACAATTTTTTTAACTTATAAATGCAGGTGTATTTCATACAAGGTTGGAGTACTTAGATCTACTTATGAGGTTGGAAACAACATTTTGTGTATTCCACCTAGACCATGATTGTGTTATGAATATGACGAGGTTACGATGGCAATACATCCACCATTGTTCAATTAAAAGTAGGTTAAAGTTTATTTTGCTTGACAAATTTTAATATATAAATGCAGGTGTTTTGTAGAATAGAGCTATTGTATTCAAGGGATTGAGAACACTGATTAAAGCATTTACCTTTCATTTTGGAGACATTTTATATAAATCCTAAGGTGTCATATAAGATAGAATTCTAAACTTAGTGTTTCTTAATCTTCCATAAAACTTCTTATAATGAGTTTTAAGTTAATTGTAGTTGATGGTGTTTACTTTGCTTAAAAATTATTTAACTTATAAATGCAGGTGTATTTCACATAAGGTTGGAGTACTTAGATCTACTTATGAGGTTAGAAACAACATTTTGTGTATTCTGCCTACACCATGACTGTGTTATGAGTATGACAAGGTTACGATGGCAATACATCCACCATTGTTGAGTTAAAAGTAGGTCAAAGTTTATTTTGCTTGACAATTTTTAATATATAAATGCAGGTGTTTTGAAGTATGGAGCTATTATATTCAAGGGATTGAGATCAATGGTTAAAGCATTTAGCTTTCATTTTGGAGACATTCGATATAATTCCTAAGGTGACTATATATAAAATAAAATTCTAAACTTATTGTTTCTCAATCTTCCATCTAACTTCTTATAACAAATTTTAAGTTAGTTATTGTTGATGGTGTTTACTTAGCTTTACATTTTTTTAACTTATAAATGTAGGCATTATTGATAATAAAACTATTGTATTCAAGGGATTGAGATCAGTGGTTAAAGCATTTATCTTTCATCATGGAGACATTCGATATAATTTGCATACAATTTAAAAACATCTATTGAATCTACATTTTGAGGATATTTTGTATTTTTTTACATTTCATATTTTTAACTGGCTTTGTCGTATCCTATGAGGAGATTATAACCATAACATCATCATGTTACTATGAGTTTTAATGACAAGGGTTCCATTTTAGAAACCCTCGTAGTGTTTCTTCACATCTGGTGCTAAGAATTGATAATCATTTCATGTGATTTTAGTAGCACAATCTTTAAGGTGTGTTTTTTTATTATGTTTTATGCTAAATTTGATTGTGATAGTTTTATGTTAATATTTTGTTTTGATTGCAAGACAAGAATGCTTGTTTCACCTTTGTGGAGGTTTGTTCTTTCATTGATCTCAGACATGATACTTGTAGGAATGACCTTATTGTAGCAAGACAATATTAATGCATATAGGAGTTTTGATCCTTTGTTAGTTTATCTATGTAGTGCTTTGATGTCATGAATAATTTAACAATAAACTAGTATATCTCTTCAAGGTGATCGCTCAGACCACGTAAAGTTTGGTCTTAGAGATTTAGCAGCATTATCCTTGAAGGCATGAAGAGATGAAGAACATGTATATTTCTAGTATATTTCTATTCTAGTTGTTATATTCCATCAGTTTCATACATCCTCCTTTCACTATCAAAAGTGGATTAATCAATTCATAGGCACCTTCTAGGGTTTCTTTATACGACTTGTAGAAATTTAGATATGGAGGTCGTTGAGAGGCCCCCTAGTTTAGATTATTTTGAGTAGTGACAGATGGATTGGAACTTCAAGACTATTTGAACCTTTAATTAATGTCCTAGAACACATTACATTAAGTGAGAACACCATATCAATCTAAGGAGAGTAGAGGAAAGACGTAAAAATGGAGATTACAACATAGCTTTTAGTTTAGTTTCATCTATTAGAAAGGTGTTAGGAGTGAAATTTTGCATTTCGTATCTCTTGGGGCTGAATTGATTATGCCAACATGTTGTGGTAGGTAGGTGAATGCTAGGGGAGGTGTCTTTTCAGTGGTGAAGCCTCATGGTCATTCTTGGCTACATCAAACGAAGACAATCGCTTAAGAGCCTTAAGACAAAAAACGTGCCAAAATTTGGACCGATTGTTCTCTCAAACTATGACACCTATGAATGTCTTCTTTACATGTATAGGTGGATGTCAGGTCCACCTAAAAATACCTACCTCAGTTTTTTAAATCAATTTCATTTGCCTGTGGTGGCAAGGAACGTAATGTTCCAAAATGTTTCAGTTTCATCCAATGGAAAGGTGTTAGGAGTGAAATTTTACATTTTGCATCTCATGAGGCCAAACCGGCTGTGCCAACACATTGAGATGGGTAGGTGAATGCTAGAGGAGGTGTCTTTTTTGATGGTGAAGCATTCTGGTAATTCTTAGTTACATCAGATAGAGATAGTCTCTTAAGAGCCCTAACACAAAAAAGGTGCCAAACTTTGGACCAACTATTCTCTCAAATGGTGACACCTACGAATGTCTTCTTTGCATGTATAGGTGGATGTCAAGTCCACCTAAAAATACCTACCTCATTTTTTAAAATCAATTTCATTTGCCTCTGGTGGCAAGGAGCGCAATGTTCCAAAATGCTTCAGTTTCATCCAATGGAAAGGTGTTAGGAGTGAAAGTTTGCATTCCACATCTCCTGGGGCTGAACTAACCAGGCCAACACATCAAAGTGGGCAAGTGAATTATAGGGGAGGTTTCTTTTTGGTGGAGAAGCCTCCCAGTCATTCTCGGCTACATCAGACGAAGATAGACTCTTAAGAGTCATAAGACAAAAAAGGTGCCAAACTTTGGACCGACTGTTCTCTCAAACTGTGATACCTACAAATGTCTTCTTTGTATGTATAGGTGGATGCAAGGTCCACCTATAAATACCTACCTCAGTGTTTTTAAAATCAATTTCATTTGCCTGTGGTGGCAAGGAACATAATGTTCCAAAATGCTTCAGTTTCATTCAGTAGAAAGGTGATAGGAGTGAAATTTTACATTTTACATCTCTTGGGGTGAAACTGATTGCGTCAACACATTGGGGTGGGCGGGTGAATGCTAGGGGAGGTGTCTTTCTAGTGGCAAAGCCTCCTGGTCATTCTTGGCTACATTAAACAAAGATAGTCTCTTAAGAGCCCTAAGACAAAAAAGTTGCCAAACTTTGGATTGGTTGTTCTCTCAAACCGTGACACCTACGAATGTCTTATTTGTATGTATAGGAGGATGTTAGGTCCACCTAAAAATACCTACCTTGGTTTTTTTAATCAATTTTGTTTGCCTATGGTGGCAAGGAACACAATGTTCCAAAAATGCTTCAGTTTCATCCAGTGGAAAGGTGCTAAGAGTGATATTTTGCATTTCGCATCTCATGGGGCCGAACTGATTGCACCAAGACATTGGGGTGGGTGTGTAAATGCTAGGGGAGATGTATTTTTTGTGGCAAACCCTCCTATTCATTATCGGCTACATCAAACGGAGATAGTCTCTTAAGAGACCTAAGACAAAATAGGCGCCAAGCTTTGGACTCGATGTTCTCTCAAACTATGACAACTACGGATGTCTTCTTTGCATGTATAGGTGGATGTCAAGTCTACCTAAAAATACCTACCTCATTTTTTAAATCAATTTAGTTTTCCTATGGTGGAAAGGAACGCAATGTTCCAAAATGCTTCAGTTTCATCAAGTGGAAAGGTGCTAGGAGTGAAATTTTGCATTCCACATCTCCTAGAGCTAAACTAACTATGCTAACACATTGAGGTGGGAGAGTGAATGATATGGGAGGTGTCTTTTTAGTGATGAAGCCTCCTGGTTGTTCTCAACTACATCATATAGAGACAGTCTCTTAAGATCCCTAAGATAAAAAAAGATGCCAAACTTTGGACCGATTGTTCACTCAAACCATGACACCTATGAACGTCTTATTTACATGCATAGGTGGATGTCAGGTTCACCTACAAATACCTACCTCAGTGTTTTTTAAATCAATTTCGTTCGCCTATGGTGGTAAGGACCACAATGTTCCAAAATGCTTCAGTTTCATCTAGTGAAAAGGTGCTAGCAGTGAAATTTTGCATTTCACACCTCGTGTGGCCAAAATGAATATGCCAACACATTGGGGTAGGTGGTTGAATTCTAGGGGAGGTCTCATTTTATACCCCAAGTGTCCTAGTCATTTCAAACTACAAGCTTTCGTCAAAGTCACTTAAAAGCCCTAAGAGCAAAAAACTACCAATTTTTTTATGGAGCAGTTTTTAGAGTTTGTGGCACCTGGGAATGTTATGTTTAGACCAACAGGTGCACATGAGGTCTGTCTACAATAAACTCTCTCAATTTTTTTCAACTCCAAACCGTTTGGACCTGCCAAAATTAAATGCATTCCTGCAAAATGCACCAATGTCATTCAACATAAGCTTGCCAGAAGCCATATTTTTTGTTATGCACCTCATGGGGCTAAACCAACTACACCAACACATCAGGTGAGTGACTGAATTCTAGGGAGTTCTCATTTCATACCCCAAGTGTCCAAGTCATTCTAGACTACAGGCTCCCAACAAAGTCACTTACAGGAAGCCTGTAGTTGAATGACTGGGACACTTGGGGTATAAAATGAGACCTCCCCTAGCATTCACCCACCCACCCTGGCATGTCGTTATAGTCAGCTTGGCCCCATGAGGTGCATAACGAAAAATATGGCTTCTGATAAGCTTATGTTGAATGCCACTGATGCATTTTGCAAGAATGCATTTAATTTCAATAGGGCTAAATGATTTGGAGTTAAAAAAATTGTGAGAGATTATGTAGATGGACCCCACATGCATCTATATATACAAATAGAACATTCTCAGGTGTCATGAACTCTGAGAACTGCCCCATCAAAGTTAGGGCTCTTAAGTGACTTTTTTGGAAGCCTATAGTCCCAAATGATTGGGACACTTGGGGTACAAAATGAGACCTCCCCTAACATTCACCAACCCACCCCAATGTGTTGGCTTAGTTGGTTCATCCCCACGAGGTGTGGAATGCAAAAATTCACTCCCATCACCTTTTTACTAGATGAAACTGAAGCATTTTGGAACATTGCATTCCTTGCCACCATAGACAAATGAAATTAATTTAAAAAACACTAAGGTAGGTATTGTAGGTGAACCTGACATCCACCTATACATGCAAATAAGACATTCGTAGGTTTCATAGTTGAGAGAATGACCATTCCAAAGTTTGGCACCTTTTTGTCTTAGGGCTCTTAAGAGACTGTCTTTGTTTGATGTAGCCGAGAACGACCAGGAGGCTTTGCCACTGAAAAGACATATCCCCTAGTTTTCATCTGCTCACCTCAATGTGGTGGCACAGTTGGTTCATCCCCAGGAGATGTGGAATACAAAATTTCACTCCTAGCACTTTTCCAATAGATAAAACTGAAGCATTTTGAAACATTACATTCCTTGCCACCACAGGCAAACAAGATTGATTTGAAAAATTGAGCTGGGTATTTTTAGGTGGACGTAACATCCACCTATACATGCAAAGAAGACATTCATAGGTCTCATGGTTTGAGAGAACAGGTGATCCAAAGTTTGGCACATTTTTGTCTTAGGGCTCTTAAGAGACTATCTCCATCTAATGTAGCCAAGAATGACTAGGATACTTCGCCACCTAAAAGACACCTCCCCTAGCATTCACCCACCCACTTTGATGTGTTGGCACGATCGATTCAACCCCAGGAGATGCGAAATACAATATTTCACTGCTAGAACATGTCCACTAGATGAAACTAAAGCATTTTGGTGCGTTCGTTGCCTCCAAGGTAGATATTTTAGGTGGATCTGACATCCAACTATACATGCATAGAAGACATTCGTAGGTGTCACAGTTTGAGAGAATAGTCAGTCTAAAGTTTGGCACTTTTTTGTCTTCGGGCTCTTAAGAGATTGTCTCCCTCTATTATAGCTAAGAATGATCAAGAGGCTTTTCCACTGAAAAGACACCTCCCCTAGAGTTCACCTACCCACACTGATATGTTGGCATAGTCGAGTTGGCCCCAGGAGATGCAGAATGCAAAATTTCACTCCTAGAACCTTTCTAATAGATGAAACTAAACTGAAAGCTATGTTGTAATCTCCATTTTTCCATCTTTCCTCTACTCTCCTTAGGTTGATATGGTGTTCTCACTTGATCCAATGTGTTCTAGGGTATTAATCAAAGGTTCAAATAGTCTCAAAGATGATGAACCCATTCCAACCTATTTGTCTCAAAGATGATGTAGTCTTTATGCAGTTGTATGAATTGGAAGAGAAGAGAAAAAGTGATGTATAAAAGATATGATCATGTTAGCACAAGAAAAATGTAATAATGGCATAGATAACATCATCTAAAACAACAATATATAATCTTGCAGGCACATGTATCAAAGTGCAATGAGATGTTACCCAATGTTGCCCCCAATAGTGATGATAATAAACAAAAGCCAATTTCTTAGATGGATTTTGAAAACATGGTCAAGAAGTTGTGAGAATGTAATCATTTAAGCATAAGATAAGTGTTGTGTCAGAGATAAGAACATATGCATAGATATGAGAACATAATCCATATGTTGTATAAGATCACTTAAGGTCAAGGATATAGCAAGGAAGGTATGTAGGTGAGAAACAAGTGTGATATAGTAAATGCGGATAAGTGAAAAGAGCTATGAGATATGACATGGTTGAAGACTCGATGCAAACTTATCTCTAGATTTGTTGATGTAAAGTACCGATTATTTTAGAAGCATGCTAAACTAAAGCAAAACATAATTACTGCAAGAAAGTAAAATAAGGTAACTTCCATTACATCAACAGGTAGAATAGATAGAATTAACATCATATGTCAAACAAGATTCCATTTATATAATTTGATATCCATTTTCAATCATGCTACCAGCATTTTTCTGAGTTCAATTATAGATCTTTCAATAACAATAAATATACAATTACAGATGTGGATTTTCACCTTACATAACATTTGAATTTAAATACAAGTGTACAACTATCATCAATATCAATGAATCCTAAATCAGTCCTCGACCATCATCAACCATTTGGCCATTTGCTACGTCAAAGGACAAGAACATGGTTCAAGCACTTTTTTCGCCCAACCACGAAGCTTGCGCTTCCCCAATATATTTCAAACTGAAGGATGTCCAACCCTGCTTGAAGGGCCTAGCAACCTATAAACAAGTGCAGGGTGGAATCTGGTGTGTGCATATCAATCTACATGCATTTCTATCATGAATGCAACATCTCATCAACAGGATATGGTAGAGAAAAATATAAAAAAAAATACTAGGCATTCATCCATCTGTTTCAATGGTACATGTATGTTTAAACATCACATTCGCTTTGGCCAAAACATTAACAGTTTTAACGGCGTGTAGGTTTTGAAAAAGAAAACCTACTTCCCTGTTTACCCATACTTGACACCTGTCCTAGAAGGCAATCTTTCCAAAGAGTAAAATTTTACAACATACAACTATCCATTTTCATTCAAGATCGAATTATGGCAAATCTAATCTCAAATCACGCATGCATTAATTTAGAGAACATTTTGTCTCTGACGTTCAAAGGTTTGTTTATTCAAGGGTAGTCATTTTCTTAGTGTGAAATACCATGATTTGTTATCTATTTTGAATCGTGAATATATATATATATATATAACATCAAAAATAAGACTACAATATTTTCCAAAGCGAGTCATATACAAATTAACAACTTTTCTAACTCATAAAATAAAATAAACTCTAGTATATCTATTCAAGAATTGTTACTCCCCTTTAGAATAAAATCTAATGAATCAATAGATAAGATTTCATTTTATGTCTAAGTAATATTTTCCAAAAGAGATCTGTTACTGTTTTAAAGAGTTGAAAGAATCTAAACTTATTTTCCAAAAGAGATCTGTTATTGTTTTAAAGAGTTGAAAGAATCTAAACTTATATAATTTTTCAGGTATCTAAACAAAGGAAAAAGAGACTGATTGCTAGTAATAACAAAAATGGAGGTTGGATATTTATATAGTTATAGACCCAAAATAAGACCACAGGGAGATCGAATTTCTTAATCATATACAACTAAATTTTAAGAGTAGCTTAGGTTGTTGAGAGTTAAATTACAAGCACCTATTGAGAAGGAAATTTGATATGAATCTTGACTGTTTAAAAGACGTTATAGAGGAGTTATTCTATTATCAAGTACTAACAGAAAATGATAATGGGACCGATCAGACTAAACATAGTTATAAAAAAAGATTTTAGATCTAATAAAATAAAAGGAGTTTACAAACTGGAGTTAAAGGTTTGATTTAAATAGAAGCGGTTGCTCAAGAATAGCAGGTGGCTGATTGGGATTTTGAGTTCAGATTGTTATGTTAGTTCAACAATTTAGACTAGTTGGATTAGAATGGAATCAGAGGTGATTAAAGACAAGAAGGGGTTGAATTAAGTGAAGGAGGACATAGGATTTCTTCAGAGCAATGATTGCAAAAGAAGGGGATGCTGATTTACTCAATTCAAGATAAACGATTTCTAGAACAAATTCATATCTAGAGACAGGCAAGTCATATGGCATAATTAATGGATTTTGACATAATTAAAAAGCACTAAAAAGCCATCCAACGTTACTTGAAGGCTCACTAATTCATGTTGGATGTTTAAGGGAGAAAGAATGGGTCGCAGTCATGTCGAGATATAAGTCCGTCAGAAATAAGGCTGAAATCAAGAGAGAAACATGTTGCCAATCTGGTTTAAAAAGTCCATTCACAGGTCGCGTGGATCATTTGGAAGGAAGAGCTTAGGGAGGGTCGATCTTAGATGAAGACTGGCTCCCAAGTTACATTGAAAAAACCCAAAATGAATCAAAATCAAACCACATAGAGATGTTGAGGCCATTAAAATGCTAAAGGAAAAAGAAATAGACCAACCTAGATGATGCACTAAGGAAGAGACAAAGAAATGACAGCTAAACCATGACTCAAAAGATTTAAGATTCCAGCGAAATCATATTTGTGACAATATTTATTTCCAAAATGGTAGATCGTTGAGGTAAATAGTTACACAAGGAGACGTTGAGAAAGAAAGATTTGTTTAATTCATTTATTTGCTTGCTTGCTTATGCTACAGTAGATCAAGCAAGAGCTTTAACAATTCGATCCCTAGCTTCGGTAAAACTAAGTTTAACTGTTGCAGTTTGCTTGGGAATACACAAACAACCTATCGTATAAAGCGATGAAGAATGGCCATTATCAGAAAAGAAAAAAATGATTTCATTATGTATCAAGATTTATGAAAGATCTATTTACAACCAACAGGAGTAAAGCCAATTAATACCTAAATCTGATGCTAAGCCCAATCTCCCTTCCAAGCTCCCTATTTCTTTTCCCTGTGATGAAACCTCTTCCATGAATCTTCTCTCTAGATCTGATAATCCATTGTCATTTTCATCCTTTCCTTTTATTCTTTTTTTTTTAAGATACCTAATTTTTCTTCCCTTCCCCTTCTGTGCTCTGCAAATTTCCTCTCTTTTTTTTATTAAAATAAAACCCAAAAAATACCCTACTTGCATGTCGTGCCAGATTTACTTCTCTTCTCCATTTTCCATTGTAAAATTGGTAAACATAGATCCCAACATAAATTTCTTTTCATTAACAAGAACATAGTTGTAGTTACTAAACTAGAAGTTTACAAGCTGAGTTATAAATATTCTTGAATTTTGATTATAAAAGTATTTTTATCTACAATTTAAAGATAATAAGATTATTCTATTTATTCTTTAAAAAAAATTACCATAAAACTACTAGAAAGAATAATATTAAAATATGTTTTACTAATTTCATACAAACTTAATTTAATTAATTATATATATATATATATATATATATATATAATCACCAAGGAAGGTAGATAAATACATAATTTAATATATTTGGAGCTAAATAGCTATTTAATACTTTTTCTTGAATAAATATTTTTATTTAGGTCCAAATTACAAAAACTAACCCATCTATTTTGACAAACAAGCTTCGAAACCAAGGATAGAGGTGTGCGGAAAAGCAACTAATTCAAACGAATGACAGCAGATATCGACCATGTATGTAAGCATCACAAAAATCATTAAACAACTTATGTAATCAAGCAAGAATGAAATCCTACGTGTGTGTGTGTGTGTGAAATGAACATAAGATAGAACCCAACACGTGTTGCCAAATAGATAGGTCCCCTCTACCTGAGCCATGCTCTTGTCCTTCGACAAGACCTGTAGACAATCACACTCATACCACTATCAATAGGTTAGTCCCAAAATATAGCCAAAGCAATTGAATCTTAAACCAATAATACATCTCTAGCAATTTATCCTCAACTAGAGTTCAATGGTTTTCATGCATTTAACCAAATCAAGTAAATGTGAAAGTTTGAGACGTGACATCCTTCCCCAATTGGAAGAGACATCGTCTTGATGTCTTATTACATCAAACAAAATGATAATGCATCAAAATAATAAAGTATCATCATCTGACTATCAAGTATCTCTAATATGCATGTAATAAAAACATCTATGCTAATTTCCCAAATGCGGAAAAGATCTATGAATCTCAGTAGCATCTTCCCAAGTGGCATTGTCCACTCAATACTGGTCCCATTGGACCTCATATTGTACTATGTCTCTGTTACGTAACTTAACATTGCGCTTCTCCAAGACTCGAATGGGCTCCACTAGCACCACTCCTGGATCCTGTACCTGCAGAGCACGCCAATCAAGAATATGCAATACATTAGGATGATAAGGTTTGATCAATGACACATGAAAAACATTATGGATCTTAGTGAGAGCTGGTGACAGAGAAAGTTTATATGCAAGATCACTTCTAGAACGTCGAAAGGTCTTGCGAAACTTGGAGCTAGTTTGGATGCCTTGCCAAACGAAATCAAACTCTTATGTGGCTTGACCTTTAAAAACACTTTATCACCCACTGAGAATTGCCTAAAAGTCATGTTCTTGTCTACGTAACTTTTCTGTCTATCTGAGGCTTGCTTCAATTTTTCTTTAATTAGCCTCATTTGATCTTCCATTTCTTTTAACATGTCAATTCCAACTATTATTCGAGCTTCAACGCTGTCCCAACTGATTGGAGTCCTACACTTGCATCCATAAAGAGCCTCAAAAGGTGCCATCTCCAAAGATTCATGGTATGAATTATTATATGCAAACTCTACCAATGGAAAATATTCCTCCCATTTGTATTGTTGGTCCATACAGTACATCCTCAAAAGGTCCTCCACTACCTGGTTAACTCTTTCTCTATCTGTCCATCTGTTTCAAGGTGATAAGTCGTGCTAAAGTTCAACTTAGTCCCTAATGCTGCATTAAGTGTGGTCCAAAACCTTGAGGTCATGCAAGTGTCATGATCTAAAATGATCATTTATGGCACTCCATGTAGTTGAAAGATCTCTTGTACAAACTTCTTCGCTAAGGTCAATGACCCATCCAAGAGATTTATGGGAATGAAATGAGCCACTTTAGTCAGTTTGTCCACCACTACTAAGATGACATCATGCTTGTTCTTTGACATGGGCAATCCCTAAATAAAGTCCATGCTAATCACCTGCCATTTGTACTCAGGTACACTGTGTGGATAAAGAAGTATGGTAGGATGGACATGTTCTACCTTGACACGTTGACATTCTAAACATCGAGCTACAAACTCGGTTACGTCCTTCTTAAGTTTAGGCCAAAAGTACAATGCTCTCAATCCTTCCATTATCTTGGTCACTCCTGGGTGTCCAGAATATGGTGCACCGTGGATCTCTTTGAGAACTAACTTCCTCAATTCACCTAAATCTAGGATATACCTTCTCCCCTGATATCTCAAAAGCCCGTCTAATTCTATCACATACCCACCAAATCGATGATCTGTGGGGTCTGCTTCTAATGCTTGTTTAACCCGTTCATAATGCTCATCCCCTTGCAAGTTTTGAATTACTTGTTGTCTCAGATTGGTTCTAGCAGTTACCATAGCAACCAGATGTCGTCTCCTACTAAGAGCATCTGCTACCCTATTCTCTTTATCTTTTATATACTTAGTTCCAAAATCATACTCCTTAAGGAATTCTAGCCACCTTCTCTGTTGTGCATTGAGATTAGGTTGAGTGAAGATATATTTGAGCCCCAAGTGATCTGTCTTAAGCTCAAATGGCTTACCTAAGAGATAGTGCCTCTATATTTGGAGTGCGTGGACAATGGTAGCCAACTCGAGATCGTGAGGTGCATAGTTTAACTCATGTTGTTTTAGTTTCCTTGATTCATATGCCACCACTTTCTTGTTTTGCATCAACACTCCTCCCACACCTTTACCAGAAGCATCTGTTATCACTATGAAATGACCATTTGGATAAGGAATGGTTAGAATAGGTGTTGTCATGAGTTTCTCCTTCAACAACTAAAAAGCTTGTTCACATTTATCTGTCCAATCAAACTTCTTACCCTTCTTCTGTAACGAGGTTATGGGTGTTGCAATTGTTGAGAATCCCTCTACAAATTTCTTGTAGTATCCCGCTAGCCCCATAAAGCTTCTAACCTCAATCATAGTCTGTGGTGCAAGCCATTTCATTATTTCTTTGATCTTTTTAGGATCTACCGCTATCCCATCTGCTGAAAGTACGTGGCCAAGATAGTGCACTTTACTCTGATAGAATGTGCATTTAGATAACTTGCCAAAAAGTTTTCTCTCTTAAACGTTGCAAGACTATTCTCAATTGTCTTTCATGCTCTTCTACTGATTTTGAATAAATCATGTCATCTAAGAAGACCAACACAAATTCATCTAAATAATCCCTAAACACACTATTCATCAGGTTCATAAAAGTTGTTGGTGCATTAGTTAACCTGAATGGTACTACTGTGAACTTGTAGTGACCATATCGTGTTCTAAATGTTATTTTAGAGATATCCTCATCCTTAATCTGCAACTGATGGCAACCAGATCTAAGGTCTATTTTGGAGAATACTTTTGCATCTTTCTCTGGTCGAACAACTCATCTATCCTTGGAAGCGGATACTTGTTCTGAATAGTGGCTTTGTTGAGCATTTTGTAATCAATGCACAACCTCAATGTTCCATCCTTCTTCTTTAGGAAGATGTCTGGTGCGCCCCAAGGTGACACACTAGGTTTGATAAACCCCTATTTTAACAATTCTTCTAACTGTGCCTTAATTTCATATAATTCTATTGCGTTCATTCGGTAAGGTGCTTTAGACTGTGGTTCAGTTCCTAGCATTAGATATATTGAGAAATCAAATTCTCTTTTAGGTGGTAGTTCTGTCAATTCATTAGGGAAGACATCTTTGAACTCTCTAAGAATAGGATATTTATCAAAAGAGGGTTCCTAATTATCTAGATCTCTTATCTTTACTACATAGATGGAACAACCCTTTCTTTTAGCCTTTTTCAATTGCATAGATGAAATATGTCTTAGCTTAAGGGGTGTTCTTGATCCATAAATCTCTACCTGATTCCCAAAGTCATCAAGGCATTTCACTACCTTCTCTTCACAATCTACTAAGGACTTATGTTTAGATAGTCAGTTGATTCCAAAAATTACATCATAAGATCCTAGAGGTGCAACATAGAGATTGACTTGTGTTTGGAAAGTAGGAAGATTTAATTCACTGCATACTAGACATGAATCTACTCTTTTCTCTGCATTGTTACCATACTGTACCATCTAAGAATTTTCCATGTGTCCTAGTTTTATAGATAGCTTAGCTACAATCTTAGGATCAACAAAACATTCTGTAGCTCCTGTATCAATTAAAATAGAAATTGGGAGGCCAAAGAGGTTATCGGACATCTGAATAGGTGTAGCTTGGAAATCCACTTGATGATGATCTACAGCTACATGAATTTGGTGTTGAGGACCTCCCTGCCGATTCCTGTCTCTCTGATTCTCTATTCGACAAGGACATGCACTAGCATAGTGATCTCCTCCACAAGTGTAACATCCATCTCTGGGCCCTCTGTTCCTAGCTTGCATGTCACTCCTGTTATTGTTTCCATTGTTGCCATAGTTACCTCTCTTATTATTATTTCCTCCTTGGTTCCCATTGTTCTTTTCCTGATAGTTATTGCCTCTTTTAAGGTTCCTTATCTAGCACTTACTATTTCCTTGATTTCTATTATTTCCCTGATTGCAACTGTCATTCTGAAACCTTTTATTCCCATTCTTCACATCTTGACTCTTACGATAATTAGCTATCTGTTGTAGTTTCTGTTCCTGTTTAGTAGCTTTTTTGAACACTTCATCCATGGTCAATGGATTATGAATATCCACTTATGATCCAATCTGTGGCCTTACTCCCAAAATAAACTTACGCATCCTAAACCTCTCATCAAGCTGATACTGTGGAACATACTTCAACAGGTAAGAGAATTTCTCCCAATATTGCATCACTATCATACCTCCATGAGTGAGGTTTTGGAATTCTGTCATTTTCTTGTCAAAATAAAGTTGTGGCAACCACCTCTTCCTAAAAAGCTTGAGGAAGCAGTCCCACGTGACTTCTCCTGGGAACAGTTTCTTTTCTACCTTCTCGTTATCCCACCAAGTCGTTGCTTCCCCAATAAGCTGGTAGGATCCCCATATGGCTTTAGTTTCATCAGACAAGTCATGGAGATCAAAATATTTTTACATATCAATAATCCATGCTTATGCTCCATCACCTATAGTCTTACTGTCAAACTTAGGAGGGGTAACCTTTTTGAGATCTTTTCCCAACTCCTCAGTTATTTTTTTTCGATTGTTCCCATTCAGTTCACCCTCATGACCTCTGGCTTCTTCTCTCCATTCCTCATCCCAATTTCCCCTTATTCCTCTGATTTCATGTTCCATAGTGTTCATTCGAGTCCCCTGTTGGGTCAAGAGAGTTCCTTGCTGAGTCAAGAGAGCTAGGATTTGAGTCATTTGGTTTTTATGTCCATCATTTTTCTGTCCTACATTGTTATTATTATTTGTCCCATTCTTTCCGACATTATTTCCTGCATTAGTGCCAATATTATTCCCAACATTAGCTTCTTCATTATTCCCAGTATTTAGGTCACCGCCAGATCCTAGGGTTGTTTCCCTACATCTAGAGTTCCTAGTATTCATGATGAACTATCTGCAAAGACTTTACAACTTTAGTGTAATGGTTCAAAAAGGCCTAGAGTAGAACCATCGCTCTAATACCAAATGTAAAGTACTGATTATTTCAGAAGCATACTAAACTAGAGTAAAACATAATTACTGCAAGAATGTAAAATAAGGTAACTTCCATTACATCAACGAGTAGAATAGATAGAATTAACATCATATGTCAAACAAGATTCCATTTCTATAATTTGATATCCATTTTCAATCATGCTACCAACATTTTTCTGAGTTTAATTACAGAGCTTTCAATAACAATAAATATGCAATTACAAATTTTCCTTTTCACCTTACATAACATTTGAATTTAAATACAAGTGTACAACTCTCATCAATATCAATGAATCCTAAATCAGTCCTCGATCGCCATCGACCATCTGGCCATCTACTACGTCGAAGGAGAAGAACATGGTTCAGGTGCTTTTTCCACACAACCACAAAGCTTGAGCTTCCCCGATATCCTTCAAACTAAAGGATGCTCGACCCTACTCGAAGGGCCTAGCAACCTATAAACAAGTGCAGGGTGGAATATGGTGTGTGCCTATCAATCTACATGCATTTCTATCATGAATGCAACATCTCATCAACAAGATATGGTAGGGAAAAATATAAAAAAAATACTAGGCATTCATCCATCTATTTCAATGGTACATGTTTGTTTCAACATCACATTCACTTTGGTCAAAGCATTAACTGTTTTAACAACATGTAGGTTTTGAAAAAGAAAACCTACTTCCCTATTTACCCATACTCAGCACCCGTCCCGGAAGGCAATCTTTCCAAAAAGCAAAATTTTATAGCATACAACTATCCATTCTTGTTCAAGATTGAATTACGGTAAATCTAAGCTCAAATCACGCATGCATTAAATTAGAGTAACATTTCATCTCCGATGTTCAAAGGTTTGTTTATTCAAGGGTAGTCATTTTCTTAGTGTGAAATACCATGATTTGTTATCTATTTTGAATCGTGTGTGTGTGTGTGTGTGTGTGTGTGTGTGTGTGTGTGTGTGTGTGTGTGTGTGTGTGTGTGTGTGTGTGTGTGTGTGTGTGTGTGTGTGTGTGTGTGTGTTGAACATAAAAAATAAGACTACAATATTTTCCAAAGCAAAGTCATATACAAATTAACAAGGTTTCTAACTCATAAGATAAAATAAACTCTAGTATATCTATTCGAGAATTATTACTCCCCTTTAGAATAAAATCTAATGAATCAATATATAAGATTTTGTTTTATGTCTGAGTAGTATTTGCCAATAGAGATCTATTATTATTTTAAAGAGTTGAAAGAATCTAAACTTATATAATTTTTTAGGTATCTAAACAAAGGAAAAAGAGATTGATTGCTAGTAATAACAAAAATGGAGGTTAGATATTTATATAGTTACAGACCCAAAATAAGACCATGGGGAGATCGAATTTCTTAATCATATCCAACTAAATTTTAAGAGTAGCTTAGGTTGTTGAGAGTTAAATTACAAGCACCTTTTCAGAAGGAAATTTGATATGAATCTTGACTGTTTAAAAGATGTTAAAGAGGAGTTAATTTGTTATCAAGTACTGACAGAAAATGGTAATGGGATCGATTGAACTAAACATAGTTATAAAAAAAAAGATTTCATATCTAATAAAATAAAAGGAGTTTACAAACTGGAGTTAAAGGTTTGATTTAAATAGAAGCGGTTGCTCAAGAATAATAGGAGGCTGATTGGGGTTTTGAGTTCAGATTGCTATGTTAGTTCAACAATTTATACTAGTCGAATTAGAATGGAATCAGAGGCGATTAAAGACAAGAAGGGGTCAAATTAAGTGAAGGAGGACACAGGGTTTTTTCATACCAACGATCACAAAAGAAGAGGATGTTGATTTACTCAATTCAAGATAAACGATTTCCAGGACAAATTCATAGCTAGAGATAGGCAAGTCATATTGCATAATTAAAGGATTTTGACATGATTGAAAAGCACAAAAAAGGCCAACCAACATTGCCTGAAGGCTCGTTGATTCATGTTGGACATTTAAGGGAGAAGGAATGGGTCGCAGTCATGTCGAGATATAAGGCTGTCAGAAATAAGGTCAAAATTAAGAGAGAAATAGGTTGCCAATCTGGTTTTAGAAGTCCATTCACAAGTCACGTGGATCATTTGGAAGGAAAAGCTCAGGGAAGGTTGATCTTAGATGAAGACTGGCTCCCAAGTTACATCGAAAGAACCCAAAATGAATCAAAATCAAACCACATAGAGATGCTGAGGCCGTTAAAATGCTAAAGGCAAAGAAATAGACCAACCTAGATGATGCACTGAGGAAGAGACAAAGAAACGACGGCTGCACCATGACTCAAAAGACTCAAGATTCTAGTGAAATCATATTTGTGACAATATTTATTTCGAAAATGGTAGATTGGTGAGGTAAATAGTTACACAAGGAGATGTTGAGAAAGAAAGATTTTTTTAATTCATTTATTTGCTTGCTTGCTTGTGCTACAACAAATCAAGCAAGAGCTTTAACAATTTGATCCCTAGCTTCAATAAAACTAAGTTTAACTACTGCAGTTTGCTTGGGAATACACAAACAACCTGTCATATAAAGCGATGAAGAATGGCCATTATCAGAAAAGAAAAAAATGATTTCATTATGCATCGAGATTTATGAAAGATCTATATATAACCAACAGGAGTAAAGCCAATTAACACCTGAATCTGATGCTAAACCCAATCTCCCTTCCAAGCTCCTTGTTTCTTTTCCCTGTGATGAAACCTCTTCCATGAATCTTCTCTCTAGATCTGATAATCCATTATCGTTTTCCTCCTTTCCTTTTATTCTTTTTTTTTTAAGATACCTATTTTTTCTTCCCTTCCCCTTCCACGCCATGCAAATTTCCTCTCTTTTTTTATTAAAATAAAACCAAAAAAAATACCCTACTTGCATGTCGTGCTAGATTTACTTCTCTTCTCCATTTTCCATTGTAACATTGGTAAACATAGATCCTAGCATAATTTTCTTTTCATTAACAAGAACATAGTTGTAGTTACTAAACTAGAAGTTTACAAGCTGAGTTATAAATATTCTTGAATTTTGATTATAAAAGTATTTTCTATCTATACTTTAAAGATAATAAGATTATTCTATTTATTCTTTTAAAAAATTTACCATAAAACTACTAGAAAGAATAATATTAAAATATGTTTTACTAATTTCCTACAAACTTAATTTAATATATAGATATATATATAGTCACCGAGGAAGGCAGATAAATACATAATTTAATATATTTGGAGCTAAATAGGTATTTAATACTTCTCCTTGAATAAATATTTTTATTTAGGTCTAAATTACAAAAACTAACCCATCTATTTGACAAATAGGCTTCGAAACCAAGCATAGAGGAGTGCAGAAAAGCAACTAATTCAAATGAACGACAACAGATATCAACCACATATGTAAGCATCACAAAGATCATTAAACAACTTATGTAATCAATCAATAATGAAATCCTACGTGTGTGTGTGTGTGTGAAAAGAACACCAGATAGAACCCAACACGTGTTGCCAAATAGCTAGGTCCCCTCTACCTAAGGCATGCTCTTGTCCTTCGACAAGACCTGTAGACAATCACACTCATACCGCTATCAATAGGTTAGTCCCAAAATATAGCCGAAGCAATTGAATCTTAAACCAATAATACATCTCTAGCAATTTATCCTCAACTAAAGTTCAATGGGTTTCATGCATTTAACCAAATCAAGTAAATGTGAAAGTCTAAGACGTGACAGTTGATAAGGCTTTATAAACTTTCAAGCAAATGTAATTGGCGGGTGTAAAGCCAAATTCCACAACCTGTTCCAGCATCCTACCTGCCTGTGCCTGTAAGCACAAAAATCACGCACAGCCTCCACGAGGACCCCTATGATGATTCAAATCCTTGTCACATACATGTAAGCATGAAATAATGTCTTTTAAGTAGCAAACCTATTGATGACGTGTCCTCTTGCTTGTCTTGTGTTGTTTTCTTCTTTGTCGATTTCTCTCCCCGTTTGCGATGCTTTTCGACACTTGTTGTGACACTTGTCGACTTGCATTTTCTGAGCTTTCAACCTTGCTCCTAAGCCTTGTGAGTGTCTTGTAGGTGAGTTTTCACCTTTCCCCTATGTTTTTCATCCTGTGCACCTCCTAGAAGCCTTTTAGAGGTCTCCCTATCCATCTCCTACTTTTGGTTTTCAGTTCCACCTAACCAATCCAAATCTCCTACTATTATTTCCAAATCTCCCTCAGGGGATCCTATAGGTGCAAGTGGAGATTTGGATTCTTGCACATGACTGAACTGTTTTTTGAGGCAGAACCCCTCCTTTTCTTCTCTTCTTTCATCTCCCAACCTGTTTATCTACAAAAGACCCTATCCAGCCTGGATCTCCCAGGCGACCCTACTGGTGAAAGGGGTGACCCTGTAGTTTTTCCAACTGCAGAAAAACTCAAGTTTCTCACTCGTTTTTTCTCCGTTTTTGCTCATTTTTTCATCCAATTTGCATGGTTTTTGATGCCTAATATAGAGTTAACTATTTCATGCACCCACACATGCATAATTAGCTCTATTTGATCTCAAATTAACTCTTTAATCAATCTAATGCAATCTCTCATCTCCATTTCCTCTTCAGTGATAAGTTATCTTTGCTTCATCACTCTCTAATCAATTGAGTTCACTGGGTAATTAATCCAGTGAACTCCCCAATCAATCCTTGTTAACTCATCAATCAAATGAGTTAACTTCTTAATCAATCCCATTCCTCAAACCTATAAATACACCCATCCCTCAAGCACAAAGGGAGGCAAATTCATTGTGCACACAACTCTTGCTGATTTTGCTCTCCAACTTAGCATTCAAATGCTCTTACAGGATGAAGGTGCCTTTTATTTTATTTGTTCAACCAAGCAACATTATGCTGCTTCATTCTATGCCATTGTGCCCAACCAAAGCTCTCATTGAGCTTATACAAGCTTCATCAAAGCTTCTTTTTGTTTCTTTGTATCGTTTTGTCGTCAAGAGGATCTCTCGCTACTACAAAAGGACTCAAGGTTGCCTATATCAAGGATTTATGAGGGTAGTGGGGGTCACACAAATCTTCATTTCTCTCAGGTTCCTTCATTGTTTGGTTCAATTAATAGTAATTAGAAAACCAAATTTGCTCTTGGGCACAATAAAACATTGCTTTTTCCTTAATAATTAGATCTTGCATGTTAGATTAGTTATTTTCATATTTCTATATCTAGATTATTAGAAGAAGCATTTTCCTTTTGTTTAGATTAGATTACTTCTAAATCATCAAAAACACAAAAAAAAAATATAGATTAATTTTGCATTAGAAAAATCATATTAGATTGCATACATATTTCCCTTTTATAGATTAAAAGTACCTTTCACTTCCAAAATACTAAAAAAGCATAATTTTTTTTTGCATATCATTTAGTTTGCATGCATATAGAAACCCTAGAATAGACAAAATATAGCAAACCCTCGATACCATCACGAGGTAAAAACAAGTCTAACCCTAGGTCAACTAAACTCTAGGTCAAAACCCCTAAATCTAGTTAAGGATAGTAATCACACATTTACCTCTATCCTGATTCATGAATGTGCTTAGGAGTGAGAGGAGAGTGGGTGAGGGCTATCTGTGATGAGATCGAGGAGATCCATCCATGACCACAACAAGAAACATTTGTTCTACCACAAGGAGACCCATTTGTCCTCCTACTGTTAGAAGAAACTAGACAACACCAAATACAACAAGAACTCGTTCAACGCATACAAAGACAAGAGGACATAAATGGACAAAACTATTTACCCACAGAGAGGTGGAATCTAAGAAACCCCAACAGAAGAAGAGAAATTAGTGACCCTTTGGGTCATAGGGTTATCTCAACTACAACCACAATCGACTGAAACATTCAACTTAGCACACAAAAACAAAGGCCGCAATACTTGCCAACCCCTCTCCACAAAGTATAGCTCTCCAACAAGCTAGACCCTCACCGTGTCTCACCTCCTCTTGATTGGCTACTTCCACGTGAGCGAGAGTGATGTGGCGGATTGCCCGTGGCAAGGAGGGAAGGGTTTGTGTGTGACAAAATCTAACCTGATAGTCCCAGGCAACCGAAGTCACGATTTTGAGTGTATAGTGCCAAAATGGGATCTTTGGAACATGATATGGACATCCATCAAAGCATAGAGGATATGGGAATTTTATCAGATGTTGTAGTTTTAACTACCCTGGTAGACATGTATGCAAATTGTGGAAGCATAGACAAGGCATGCATATTATTTAACAAAACATCTCAAAGAGATGCCATCTCATGAAATGCAATGATTGTAAGATATGCATAAAATGGATTTGTTGACAAGGCTTTAGAAACTTTCAAGAAATTGCAATTAGCGGGTGTAAAGCCAAATTCCACAACCTTTGCCGCTCATCCTCCCTGTCTATGCCAAAATAGGACTTCAGAAAAAGGTATACGGACATCCATTAGAGCATTAAGTATATGGGAATTTTGTCAAATGTTCTAGTTGCAATTGCCCTGGTAGACATGTATGTAAAGTGTGGAAGAATATACAAGGCACGTGAACTGTTTAACCGAACACCTCAAAGAGATGTTGTCTCAAGGAATGCAATGATTGCAAGATATGGACAAAATGGATTTGTTGCTTTTAGAAACTTTTAATCAAATGCAATTGGCGGGTGTAAAGCCAAATTCCACAACCTTTGCCAGCATCCTCCCTTCTTGTGCCAAATTGGGATCTTTGGAACAAGATATGGACATCCATCAAAGAATAAAGGATATCAGAATTTTGTTAGATGTAGTTGTAACTACCCTGATAGACATGTATGCAAAGTTTGGAAGTATAGACAAGGCACATGAACGTTTGATAGAGCACCTCAAAGAGATGTTGTCTTATGGAATGCAATGATTGTAAGATATGCACAAAATGGATTTGTTTCTTTAGAAACTTTCAAGCAAATGCAATTGGCAGGTGTAAAGCCAAATTCTGCAACCTTTTTCAGCATCCTCCCTGCCTATGCCAACATGGGATCTTTGGAATAGGGTTCATGGACATCCATCAAAGCATTAAGGATATGGGAATTTTGTCAGATGTTCTAGTTGCAACTACCCTCGTAGACATGTATGCAAAGTGTGGAAGCATAGACAAAGCACGTGAATTGTTTGATAGAACACCTCAAAGAGATGTTGTCTCATGGAATGCAATGATTGCAAGATATGCACAGAATGGGTTTGTTGCTTTAGAAACTTTCAAGCAAATGCAATTGGTGGGTGTAAAGCCAAATTCCACAACCTTTTCCAACATCCTCCCTATCTGTGCCAAAATGGGATCTTTGGAATAGGGTACATGGACATCCATCAAAGCATTAAGGATATGGGAATTTCGTCAAATGTTCTAGTTGCAATTGCCCTAGTAGACATGTATGCAAAATGTGGAAACATATAAAAGACACGTGAACTGTTTGATAGAACACATCAAAGAGATGTTGTCTTCTGGAATGCAATGATTGCAAGATATGCACAAAATGGAATTTTTCTTTAGAAACTTTTAAGCAAATGCAATTAGCGGGTGTAAAGCCAAATTCCACAACCTTTGCTAGCATCTTCCCTACCTGTGTTAAAATGAGATCTTTGGAACTAGATATGGGCATCCATCAAAGCATAAAGGATAATGGGAATTTTGTCAAATGTTGTAGTTGCAACTACCCTGGTAGGAAATTATGCAAAATGGGGAAGCATATACAAGGCACATGAACCAATGATATGTTATACATATAGAAGATGAAATGAGGATAAGAAAATCATGTCAAAGGCTTTAGAACGTGAAATGAGGATATGCAAATCATGCCAAACATGTCTCTATCCCTATGTCTCTCTCTTCCTCTCTCTCCTTGAATCTCTCCCTACGTATCTATAGTTGTCAAACTAGAAGTGGGTGTTGGCATGTACAACTTACATGGAGTATATGGTATTTAAACATACTTCCATTTAAGATACACCTATTTATATTTCCAAATGCAATGTTAGGTGAATTTGGGTTGTGGATGACATTTTTTTGCATAAACTAGATAACTAAATGGGTAAACATACAAACATGTCTTTGCTCATTAATAAAAAATAACTAGCTTTGATTTAATGAAAACATCATAAGTGTTGTCATTTTTAACACGTATCTAGCATGTTTAACATGTAAGATGAGAAATTATCTATGATTATCATATCAAATATAGTACTTTCTATATCAAATCTAGTAGTTTCAATATCATGATTGTTATGAGATGTTTACAAAAAGAAGAGTACAACAAATATGTTAACTAAGACTAAGCATCTATGTAATAATTTAGCATAAACAAATATTGAACAAGTACGTACTAATTTAGCATAAATTAAAATGAAATGTTAATTATAGATTTCATATGATTTCCATTATGCTTATTTTTATTAATTTTTACTAATTAGGGTATTCATAGAAAAAATATAGTAACTCATAACATCTACTTATGTACAAATCTTTGGTTTTATGCTAATAATAAGATAGCCACCGGTATCAAAATAACAAGAAGTTCTTCTTAATAGTGTTTAGAAAAATGCATTATCATTTGATGGACAAATGGTCTCATGTCATTCTAAAAAAATCCTATATCTAACTAAATTTACCATCATGGTAATTAAGATCAAGTTATGTATTGAGGTCTAGGAAACTACATAACATCTTTCTACCAAGAAAAACAATCATATATAACAAGGAATCAATCTATAACATGTTATTGTTCATTAATCAACCATTATAAATTGATTATGCATTTAACTTTTAAGTTTCAAAGTAGGAATACATGCACACAAGGAATTCAAATTATATTGCATATCAAGGTGTATATATAAGAATCTAGGATAATGGTAGACATACAAAAAAATGGCATATATGCCAACTCAAAACATTTTTTACAAAATGTGGCATATGCCATCTCAAAATATATATACAATCTACATGTCGAATAGCTACATGAAATAATAAAGGTACACTTAACCCCATGTCTCTTGAGAATCCTCAACTTGTGGTGGATCCTCAAAAAGTGGTCTCTTCATGCCACATTGCTTAGTACTTAATGGATGCAACATTGATTGAAATAACAAGTCAAACCAGAAATTTGATTAATTAGTTCAATGGTAAATATAAATAAGATAGATTAGTAAACATAAACTTATTTAATACAATTTAGAACTTTTAAATTAACATCTAATTCACTACAATCGGCTATAAGGTCTCTATACTATCAATTATTTAGTAAAATTCAAATCAATTACCTTGACTCTTGTTTTTCTAAGAGTCATTCTTCAAAGGATGGTCTCTTAGGATGATCAAGTATCCTACTGAAGCATGATGGCAAAGGTGCCACATCACTCACTTTTAGAATAGACTATAATAGGAAAATAACATTGATATAAATTAATATATAAATACTAACAAAAAAGGAAATGCATACATTAAAAAGGTTAGATGTGTAAATAAACAATCTAGACTATACTAAACAAAAACTTATCTACTACAAAACAAGCACATACCACCAATGAGACCTCTTGCATCGATTGAGGACTTGCCATGGACAAACCAACTAAGATTTCTTGTATGCAAAATGACTAGAATGTAAGATTGTATGTATACATATATAATCATAATAACTTTGAAATTAACATATCTAAATCACAAAAATCAATTATAAGTTCTCTAAATTATCAATTAAAGTAAAATTCAATTCAATACCTCCTCCCTTTTCTATCATTCTAAGAGTCTTTCAGTGAATGATGGTCCCTTAGGACGATTAGAAGTTCTACTAAAGCATATTAGAAAAGGTGCCACATCATTCACATTTTGAATAGACTGTAAAAGTAAAATAACATCAAGATATAAATTAATATATAATTACTCACAAAAATGAAATGCATACAATAAAAAAGGTTAGATATGTAGAAAAATTTATACTGGCAAGTCTAGGCCAAATTGAATGGCAGAAAGAGTAACATGATGAACTTATGTAAGCTCCTCCCCTGTCATCAATTGTTATGCCACTTAGATACATTAGTACTAATCTTTGTTTATATTAAATTCAAATGGAATACACCATGAAAATTGACTTTAAATTTTACTTGCAAGAAAGATTGACCTTGCTCAAAGGCTTCTCTAGCCCCTGATGCCTTTGCTCGTGTTCTAGTCCTTAATGCCTCAGCTTGAGTTCTAGACCTCACTACCTTAACTTGTGAAGTTGATGTATGAGGGACATCATACTCTGACGTGTTTGAATGTGGCTTACTAGTCTCTTCTAGAGGACCTAAGCACAACTAAGTGCACATAATGCAATGATGAGACATGCAAACATGTGTGGACAAGGAGGGTACAACAAACTCAACTAATCCACTACAACCACCAATATCATGTGGTTGTGCTAGCTGAGAAGTTTGTGTAATCAAATGCCCAGTCAAAGAGTGTATGGCAGATAGGCTCTAATGCATTGCATCTGCAACAATGATTTGGTGTTGAATTGGAGGTGGAGAAGGGATAGTAGGGGGAATAAATGGACCATGCACCTATTGTATTGCCTCAGGTCTATCTTGTGGCATTCCTTTACCTACTCCTTGAAACTCTCTAAAATCAAAATAGTTCACATGGTGACCGAATATAAACTCCACATATAGTTTATTGAGGAAATATAAAGGTACATCAAGATTGTTGTTGGGTGTTTTATAAAAAACCATCCACCAACGATCTCAAAAAGTATCAATGATACCCTGATGTGTGCACCATTTGATTGAATACTTGGGCCTAAGTATATCAACATGCAATCCAATTTTTGGGTTTACAAAATGTTGTGCTAACATGGCTTTGGTAATGTCTAAATCTTTCACTTGGTCATAGGATAAGCCATTAGAATATTCTACCCTCTTGGCTTCTCACCATTGCCAAAATGATTCATGTTGGCTTGTGAGGGTTCGAACTTGACTGATAATTCCCTCTAAGGTGCATGTCATTGAAGTCAATCGAGGGTGGCGGTGATAAAATTCTATAATTCTATTTATTTCATTAATATTTTTCTCAATTTGTTCTTTAATTGTTGGAGGGTTCAGTGGGGGAGGGTTTGGGTGTTGAACTTGCTCATCCATATTAGTTGTTTCAAATTTAAAACATGCACATTTAGGATTTAAAGTAACTTCTTATTAAACTATATACAATTTAAATTAAACATTTTGAGCACAATGAAAATCATTAAATTATATTCAAATTTAAGTTGAAAACTAATGCTTACAATCAACAATTCAAAACCCTAAATCATACCAAACAATTCAATTTAATTTCAAAAAATAAAAAATAAATAAACCAAAAACTTACCTTTAGATCTAGCTATTGATTATAGGAGAATTTGGCCATCCAAATAATTGATATCCGCTTTGCCCTCTCTGATATCCATTTCCCTCTGTCGTTGTGTGTCTTTCAAACCTGCAAGTCCCAAAATAAGTAGTTTTTTTCAGTAGTATTGGGGGAAGGAAAATGAATATTCATTTCCCTATAACAAATATCCATTTTGCTTTGGTATTACCAAACCAAAATGGATATTTTGGCTGACCCTTTCAAAAATCCAACTATCCCTTTCATGATTTTGGCTAAGTAAAACATGTGTTTTCCCCTATTGCCACTATTTGTCTCACGATGATTCTACACTCACCTGTATTTTCTTACATAATGCAATTTAGTATGAATTCAAACAGGTTTTGATTCTCTTTTCCCAAATTGAATAAAGTAGTGATCTAATTAACTATGAAAGGAAATATGAATGCAACTAAATGAGTTTTTCAAATGCAATATAATCCTATGTTTTTATATTTTGTGGCACGATTTTGAGTCTACTCTATAAATTAAAAGTACTTGAATTGAAATGTTAATCTAATCAATGAAATAAAACTAAGCAAAGCAAAACTAGTCTAATTAAATCAAAACAAATCCTATGAAGGAAAGAGCAATGCAAAGATTACTTCCCCAAGAGAAAGAGTGTGATCTAATTAACTAATTGAAAGCATGAAAAATCTAAATTCTCTTTGACGCATGAGCCTGGCATATCCTCAAAAGTCCTTTTGTAGCAACCTCCTCTCCTCCGCAGTAGCAAGGATCTCCTCTTGGCAACAGGGACAAAGAAGTAATTGATTTGAAAATGGTTTGAGCTATGATGGAATAATTCAAGCTATTGAAGCTATTTAAGCACTATGGATTAGGATTTTTTTGAAAGCAATTTGATGGGCATAACAATGCTATTGAAGCTCTGGAAGATTGGAAAATAAACTAAGAAAATAAAAGGTTCACAAGTTCTGTGAAGAGTATAAGCATGCTGTGGAGAGCAAAAAGAAATGCTAGAAATGCATGTGCAACAATGAATTTGCCTCCCACAATGTATATAGGAGAGGTGTATTTATAGCTTTAAGAGACTCGTGAATGGTGGAGATGATTGGTGAGTTAACTTCTTTGATTGATCAGTTAACAGGATTGATGGAAGAGTGAATTGGGTTGATTAGGGAGTGAATATGCCTTGATACTTTATCATTGAAAGAGGAATGTTGATGGAGAGATAAGAATGGCTCAATTGGAGCTAATAATAGAGTGATTGGGAGTGAAGAATGAGTCAGAAATAGACTAGGCTCAATTAGGGTCGAAGAGCCATGCAAACTGAAGTAAAAATAGAACTAATTTGGGTTTGAACTAAAGAGAAACTTTCATGTTTAAACACGACTAGATCACCCAGTTTGACAAGGTAGGTCACTTAGGGGAGTTTTAGTTAAATGATAGGGTTGCCTAGGGGAGTTTCAGAGGTCAACATGGACAACTCAGAAGGAATGGATTTTGTAGGCAATTTCAGGGGATGAGATTGGGTCAGAGGGGGCTAAAGATGACTTTAAGATCTAGAGACAATTCATCAAAATTCAAGAGAATGGGTCCCCTAGTTTGATAGGGCAAGTCACCCAAGGGAGATCCACTTCAGTGCCAGGGTCACCTAGGGAAGATTAGGAAGTCAATATGAGTGACCTAGAAAGGAAGAAATGGGCGATGAAATTAATGGTGGGAAATGGTATGAAAGGTTAATTGGAAGCCTCCAAAATATTGAAATGGTTGAAAGGGGCTTAGGGAAAGTGAATTACCCATCTTGTGATGTCAATAGGTCAAATCATAAGGCTAGAAAGCGACGAAAAAAAATTGTTGACAAAGGGGAAATGGTGAATATGTATAACCTTAGTAGATTAGTTAGAGGATAGGGGAGGTAGAAACAAGGCATAAAACTCTGATCCACATGTTGCCAAGAAGAATGCTATTGAGAGGTCATATTTACACACTTATATGTATGTGTTTAAGACTATAGTTCATCATCAGATTACCATGTAGGCTCATGTGTATTTTGAATGCTTACATATTTGCCCCCTCAGGGATGTATTCTACATGAAAGGCAGGTACCTCTCCCGAACTAGGCCTTACCTATTGTCGTTATCTCGTAATTGTACCTAAAATGACAAGTATTAGTTTGATATTATGATATTAAAACAATGATTATGGAAATAGAAACAAGGAAATGTACCATCGATGTGTGAGTCATAAGTATACCTAAGTCACCTTGCTTCACCATGGGGACATAAAAATAATGAATGCTTACAAAATGAGGGAGAAAGAATACTAAAAACACTAAAACTACCCCTACATGCAATCAAATGAAACTAAGCTAGGAGAAGGGGAAAGAGGAGAAATCAAAGGAAATGAAGTCAAATGGTGATGAAATCATGCAAGGAAGTAGTCAATGGAAAGCTATCGATGAGGGGATCAAGAAGTCGACAGCTAACCTTCCTCCTGCTAACAACTAGGTACTAAAGATGAGAAAAATCCCTCTTGAAACCATAGGTCTTGTTTTGTTAATCTTTCTTAAAAGAATCCATTATTTTCAAGTTTTGTCATTGCATTCTATTAGGTTTCCTATTATTGTCTATTTGCAATCTTTCGTTGGTCAGATTTCAGTCATTTTTTAGGTTTTTGATGGTGTTTTAATCATGCCAAGCTGTGGGGTAGGGTCACGCATATTGCTAGGACAAGTTACCTAAAGGAGTTTTGCCCTAGTAAATTGGGTGACCCACCCAAAAAGATTCCAAATGAAATCTTCAATGATTTGATGCACTTGACACTTAATTTTGTCTATTTTTCGATACTAACTCCTTCATTTTATTGCAATATTTCAAACAATATATACTTTTTTATGTAATTTTCTAAGTTTGGAGATCTAATTCAATACTCTTTGTGGACTTGGCAATATGCTTGCATTCAATCGAATGAAACTCGTGATCAAGCTTGGTTTGTGGATTCCTATGAGGCACTATCTACTAGATATTTTGTTGTTCTGATGAGGATGGGTTTGTATATGATTGTTAGAGTTCCATTTGTTCACTCTTCTTCTCGAATTTGTTGCAACATCTTAACATATTAGGATGTGAACATGAACACCTTCAGGTTCCCTTAGGTTTCAAGAGAGTGAACTATCATTTTGTATGATGTTTACCTTATATTGAGTGTTCCTATGAGAGGAGAGCACCTTCAACTTCCAGAGAGTGAGTTTGAGAGGGAGAGATTCTCCTGGGATGCTATTATGGGGGTACTCATCCTAGAGATCAAACAGATGTTAAGCTCATTTATGTTCCTACTCTTGCCAATTTCAACTTTGTGAAAGATTCTTATTAGGTTGATCACTTCTAGATTTCCAGAAGATAAGGGAATATTAAGACTCAGATGGTGTTGGTCACCGACCATTCAAAGACTAGAGTAGGCTCAATTTTCACTTGGGGGATTGACATCTTCACCATGGTTTATCAAGACTTGTATTGTATTTCAAGGCAAGGAGAACTTTCTTTTAGTCATCCTTATCTTATCATGTCATGGATATATGAGCACATTGTATTGTTTCAAAGGGGTGTGCCTCTCCCAAACCCTAGATTATCAAGAGCCATGCAGTGGGGTTGAGTTGGTTATTTTGATGCTGTATACATCTAAAATTGGCTCATGTCGAATTAAGTAAATATTTTAATATTTATCTTAATTCTTATTTTCTTCTATCAATTAAATAAATATTCTAAGTTTATTTGAATGGTTCATTATCCCATAATTAAATAAAAATCAATTTATTTAATTAATTCCCTAAATTCTTCTAATGTCTCACATAATTAAATAATCCTAAATTATTTAATTAATCCTAAATTTCTCTATCCTAAGTCTTGATTCCATAAATCCACCTCACCAGTCCACCTCACCATGTTGCAGATGTAATTAAATATTTTAAATATTTAATTAGCTAATATTCCCTCATCCACATGTCTTATTTATCCTCCAGTCAAAATTAGTTAACTCATCAATCAAATCAGTTAACTAATTAGTCATTTGAGTTCACTAATCAATCGATTCACTTAACTGATTAGTTAATTCAGTCAACTCCCCAATCAATTCACTTAACTAATTGGTCTATTCTATTAACTCCCTTATTGCATGAAGGAACTTGGATACTTGTCCTCTTTCTATTCGCGCACATTCCTCAACCATTCTCAAACCATTAATCTTCTTATTTCTTCTCAACCATTGAACTCTTCTCTTTTGAGTCTATAAATTGAACCCATTCAAGCTTTTAGTACAATTACTCTGTCAAACTACATCACCTTTGAGCTATCACGTAGGCAAGGCCATCATTGATGTGCCCCCGAGGCTCCTTTCCCATCCATTCCATCTTGTCTCACCTATCCTTTTGTCCTTCTGATCCTCATCTTTCCCATCGCCTAGGTCTTAGGCCCACAAAGTCCACCCCAAACTACGTTGCCTCTGCATTGTCACGTAGGCAAGGCCATTTATCAATGAGCCCCCGAGGCACTAGGTCAGTCCCTTAGGGCCCATTTCTTCATATCCAATGTCAGTTCATCCACAATAAATCAATCCCTTACTTGACTGGGGGCAAAATCCTCGACCTAGTTGAAGAGTTGGATTCTTGAATGTCACAAACCTTAGAAGATAACAATAAGGACCACGATACTATCACCAAACAATAAGCAACATTGCAAATGCACTTTTTCAACAAAACACTTGACACAAGAACTAGACTTGTAAACAAGGACACAGTGGACCTCAACCACTAGGATGATTGTATCTATTTTCGTTGCAAGAAAATTTGTGCTTGTTAAAAAGGTTTACAGTCTTATGTCTTGATTTTTGTTATTATGTCTTTCTATGCTACTCAAGGATGTCAAAAACTAGAGGAGCTATGATGGGGGCATAATTATTTTATTGGTTTGCTATTTGTGGATCAATCTTTAGTAATGTGACAACTTTTGTCTAATGACATGATCAACAAAAGATCATTGAGGACTTAAGAGGTCTAAACATGAAAGGGGACAATCCTTGTCTATTTACATGCAAGGCATACTCAGGTCATCTAGATTCAATTTTGACTAGATGCTTGTAGCAACTTGCTATATCACAATCCATGTAAGAGATACTCAGGTCATCATGGTTTAATTATACCTAGATGCTTGTATTTTCTTACAACATTTTAAAGAGAAAAAAAAAGCCCAATGATGAAACAAAGCACTTCAAATACTTGCAAAATCAAGATGGTAAAACCATTTCACATCCATATTGTATCCATTTATGTCCACATCCCATGTAATAAAAATTCCTATGTAGAGTATCAATGTTTACAAATAAAAGCTTGCGAATCCTTCTGTCGAGTCATTTTTCTATCAATCATTATATCTCTCGTCAACAATTCTAGCTGTCAATCTGAGCAATGGTCCAAATGCAATTCTATCCTTATCCATGCCAATCAAGTCAAGTCAATCTTGTCAACTGATCCAATCACAATCAGTGGTCTTGATCCTTGTCTGGTCGTAAACCAACTCGATCAGTTATAATCAATCAATTGTCTTATACAGGATGTCACATTGTTGAAATTAGACCAATACACACGTCTTATGCAACATGTTTCATTTCCTGAAATCAGACATTGTCCTTCATGTTGCTCTAGGGTTCTATCGTTCCCCGCCATGACAACACTATCGTATATCAATATCGATTAATCATTGGTTTATTACCTAATAGGGGCAATACCTTGTTTGTTCTTGTATCATTTGTGCATACTTGCTAACTTGCTTGTGTGTGTTATCATTTTATCTTGCGCAGCGTGTCATTTGGCTCTTTCTTCACCCATTTTCTTCAAACCTAACCTATTTTTCACCTTCTTCATCATGAGATTGTTTATCTCCCACCTTCCACCTTGGCTTCTCCATCCAATCTCCCGAGGGGGCATCCTATCGTCATAACCTGTACTAGGGACAAACTGGGGCATGTATCATTTTCAAACAATCTTTTTCTTTGAAACAACATGATAAAACACATCGCTTCAAAGAGGGGCAAAATGTATACACCTAAAATTGACTCATGTCAAATTAAGTAAATATTTTAATATTTATCTTAATTCTTATTTTCTTCTATCAATTAAATAAATATTCTAATTTTATTTGATTGGTTCATTATCCCATAATTAAATAAAAATTAATTTATTTAATTAAATTACCTAAATTCTTCTAATGTCTCACATAATTAAATAATCCTAAATTCCTCTATCCTAAGTCCTGATTCCATAAATCCACCTCACCAGTCCACCTCACCTTTTCCACCTCACCATGTTGCACATGTAATTAAATATTTTAAATATTTAATTAGCTAATATTCCCTCATCCACATGTCCTATTTATTCTCCAGTCAAAATTAGTTAACTCATCAATCGAATCAGTTAACTAATTAGTCATTTGATTTTACTAATCAATCAATTCACTTAACTGATTGGTCTATTCTGTTAACTCTTCAATCTATTTTGTTAACTCCCCTGTTGCATGAAGGAACTTGGACACTTGTCCTCTTTCTATTCACACACATTCCTCAACCATTCTCAAACCATTGATCTTCTTATTTCTTCTCAATTGTTGATCTCTTCTCTTCTAGTCTATAAATTGAACCTTATTCTTCCATTTCAATCATCCAAGCTTTCAGTACAATTACTCTGTCCAATTACTAGCATGCCTTTGGCACCCCAACTACCATACATTTGCTTGAGATCACCCCCATTGCTTTGAAGCTCATCTTCATAGCAATAAAGTATCATAGCCATTTCTCCATCACCATCTTGAAGAACGAAGCGAGGAAGTGTGCTTCCTGAGGGCAACTTTCATCACAAAAGATCGATCGAGACTAGGAGAACAATGGAAGCCGCAGGATAACAAGGTTTGTGAGGTTTGTGTTTTATTTGTTCAATCTTGTTATTTGCAATTTTCATTGATGTTCATTGGTTTATTAATGGTTTTACGTTGTTAACAACAATTTCTGATAACAGATGCTACTACACATGTTGTGGCTACTCTTACTAATTTTAACTTCATTTGTGATCCTTATACTAATATGGAGGGTCTATGGCCAGGTGATAGTTAGATGCAGGACTATTATAGAAACACAGTTCACCTGAGAGATAGGAGTGATTTAGTTGAGGCCCATCACATTGATCGAGTACTTTAGTAGTTGGGCAATGACTATCGAAAGGACTTAACCCCTATTTGTATTTGTTATATACCTATGTAGGAGATGGTAGATGCTAAGCATAGGGCACTCTTCTAGACTTTTTGGACTCTCTTAACTCTTGGGGTTTGATCATGAGGCCTGTTCATGGGATGAGGCAAAGACATACAAGGCCTTCTCACTCTCATAGGCAAGTGATTGTTGAGGAGGAGTTTTAAGACTCCTTAAATGAGGATTATGACCTTAAGAGAGAGGAGCATGGTGGGGTTGGCACATGAGGAAATATAGAGATCCTCTCAAATGAGGAGGCAAAGCCAATGGTAGCTCCTCCTAAACACAGTCCTTTATTAGACGAGGACATGAGACTCCTGGATCCTTCTTGGCTAGTCAGTGATCCTCGTAAGAATATATTTCCTTGTTCCTTTCCTCGTTACTACTTTTCTTTCATATGTTTGACTAACATTCCTCTTTTTACTTCCTCTTAGGTATTACTGATGGGTGCAGGGAACATTTTCACAATGCTTCATTAGACATCTTAGTCCCTACCATTGATCAACCGAAGGACAAATTACTTGTTGATGCTCACTTGCCCTCTTTAATAGGTTGCCACATGAACATATTATCTCTTACTTACCATGTGGATTGGGAGATTACTTCTTAGTGGGCTAGGAACATTGCACTTGAGGCCGAGAATGCACTACTTTGAGAGATGGCTAACCTTGGGGTCCATAAGCATGCTTCACAGATTGATACAGCTAGTCCTTCTTACTCACCGGTTTCTAGCAGGGTCCCTTCTCATTCTCATAGGACCCATAGTGGTTTTGATGCAATAGATAGTTAGAGGAGACCTAAGTGCAGGAGCCTTGAAGGCTCTATTGGTCAAAATCATCCTTGATGTTTTAGGGAGTCCTAGTCTTCTATTTTGCCCCTTGCATGGGGAGACTTGCATGCTTGAGTGCACCTTTTGTTTTAGGAACTCAAAATCTCTTGATATGTAATGTGATAACTCTATTAAACTTATGTTTTGAATCACATGTCCCCTTCTTCTATCTTTTGTGCACTTGGATGGTTGAGATCTCTAATTTTAGACAACACAATGATAATGTAATTGTCTTTTTTTTGGAATTTTTAGGATTTTATGAAGTATGAGATGCATGGATGCAAGAACATACGTATGGATGGATGTAACACATTTCCTATTTCTTTATGCAATGTCATGAGTTATGACATGAGTTAGCTTTTGATTTTCTCTTTATGATATGATGTGTGCAAATGGAACAAACATTATGCCCGATCTTAGGTAGGATTTTTTACTTAGGGGATTGTGAGTTGACTTGGTATAAGGAGACCTAATAAACCTTGGGATGGGATTTAATTAGGGACTCAAGTGGGAGCGGGGAGGATATGGCAAGTTCCTAATTTTGGCTTTCCAGAAGGCTAGACATTGATCCTTATCTAGAAAAAACATTTTGACAAGATTTCAACTTAGAGAAGCAACAAATTTTCTTAATACCTTCTAGACTTAGATCAAAGATGACCAACAAGATAGACATGGGGTAAAGGAAAGGCTCCAGAGCAGAAGATGGCCCTAAAGACAGCTAGACTCTTGGTTTTGCTCAGCTTGTGTGTGTGTGTGTGTGTGTGTGTGTAAATGCTTTGTACCTTTCTCTTTTATTTTCTTTGATAGATGTCAACCTCATAGCTTCAAGATTAGATTTATCTCCACTCAAGAGTACAAACATAAAAAATTCTCTTTATTTTTTTGTTTTTGCTTTATTTTCTTCTTTTTGGTATTTTGTAGTAACTATCTTGGTTCTTGTAAGAACCCTTAGTAGTTCTACCCTGAATTTTCAATTTGAGCGGTTTGACATTTTGTCAAACACTTGTCATGCAAGGTAACTGAATTATGATTTCTGATTGTTTGCTTGTTTTGTGATGTTTGTTTGAATTATTTTCAATGCCAATACATAAGCAAATACATAGAAAAGATAACCAAATGCTTGCAAAAACAAATATCAATGATTCAACACCCAATCATGCTTTATTTATTATTGTTATAGGTCTGATTACACTGATAATTAGGTCTAATACAAAGTATATTAGTTTGTTTAAACCTATAAGAATTATTTGCAAAGCCTATTCAAATTAAAGATTTGAATATGGAATTCGTTTACAACATACGCGATTGAATCAATAACACTTCTAGGCACAATATAACACCATACAAAATAAATAGGTAACTAATACAGAATGGAGTAGTGTTATTGTTTACAATGAAAGCTTGATACAAAATCTGTTGACGTTAACAATGATGTAGAAGCTCCTCATAAGCCACAATTTCACCTTCGAGTGGTAGCGCTAGTCCTTAAAGGTGAGAGATGAAACCCTAGATGGGAATAAGTGCCAAATAGATGAGAAATATGTCTCCAAATCCTTGATATGCAGATCTGATATAAAGTCTAAAATATGATATTAAGTCTAATTGCCAATTATTGATGATGGAAGCCCATGATCACTCCAAAATGAAGCACCAACTCATCCAAACCCTAGGCAATGGAAATTAGATGAAAATGCACCATAAAAAGCTTACGACCTACATACATTTGCCCATGATCTGCATACAAACATCAATCCCTTGTGCCAATGCCAAACCCTAGCATGAATGATAATGCCATTTCAAACACTAGCTCCAAATCCATGCCAAAAACTTACAATAAACTCAATGGTAAACCCCAGATGGATTCACTTGTCAAAGTGGAATTGTCCAATCCATAAATTTTTCAAGGGTTTTTGTCCTCAAAAAATGGCTAAACCAATGTTGCAACTCAAAGGAAAATATCCAATATGACAATGATAAAATTCACAATATGAAAATGACCTCCCAAACACCTTATTTTATAACCCTCAAGTGGAGCGCCCTATTAGGGATTGTATGCAGAAGATATCAATTAAATGTAAATAAAGATTAAATAGAGGAATGAAAAAAACACAAAAATAATGACAACGAGAGAGAATTTTTAACGTGGTTCACCCAAACTCGGGCTACATCCACCAACAGAGAGTCCAATATTATTATCCAGCAAATCAAACTGATTACAACCAGAATACCACTGCAAATGCTACAATACAATATCTCAACGAAAACCCTAACCCTTAGCTGCTTTTATCAGGCCTTATGTTGGTTACAAAAATATAGTTTTTTATGTCAACCAATAGAAAAATAACTCCTGATGCCTTTATAAAATAATAAAAATTGTTTGAGGTTTCGGGGGTGCTGCCCCTTGACCCTACCCTGTATCGTGACAGGGAACGTGCCAAGGGTGTTGCCCCTAGACCCGCAAGGGGCACTGCCCCCAAACCCCCATTAAATAATTTGGGGGGAAACTGCGCAGATAAAAGCGGGGAAAATTTATCCTCCGAGTCTAATTAGGCTCCATATAATAACATGCCCAAATTTGCAATATTTTATACAAGGTTCATGTCGACCGCCATAATTTGGGATTAAAATATTATTTTATTTCACTTTTCCTTCGCCAAGTTGGATGTCCAACTTTAGCATTAAAATAATGTTTTATTTTTGTAGTCGTGATATTTCTGTGGTCCATGATATGAAAGTGTAGAGATTCTAATGTCTCTTTTTTGTTTTTTGTTTTCTTTCTCTTTTATTTTTAACTTTTTATTTTTGTGTTCCTTTTCTCTCATCCCCCTTGGGGTTCTCACTTTGGTTAAACTCTGTGCCACAACTTCCTTTTCTCTTTTTAAAGAAACCATTTCTACAATTGCATCTTACTCTTTCTCTACTTTTCTTCCTGATGATGGATCACGGAGTGTGATCTGAAACATCGATCTAAAAAGCAACACACAGTTTCAGCCAGAAGCTCTACACTCTAATGTTTTATTTTGTCATTTGATTATAATTAATTTTCTCCTTTTATAAAGTGACTTTCCATTCTTCTATTCTTAAGTCATTTTTACCAACTTTCCAAATATCTAAGTCACTTTTGCTTCACTTAACTGTCTTTCCAAATATCTAAGTCACTTTACAACAATGGCTCAACTAAACAAAAAAGGGACATTACAATTCTCTCATTATTTTTTGCATTTTCTCTCTTTTTTGACTTCTCTTTTTTATCTCTCTTTTTTAATTTCTCTTACACTCTTATTTTTTATCTCTCTTTTTTAGATTATGTAACATGCCTTCTCATAACACCCAAAATTACACATATGATTTACTAGAAAAGTAAATAAACATGGTAAATGTGAGAAATTTTTCTCTCTATATTTTTTTAAAAATACATATAACATTTGCATAATCATAAGCAAAAGCATATCTTTTTGGAATATTTCAATTTTGAAATTACAACTTATTCAAAGTTAGAATCATAGTGAAATATTTTAATTTTCATTTACAAATATTTTGCTCTTGGTTATATAAATAATTTTACATCAATACATAAAGAATACCGCATCTAGAATCTTGACATCTATAACTCAAGTATCGGCTAGTCTTCTACTTTAGAGGGATAGCATCATTCGAGTGCTTTACCTCCAACCACAGATAGGTGGTCTCCCGCACACCTTCCTTCCTGGAAGTGGCCTTACCCTTCACAAAGAGTTTAGAAATAGGAACCAACAGGTTTTGCCATATTAGTTCTACTGTTATGTCCTATGTAACTCAATTGACCATACAACTCTAGACCCTTATAGCTAAGTATGATCATTCTGATTTGTCACGCCATCTGGACATTGTGACTGACTAATGCATGCAAAGATGGATGCATTACTTTGGCCAAAGATTCAATATAAATAGACGTTCGCAATGAACGTAGTCATGAGTTCACACACCTCTAACTCAACTTGGAAACTATCTCATCCTATAGTGCATTTAGTTTTACTAATACTAGTCATAGAGTGACTTGACTAAGTTTCACCCATAGTCCACCTGACTTAGAATTTATTCATGAATTCTAGAATATAATACCAAAAATGGGTTTTAAAATGATAGCTTAGTCTTTTGAAAAAGCCTCTCATTGCAGTCTTGCAACAATAGATCTATGTCTTCCTGTCACTCTACCCTTTGTTTCAATTTTTTTTATATTTTTGAGCTTGATGTCTAATATTGACATTAGCATATAAGTTTTTCAAAAGCTTCTTAACTCCTCTTAGGTATTTGTCTTGATCTAAGGATTCTCAACTGATCCTTGTTGACTATAAACACATTAGTTTTAATCGATGACATAACCATAAGGAGAACCTTATGTTTACTAAACATATCTGGGTTATTCTTGGAAATTTATCTTCTTTAACCCATAATACAAAATAACATTAAATCTCTTGTTATATGTAGGTAAAAAGAATACCATATCATACTTCAATAATAACCTTTAGTCTTATTTAGACTATATAGTTTTTAATGAACTTATCTAAGTTCTCACATAAAATAAGTAGCATGGTTTTCCATCTTCTTATAGTAAATCTATAATTAAATTACATAGCATTGACATCATTAACACAGTTATATATCAATGACAGAAGAAGAGTTTAAAGAGAATAATATGATAGGTTACAAACTGACAGTCCCCTTACATTCACTACTCTAGATATAAAATGATTCAATACCTGTGCACTTCATCCTCATGCAAGATATAATCATATCCTTTCTATGAGCATATATATCACTAGGGTCATCCCTAGATGATTCAATGATGACTAATATCATACTAAACAACCATGAATGCAATAAAAGATACCTAGGGCTCATCCGGTGGCTCGCTTGAGTTACAATAGATATAAGCATCTCAGTTATAATCATAAAAGAAAGACAACATTGGTATCTTGCCTACTAATGACATACACAACTTCGACCTGCTCTACACTCTTCGGCGTGAATGAAACTATAGATACACAGCCATTACATATATACATTCGGTTATATATCAATGTACATAGAACACTTAGTAATGTGTTAAAGTTTCCCTTGCGTGGTTTATCTTCAACAGAAATTAAAAAATAAAGAGATGACTTATTCCTAGTTATTAAATAGAGAATCGTTGCTAGCTGAATGTCTATCTCAATACTAACAACATTACTATTCGGTCATAAGTTAACACTTATACAGAAATAAGATATTAATTTAGCCTTATGTATACACAGAAATAAAGGTTAGGCATCAGCCTTGTATATAACAATCTTTGCCTTATATATAAAAAATATCAACCTTATCTTCTCAGCCTTAAAAGACACATATTATCAATCAAAACTATACTGAGCATACATTATAGCAAAGCAAAGTATGACTGTATATTGATGCAAAACATCGACTGTTGATATAAACTCAGGAATTCATCATCATAACCAAATCAAAACTTATTCAATAAACTAGCATTCAAGAGATGAACCTGTTTGTTATTGTTCACATGCTCCTTTCTTCTATGCCCAAATTACTCTATTTGTTGTTCAAGAACTCCCTATTCTCTTCAAATGTTTTTTGTCTCCTTCCTCTATACTTTGTTTATAATCTTCAAAGCACAAAGGTTGTTGAACCATTCTTGGTCTCACCGCAATGTGCTTATAAAACCCCATAAACTACCACTCCCTCACCCTGCGGAGCCTATGGCAGTTCACTTGCCTATTTTCATGCTTGTCTCGCATGCAGACACAGTGGAGGAGTGGGTCGTACTAACCACTCTCATAGTCCTCCTAAATCTATATCTAATGTGGAGGATGAAGTTGAGGCTCACATAAAAACACGATGGTTTTGCATTATTTGCCATCATCCGCGTTACTAAAAGGAACTTCTTTGTTAAAAACAAAAACAAGATGGGTTTTAACAAATAAATCATATCAATAGACATATATACATCAACATAATATCATCAAATGAATGAAAACATATGTTGTTTTAATATAAAGGAAGACATGAGAATAGGGTCGAGAATCTCCCCCTCTCAAATTGTTGACGACGAAATAAATATGTTATCACAATGATTATCACAATGAAATCCCCATCGGGATAAACTTAAAAAGGAAGTATTTTTTTTTCTACTACTAATATGAACTATATTCATATCTCATAAGTAGGGTAATGACAATCAACCATAATCTGGTGCCAGACACAAATTATCCAAACATGGTTGTTTTCAACAAAACCTATGCCTAAAGGAAACTATAGACTAATTGACGTCTGGTGAGTCAAAACCAAACTTAGACTAGTTAGGTCAATGCGACTTACCAATCTTACTGTCATTTCACTAGGTTTAAAAGGCATATAACCTAGGTGGCAATAACTTATCCTTTCCAATGTCTATCCACTTCTCTCAGATGATGCTCTCCCTCCCTTTCTCAGAGGTCAGTAATTTGTTCCATGGTTACAACTCAGTCACAAAATTGGGATTAGTGTATTATTAGTAAATCCTTAAACATCATAAATAGATAATCTCGATAACATATAATCACATTTTTAAATTATATGCATTTAATCATAACTCATGAAATCATTTATTTTTCCTAACATTTTTCTAAACATCAAATCCTTAATCCATGCAAATTTATCCACTAATTACATGAAAGTAAAAAGTAAAGTATATTAAAAAATTAGGATGTGACAGATTCACTCATATTTTTTATTACTTCCTATAGAGTTATGATCCCCATGGCATTTTTGGCCAAGAAAGATAAGGGACTTAGCACCACCAAGAGTTTTCACTATCCAGTGAGACTTCTCTTCTACTAAGGAGGAATGGGGAAGTTCTACCTACAAGATTACATTAGGTATTGTAGGTTTTAGTACTAGCTTTGTTTGCTTAACATCATGTTTCGTTAAGACTAGGATCACTGTGAAGCTAAAAGCTTGACTTTAATTAGAACTCACTGGGAAGTGAAAGGGGGAAATAATAGGTGGTAAGTATGATCATAAGGGATCTCAAGAGTTCAAAAGGTTAACCTATACCTAAGAAACCTTAGACTCTTTACTAAGCTAAAAATTGAACAAGAGAATGTCACTCACAAATGCATGGTGGAACATAATGAAGAATGAAAAATTTTGATTTTTTAATGATTTTATACTTTTTATGGATTTTTGAATTTTTTTTTTTTTGGATTTTCTAGACATAATATTTCTTAAGGTGAAAAGTGTTAATTGTTTCACCAAAATCCTTGCCTTCCATTGTGCACAAAATATATGCATTGTTTCCAACATATTCTTTGATTATATAGGGACCTTTCCAATATTCTTGAAATTTTATTTTCTTCCTGTGCTTCTTATTCTTTATACTGCCTTTTTGAAGGACAATTTCCTACTTTGCAAGGTCCTGAAAGATTAATCTAGTCTTACGGATTTGGCTCTGTGACTTCCTGAGGTAACATGACATGAACCAAGGATTCATAGGCTTGTCGGTAATAAGGAGTCCAATATAGGACTTTATCATAATTTAATAGATCAATGGGTAAATCAAATTCATTTTGCGTATAAACCTTAACTTCATCGTGCTCCTAGATGCTTTGTAGAAATAGAAATAAATCAAATGGAGTTGGTGGCTGCCTTTGTTCATGTGGGGGAACATAGCTTATGTTTGTCTTCCCATTTATTTTTGGTCGTAGGTCCATGGAGTATCCTACATATTTCTTAGGTAATTAGAGGATAATGAGATTCTCTACTCCTATAGTTATTTGTAACTCACACTCTTTACAAAATTCTCCTTCGCTAACCTCATCTTTATCAGGGAACCTCCCAATCATTTCAAGTTGGGCTTGAGGTGCTTCCCACATATCAACATCATTGGATTGCATCAAGGTCGAAGTATAAGGTTGCTCTTGGGGGTTGGGAGTATAAAATATTTAGATTATGTTTCCAAATAATTTGTTGATTCATTATCACTAAATATGCTTCTTCTTGGTTATCAGGTTCTATTCGTGTTGGAGGTGTCCAAGGTGTATAGGTATCTTCAGAGGGTGAAAGTGGTACATAAGAATCGCTTGTTTCTTAAGTTTGAGGCACATATGACTCACTTGACAACATTTATATTGGTGGTGTCAAAGGAGTATAGCTTTTTTATGTCTCTTCCTCAAGATATGAGAAGGCATGTAGATCTACTTATTTCAAGTCTAGCATTGTAGTTTGAATTTTGTTCATTGAAATTAGGCCACTTCATTTTTTATGGAATTTCACCTATGCTTAGGATGGAAAATACATTGATTGTGAAAACATCCAAAGGGAATTGAATGGGGCCATTTTTTCTAACCATTCCATGATTTTAGTCATTGTTTCCTTTGGAACTATCTCTCTATGTTTTAACGACTCTCCCTTTTTGAAAGTTCTTATTTATATATTGTTCACCATTTTGTTGAGTGTGGTTCAACCTTCTTTAGGTGTATCAATTAAAGTGTTGGAATGAAGATTTTATTTTTTAACAATTCATAATCGATGGGGATTCATATCTTCTTCCTAGTTGCGTCTGTCTTGACCATAATAAAGGGCTCAAGATCCCCTTTTGCAACATAGGTCTTTCCAAGGTGTAAGAATCAAACCTCTTGGAATAATGTGGAGGGTACTTCCTTCATCCCATGTATCCATGGTCTTCCCAATAACAAGTTATAACCAGTGTCCTTATCAATGACGTAAACTATTGTGGGGACTATTTTGGGTCCCAAGGAGATCAATTGTGTGATTTTTCTAATTGTTGTTTATTTTAAATTGTCATAACCTCTAAGTGTATCTCAACATGCTTTGATGTTCATGTGCCCATATCTCACCCTCCCCAATAGATAAATTGAAACTATGTTTATAGTGGCTTCATTATCAATTAAGGTGCTCTTTATACAAGTATCATAAATCCACACATGTAGATATGATGTTGGAACTCCTTTCTTGGTTAATTCAGCCTTGGAAGGAATTTTATTTAAGTCAAAGAAGAACCTTGGGTCATGCAACTGAACATTTTGCAAGTTCGTATGAAGGTCGACTTGATTAATTTGCTCTCTAAGAGGAGTGATCTGATGTAGGTATTTTAACCCTATTGCTTACAAAAGAGTTGATCGATGTGATGGAGAATTTTTTACAAGATCTATGAAAGAGATATGGGCAAATGTTTTATTTAGGTCTTCGATTAACTTGTATGGTTCGATTAGGGTAGGTATTGGTTCTATGACTAAAACTATCCCTTCGTGGAATATTGTTTTTAGTTCTATGTTGGGTTCAATGTATTCATTGTGTAGTATTTTCACTAATCCTAGCATTCTTGCTTCTCCTTTTGGACCTAATTGTATAGGGATATTTGAATCCAAGACCTTGGGAGGGTTAGTTGATCCTGAAGTCATGGCGTTGTGATTGTTTGTTTCATTATTCCTATGTATATTGGAAAGGGGTCTTGGAAGATTTTAATATCCGCATTATATGATGTGGTGGGTACTTGCATCTGGTTGGTGTTGTTGTTGTTGTTTGTCATAAACTCTTGTGGATTTAGGAACATTTTAAAAAAAAAAAAAAACCAAAAAAAAAAAAAAAAAAACCAAAAAAGAAATTGGAAACCTTTCAAGGAAAAAAGATGGAGAAAGACACCAAAAAAGAAATTGGAAAAAATAAAAAACAAAAACTATCAACACTCTAGAACATAAAAATAAAAATAAAAAAAAGAAAGTGGAAAAGGTTGAAGGAAAAAAAAGTCGAGAAAATCACAAAAGCTATAGTTTCTCAACATATTGTAGATATATTACTTCCATTACATGAATAGAAGATTAGGTATAGGGGTTTTGAGATGCCCCCTGGTCTTGTTCCATCTTGATGTTGCACATATTATTATTTTCCTTGGTTCATTTGTATTGAGGAGTTTGCTCCATCCCTACTGCCTCTAATGTCCTAATCCATTAGATTATTATTTCTATGAGGTCTACAGGAGTAGCAACTCTTATTCTTTATACTTCTCCATTCTGTAGATGTTCATGATTTGTTCCACTTAGTTTCTCTCTCAAGGCATTTTCTTGTTGTTCTTCTTGACAAGTGATGCTCAAGGCTTCTTCAACCTCCCTAGCCTCTTGTAAGTGATTTTCTAAACATCTTACCTCATCGTATAAGTGTGTTTCTATGTAACTCATTAAGGGTTGATCCACTTGGTGGATTTATGATTGCACTAGCACCTTATATGCTCTAGAGTGAGTGGGTTGAATAATTGTTCCTTGTTCCCGTGTGGGATTATTGAATGTGAGAGAACAATGAGGTTCTCTTCTCTCATTTTCATAATTAGAGTCTTCATAGTCAAAGAGGGTGTCTTGGGCTCTCTAGAAGGAATATTCCTTGGGTTGGATTTAGACTCTGTCATATTTGAGGGTGCCTTAGATACCATAGAATAAATGGAATGCAGTATGAAAAAGGATGGAGATGACGAGAGCAGAGATGAAAAAGATGATTATGGCAATGGTGTTGGTTTGAAAATAAAAGAAAAGGAAACACAAACAACTCATTCTAGAAAGATTTATTTTTCATGTCAAGTTCATGAAAATATGTCTGCTTCGAAATGTGACTCAAGCACAACACAAGTGAGTCAGCTCTGATATCACACATGAACCGCCTCATTGTAATGGGTGACCTCCAAGTCACTCTTGCTCTCATGGTAGAAGCTAGTCAAGTGGAAACATAACCCAGGGAGGTTCTATTTTCATAGAAGTAGAATGTCATAGAGGGTAGTTGGCCTATCTGCGGACCTAGTATGTATCTATGTTTGATGAATGTGCTCTATGGTGGTTGTAGTGGAGATGACTATATCACCCAAAGGGTCACTAGTTCTAAGTCTCCTGTTGGGGTTTCTCATGTTCCAACACCTAGTCCTACAGTTGTTTTACTCGTTGATATCTCTAAGGTGTTGTAACCTATTCTTGTTTTCTTGGATGATTTGTTGAATGCTATTTCTTTATTGAAAGATCTCGAGGGCGTGTTCTTGCTCTTTAATTGTTTGTTGTGTGTTGAGGCCTGGGTGTATCTCCTCTATTTCCATTAGAATATCTTGAATCCAGTCTCCTCAAATCCCTGGGCACACTGAATGCTTGGGAGAAAAAGAGTTTGAGCGTGTTTGACTTTTGTTGACTTTGACTTGTGGTCAAAGCTTTGTTATGCTTTTGTTTGATTGTTGAAGTGTAATGGACCCCCTGATGTGATCCGAGGGTTTGACCTTGTTTGACTTGATGTGTATACCTTGTGATGGGATTGAGGATTTTGGATTTCTATGTTTCCTAGTGTTTTTGTATTTTCTTATGCAATGTAATCTAGTATGAATGCAAACAATTTTTTATTCTCTTTTTCCCATATTGAATAAAATTGTGATCTAATTAACTATGAAAGGAAATATGAATACAACTAAATGAGATTTTCAAATGCAATCTAATCCTATCTTTTTATATTTTGTGGCATGATTTTTCAGTCTATTCTAGAAATTGAAAGTACTTGAATTGAAATGCTAATCTAATCAATGAAATAAAACTAAACAAAGTAAAGCTAATCTAATTAAATCAAAATAAATCCTATCAAGGAAAGAGCAATACAAAGTTTATTTCCCGAGAGAAAGAGTGTGATCTAATTAACTAATTGAAAGCATGAAAAACTTGGATTCTACTTGGCACATGAGCCTGGCGTATCCTCATAAGTCCTTTTTGTGGAAACCTCCTCTCCTCTACAACAACAGTGATCTCCTCTTGGCAACTGGGACGAAGAATCAATTGATTTGAAAATGGATTGAGCTATGAAAGCTATGATGAAATAATTTGAGCTATTGAAGCTATTGAAGCACTATGGCTTGGGATTTTTTTGAAAGCAATTTGATGAGCATAACAATGCTATTAAAGCTTTGGAATCTTGGCAGCTAAACTAAGAAAATAATAGGTATATTATTATTTGCCTTGGTTCATTTGTATTGAGGAGTTTGCTCCATCCCTACTGCCTCTAATGTCCTAATCCATTAGATTATAATTTCTATGAGGTATACAGGAGTAACAACTCTTATTCTTTGTACTTCTCCATTTTGTGGATTTTCATGATTTGTTTCACTTAGTTTCTGTCATGCCCACATTGTCCTTGTGGTCACAACACACATCACACGTGTCATAGCCACATCTGTCATGTGGTTATGACACGAGATATGAAAAACTTTTCTCACACTGCCCTAAAAGCCCCCTCGCATGCGTAAGCATGCTCGGCGGTGTTCTCTCAAGGCGAAAACACTACAGTTTTCGGTGGGATATAAGTACAATTGCGTGCAACCAGACGCAAACAGACCAACAAGAAGGTCTCTATGACGCCGTTAACGTCGTTGCAAGAGTGAGATTACCAAGGTTCCTAAATCTAAATCTCGACAAATTCCGGCAGCATAACGCCTTACGGCGTTAGTGGGAATTACTCAACACTATTTTACGCACGTGGTTCGCTAATAGATTAACAACTTCCCACGACGCCTTGTTCTGACTAAACCGACTCGTGATCTCCCTATTTAGTCATTTTTCAGCAAGGCACGGTTGTCTGTCTCTTCTCTTGCTTCCTGAAACATACTCCTCCTACGACTTGGCATTCTCAACAAGGCGGTTTGTTTGCTCTCTTCCCTTTTCTCTGGGTCTTAATTTTGATTGTATTTTTATCGCACTTACCTTAACTATTTCTCTGATAATTTAGTTTGTTTATATTTTGGTCTCTCTCTCTTTCATTTTCTATGCTTTCTTTATGTTTATCCGGTCCTTTCTTCATGATTTACATCAATCAGGGTTATCACTGTATCTATTGTTGATATTAAACCTAACTTCCGGATGGTCTAGGTCACATAGGCTGGTTTACTACTTCGCTGGACTCGGTCTTCTAATCTTCTCCGATCTAGGTTTCTCCTCTACGTATGTATTAATTAAACTTGTTCCTAAACAAATTTTAGCAGGAGGATCCATCTACTTAGTTCTCTTATCCCATGTGTGAATTGCCGCGCATTTTCTCCTCTATGTTTTCCAATGTTAGTTTTTCTTCTTCTGACTCTCTTACAGGTTTACTTATGTGGATGTTTATTACAGTTGAGATTAAGATGGTCTCACATGAAATGTCTGTGATGGCTCCTTAAGTTTATTTCTAGTGATCTTTTAAGTAAGGTGACGTGTAATTTTCCTCTTCATTTTCTCGGTATTGAATCGCGTTGATAGTGGAAACTTCCGAGAAACTCTTTCCGGAGTATTCCAGTAAATTCCTTTATGCTCTCTTTAAATTATAATTTTATTTTCTCTTAATTATAATTACTGTTGTTATTATTACTAATAATTAATATTAATACTCTTATTGTAAATCCTATATCATTGTTAATATATGTAGGAGGTTCTCCTCTTTATAAAACCCTGATCAAGGAAGCATAAATTCTTTGGTTGTTTTGTTCAACACTTAATAAAACCTAACTGTGAATATATATTTTTTTGTTTTATTTTAATTTGCAAATCTCCTTGTTATGAATTATAGAGAGGGCCTCATAAAATGGTCCATGAAACCTCTTCTATGTATATATATCCCATATATATAAATATATATATGTAATATATATACATATAGAACTATATATATAATTATATCTATATTGATTTACAATTCCCTTTCAAAACATAAGGTATAAATAGAGATAATTCTCTCTCTCTCTCTCTCTCTCTCTCTCTCTCTCTATATATATATATATATATATATATATATATATATATATATATATATATATATATATATATATATATATATATAAGACATATATTATGCCAACCAAGTGGAATATCCACAAACAAAACATATATATATATATTTTTTGTTATTTAAATGAACCAATGCATATATGTTAGGGCTAAATAGCCCTAACTTTTTTTTTATGCTTAACATTTTATGTTTTTGCTGTGACAGGGGACTGGCGGCAGGGGTCGGGCCGCACAGAGGGACGGAGGCCGCAAGAAACAACGGCGGGCGAAGCGTTGCTGTGGAGCGGAGTTAAGAGCTCCGCGGGGTCGAAGGGGTGGAGGGATGTGGGGAGGGGCGGAGCCCCACCCACATCCCACGATGTGGGGTGTGGGTGGGGCTCCGCCCCTCCCCACACCTCTAATAAAACAAATGGAGACTGCGGTGGGGATTACTCCCCACCGCCCACCGTGCAAGCTTTGACTGTGTTTTACACAGCGATTTCTAATTTCGCTTTTATTTCGGCGGCCATAAAATTTAATACGAGTTTATTATTATTCAATGATAATTACATATCAATTAATATATATATATATATATTTCAGTTTTCAGAATATCTCATAATTTTCTCAATCAAACAATTTATTCAGTATCTCTAATTCTGTCAAAATGATAATTAAATAACAACTGTTATATATATATAGATATATATATATATATTTATATATATATCTATATTTCATAATTTTCTCAAATTAAACACTTTATTCAGTTTCTTTTAGTCAATTAAAATGATCAAGTAATAAAGATTATATATATATATATATACACTTAAGAAAATGAAGTTTTTTTTTATCAGTTTATTTCGGCAATTAATACATGTCCATTTCAACTTTTGGGACAAACAGAAGTAATTATATAATAGATTTTCTTTAAAACTTACAAAATAACTGAATCCATTACTTATGAAGAAGAAAACTTAATCATTTATAAACTATCTTTTCCATTAGAACAATGAACCATAAAACTGACCTTTTAATTAGTTTAGCAGTTCTATTCTTCTAATTACATAAACAAACTCAGATTAGATTGCAAATAAGAAATGAACTCTTCCTTTCAATAACACATTAAACACAATAAAATTGCTATTTAAAAAGGTTTACAAAGCAACATAACTTGAAAATTTAAGGTATTTGTTTACCACATTCATATTACAGAAAAGTTAACTCTTCCACTACAAATAGCAAGAGAATTTGAAACCATGGATACATACAACTAACTTCCCAGATATGAACTTCCTTCTCCCAACAATATACAACTGATAGCTTGTGACAACCAAGTAAAAGTCCATCAATAACAAGATCAGGGAGGTGATTTCCTTCACTCCCAGGGTAACAATAAATTACAACAATAACAAGAGAGGTGCTCTCTCTTCAAATCTAATGAAATGAACCTGGCCTAATTCTCATGACAAAGAAGAATAAGCTGTTTCTTCATAAATATCCAACCAGAAGCTCCAAGAGAAAACCTGCGTATCAAAGACAAACAAAGAAGAAAACACCACTCATCTAGCTCTCTCCTCCCTTCCGTAGACCCGCAAGAGGGTCAACCCCGAGCTAGGGAGACCATACTCACACCTGGGTAACTCAAGCACTCCACTTCACAACAGTAACAACAACAATCCCAAAGCACACAAACACCCGTGGGTAATTTACACAACACGGAAACTCAACTACAGTGAGTTTCATAAGGGGCAGGAGAGTGGACACACTCGACTCCAGAGTGTCACCCTTATAGATAATTTAACCAACACGATTTCCCTCAGCCTCAAACCAAGTTTGATCACAAATTCATTTAAGAAATCTGCATTTGACTCTCAAGTCAAAGATACAGTCACAGATACATGCCCTCAAGGCTTTCAACATCCCAAAAGATGGAATCAGGTATGCACCCGAGGAGGATCTCTCCTCCCCTACCCCAAACTTGATGAGCATTTCTCCCAAGTGGGAGAAGCTCTGTCAAACAACCCGACAACAAACCCCACAGAAAACACATCTATAACACAAACAAATAATCATCTTTCACACACTTTACATACACATTTAGATATACGAAGGAAAGGTAAAGACCAAACCAACCTTACAAAGCCCTCCTGGAATGAAACTGATGCAGAGCTCCACTGAGTTCTCTTCCAACCTTAGCCAACAATTCCTCTCTCTCTTTTCTCTCCTCTAAGCTAACTTTCCTATTCTCTGACAATCATAATAAATCTTCCCCAAAATTCAACTCTCCCCTCTTCTTTCAAAATTGGAAACAAATAACCCAATTTCTTTTCAGTTTCGAGGAATGGGGAGGTGACACTTGTCACCTCCTCACCCTTCCCAAAACCACTATTCTGTCCTGGTGGCTTATGTCACTCACCCATCCCTAGAGTACTCCTTATCCCTTTCCTCATGTCATTTCTCTTTCGCATGGGAGAAATAAAAGGAGTTAAAGGAGTAAAAGACAGGTGAGCCATGCCTCTTCTTCCCTCCTTCACATGGGTGGCCCCACTTCACATGGGGGAATCTCACTAATGGAGAAGGTGACTTGAAGTCAATCCTTCAATAATGGATGGGTTTGTAGTCATCTCTAACCTTGGGAATTGAAGAGGGATGGGTTGGGTGTTGGTACAACCCATCATGTCCCCTCCATACCTCCAATTTTCGCCACTTAACTCCAGAGGGAAGTTAAGATGACTAGATGGAGGTTACTCAAGGGTTACCCATGCCAAATGGGCCCCTGGACCCATGGGGTATAACCCAGGGTCAACTTTAACCCATCCAGGACACCCATGGTCAAGGTAAAGCACATGAAAAGGCCTCATAAATTTAAATAAAATAAGGAAATTCAAATTCAATCTTTTTTTACAACACAAATTATAAAATAATGTTACATGAGGGTAACCTAACCCACCCGACCATACAAAAGACCAAATTACATCATCACATCAAACACAAAGAGATCTTGGTTCCTCGTGGAACCAGATCGGCTTAACAGGGAATAACAAATAACGAGGTGCGGAATGATCTCCGAAATCTGTGGTTCCATTAGTAATTCCTGCACACTAAATTACAAGATCAGTAACCACATAAAATTATCATAGCCGAAGCAACTTAAAAACATGCATTATCATGACATAGTTCTAATTAACATAAATGAAATCATATTACAATTTTCCATCATCACCTATTTAACTTTTCTGAAATGTAAACTTATCCAAACATCACCCAATTAGTTTTTCTGAAATCATAATAAAGTTTAATAGTTTGACAATTCCGGGAACTGCTATCCCACAAACATAAAAAAATAACAATAACAGTAATGTAAATAGTCATAACATAAGTAAAAAGGGTGGTCCTCACAGTTTCTCTCTCTTTGGCACATGAGCCTGGCGTATCCCAAGAGGCATTCTACAGTCACAGTAGGGTGGAGATGAGAGCACTCATTTTCCATGTAAATATATAGCAAAAAAAATTAAAAAAAAAAACCAAAAAAGGAAATTGAAAAAAATAAAAAAATAAAAACCAAAAAAGAATTTAAAAAAATAAAAAAAATAAAAAAAAAACAAAAAGAAATTGGAAACCTTTCAAGGAAAAAAAAGATGGAGAATATCACCAAAAAAGAAATTGAAAAAAATAAAAAACAAAAGCTATCAACACTTTAGAAAATAAAAATAAAAATAAAAATAAAAGAAAGTGGAAAAGGTTGAAGGAAAAAAAGCTGAGAAAATCACAAAAGCTATAGTTTTTCGGCATATTGTAGATATATTACTTCCATTGCGTGAATAGTAGTTTAGATATAGGAGGTTTTGAGATGACCCTTGGTCTTGTTCCGTCTTCATGTTGCACATATTATTATTTGCCTTGGTATCTTTGTATTGAGGAGTTTGCTCCATCCCTACTACCTCTAATGCCCTAATCCATTAGATTATCATTTATATGAAGTCTACAGGAGTAGCATCTCTTATTCTTTGTACTTCTCCATTCTGTGGATTTTCATGATTTCTTCCACTTAGTTTCTCTCTTAAGGCATTTTCTTGTTCTTCTTGACAAGCGATGCTCAAGGCTTCTTCAGCCTCCCTAGCCTCTTGCAAGTGATTTTCTAGACATCTTACCTCGTCATATAAGTGTGTTGATATGTAACTCATTAAGGGTTGATCCACTTGGTGGATTTATGATTACACTAGCACCTTATGTGCTCTAGAGTGAGTGGGTTGAATAATCGTTCCTTGTTCCCATGTCTGATTATTGAATGTGAGAGAATAACGAGGTTCTCTTCTCTCATTTTCATAATTAGAGTCTTCATAGTCAAAACAATTGGCAACCAATGCCATTGGATTAGGTGGCACATATCTATCGAAAGAGGGTGTCTTGGGCTCTCTAGAAGGAATATTCCTTGGGTTCAATTATGACTCTGACATATTTGAGGGTGTCTTAGACACCACAGAATAAATGGAATGTAGTATGAAAAGGATGGAGATGATGAGAGTAGAGATGAAAAAGATGATTATGGCAATGGTGTTGGTTTGAAACTAAAAGCAAAGGAAACATAAACAACTCATCCTAAAAAGATTTATTTTTCATGTCAAGTTCACCAAAATACGTGTGCTTTGAAATGTGACTCAAGCACAACACAAGTGAGTCAGCTTTGATATCACACATGAACCACCTCATTGTAATGGGCAACCTCCAAGTTACTCTTACTCTCATGGCGGAAGCCAGTCAAGTGGAGACATAACTAAGGGAGGTTCTGTTTTCATAGAAGTAGAATGTCACAACGGGCGGTTGGCCCATTTGTGGGCCTAGTATGTATGTTTGAATAATGTGCTCAATGGTGGTTATAGTGGAGATTACTATATCACCTGAAGGGTCACTAGTTCCAAGTCTTCTGTTGGGGTTTCTCACATTCTAAAACCTAGTCCTAAGGTTGTTTTGCTCATTGATTTCTCTAAGGTGTTGTAACTTATTCTTGTTTTCTTGGATGATTTGTTGAATGCTATTTCTTTGTTGAAAGATCTTGAGAGCGTGTTCTTTCTCTTTTATTATTTGTTGTGTGTGTTGAGGCCTAGGATGTATTTCCTCTATTTCCATTAGAATAGCTTGAATCTAATCTCTTCAAATCCTTGGGCACACTGAATGCTTGGGAGAAAAAGAGTTTGAGCATGTTTGACTTTTGTTGACTTTGACTTGTAGTCAAAGATTTGTTATGGTTTTGTTTGATTGTTGAAGTGTAATGGACCTCCTGATGTGATCAAGGGTTTGACCTTGTTTGACTTGATGTGTATACCTTGTGATGGGATTGAGGGTTTTGGCTTTATACCTTTCCTAATGATTTTGCATTTTCTTATGCAATGTAATTTACTATGAATACAAACAATTTTTGATTCCCTTTTTCCCAAATTGAATAAAGTTGTGACCTAATTAACTATAAAACGTTTATATGAATGCAACTAAATGAGTTTTTCAAATGCAATATAATCCTATGTTTTTATATTTTGTGGCACAATTTTTAGTCTATTCTAGAAATTGAAAGTACTTGAATTGAAATGCTAATCTAATCAATGAAATAAAACTAAGCAAAGCAAAGCTAATCTAATTAAATCAAAATAAATCCTATCAAGGAAAGAGAAATATAAAGATTATTTCCCCAAGAGAAAGAGTGTGATCTGATTAACTAAATGAAAGCATAAAAAACCCAGATTCTCTTTGGCACACGAGCCTAGTGTATCCTCAGAAGTCCTTTTGTGGAAACCTCCTCTACAACAATGGTGATCTCCTCTTGGTAACTAGACGAAGAAGCAATTGATTTGAAAATGGATTGAGCTATGAAACTATGATGAAATAATTTGAGCTATTAAAGCTATTGAAGCACTATGGCTTGGGCTTTTTTTGAAAGCAATTTGATGAGCATAACAATGCTATTGAAGCTTTGGAATCTTGGCAGCTAAACTAGGAAAATAAAAGGCTCACAAGTCTTGTGAAGAGCATAAGCATGCTATGGAGAGAAAAAAAGAAAAGTTGGAAATGGATGTGCAACAATGAATTTATCTCCCATAACATATATAGGAGGGGGTATTTATAGCTTGGAGAGGCTCATGAATGGTGGAGGTGATTGGTCAGTTAACTCCCTTGATTGATGAGTTAATATGTTTGATTGAAGAGTGAACTAGGTTGATTAGGGAGTGAACATGCCTTGACAACTTATCACTGAAGGAGGGATGTAGTTAGCAAGAGTTTGATGGATAGATAATAATGGCTCGGTTGGAGCTAAGAATAAGGTGATTGGGAGTGAAGAATGAGTTTGAAATGGACTAGGCTTAGTTATGGTTAAAGAGCCATTCAAACTTGAGCAAAAATGGAGCTAATTTGGGCCCAAACTAAAGAGAAGCTCACTTGTTTAAACACGATTGGGTCACCCAGTTTAATAGAGCAAGTCACCTAGGGGAGTTTTAGTTAAATGACAGGGTCACTCAAGCGAGTTTTAGAGGTCAATATGGCTGACCTAGAAGGAATGAGTTCTACAAGTGGTTTTAGGACTCAGAGACAAGTCAAAGGGTAGGTCACCTAGGGAGATCCACTTTCGTGGCAAGGTCACCCAAGGGAGATTAAGAAGTCGATATGGGTGACCCGAAAAGGAAGAAATGGGAGATGAAATTAGTGGTGGAAAATGGTTTAGGAGGTTATTTGGAAGCCTCTAGAGGGTTGAAATGGTTGAAAGGGGCTTAGGGAAAGTGAATATACCATATTGTGATGTCAGTAGATCAAATCTACAAGGCTAGAAATTGAGAAAATAATTATCGATAAAGGAGAAAATAGTGAAGATGCAGGACCTTAGAAGGTTAGTTAGGGCACATAGGAGGTACAAACAAGGTGAAGAACTTTGATTTATGTGTTGCCACGAAGTCTACTTCTAAGAGGTCATATTTACATGCTTACATGTACGTGTTTAGGATTGCAACTCATCATCAGATCACCATGTAGGCTCATGCACATTTTCAGTGCTTACAGGTGAAGGTTTGCATGTGGATGTGACATTTAGGTGTAAAGGATATTATAAGGAGAACATGTCACATGAGGTTTAAAGGCAACCCCTTTGATTGACCAACTTTACGGTCATGAAAATGATCAAAGTCAACACTTTTTAGTCATGCAAATGTCTTGGAATGATTTGATGTAGAATTAGGTTCCTTTCAGTGCTCTAAAGCAAAGTGCTCCCAAAATGATTCTCCTTGAAGTGCTTATAACATGTGAATGATAATCAATAATATTGGATATTATAAGACATGAAAATGATGCATACTGAATTCCTTTAAATACTAAGACATAGCAACAAATCACATGATATTTGTATTGAGTTAACTCACAACATGTAGAATAGGTAGGAATCATCAAACATTTAAATTTTTTGATTTTTAAATTTTGGGTCAATTCTATGTGGTGCAAGATCAATCTCACACGCTGCAAAATTGACTTGAAACAATAAAAACTAACATCAAAATGAAGAAGAGATATAGAAATAGGGAAAATAATAAATATATAAATACATAATATGATCAAATATATGAAAATGTGTATAAATAAATAATTACGCCGAAGGCGTTCCCTTTGTTGGAGAGGGGGCTGACTTTGAAAATCAACGGCTCACATAACATCCTAGACAATGCAAGACGATGGAAGTCACGACCGCCGTTAGATTTATTTTCGCCTGTTTTTTGTTTGTTCGTCACCATTGGCAGTTTTGCCGTCGTTTACTTCGCCGTTGTTTGTCAATAAATTGCACTTGCAAGATGATGTGATGGTATTTTTTCACTTGCCCGCATTATTGTTGTTTCTTTGTTCCGTCTGAGCCCAAATTCCATGGGAATATTATTGCCTTTTTGTTTACGTAACCACACTTGTCAGATGGAGAAACATTTAAATTCACTACTTTTATACATGCATTTTGATCATATAAAATTGTTCTTACACAATTGTTTTATTCAGATGATTAAAACAATATTAATTGTGTTACATCAACTCCTCTCACCCAATAGCAAGACTTTGTCTCTGAACACTTTGCTCTCTTCCTAAAGCTTCGTATGCTATTGATCAACTCTAATCAAATGGAGTAGATTGACTTAAAAGAGGAGCCTTTACTTAGACAGTGTGGGATCATTAAAATAATACATGAGCATTTCAAATAACATAAGGCTTTTACATCATGGGTCTCAACATTTAATTTATTTATTTGAACCATATGTGGGGCCTCAATTTTTAGTTTACTCTCCTTTTATTCAACTCCAAATAGCCTATAATTTGGGATTAAATCAATGGATGGGTGTGGTTGCAAAGATATATGATTTCTAAAAGTTCTTGGGCACAAATAAATTAATATTTTTTTGGTGTCCAAGTAGGTTTTATTGATCAATGGAGAGACATTATTTTTAAAGCTCATCTACCTAAGTCCCCTCAAAGTCTGATGACTATTTGGATTGAAAAATCTTATGGTAGTTATGCATTGATTGTTAAGATGGCCATATCCCTTCCTTTTTTGATGTGCTAGGCCATTTTAGAGTTGTGGATACTTTGGGATTTCTATTTAAACCTTTCGATTTTAAAACAACCTACATGTATAATATAAATGTCCCCGCTAATTAAATTTTAACACACAACCATATTTAATATAATAGTTAATTATAAATCATATGTTTTAAATTAAATAACTATCATATTAAATAATATAAATATTAATAAATTGTTAAATACATAATATATTTAATTTAATACAATATTTATATATTTATTTTTTTTATATATGTTCCATTTTATATAATATTAATATATTTAATATTTATATATCTTTATTAATCAATTATATTTATTTAACCATATAATTATTATATCTTATATACTTTGTAATATGCATTATTAAATATAGAAAAAATATAATATAAAGTTAAATATAGAAATATAATATGATATATAATATAAATAAAATAAATATTTTCTTAATATAGATTTTTTGGAAAAAATTACACTCTTAAAAATATAATATATTATAAATTAAAATAATTTATTATATGGATTTTTTTTGAAAAATATAATATATTATAAATTAAAATTATAGAGAGAGACTAATTTAAAATAGAAGAGAGAGGGGGAAAAGAGAGATAAAGAAAAAGAAAGAGATAGAGCAAAATAGAGATGTAGAGAGACGGACAAAAAGAGAAGAGAGAGAAACAAACAGAGAGTCATGAACAATGGACGAAGATGAATGGGACAAGTTGGATAGAAGAGATAGATCTACTAATAGGTTGTATTTTTAATTCAAGCTTAAATAATGTTTTAGTTCAAAACATTGCTGCAAGTCTATGAGAAAAAATATTGCATTATATCAAACTAAATGTCTTGTAGATAAGTTATTTAAAAAATGTATTATTTAAAGATTCATGAAGGAGACTTTGTAACTAAACATTTTAAACCTAGCTTCCATAGATGTAAAATTGTTCATCATAGGATACCACTTAATTATACCTCACTAAAAAAATGGAGATAGGAAGAGCTAGAACATTCACTAATTTATAAAGTTATTGTAAGTGGATGAACAACCAATGCATGCAATATGAAGGACAGAGATCTAGATTCATGATCTAGAGAGAGACTGTGTGTAGTAGAGGAAGAGAGAATAATAGAGAGAGAGATTGATACAAATTGATCAAAAATCAAGAGAGAGCAAGAGACAGAAAGAGTGAGACATAGAGGAAGAAATAAATAATTAAATAGAGAGAGATAGAGATATGGACATATATTCATTTTAATCCCAGTTTCATTTTGTAAGCATTGAATAAAGAGAGAGTAAATTTAATATATTATATATTGTATTAGAAATATGTTTACTCTTAATTTATGTGACATGCATAATCCCGAAATATATATAGATATATAAATATAATTTAAATACACAAGAGACATAAATTGAAATAAACATAGAGGAATATAGTGGTAGAGATAAACAAAAAGAGAGAAATGGAGAGGGAAACAAAGAGATATAGCTCAGGAGGTAGAAAGATAAACAAAGAGGGAGAGAGAGTGAGAGATGGAGAGGGAGAGATAGAGATATATATAGGTAGAGAGAGAATGATAGAGGGATAGAGGGAAGGAGAGGTAGAGAGAGAGAGAGAGAGAGAGAGAGAGAGAGAGAGAGAGAGAGAGAGAGAGAGAGAGAGAGAGAGAGAGAGAGAGAGAGAGAGAGAGAGAGAGAGAGAGAGAGAGAGTTTCAAGAAAACATTTTTCCATGGAGAGCTATGCTCAAAATGACACATCACTTGCTTAAGGACTTGATAATTCACCTTTAAGACCTCTTTAGCATACCCATTACACATTGGAGAGACAAAGAGGAAGGCAAAGAAACATATAGAGAGAGAGGGAGAGAGAATTAGAGAAAGGGAGAAAGATAGAGGGGGAGAGAGGAGGAGAAAGATATAAAGATATATATACACAGAGAGAGTTAGAGAGAGTCAAATTCTTTACATCCTCCACCTTAATCAATTTACCCTTACGACGTTATGTGGAGAGAAAGAGAGAGGAACAAAGAAGAGAAGAGAGGGAGAGAGAGGGGAAAGAGACATAGATGAAGAGAGATAAAGAGAAATATAAAAGGAGAGAGGTAGAGATATTATTGTTTCTTATTAAATTATTATAGGGACTTGCACCTATTATAAAATCAAAACCTCCAATTGAATTAATCATTTCATCAGGTCTTTCTTTTGTCAAATTTTGTACATCTTCCACCTTAATCAATTTACCCTTAAGATGTTATGTGGAGAGGAACACAAAAGGGGAAAGAGATAGAGACAAAGAGATCTCATAGAGAGGAAGTGTGTGAGAGACAAGGGGGAAGGAGACATATGAAGAGAGATAAAGAGAAATAGAAAAGGAGAGAGGTGGATGGACAGAGAGAGAGAAACATATGTAGAGATATTGTTGTTTCTTATTAAATTATTATAGGGGCTTCCACCTATTATCAGATCAAAACCTCCAATTAAATTAATCATTTCATCAAGTCTTTCTTTTGTCAAATTCTGCACATCTTCCACCTTAATCAATTCTGCACATCTTCCACCTTAATCATTGCCCTTAAGACGTTATGTGGAGAGAGAGAGAGAGGTAGAGAGACAAAGAGAGGAAGAGAGAAAGAGATAGATCAAGAGAGAGGTAGAGTACCTTTCAATTTCAAGTAGAGAACATGGCTACATGCATAACCTTACTATGAATAATTATTTCCAAATTTTACCTTTACCACCCATCACAATTGAAGAAACATTTCCTAAAACACAAAATCATTACCCATCATGGGATTACAAAACTAATATTAACTACATAAACGTAGTGATAAATATTTAACTCAAAGTATTCCATATAAACAAGGATATATAAAACATAGTGCCAATAAGTATTTCATTGTGTGATAGACTTGAGGTTATAGTCAACCATTCCAATACTCTTTCAATTCTAGTATTGTATCCTTCAGTACCCTTGTCCTCTTCCTCCTTATCTCCATCTAAGCTCTCTGTCTCTATCTCTATTTCTATCTTTCTCTTCTTTATCTTTCATCCTTTCTTCCTTTCTTCTCCTCTCTATATATCAATCTCTCTTTCTATTATTCTCTCTTCCTCTATCACACTCTCTTCTCTAGGTTTTTTCCCCTCCCTCTCTTTGTACCCCCTCTCTCTACCTCTCTATCCCTATACCCATATATTTCTCTGTTATTTTCTCTATCTATCTTTCCCTCTATATATATTATCTATATCTTTCTTTCCATCTCTTTCTCTGTGATGGTCATTTAATGTTAAAATTTTCACTAAAGGGATTTAAATTTTTAGGGCCTAAATTTGAAAGTTGACCCTACCTATGAAGAAATGTTTTATGATAGTTATCAAGTTTTTCTCCCTCTCTCTCTCTCTCTCTCTATCTTTATACCCATCTCTATATCAATCTCGCTAGATGATCTAGACCAACCCATACCAAGCTCCATTTTTAACATTATAAAAGTATCATAGCTTGATCTTTAATGTAGGGTTTCTCATTAGAATGCCTGACCATAGCCCTAAGTCTATCACACAATGAAAGTCTATCTCTTCCTCTCCTTCTTATCTCTCCTCTCTCTATCTCTTTCTCTCTCTATCCATCCCTTAATGTTAAAAAATTTATGAAAGGGATTCAAATTTTTAGGGCCTAAATTTTAAAGTTAACTCTACTTGTGAAGAATTTTTTTTTGTGATAGTTATCAAATTTTTCTCCCTCCCTCTCTTTGTCCCTCTCTTTCTCTCTCACCATCTATCTATCCCTCTCTCTCTTTGTTTGTCTATCTCTATACCCATCTCTATATCAATCTCTCTAGATGATCTGGACCAACCAATACCAAGCTCTATTTTTTACATTATAAAAGTATCGTAGCCTAATCTTTAATGTAGGGTTTTCCATTAGAATGCTTGACCATAAGTCTAAGTCTATCACACAATGAAAGTCTCTCTCTTCCTCTCCCTCTCCTTTTCTCTCCGCTCTCTATCTCTGCCCATCCCTTGTGTTCTTCTTGTCTCCTATCATATTATTATAGAGGCTTCCACCTATTATCATATCAAAACCTCCAATTTAATTAGTCATTTCATCAAGTCTTCATTTTGTCAAATTTTGCACATCTTGGGAGGAAGAAAGGGAGAGAGTGAGAGAAGGGGGGCAAAGATATATATACATATATATATATATATATATATAGAGAGAGAGAGAGAGAGAGAGAGAGAGAGAGAGAGAGAGAGAGAGAGAGAGAGAGAGAGAGAGAGAGAGAGAGAGAGAGAGAGAGAGAGAGAGAGGGGAAAATATGAGGCTTGTGCTAAATAAACATGCATGCTTCAAATAATATACATATGTGGTCCGATTAATGGAATTCAACTAAACAACAATATAAAAAGGAGATACATGCAAATGAAAGAAAATTTTAATGACGTCCATGAGGCCAACAACCTAAGAGACCAAGAGCCACAACCCTAAGACACTTTTCGAATCTTCTCAATGTCGACTCTTCTGCTATGTAACTTGACTAAGAAGCCGGTCATTATGTGGAGATTGGTTTCCTCGAATAGCCCCTTTAAACTTCCCTCTTTCAAGGTGTTCCCATACTAAGTGCGGATATCTTCATAGGCGGCACACTCGAAGATGAAGTGCCACTCAGTTTCAACTACTCTTTGGTTGCAGAAATTGCATAACCTGTTGTCCCAAACTTCCTTGGGGATCGTCCATCTGCCAGTTTTGCACCTTAGATGATGAGAGCCGGTCCTCAACTGCGCAATTAAAAGTCTAGCCTTACCTTTAATATTGGCATGCAAGTAGGCTTTTTCCCCATGCTCCCAGATGGGGTTAAACTCTCTGATATAATGCAATTTTTTTTGGCCAAGTTGCTGAGTCCACATAGCATAATTGAATTTTTGAAAAACGAACTGTTTAATTTCAGTTTTGGTATTAGGACAGATTTGTATATTAATATCCCACTTGTTCAACTATTTGTTCAACTAAATACCAAACATAGAAGTTCACACATTTGAAATACCTATTAAATAAAACATAAGGATCTTGAAATCCATCCAGAAAACAAAAATACTTCACGACTCTAAAGAAAACAAAATTAATATGATCCATATAGATAAAACACAATCCTCATTCACTTAAAGAAATGACAATTGAACTTCCACAACTATTCGGCGTAACCATTGCACACCAAGGTGCGATTGCTAGTATATAGTCGTAATAAGTCATTCCATCACACTCTTTTATCAGTAGCCCGCGCAAGGACTCGTCACAAACTACCTAGCAAAGATAGGGTTCCGATTAAATACATACAAAACAAAGCCGAAGGCGGTGTTGACTTAGGGTTAAAATAATTATCGATGATTTGTTTCGCTAGGCATTTACGGGCGTGTATCTTTTGAAAGCGTTTGTGCAACGCCAGCCTTCAGGTTCTTGTTTTTTTGGGAATGAATTTGATTTTGTTCTTCAACTCATCGGAATTTCGTGTTTTCATTGCAGAATAAGGGGAATGTATATTTTCGATGTTAGGATTTAAGAGCTACTTATGCGCTTCCTCCCGTTCAATGTCAATGCAGGCACTCCGTCGTTGTATTTACGCGCTCAACATGTCTACCAGTGTAAGGCCTCTATTTTATTCTGCATTTTTTTGTATAACTTATTTCCTCTTGTTTGAGTAATGCTGAAGGCAAAAACTTTGCACCATTCCCATTCCATTGTAATGAGATTGTGGCTTATCGAGGCTCATCAGTTATTATGATCCTAGTATTCCAAAGGAATTTTTATGCTAAGACATTCTCAGTTTTACCCTCTTCTTCATTGTGAATTGCAGAGCAGTTGTTCAACGATACCTAGAAATGATTGACACAAAAAGTTAATTTAACTGCATTGGGAATGTCTTGTGCCTTCTAGCCTATTATATGATTAGTGGCTTATGATGATATCTTCAGCAAGTATTTTTATGGGAATTGGTTTATTTTAGTTATCTTTTATGAAGGAAACACTAAAGATTAATATACATAATATCAGCTTGATGCCAGTGCTGTGGCTCTACTTTTTTTGCACCGGCCCTTTTCATATCTTTTATTGCTGGAAGGAATGGCTGTTATACGTGTGAAAGAGACTGAATTCAATTCCAAGTTTCATTTCCTATTTTCTTGAATGTGTTTAAAGTTTAAATCATGTTTATGTTCACCTGCTTTAGTGTTTTGAACTTAACTAGATTTAACAATATTAAAATTAGAAATATTTTGCCATTTTTTTGGTGGAGAAAAATCCACTCGTTCTTTTGCTTGCTTTATATTAGCTACTCCATGTAGAAATTTTTTTTTGAATCTTCTCTGTTGTGCAGGAAACTGTTGATTCTGCAGTTAAGGAGACTTCAGTAGCACGAGTTGCTCATGAAGTTGATAGTCTGAATGTAAATAATGATTCTAGAAGCAATGAGAGAAAAGACAATGTCAAGGGAGAGAAGAAAAGCAAACCAAAAAAAGCTCCAAAGGAGAACACCGAAGTTCAGAAGCCTATAGGTGAGAACAAATTTCCTCTTAACGTCGATCCTTGTTTTCTGTAGCTTTGTAGCATCTGTTCTTGTTTTGATCAGATTTGTCACTAAACACATTTATTGGAATGAATAAGTTTGATTGTAAACAAACTGTACCTTTGGCCCTTTTTGCAGCCAAAAAAAAGGAAGTGAAGAAAGATACTGGTTTGGGGCTTTCGGTTAAAAAAGATGAAAACTTTGGAGATTGGTATTCTGAGGTATTTCAGCTGTTTTCAGAAGTTACTGTTAACTTGTACACAGATGGTCGTTCTCAGGAACCAAGCAAAAATGATTTCACCTAGTATTAGTAATGGCTTTTCTTAACATACTTATTGGATCAACAGCTTAATTTTTTTTATGAAGTCTCTAACCATTAGCTTTAGCTGGTTCATATTTCTTCTTGATATTTGTTTTTAGCAAGCTTTTATTGCTTTTCTATATTTGTGATATACTAGCTGTTTTTTTTGTTATTTAGGCAATTCCATACTCTTTATTTGCAGTAATATTATTTATTTCTGTTATTGCAGGTCGTTGTTCAAGGTGAAATGATTGAATATTATGACGTGTCTGGTTGCTACATCCTAAGGCCCTGGGCTTATTCTATATGGGAGTCCTTAAAAGTATGTACCTCATTTCAAATTTTAATTATTGGTGATCACAACCAATAGAAATGGACTTTTCACGGTTAATAAACTAAGTTGCCAGTTTGGGTTCAGTTATGCCGGTATGACCAAAAAAATGGGGTTGGGTATGTTTTGGGCACATCTGTACAATAAAATATATAAAACATCAATATATACATATTTTAGCCTAAAAACAGGAATTATGTTCAGATAACCACATTTATACATGTTTACAGTTGTTTTGAGGTCAAATTTAGGGTTTACAGTTAGGTTCTCAGGTTAACTGGTCAACCTATGAAGACCAAAAAGCAAAAACAAAAAAATGTGAAAAAAAAAATCAAAACCAGCCTTGCCCGTACCCAGAACAAACCTGAACCCAAACTCGAACCTGGAGCAGGGTTTTTTCCCATTGAACTAGCAACAGAGTTAACAAACACTAACACATTGTAGAAAAGGAAGCCAAATTCTCAATTAAGTTGATACTATTAAGTAGTTTTTTTTACGGGGTCAATCAAAAAGGGGACAACATGCCCCAAAAGAATTTACAAGAAACAAAAATATGGAAGGCAAGAGCTTATCAGAGAAATAACTGCATCATTGGTGAAATGTATGATTAGCATTAAGTATTAAAGTCTTCCATCTCAGTCTGAATTATCAGTGATCTAAAGCAGGTTATCTAACTTATACTGCCAGCTACACATTTAAAGAGAGGGCCTAAAACACCCTTTGATATCAGACTTTTAGTCTTTTACATATCTTCATAGGATACAGTCCTGGGACTAGCTAGTTATCAGAACCAACATAAGGGAACTGGGTGCCAATATGTGGCTGCCAACTGGCCTACCGATACTCCTGTAATCCAAAGCCTTGTTACCTCCCTTCACTTCAATCTTCAGCCTCTTGCAGATGGCGTCAATATTCTTTCCCTGTATAAGTTTTTCTTTAGCATCACTTTCTTTAACTTCCACATTTTCTCAGTGGACTCCATGATTACAAACTCCAGCTGTTGCATAGCCTTGTGAATTGTAAATGTATTGCTAGCTCCAAAAAGAATAGTTTCCACTCCACTAATGTGTGTAACCTTCAAAGTATTTAGCCTTGGAGTGGACTGACCTAGATCCTGCATAACTAGTAACACAGTCAACCAAAGCATCAGCCCCCCTTTGAGCCAAAAGTTTAGCTTGGAACAGGTTTATGACCAGCCATTTTAACAAGTTTTCACCGTTAGTTCCTTCAACCAAAGCTCTTTTCCAAAATTCCATTGCTTGCTCTGCAGTTATCCTGATAGTTGCATCCAAATTGATGCCTTCATCAAGGAGATGAATCAACTTCAAACCCAAGTAGTTTATCATCTTTCTGCTCTACTCTCTGATGATGCACCCAAAAGATATCTTTTCCAATTTTATGCAACCCCTGTTAATAAATTTGGGAAATCTAAACCAGTATTTGTACGTTTGCTGTTAGGGTTTCTGCAAACTAATCTTTCTTGTTAATTTTCCTTTTTCTCCTTTTTGTACTTTCGGGTTAAAAGTACACAAAAACTACAAAAACCCCTCTCAAATGCAGAGGAAAGTTGTTAGTCCAGTAACAACTTATCCAACTGTTGGAACATTTGTCACTGCCCGTTGGGCGAGTCACATTGAAATCTGCAGTGACAAATCTGTATGCCAACAAGACTACACATGGAGGGGTTAAGAAAAACATTAAATTTATGTGGGAAGGGATAACTATCACCTAAGAAATGGGAATAAGGCTTACTTAAGGGCTAAGGAATACATGGGAAGGGGGGAACACATGGGAAAGAGTAAACATAAAGGCATAAAGATAAACTAATGCTAAACAAGGGGCAAAAGGGGGTAAAAACACACACTAAAGGGGAACACTCAAATGAGTGCAAAACATAGTAACACCTTAGTGGTCTACGGTACACCAAGATACCTCCCAGATACTTGCGGGAACACAAAGACCATTCCACATTCTCCAGCAAGTGTTGCACATACTCCAGTAGTGGTGTAGGGCATCTTGCATAGAGATACCATTTTTGTAGTAATCATACCTCATCCAAATGTTGTGGTTTCTACTGTGGCTCTGGCAGGGTTCAATACACCTCCAGGGAAAACCGCAAGGTCCAACTCACACAGATTCTTACTGCATCGTTTTGAACATAACTCTATAGGTTTTAGATGGTGTAGTGGATGTTGTAGCCGATGCGACAATCCAAGTGGCACCCTTGAGGCTCACATATGCCAAGTCATCCGCTAGCTCATTGGACACCTACCAACAAATAGTTACATCCCACTCCTGTTTGGAGATAAGAAGGCAAACAAGTAAATGGATCCACTTTTTTAGGAGGCGGTTCAACTTCCTAGTGACTCTTGGTCTCCATGGCACGAGCCTATGTAATCTATATATACATATATCTCTAACATAACTTAACATGAATCAATGTAATTGAGATAGGTAGCAGATAGGTAGATAGTAATCATTCACCTTCCTCAAGGGTATGGCATGTACAAAAGAAATAGTGGAATAAAATTACATTCATTGTTTTAGTTCTATATCTCTCTTTGTCTTTGCAACTATTTGTCTCGTAAAGCTTCCGCATATGCATACAACTTCATCTAGATCCCCATCTAAAGAGTTGTCTACTGGGATTCAACCTTGAGCCTTGGATCACACTTGGATGTTCTTCTTTTGTTTATTACCTTGTGGGGGTCTTCCCTCTCCTCCTCTTTTATTATTGTACTTGCTTGGAGGTTTACCCTTTTTTGGTTAGCCCCTGTTTGTGCTTACTTTTTGTCTAGGGCTTCCTTTTTTGCCCTAGTTCTTTGCTATTGTACCTGCTGTACGTTCTAGTCCCATTGATCTATTTTTGGTCGTTTGTAGACATTAATATATTTTCTTTCTTTCTTTCTAATGTGAAAGAGCATTGAATAATTGCAAGGAATCTTAAAATAAATGCAACCTTCTCAGTAGCATCAGTAGGAAGAGTGGGTCCATTTTTTATCCTCTCGTAACACCCACAAATCGTTGAAAATTAAAGTTCCTTTTTACCGCCATTTTCCATTGTGTAGTTTTTGCCATTTAACCTATTGGAGTCAATGAATATCTGTGGAATCTTCTACATCATTAAGAGCTTAAATGAACAAAATGAAGACCCAATAAATCAAAGACACCCTTCAAAAATACTCCAGGAACCTACTTATACATCCCACCTTACAACTCCCAAAAATGCTTTCTTTTAAAACCGAAGCAAGGAAATGGCAGCAGCAGTTCATATTCAAATTCTTTTAATACATTCCTTTTTTTCCATCAGCAATTCGAAGAAACAAACAAACACAATAAAGGATGGGAGAACAAAACCAAGATTTCCATCATGAAGTACCAAGCTTTTAATCACCCAGACTATCCATTCAGCTCTGCAACAAGTCTTTCATCCATCATACTTTGATACCACATGTACAAAATAGAGGTGGACTCTCCAAGTACTATTTGGGCTGAGGCAATTTTATTAATCTCAACAAAATAAGGACTATAAAGTTTGTGATGGGTGTCCATGGACAGTTTGCCTATGCTTAGACAATCTGCTCAACAAAAATGAAAAACGAGGGGAAGGGGGTCAATATTCTATTTGTTTTAACCACAATCTAAATATTCTAAAAAGAAAACCTATTATACTTTGGATGAACATTCCTAACAAAATTAGCAGGGTGGTTTGCAACTTTGTTGCCCTCCCTTTTTACATGATTGAGGGCCATTATGGTCACATGTTTTCTAATTCTCTTGCATTACCATTTTTCTCAGTTGGCAATATTTGCCAATCCACTTCTTGAGTGCATCTATAATAGTTTTGAGTCAACTTCCACTTCAATATTTACGCAACCCTTTCTCTATTGCAATGAACAGTCCTCTCCATATGATTTTACTTCATCAAAGTTGTTAGTTCCTTTCAAGAGGGCTTATGAAAAGAATGACAATGGGCTCATTTGTTTGATTCCTGAACATGCCATCACACCTAGTCATCACGGGGTTACCTTTTGATGCCCCGTTGAAGTTTAGTTTAAGAATACCTTTTTGAGGCAGTGTTTGATTTTAGAATACAATCTGCTAAGTAATTTAAGTAACTTTAATTCAAATATTAATGTTTATCAGCAACCATATTTGGTAAAGTGATGGCAGAAATTACAGTGGTCAAAATAGACAGTGTGAATGCCAAGGACATCTCTAATATAAATGACATAAATGATAAGGAAAATCAGGGAAAATCCATCCTAAAGATGGAGCATAGAAAGCCTGAAAAGTTATAAAGAACAAAAGACCAAACCAGGCCCCAAGAACAGGGCTAGAAGACACCAGCATTTATAATGATGTGCTAGGATTATGCGAGACAGTAACACTCAACATTTGAGTCCATGAAAGAAGTTGGTTATGAGGTTGGCACATTGTGTAATTGATCTTGTATATATATCTGTGATGCAAGGTCTCTTGTAACCTTGACCGTTCATAATCTGGAAGGTTATTAGCCAAGAGCTTTTTATTTGCGAGAAACTAGTCATAAGGGTTTCTTTCTTTGAAACCAAAGCATCTCTTGGATAATTCTAAACTTATCTGGTTGTTAAAGAATGCTATCCGTTTTTAATAGGTACTATAATTGTTATTGAATATGTCATAATAGAGAGGATGCGTAAAGATCCATATACTCAACCTCTTGAAGGTAAAATTGAGGATGCCTAAAGATCCATATGCTCAACCTCTTGAAGGTAAAATTGAAGTTGTTTTTATGTGACTCTTATGCATGTGAAAGCAGAGATGCTTCTTGTCACTCTCAATGTTGTCATCAACACACTGAAACTCCTAGTTTGAGTCTGCTTTTGATTCTCCTCACTTTACCAAATAGTTTTGCCTAATATCTTTGTTATTTTTAGTTTTTCCTTGGTTTTTAGTTTATTTCTATACTTGAGCAATAATGGAAGCTTTAGGTGAAAGGCATTTAGTTGGGGATAATGGCAATTAATGTAGGTGAATTAGAAGCTAAAACTATTTAATAGGGATAATGGCTAATTTATTTTTCTTCTCTTTCCCTAGGTAATCCTTGTTATCATTGAACTTGACTAGTTTTATGTATAGAAAGAGCTCTTTTTTGCAATCCTAACTCATCTTTTTCATCCTGATAATAGATCACGGAGTGCGATTTGAAACATTGATTCAAAATCCTCTACACAGTTTTATCCAATACCTTGTATTGACCATTTTTATGGACTGTGAAACTGTTGTCTTTGATAAAATATTTGTTTAAAGTTTCCTGAGGTCCAAAGTCCCGCATCCACAAAATCAAAGTTTTTTAAAGATTTTTGTCTTTGGTCTACTGAAATTTCAGTGACACCATTGAAGAAGCTTTTTGCTTGTTGATTTGTCTCAAGCTCTTACAACTTAGAAGTTTATCGCTCCCAAAATTGACCCAAGCATTGTTCCTTTCATGTTAATGCTGAAATCCTTTTTGTGTTGTCGACCAATTCTTGATCGATGTTTTTGTGCTTAGTTTGAAAGTAGAAGCTTAAAGGATCCCCAAGAATATTGGAAAGCTTTTCTTGATTGTCGATCAAGCCATATGTTAGTGGTTGAAAACATTTTGTGCCTTATATACTTATGCAAATACAATCTTATGTAAAATCTCATAAAAGGTTTCTTTGACCATTGATTAGATCTTCATCCAATGGACAAAAATCTCATGTAGTTGCTTGCGCCTTTATAAAAAGTCGTTTCCTATAGCCCTCAAAAATTTGATCTGCGTTTAACATTATTTGTGAAAAAGCTGTTTCACCACTACACATCCCTCAAGCTACAAATTTATCCCGAGGGCCATTCCCAAAGGATTTGGAAAAATGACAATCGGTTCACGCCTGTAATTTATGAGTAATTTAAGTAACTTTACTTAAATATTAATTTTTATCAGTGGCCAAGGTTGGTAAAGTGACAACAGAAACTATAGTGTCAAAAGAGACAGTGGTAATGCCAATTAGGTCTCCAATAAAAATGAACATAAGTGATAAGAAAAGGAAAATCCAAGTCTTACAATGAAGCAAAGAAAGACTGAAAGGCTAGAAAGAACAAAAGACCAAAATAGCCCTCAAGAGTGAGGCTTGAAGTCACTACCGTTTATAATGATGTGCTAGGAATATGCCAGACACTAACACCCATAACACTTGATGCTTGAAAAAAGTTGGTTATAAGGTTGGCACATCATTCAATTTTTTTGTTTTTATATCTGTCATGCAAGGTTTCTTGTAACCTTATCTGTCCATATTCTAGAAGAGGTTATTAGCCAAGAGCTTTTGATTTGTAAGAAGCCAGTCATAAGGTTTCTTTTGTGAAACCAAAGTCTCTCTTGAATAAGGCTATACTTATTTGGTTGTTATAATGAGTGAAGGGTATTCAAAGAGCACTATCAACTTTCAACATATATTGGAATTGTTAATGAATGTCATAATAGAGAGGAAGCATTAATATCCGTACACTCAGGTAAAGTTGAAAGTGTTGTTTCCACCCTGACGCAAGATGATTGAAGGAAAATTAAAGTTGGGCTAAACAATTTATAGACAAGAAGTTAACATTTGCTTGAAAGTGAAATAATGCTGATATTAGTGTATAAAGGCTCCTTTGGCTCACTTTATGGAATCCTGATTCCTTATATATTCTTGTGAAAGCAGAGATGCTTCTGCACTCTTGATGTTGGCACCAACATGCTTCAATTTCTAATTTGGGGCTGCCTTTGATTCTTCTCTTTTTACTAAATAATTTTGTGGCTTGCCCAAGTACTTTGTTTTCTTTCTGGTTTATTTTCAGTCTTTCCTTGGTTTTTTATTTTATTTCTTTGGCTCTGAGCAATAAAAAGAGATTTGTTTAAGATTTCCCAAGGTGCAAAGTTCTGCATTGATAACATCCAAATGTTTTAAAGCTTTTTGTCTTTGCTCAACTGAAATTTTAGTTTCACCTTTAAAGAAGCTTTATGCCTGTTGATTTGGCCCAGGCTCTTATGTTGCAGATTTTTTTTTTCACTCCAAAAGCAGACCTTAGTGTTGGTACTTTTATATTAATGCCAAAAGCCTTTTTCGATTGCTAATCAATGGTTTTTTGCTCATTTTGAAAGTAGATGCTTAAAGCTTCTCCAAATTTTTGGAAAGCTTTACTTTACATCTAGTGGTTGAAAACATTTTGTGCCATTATACACAAGCTTATCTAAAAGCTCACAAAAAGTAATCCTTGACCTTGATTGGATCTTCATCCAATTGATGATTGTTGGTGTCAAGCACCTCCCAAGAGCACAACCTACAGGATAAACCTTCACAATACGAGAGAAGCAAAGCTATTTCATTAGAATGATGAAAAATATTAATGAGATGCAGAATAATGTACATTGCCTTGCTTATAAATGCAGGGAGAAAGCCGGTAAAGAGATAACCAACGACAACTACCAACTAATGAACTAATATGCACCTAATAATGCATTATGATGCCCAAGTAAAACTTAATCAAACGTAAATGGTAAAAACCCATTTACTCCAACATCCCTCCTTAAAGTTCAACTTAGGGAGTAGATTATGATGCAATATGAGTAAGATACAATATGGGTCCCGGCTACACAACCATGTTAGGTACCCATGTACAATGCAAATGCAATGAGATTCAATCTCTCACAAGCGGAGAAAAGGAGAAAACCCTGTGGGACAAAACTCCTCTCCAAAAGAGATAAAAGAAAACAAGATGATGCATGGAGGACTCACTAATACCCCAAGGACTACATACATCATGTATATACAATCAATGATCCCCCCATAGGAAGGAAAAAGAGAGACATTATATCCCCCCCATAATGAAGAAGCTCGAATGTTGATGAAGTATGCCTGGAAACAAAAGATGATCCAATGCCTACAAGCAACACCTCTCCCCTTAGGAAGAAACAAGTCCACCGAATGATGAAGAAGCCACTCTGTGTCCAACTGAAGGAAGGAGGAGGGAAGTCTCCAAATAGAAATTTTTGAAGAGTGAGGAGGAGTCTCCAAGCATGAATAATCCACCACATAATCATGATAAAAAACAACCAAGAAATGTGACAAATCAAGTCAAGGAGAAAACTCATCAATGCCAATCTCCAAAGAAGATGTAGATATATCAACAACCATGTTGGAATTGTCATCAAAGAGGAGAGAAATCCCCTCAAATATGTCTCCAAAATCTGCAAGATGAGACTCTACAAACAAGTCTGAGATATCTGCCAAATACTCACCTAATAAAGCAAGTTATGAAAAACTATGAACAACCTGCTCAAGAGTAGGACCCAAATCTGAAGAAGCAGGAGATGGAGGAGGAGGAAGCTCAACACTAGTCTCAAGAACACCGAGATTTAAGTGACCAAACTTCTCCTCACAAACATGATTCACCCTTGATGGAAGGGTGTGAACATCAGTCAAAGGAATATCATCATCAAGAGCAAAATGAGAAAAAGAATACAAGCGAGATGCATGATCCACAACACTTGTAGCAATGATCTCTCTAGTCTCTATGTCTCTAATGTATACATGATCAGAGTGAACTTTGCTCTCTTACCTTGTGCACCATGAGTAATTTGATAAACTGAAAGGAGATTAGTGGTCAAGGAGGGTACACAAAGAACATCACTAAAACATCCTTCACCCATATCAATAGAACCTTTCCCACAAACCTTCATGTATGTATTGTTACCCATCAAAATATTAGATGAACTACAAGGCTCAAAAGAAGAGAACATATCCAAAGAAGATGCCATATGATGAGATGCACTTGAATCAAGAAGCCATCTCCCATTTTCAGGAATAGTGGAAGCCAAGAGTGCTTTACCTTTCATCCCATTAGCAAATCTTGCATTCCCTGACTGTGTAGATGAAGATGCTGCCGAATGTGATGCAAAAGAAGAAGAAGAAGACTCTGATGAGGGCAGCGGGATGTTGTTCTTCTGAAGAGGGTGAGTGAGCTCATCAATCTTCTTAGTATAACATCTATGCTCATCATGTCTAGATTTCTTGCAATAAGCACATTTGATTTTCTTCTTTTGTGATGATTCCTCTTTAGAAGAGGTCTTGGTCTCAGGAGTAGGCTGTGAAGGAGGATCCTTAACTTTGTCTTTAGACTTAGAATCCTTATTCTACTTCTTGTCCTTGCCACTTGAAGCCTTAGGATCTTTTGCAAGAAGTGCTTGAGCCTTTGTAAGTGTCAATGTGCCCATTTGTGTCAACTTTGCTTGTTCCCTTGTGAGTTGCGCTGCAAAACTATCAAGAGAAGGCATTTTGTGTGCGCTACCTAGAGCATCCATGGTAGCATAAAATGCAGAAACAAATATAGAATAATCAGGACCTAACTTAGAGAGAGTAGATAGAATCAACTGCTCATCATCCTTTTTAACCCCACATTCAGACAACTGCAATTTGAGAGAATTAAGCCTGGTGAAAAAGTCCTGGATATTATCAAAATGTCTAGGATCTAGATTCATTGGTTCATTCTCCAAATGAAATTTCCTAATCTTATCTGGCTTACCAAAAAGATTCTCTAAGGTAGTCCAAATATCATTAGGATGCTTGCAAGATAACACATGATATCTCAAATCAGGAGAAATGGACATAATGAGAGTACCAAGAGCTTCATCTTGTCGATCAAACCATTTCCTTTTTTCTACAGTACTAGTGGGTTCAGGATCTTGGCCAAAAGTAATCCTTTGCAATTTCAGTTTCAACAACAAAATGTCCATATTGGATTTCCACTTAAGATAATTTGTTGTAGTTAAAAGTTCTACTTTAGCCAAATCCATGATGAAACAAGAGAATGCAACAATTATTTTTCACAATATACACAACCAACTCCTTTGTTCACAAGAAATGAAGCAAAACCAATATCGAACTTCAACGGAGTAAAAGCACCATCAAACAGCAAAATAAGTGAGAAATACCTCAACCACTGCAACGGTGACAAAAATACCTTTCCGTCGATATCTGGTTTGCGAAAATCGGCCTCCGTTTGCAAAAGTTACGCAAAAATGAAAAAAAAGGCCTATAAAGGCACTAGCAAGCACTTGAGGGCTGAATTCTTGTCGCCCATGTGACCAGGTCCTTTAGTGGAGGCAAAAAATCGGGCCTCTAGGGTCGAGTGAATCTCGATATTCAAAGGGTGGCAGGTTCCCGTGCCACGTAGGAACCAAATCACCGAGTACAAAGCACCAAGTCAGGCACTAACTTCCACGCGGGTCTGCTCAAGGACTCCACGCGAGCATGAGCCTTTACAAGCACTCACAATACATCATTGAACAAGCACATATAAAAGGTGCTATACGTTTCTAGTTTCTACACAATTAATATGGGACTAAAGTCCCTTCACAACTTCCAAACAATAATTTGAACGGGCCCACATCCTCAAACCCTAAATAAATATTTGTTGCAAACTTTACAATGTATAAAGTCTGATTTAAATAATATATAAGGCAAAAAAAAGGCATTTGATGCACAACAATAACAGTATATGCTGTAGAATGATCTTCTGGAATATCCCTTATCTACACACAAGTATTAAATCAGGCAAATTAATTTTAAATGCCCTTGCAAAAGTAATACCACACGCCCATTTCTGTTCAACACCTTCATTACACAGAAAAAAAACATCTTTCTGCCAAGGGTAATTTCCACTTTGCCTCAGCAATTTCTGGCCGTGCCTATTGGACGCCTCTTGCCATCAAACTGCATCGAAACCTTTACTGCCAGGTATGAAAAAGTGCCGCAGGTTATAGGCTTCATAAGCCTCTGCCAGATTGTGAACAAAGCTTGGCCACTGTTGCTGCTTGTAAGGCAGGCACATAAGAAGGATGTGTGCCGCTGATTTGCCAGATCACGGCCTCCTTGGGCAGGATTTCAGGCCTGCACAAATGATAAGAAATCTCTGCTTAAAAACAGTGAATAACAACCTTGAATGCAAACAGCCGTGGCTTCTTTGGAAGTGCAACAACCATGAAACCATGAAATCCTCCACGAAGCCAAAAACAATCGATGCTTTGTGTGCCAATGAAATGGCACTTACCAAGCAAACAAATTGAATATAGATCTCAAAACCACTGGTGAAAACTCTCAATGAAAGGAGACGCAGGTCGAAGGCTCTGATACCATGTTGGTGTCAAGCACCTCCCAAGAGCATAAACCTTCACAATATGAGAGAAACAAAGCTATTTCACCTGAATAATGAAAAATATTAATTAGATGCAGAATAATGTACATTGCCTTGCTTATAAATGCAAGGAGAAAGCCGGTAAAGAGATAACCGACGACAACTACCAACTAATAAACTGATATGCAACTAATAATGTATTATGATGCCTAAGTAAAACTTAAGCAAACATAAATGGTAAAAACCCATTTACTCCAACAATGATAATCTTATTGTGCTGTCCCTTGTGCTTTTACATGAAAGGCTTTTTGTGTAGCCCTTGAAAATTATTGATCTACCTTTAAATCTAATGACTAAATAACTCTTTCACTGCTGTGCATCCCCCAAGCTACACACTTAACTTTCAATGTGCATAGAGTCTTTTATGCCATTGATCAAGCACAAAATTTGATGACTCAAGCTTTGGCACTATTATTTCAAAATTTCGAGCTCCATGCATTTGTTAAATTTTTTTTTACCTTAGTTTTGCCTTTGTTTTGATTGGACTGCTCCTAATTCATGAGCTCTTCTCTTTCCTCTTCTCCTAATTCTTGATTGTCTCGTTGTCGACTCATGTCGCTTCCATAGCTCGTGTCGCTTGTCACTTGTGCTGGCTGTTTGTCTTGTCACGTGCGTCTATGTTTGTGTCACTTCTTTCACGTCTCTTTCCTGTTTGGCTTTCTTCCTTTCATAATTGCTGCCCTTCATTTCTAGGGCTTCCTATAACACAAGATTTTTTTTTTTCACAATTCTAGGGCACGACTTTGTAGGACTCTATTTCCGTCAAGAAATTGTGACAATTGTGTTGAAGGGCAAGATTTGGGTGGTCACAAAACGACCACAAGCAAAAGTAGATTCAGACTTGCAAGCTTATACAATGAACATAATGGTGCTCCCTTTAATGTAGGAGTTGATAACTCGTTGTCACCAGAAGTTGTTGACCTCAAGTTGAAATATGCTAGCATACAGTCGGGCATTAGGATTTGATGCTTTAAGTTCTAAAATTTGGGACCTTTGTCGCTATTGCATCATAGTTGCAAGAGAAAGATGGTATCATTGCATAGTTCCACAGAGTCTCGGAACAGGAGTACGGATTTTGAGGATGGGGGCACCAAGGGTCTAGGTTTGGGGATGGGGTGACCAAGTGCCTAGGTTTGGGGACGACGGGGGGATGGCAATGCAAATATATATATTACTTGAAAAATTAGTTATAAAAAATTAAGGAATAATGGTTGAAACTTTGAAATGCTAGTTACTAAACACATTGTATTGAACAATGAAAATGACAATGCCAAATATCTGTATCAAATATATTATATTCAAAATGTCAAAATATAATTGGCCAATGGCCTATTGCCTCTAATCATCCCCAAAGTTTGTGCCAAACTCTGCATCACTTGAACTGCCAGACTCCTCAAGGTCAAGCTCCTCCAAACCAATACCAACCAACCTTGTTTGTTCCACATCATCATTAACCTATGTTGGCTCCTCTGGCTCTGCATCTCATTGGGTTGCTAGACTCTTGTACATAAGCGTGTTGCGGTCAATGAGATAAAGGTGCTATGTACAACTACAAGTTTCTCTGCCATCCTAGAGGTAAGCTTTTTTCTCATAATAGAGTGGATGAAGCTATAAGTAGACCAATTCCTCTTAGTAATAGAAAAACTAGAAACCTGGGAAATAGACGAATGGCTAGTGTGGTTGTCAAAGGAGGCCCAAGGCTTACCTTGAAGGCTTGATGAATGCTTTGAATTGTTGATCGATGGAGACTTATTCTTCCTCATGCTCTCACTCACATTTCACTCACATTTCACTCATTGCTCAATGCAATGAGAACTTGATAATGATCTAGATTGAGGGTGGGATGTCTTTTTATAGGTTTTTGGAGTGTTTAGGGTGTGGGTGGGGCCAATAGAACTTTTAGGGTTAGGGCTAGCGGCCCACTTTTCCAAAAAAATCCTTAAAAAACTCTTTTTTGAGTATTCAGGAGTGGGGGACGGGTGCAGATTGTTGAAATTTTCATGCGATGCATGCAAGTTTCCTTGTGTGTTTCCTCAAGGTCTTGGGATGTCTCGATGTCTCCTCGTTTCCATCAGCTCTGAAAACGCCCCCTATTTGAGGGAAACGTCTCGGCGACGTATCCTCCCTGCTAGTGGCAATGACGGGTGGTGGGGGGAAATTTGCTCCATTTGTCATTCAAGTTGATTGGGATCCATACCTTGACCTCTATCCCGAGATCTCTTATTATTCCACTATCGGTGATTTCATTCTTTTGGGTGATTTCAATGGCTATAGTTGACCTCCAAACGCCTATTCATGACCTTGCACATGATAAGTTATGTCTTCATGGTTGGATCTTGAGAAATTTGGGTTATAGAGAGCCTTTGCTAACAGTAGTTCTATAGTTATGGTCTATAGGAGACACATTCTCTGGTTGGTTGAATCTTAGAGCCTCCACATTCTCAATGGGCTTCCTCACTTCCTTGACTCGATTAGATTCACTTGCTTTCCCCATGGTGGTGGTGCGAGCGTCATGGACTATGTTCTCACTAGTAGGTCCCTCATCCTCAACCTGTTTGGCTTCCTTGTTTCTCCTTAGCTCTCCCTTGCTAACCATGCCGTCCTGACGCTCACCCTCCATACTGATTCTCACCCCTCTCCCCCTTCCCCTCGCACTCTTCTTTTCAACATTAGACATGCCACAATCCTCTTTGATGATGATTACACCATTGACTATGCCTCATGTCTCTCCCTTCTCATGTCTGGGTTCTACTCCCTCCCTTTTCCCACCACTAAATCCATGTATTAGTTCTTATGTCAAACACTTTGGGATGTTGCTCTTGATTCTTGTCCCCACACCACACTAGCCCAGATCCTGTTCCCATCATGGATCTTGCCCTATGAATCAATGATATGATAATGAGTGTAAATTCCTTCATTAGAGGCTTTGGTTTTCTCCTAGTCCATGACCTCCCTCCATACCTTCATAGGGAGTACTGTTATCTTCTTTGATCTCATTTCTTGCATCTAGACAACTTGCACTCCTTGTTGATTGTGACCACTCACCTAAGACCTTTTGGCACACTCGTCTCTTGACAAAATCCGTTATTCTAATACCACCCTTGATGCATTGGTCTTCTATGCTAGTTCCCTCTATGATGTTCTTGATCATCTTGTGATCATTGCCCCCACTCCTCGACCATCCTCCTCTGTCTTTTCCACTCTTTTTGTCAAGAGAGTTATTTTGAAGTTGTGCACTAGCAAAGCAGCTAATTGCAAAGGTCTTCAAGCTAAATTCATCAAATATGGTGTAATTCCCTTGCCTTTCCCCTTGCCATGCTCTTTAATGAGGTGGTGTGTTTAGGGTTTCCTCAGTCATGTTTCCAACACATTATTCACCCTATTCATGTGTTTGAGGATCTCTCCATCCCTAGCAACTATAGAATTGTTATGATTGGCAATACATTTGCCAAACTTTATGCCATAGTATTGGACATGTAGTTGTTAGGCTACTTGGAAAGGAATAATATTAGAGCTGAGGGGTAGGTAGGCTTTAGGAGGGAGTACTAGACTATTGACCACGTCTTTATACTCTGAGCTATTACTAAGGAGGTTTGTCACAAGTCTTCTAAAGTCTTTTGTTGTTTTGTTGACTTCAAAAAGGCCTTTGACTTAATTCCGAGATGCTTTTCTAGAATTTGAGAGATATTGACATCCCAAACTCTTTAATTACTGCCGCTTGGAGGCTTTATGAGATAGTTATTGGGTAGTTTCTAGATCACCTAGGTCTCCTCCCTTGAGCTGCCTAGCCCCAAGTTGACTTTTTACACCAAGCCTTTCTTATAGAGGTGGACGGTATTATTCATCATGCTCACTATCTCCAACGTCATTGGTCTCACAACTTGAGGTTTCCCCTTGGCTATTTGAGAGTGTGTTCTCACTAGTTACTGGTTGAAACTAATCATCACATCCTCCATTGGGACCATATCTGCCATGTTTGATCGCTCTAGGAGGCGAAGGCTGAGGAACACTTTATTTTCAAATGCCCCATTTACTATGAGATTTGGGGAAGGTATCACTGCCTCTAGAGGGACTCGACCAACACTCTATCTACCTTCTTCAGATATTTAGATCAATGATGCTTGGCTCTTTTTCTTTGCGAGGCCATCACCCTCTGAAGCAAATCATATGGAGGGGTGGAAGTCTAGAGGCTCTAGAGCCCCCATGTTGATTACCTCTTTTCTCTAGCTCACCTAGGTGACAAGCAACACAAAATGACATTTGGATATTGGTACTTACATATCAGAGTTGATAGATCAATTAGGCATTGCTTCTCTTAGCACACCATAACTACTCAAATTCCCTAGTGTACTCTCCCTCAACATTGTGGCTCTGCTCATTCATGTTGGTGTGACTTCGCCCCACTCTGGCGACATGGATCTACAACTTATCGGCCACCCCCTAGAGGGGGTAGGGGTATACATATTACAAGTTTCTTTTCTTTTCTTTTTTGAGAAAGTGAGCTATGAGCACATTCGATGTGTACAAACATTAACATAATATAATGATATATTGGAGTGACTACTATAAAGGAGCTCATCTCCTTATATAGAGTTTGAGAGATGTAACCGACAATTAATAATGTGACAGTTGTCAACAACCCTAAGAGCTAATAATAACATAATAACTAATATTATTACACACCACTAAAGTCATTAAGGTGATTTTATTACAAAAGGCAAACCTTATGTTTGAACGCCCCTCTTAAGGCTTATAGTATTGAAAGCAAAACAAACTAATTGAAGACAAAACAAACTGACTGAAAACTAAAACATTAGAACCAAATAGAACCACACATTCATCATAAGCTTCTTTTTAAAAACAATTCTTGAACTAGGTAGACCTCCATCAAGCTACCTCACAACCTTAATAAATTTGTATCTCCCAAGTGGAATTCCTCAATTCCCAAATTCCACCTCCCCAAATTCCCGAATTATGAATCTTCCCAACTATTGGACAACCATCCATGTTGAGCTACGCCCATAGTGTTCCATCAAGTTGTCTCATGACCCTCATAAGGGTATAATTCCCAAGATCCACAAACTCTTGAACTATTTGTGCCGCCGTCCATGCTGAGCTTTTTCTACACTAGATTCCTTCTTGTCTTCAAAGTGTGGGCTTCTTAAAATACGAATAATAACTATTCTTCAATAAGGTCATCACCACTATCAGCATCCAAAGGATCTTCAACAATGGCTACATTAGCTACATTTGGTTTGTTTTTAAGCTTTCCCTTGAGAACATCAGTGGCTCAAATTGTATAGTTCTAGGCTATATGACCTATTTTCTTGCAGTAATAACATTCAATCTACATTTTGTCTTTGTCTAATCTTCTACAATTCTTTCTTGAGCGTACTGCAATCTTAGGTTGAGGATCATCCTTTGTATCTCCTGCAGTTCTCTTTTCTTCATCTAAGAGAGCTGAAATCATATCTTCCAGTGTTTGAGAAGGCATCTGATTGAGAGTAAAAATGACATTGTTGAATTTAGAAGGTAGACTTCTTAACAAAGTGCTTTGGTATCCTCATCATCTGCTGTAGCATTGACTTCTGTCAACTATCTAATGAGAGATCTCAGATTGCTTACATGGCTAGACATAGTGACACCATCAACCATCTTGAATCTGAATAGCTAAAGCTTTAGAGAAAACTTTGCAATAACTGCTTTTGTTCTAAACAATAATATTCAGATTTCTCTAGATTTCCATGGATGATTTTATTAATCCACATGATCTAACTCAAAATCTGAGAGAGCAAGACCAATAATGGCTTTGGCTTTACCATCTTTGCTTTGCCATTCTTGTAAGTTGTTTGCATTTGTAGGTGGCTTCTCATTCCCATTTACAATTATCCACAAGTTCTTGTTCATCAATTGCATTAGGTTTTTTTACTTTCTAGGTGTGGATTGAGGATAGAATATTTTTTTAATGGAATTTCCATTCTTAGAAAAAATAAACTGCGAAACGACTTTTATAAACTCAGATTTTTACACAAATAGGGTTTGGTAGAATTAATACCCTCAAAATCTTGATTATGAATTTTGCCTGTGCCCTAGCGAAGACTGTTCTGTGATGCAATCATTGCAAAAGTCCATCGTGCTATTAAGGTGTCTCGTACGACCTCCAGGCTTAATGATTTTTGTTGCCTTTGTGACTTTCCATGATTTTCTGTGAATTGTGGCCTCTTTCCTATGCATAGACAACTTAAGAAAACCTGTGGTTGTGTTTCGTGCTTGCAATCCTCTGCAAATTTTGTTGCAGATTGTGACCTTCAACTCATGAAGAAAATGCCTGCGATTCTCTGCACGACTTGCGATGTTTCCTTTCGATAGCGACACCTTGAAACTTTGGCATCTCATAGCGGATATGGCGCTGCTCTTTCAAAACCTAATAATCAACCAAGTTTAGACTCGTGGCATTTTTGCTTTGATACCATATTAAGAAAGTGAGCTATGAGCACATTCGAGGTATACAAACAATAACACAATATAATATTATGATATATTGGAGTGACTATTAGAAAGGGTTTCATCTCCTTATATAGAGCTTGAGAGATGTAACCAACATTTAAAAATGTGACACTTGTCCACAACTCTAAAAGCTAATAATAACATAATAGTTAACATTATTACACACCACTAAAGTCACTAAGGAGAATTTATTATGAAAGGTAAGCCTTCTATTCTAACATTCTTTTCTTTCCTCTATGGGAGCCTAAGTCACAAGATTCGCCGAATTTCGGCCATGAGATTCGAAATTCGACCGATTTATACAAAGTCTAAGAAAATCGTTGAAATTCGCTTGAAATTCATACGGTAAGTTTTTTTAATGAAATATATTTGTATAAAGTGTATTTTTTAGGTTTTCCGCCCAATTAAATTTGAATTTCATAGGCCTTTGGTATATGGTCGAACCAATTAAATTTGAATTTCATATTCCTTTGGCATATGGTCGGCCCATGACACTCATTTCTCCAATGTTTAAATCTTTAATTTAAACATGCAATTTCTCTAATGGTAACGTGTAACGGATATACTCTTGTTTGCTTTGCTCTCCAACGAGGATGCATAACGGGCACCTCTTATTATAACGGTCCACTCTTTACCTTGACATCAATGACATCACTTAATGACCTCGTGCCTTTGACATCAATGACAACATATTCCAAAACTTTTCACTATAAAACAACAGTCAAACTTGCTCATTGTATTCTTTCGCTCAAACGTCTCACATCTCCTGCTCTCGACTCATGTCTCCTGCTCTCGACTCTCGACTCCCTGCTTCCATTTTTCCTCAAATGTCTCACGTCTCTGGCTCCTGACTCCCGACTCTCGAATCAGTGAGTACAGTTCAAACCCGTGCATTTTAGTTTTTAGGTTTCTTCAAATAAAATGTAATATTTATTATATTTTTATTTTGTTTTTTAATTTTAAGTTTTTTCAATAAAATTTAGCTTATTTATTTTATTTTTTAAACTTTAAAGTTAAAATGTAATGTATATTTTATTTAATATATATTTATTATATATTTTCAAAAGAAAATTAGTATTTTTTTAATTTATATTTTTTATTTAAAATGTAGTGTATTTATTACTTATAAGTTATAAATATATTTAAAAAAATTCAAATTTATGTAAGGCGAATTTAAGAATGAACTTTTTTTCCAAATTTTCCCTTGCTGAATTTATTCCGAATTTGATCGTTTGTGAGTTTCTACTGATTGCTGTAAGTAGCTTCTAAACATGGCGAAGAAAATAAATAAAAAAGATTCAAGAATGACACTTTAGCCGTCATCATTTAGACTGGTCAGATTCCCCAGCTTCACCATAGTTATGTGAAGAATGAAGATTTGGTCAGAAATAATGAGGATTTGGTGTTGAAGAAAACATAGTGATAAAATGTTGAAAAATGGCATGCACCATGAAGGTTTGTGTGGTTTTGCCAAAATTTGGGCTTGGTGGTGGGCCCCCCCTTGAGTCCACCTTGTATTGCAATAGGAAATCTGTGAGGGGCACTGCCACCAAAGCCCTGCAAGAGGTGCTGCTTCCAAACCCCCACAAGGGGTGTTATTTCTCAACCTCGTTGGAGGCTCTGCCCCTAGACCTCTGCCCGCTTTGGTTTAAAAAGCAAAAAATAAAATTTGTTTTGGGCCCATGTTTTGAATATATATATTATGTATTTACGCCACCAGCGACTGTTTGCAAATTTGGGTCCATGGTTCCCCGGCCCCTAAAATCTGTCCCTGGTGTGTCCCCTTGTATCCTACATCCCTGAACCTCCGTGGAACAAATGGTAAATTGCTTCCTTTCTCAAGCTTCTGAATGTTATCTTTGACCCTTAGATCTGCCCCTTGGAAGGTGTTTACTATTTTTTCTTATCACATCTGCTTAATATTGTCAATTATTTGTCATTTATGCTTTTGTCATTCTTCAAGCCTCATTTGAAAAATAGTGACACTCACTTAATGATGTTCTTAGGCACATTATTGGGGAGCTTTTGAGGGACAATGTTGTTTGTGGAGATTGATCATGATTCCACTTCCGAAGAAGAAAATGCTGGCATGTTTGAAAATTTTAGAAACTTTGTTCTTAGAAATGTTAGGCAAGGAATAGAATTAGGAAGTCACACCAAGATATAGGATCTGATCCATAATGCATTCCATTCCGAATTCTCTTGCGCAATGTGCAAAGTTGCCTTGGAACAAGTTCACAAGCGGATTCTAGAAGCCTTCGGATTGGAAATTCCAGAAGCCTCCAGCGTGGAAATTCCACAAGCCTCCGGCGTGGAAATTCCAAGAATACCCGAGCTTAAGGAAGTTGCTCCAAAGGAGGTGCCAACAAATGGTAATGGA